>CM052542.1:149386893-149478219 GCA_028533065.1 Trachops cirrhosus | reverse complement strand
GGCTCTTCACTGCAGGCCCTCTCAGAACCTTCACTGTGCTCCCGTTCAGGGTGAGCCTTCACAAGGGGGTGGGGCATGCAGTGTTCCGTGCACGTAATTAACCACACGGGTTTTTTGTCTCAGAGCCTCTCAAAGTCCAGTTTTCCAGGGTCTGTCCTTTGGAAAATGGCCCTTGGAACAGAGACACCTGAGCTGCATCTTGAGAGGGCCCAAGGTGCAGACAATCTGGGCTTGGGGCAATGGCTCTGGGGGCTGTCCCAAGGCCTCAGCCAATGCTGGGGCCTTGGCCACTCATCAGTCCCTCTCCCAGCCCCTTGCTGCCCAGCACCTGGGGAGTTTGCAGGACTGAGAAGTGAAACAGGCTGCTGAGAGCACAGCCACAGGAAGGGCTGGGAAGGCAGTGCCAAATTTATTGTAGGAAAACAGTCAGCCCACGGGACCACTCTGACCACCTCCCCCAGGCCCCTGGGCCATAACATATGGTGCGGTTTCAATTTTAAAAACTGAGGAGCACTTCAGGAAAAAATGTTGGCAGGCTCCGAGGCACTTGTAAAACTGTCTGAGCTGACGGAGAGGCTGGGCCCCTCCTCCCCCTCCTCCCAGAGCGCTGAGCAGGGGCACAGAGGTCTGGAGAGCTGGGGCTGGGGGTCCGTGAGCAGAGACTTCAGGACGAGGTGGGCCGAGGCTGGGAGAGCGGGAAGCAGCCCCACCACAGCCCTGGGACAGGCAGACAGAGGTGGTGAGGCCAGGCAAAGAACCATTTCATCCTAGTGGACTTCAGCCAGGCTGGCAGATACGCAGGAAGCGGGCAGTGAGGGCAGCAAGGCGGCAAGGGACCACAGGGGACACAGGGCTCCTGAATGACAAGTGGGGCTCAGTCCCAGCTGTGTGACCTGGGACAGTGACAGTCCCCCCGAGCCTCCCCATCCTTGCCTGCACGGTGGGGGCAACAGAATCCCATCACGCAGTAACACAAGGACTAAGTGAGACGGCGCCAGCCCAGAGTGGGTCCTCAATTCACGGTAGTGGCCGTTGTGCAGAGGGGACCCAAGCAGGTGGGCAGTCCCGAAGGGGTGCGGACGCAGAGCTGGGTGGGCAACGCTGAGCCACTGTGGAAACTGCCTTTGCTGAGGGCGGCCAGAGGTTCCACTAGCTGTGCCCCGTAGCAGGCTCCTCCCTCCCAGGCCTCGCAACTGCCGCCTGGGAGCGGGGCTATCTGTCTCTCGTCTCTCGGAGGCTAGAAGCATCACAGGAGCATCCAGGCGGCGTCTAGCTCCCTGTAGGTGCTCAGCCAGTGAGCTGTCATTCTTAGCTCCCTGGGGCGCAGGGGCTACTGTGGATTTAAACCCCCCGTGTCACCTGGATTTGCCTTCATAAGGGGCTGCAGGCTTTCAGCAGCCCAGCTGTTGCTGGAGGAGCTGCTGCACGTGACCTGGATTCCTCCCGTGCACAGGCCCACCTGTGTAACTGCAGCACTGGTTTCGGTGCCTCCTGCCTTAGCGCACTCGCCCACGGACACAGGCCCAGGGGTTGGCGCCCTCTGGGTGGCGGGCCGGCAGGGCCTATTTGAATCAAGCTAATTAAAAGCTGACTGATTAATACTCTTAGGTGGGTTGGGAGCTGCCTTTCTTCAGAGGCTAAATGTCACTTCCTGGGAGGCCCTCTGTCTTATGGCAACACATGTCTCTCCCTGCTGAGAAGCGTCTCCCACCTCGTCCTTCCCTTTGTTGGGCTCCTGCTGCGAATCCCCTGCCATTGGCGGGGACAGAGTCTGATCGTCCAGTTTGCAGGGACCCTCTGAGATCGTCTAGTCAAGCCTCACCCTTTACCAGCAAGAACACGGAGGCCCGCGCAGGGGAAGACCAGGTTTCATGGCCAGTTGGGGGCGGGGCCGTCTCCTGACCTACAGGCCTTTGTGTTGCTGCCCCGGCTGCACCGTGTGGTATGGACAGACAGCCAGGGCCCAGTCACACAGGCTCCGGTGACTTTAATCCTCCAGCAGCCTGGGACCCGAGCAGCACCGTCCTGGAGGGCTGGAGCCTCCAGGTCCAAGTCCTGGGTGAGGACGAAGCCACCGCTGGCCCACGGGGTGCGGGACACACACAAAGGTGTTTGCAGGAAGGCCTCATCTCAGGCTTCCAGGGCCTCCAGGAGGTGGGCCAGGCAGGGAGGGCCTTTTTTAAGAAAGGGAAACTGAGGCCCAGTGAGGGAGCATGACCTCGTGGGTAGAAGAGCTGGGATCAGAACCCCAGGCTCCCAGGCCAGGCTCTGTGACATGGATGGAGAACACGTTTGCCTGTCAAGGTGGGGTAAGAAGACACAAGTTCCAGGGAAGCAAGGCCACCAGGACCCTGGAGACAAGAGGGGGGCGGGGTGGAAGGAGCGGAGTGGGTGCCTCTCTCCCTTCGGCCACAAGGGGGCGCTCCTGGGGTGGGGTCAGGGTGGCCCCTCACCCTCGGTAAACTCCAGAACCTACTTCAGAACACTCTGCACTCTGCTTCGTGTTCCACTGCCATCGCCTCTGCCAACGCAGCCTCTGCCACGCTCTTTCCCTCCCATCACCCCCGACCCCTCACAACCACCCCGGCTGGCCTGGCCTGGCCCGCCCATCTCAGCCCTGCTGGGCGTGGGCACTCTGGGGAGGACGAGAATTCTGGATGTCTGGAGCGTGATGGCAGCCACCAGCCCCGTGCTTCCCAGCTGCCTGCACAGCCGGGCACAGTTCTGGGACCCCATATTCCTGAGTCAGGCTTCTCACTCCTCCCGCTGGGGAGCCTGGGGGGGCCTCTTACCTTTGGGGTGAGGTACTTGGTCATAATTTCCTTCCCTTTTTCTCCCAGTTTTTCATCTGGAGTAACTTCATATTCTGCCTAAAAGAGAAGGAAAAGAACAATAGAAGATTTGCTTACGAGCTCCGTATAATCGCAGAACTTCGAGGTTCCTGGAGAAGACACCCTGGAGGTGACCTGACCCACCCCCTCCTCCTACAGGGCAGGGTGCTGAGGCCCAGAGCGGGCAGAAGACCTGACACCCCATCCAGCCCGCGCTGCACCTTGGCGGATGCGCGCTTAGGACAGCGGCCTTCCTTCCGGCTGCCCATCAGAATCCCTGGGGAGCAAACGCCTGTGCTGGGGCCCCACCCCGCCCCACACCAGGTCAGACCTTCTGGCGACGAGGGCTGGGCATCCAGGTTGCGATGCCAGGAAGCTGGGGCTGAGAACCACCAGCATAGATAAATCAAAGGAAGTCGCTGGGAAATAACAAGCCGCCAAACTGGAAGGCCCACCCCCGAGAGGCTGCCTTAGGTCAAGCAGGTTACAAGCTGCCTGACCTTAGACAGTTTCCTTAACCTCTGTAAAACTCGCTTGGAGAAAGGGCTGCCTTGTAGGGGGATTGTGCAGCTAGGACGTATTAAAGCTGTTAGCCCAGAGCGGGGCACGTAATAAATACTCAGTTAACAGCTGCCACACGGATTACCTTGCTATCATCACACCTTGCAGGAGAAAACAACCATATGGATGTCTTATCTCTTGTAGCTTTTCAGCTCACAAAGTGAACATACAGAGATTTCTCAGACGCTCTTGTCTGAACCTCAAAAGAGCCCAGGTGGTGATGAGGGAGGCTGGCAGGAGCCCCCATTACACCCCCCCATCCGCATGTGGAGAGCAGGGTGGGGTCCTTTGAGGGGAAGCGGCAGGGCTGGGACTTGGACCGCCTGGCGCCCTTTCTCAACAACGCCGAGGAATTTGGGATTCCAGGTCGCAGACTAAGCCAGTGGGACCTGGCTCTAAAGAAGTGAGGCCTCAGGAAGGAGGGCCTTTCCATTTTCCTTGACCCAAGAGGAGCCCCTTCACTAACACCTGATGCCCTTGCCAAGTGCAGGAAAGACCTGGACTTAAGCAGAAACCTGGGTAAGCGCGCCTTTCTCATCTCCACCAGGGAACTTCAACATCCACCCCTCAGGGGTGTGTCAGTCTAGGTCCGAATGTATAGCTATTTCAAAAGAAATGACATCAGCGCACAGCGACCGAAATGCCTTCCTCTTCTGTCTCACCGTGGAGTTAGACACCCCGCTCCTTCGGCTTGGCTCAAGGCAACCTCTCAGCCCAGTGTCCAGGGGCCTGTTTGTCCCCAGGCCATCCTGTAAGGCCCTCCTGGAAAAGGGGAAGTGCGGGCGGCACTTGGAATGCCCACAGAGGCAGCCAGGCACGTTTCCATCCAAAGCAAGTGAGTTTCCTTTTATTACCATTTCTCTTCTAATGGAGAATCCATGGTTTTCTCCAAGGAAGGAACACTGACACTACGACCATTTGAATCACAGGACTATGGGATGGTGGTTCGGGAAGGAACCCAACCACCACTGTACAGAGCCGGACACCTAGGCTCAGGGAAGCAAAGGACTGGCCTAAGGTCACACAGCTGGTCGTAGCAGAGCCAGCACGGAAGCGCAGGCCTCTTGACCCCGCTGGGCCCCCGCCCCCGCACCTCTCTCTCCAAAGGCCAGTGCCTCCTCACCATTAGGATGAGCCCTGCGGGATGAGTCACTGCTTGATGGTTTGATTAGATTAATGATGTCTTGAGACCATTTAAGGAGAGAAGGTAGCTCTTTCTTCCTGCTGTTTTCTCCCTCTATGCTCTCCAGCAATCCCCCAAAACTGATGCACACTCGAGCACACACCTCCACACTGTATGCAGTAGATTAGAGACTCACCCTGCAAGGCACGTATTATGATCCCCCATTTACAGACAGAAACGGAGGCTCTCAGAAGCTAAATGCAACCGGTTCAAACCCAGCAGAGCTAGCAAGCAGCAGGGCTGGGGGCTGAGGCCACAGCACAACTGACCACCCTTTTTCCAGAGTCAGGAGAGAAGCACCCAGTGTCTGCTGCCCTGGACACCCCGCCTAGTGGTCTGGCACCCTGGGAATTTACCCAGACTGCTTTGCAAGGCCAAGACCACCTCTTGGGATCACTCACTCCCATGTAGAACCTTGGATTCGCACTGTCCCAAAATATACCTGTGAAGGCAGCTCTATTTAACCAAATGGAGGCCCAACACTCACTAATCAGCCTCAATAACCAGCTGAAAATATTATTGCTCTAGGTATTAAAACCCAGGTTAAAAGAAAATACCATCACTTTCAGGTCAGCTGCCTCCCAGCAGAGGCCCGGCTGGTGGCTGGGCGCCACCGTTCCACAGGGAGGCAGCCGGGAGCACTCGGGGACAGGCATCCCGGCTGGGGATCAAAAGGCCTTTCTTTGAGAGTCCACATCAGGTCACTGCCACTTGAAGAACATTTGCGTTGGGAGGCAGAAAATCAACAGACGGCTTCCAACCGGGCTCTCCACACTGATTAAGTCACCTGGAGTGACAGGCCATGTCTCCACGGTGCCCCCCCACGAGGGCCTCACAGGAGCCATGTCCCGAGAGGCCACCTGCACAGCGGAGACACGAGGGCAGCTCTGTGCGGGGTGGGCAGATCACACCGCCCCAGGCAGGGGACCACCCGGAAACCCACTGCCAGGGCAACACCCTCGCCCAGGTCGTGGGCAAAAGCTGCTGGGATCAGCTTCAGCCAGAAAACATAAGCAGCGAAGAAGAGGCTGGGCCACCAGCCTGGGGTATCATGATAGAGCCGGCTTGGGAAACGGCGGCCACCCCACGGCTTCAATGACCAGAGAGGAGAGCCACGGGCAAGACACACCCTGGGACTTCCATCTGTCTGAGAGCTCCCTCCTGCCTGCCAGAGAGGGTGGTGGGATTTGTCCCCACCCCCAACAGCGGGGACAAATCCCTTCTGCTGGAATGTCCATTTGAAACCGTCTGCTGCCCCGAGCTCAGCCCGAACAGCCAGTCCACGCGGAGGGGCCTTCACTTCCCGAGACGTACCCGAGGTGCCCCCCAGGGAGGCGCTGTTCAATGAGCCAGTGCTTGGCACGGTGCTTCACGCCAGACACAGGAGTAACCTTTGAGGAGGAGACGCTGTCCCCACACAGAGACCAAAACTACACTGAGTTTAAGGCAAAAAGAATTATTTATGGACCTGCAGCTGCCAAAGAGCATAAACACCTGTGCACAGCATAGTTTGTGAACCTGCTATTTCATCCTCCTGGCCTGTCCGAGCAGCGCCATCAATCCCAGAAGATGCTGGGGGAAAGACGTCCACTCTCTCACGACGCATTTCCCTCAGGCGATTTTTTTAAAAACAAAGACTGCAAGCTGGGAAACAGGGACCTGCCATGTTTTCAGAGAAGCCGGTGGGAAGAGCAGAGTCTGAGCTGAATTCCTCAGCCCCTGACCGGCTGCAGACGTCACGCCACCGCCCTCCCCGGGGGACCCTCTGCGCCCCGACAGGAAGCTGAAGTCAGAGACGCTAGGAGGTCTTGCCACCTCCGGCCCCTGTAATTACTGATGTGGTCAGCTTTTCCAGCGTCCTCGTCCTCACGGTGGGGACAAGTGACGTGCCCGGCTGGCCACGCCGCTTCGCCGGGGCCCCTTCTGGAGAAACGCCCGGCTCCGCCCCCACCGGCCTCGCTGTCCTGCCTGGGCTGCCCACGTCGGCTGGCGGGGCCTCGGGCTGCCCCGCGGAGCCGCTCCCCTCCCTGCAGCGGGGCAGGCCGGTGGGGCAGGGGCCGTGGTCTGCTGGCTCCCCCTCGCACAGGGGCTCCTGCACCCCTCTTTCGAAGACCGGTCAGACAGGCTCTCCTCTGATCTCCGGCTGCCATCTGAGCAGCCCACTTGGGTCTGGTCAGGAAGGGATGCACTGTCCCCCGAGGACAACAGGCGGGGCAGGACCACGGAGAGAAGGGAGGGAGGGGTGGGCCGCTGGCCACACTGGGGTATGGACTGAGCAGTAGGAGTGGCCTCAGGGTGACCCCAGACCACACACTGACAGGACCACAGCCACCAGCTCGTGAGACGTGTCCTGCCCAGGGCATGAGCTAAAAAGGAGGCAGGGAGGAAGGGGCGCACCTCTCTCCTGGGCGGAGGGAATAAATTCTCCCGCAGCTGTCAGAGGAACTGTGCTCTCACCTCCCACCGCAGCCCCGAGGGCCCTCCCCCCACACTGGCCACTGTCCAGCTGCGTCCCCTCTTCCCCCAGCCCGCCCGCAGCATTTCTCTGTCCAGGCAAAGGTCTTCGACTCTCCCCATTAGTCTTGGTTCTCAGAGAAAAGAATCCCAAGCTAATCTGGTGCAGACAAAACTGTCCTCTCTCGGCTCCTGGAACCCAAGGATGGGTCGGTCGGATGACCAAACTGTGGGGAGAACAGAGGTGCACCTGGGCTTGGGGTGCCCAGGACGGGGGGTACGAGCACCTCTGGAACCCGCTCTCACCCGCCCATGTGCGTGTGTGCATGTGTGTGTGTGCAAGCGTCCTTCTCTCGGTGCTGCCTGCGACGTGTCGCTCCAGTGGCAGAAGACATGGCGGCCGATGGCCCCCAGGCTGTTTCACTTTAAGCCTTCTCCACCAGAGAAGGCCTTGCCCGCACGTCTATAGAGCCCAAGAAAGGCATCGGCTCCTCCCTGCTCCAATCAACTGTGGTTCGGGGATGATGTCGTTAGGAGCGTGGCAGCTTCCAGGACAGCCGTGCTGTCTGCAAGCATGGGTGGGCACCCAGAAGGACCATGTTATAAGGGGCACTTTTCTTTTTCTTTTTGTTTTTAGGATATTTTATTATGATATTACTATTGTCCCAATTTTTCTCCCTTTGCCCCCTGTAGCAACCCCACCCCTCAGTTCATGTCCATGGGTTGTACATATAAGTTCTCTGGCTTCTCCATTTCCCATACTGCTTTTAACATCCCCCTGTCTATTTTGTACCTACCAGTTATGCTTTTTAATTCCTGCACATTTCCCCCCATTCTCCCCGCTTCTGTTCCCTGCTGATAACCCTCCAAATGATCTCCATACCTATGATTTTGTTCCTGTTCTGGTTGTTTGCTTAGCTTTTTGTTTTTGTTTTTCAGATTCAATTTTCGTAGTTGTGAATTTTTGCTTTTTTAACGTCGATAGTTTTGATCTTCTTTTTCTTAAACAAGTCCCTTTAACATGTCATGCAATAATGGCTTGGTGATGATGAACTCCTGTATTACCTTGACCTGGTCTGAGAAGCACTCCTAGGGGCGCTTTTCCAAGATCACCCTGCTCCCAGGGTCTGGCTTCACCAGCTGTTCGAGGGTCTCTACGTCCGTCTCCAAGCTGATTCCTTCTCCCCCACCCTCCCTCTTTTGGGAGATCACAGCAGTGACAGAGAGACAAGCACTGGGTATCTGCCTCTTCTCATCAATAAAAGAAGCAGAGTGCTTAGTTCCCCCATGGGCCATACCAAGTCATTTCACAACACAATTTCAGGATAACCAGGTGCATCTAAATCCAGGTGATGGCTTACTAATTCCAAGTTCTTTTCTGTAGTTCTGGGCCAATGAATGGCTTGGGGTGCCTTTTGGCATTTCCTGATGTGCGATTTTGCTAATTGCAACTCTGTGTCATCGCCAGTCTCCATCATTGAAAACGGGGGCCTGACTCCTCCTTGCTCCTGCTGTGCGTGGCCTTGAGAAGTCCCTTACACACTGAGCAGGACTAACCTGGGCAACTGGGCAACCATACGACGTCGGGGGCGTGGCAGGAAGAAACCCTGAGACCAGCCTGTAAAAGACACTGCAGCTTCGACGGCGCGCTCTCGAGCCACTCGCTCCAGGGAACGCCGGCCATGCTGGGAGGACACTCAAGCGGCCCCACGGACAGGTCCCCCCGTTAAAGAATCGAGGCCTCCGGCCAACAGCCAGCCCTGGCCCGCCAGCCACGTGCATGACCTTGGAGACAGACCGAGCCTCCAGCTACCTGCAGCCCCAGCCAGCACTGTGCTATCCCCTCTGAGAGACCTTGAGCCAGGGGCACCTCAGCGAACCGTTTCCCAATCTTGACCCACAACCCTATGCGATAAGTGTTTATGGTCGTTTTCAAGCTGCCAAGTTTTGAGCTAATTTCTTACACAGCAACAAATAACAGGCATCTGAACTCACGGCTAGTGTGAGCTCATGACTTTGTTAAATTTTTGTTTATGTATTTCTTAACGTCTCATGTAATCCAACAGCATGATCTGTGAGGGCAGGACTGTACTTCCCCGGCTCACCGCGTCATCTCCAACTGCTGGGACACCGTGCGACACACTGGAGACGGCCAACAAACTTGGGCTGAGTCTGGCTGAGGGTCTGCCACATCCCCCCAACCCCAAGAGAAGACCCCAAGTGTGGGCACGGGAGGGCGTCAGAAGAGCTGAGATGCCCGCGAGGCTCCCAGGAAAGAGGTTAGCGCAGAAGTACTAAGAAGTCCCTGGCACGACGCTATTGGCCTGGGGAGGTCCACACCCACCTGGAACCCCTTCTGACCCCTTGACCAGCTGGGCAAATCCTCTTTGCCCTCCTGGAGCCAAATCTAGTCACCGCCTTGACTTAGGTCAGTGACTCCCTTTCGAGGTGGAAGGGGGAGGGGGAGTCCTCGGGTTCTTGGAAGCCCCCTGACAACCACAACTAAGACTGAATTACCCTGCAGCCTGGTGGGTGGCGTACAGACCGTTCTGCTGCACCCCCACCCCCACCCCTCAATCACCAGGCCCCGTTTTAAAAGAGCCACAGCCTTCCGCTCGACCTGAGAAGCTCAGACACGAAGACTGAGCAGAGGATCAGCCTTCCCTGCAGGCTGCGTCAGAGCCCATGAGGACGGGTTGTTTTTAATAAGCTGCACTTGGCTGAAAGTCAGCCCGGAGGTGGGAACGGTGAGCACGGCGCTGGCCGAGCCAGGAGCACTGGGAGGTACGCGACACCCAGGACAGCGCCACCTCCTCCCTCCTCGGAGTTCCAGTCAGGATGGAAGGAAAAAAACGTGTTTCAGACGAGAACTGCGCCAGCTCTGGAAAACTCAATAAAGTCTTCGTGCGTAAAAGAGGTGTTTCCAAAGGCCGGTCATTTGACGTCACGATGGGCGATGAAAAGGCCCCGCTAATTCCCAGAGATGCAGACAAAACGCGAGGGGGCGGGGCCAGCCTCGTGAGTGGCGGCTGCGTTAAGGCCTTCGTAAAGAGCATTCCTCACGTCAACACGGGGAGCCACGCTCACATTTCCTTTCCAAAAGGAAAAAAAAAAAGCTCCTGGTACTGGCCCAGCAGCAGGGAACGCCTGTCTGCAGGACCAGAATGAAAACGGGCATCCATTGGGTGTTTTCTTCTTCTCAAACTGACCGTGACCATCTAAGAAGACGCGTGGCTGGAAAATTCCATTGGCTCCTGGGATTAGCCTTGCCCTGCTCTGCCTCATCAACTCTAGACGAGTCCCAAAGCTGCCGATGCCTCATCTTTTCCGAGTGGGGAGCAGCCCTGGTCCGGGGCTCAGTGCTTGGGTTTCAGCTCTTCTGCATCCACACACCTCTCCTTGGTGAGCTCGTCCAACCTGCAGCTCTAAACGCCAGCTGGGTGTTCACATTCCCCACCTTCTACTTGCAGCCCAGTCCTTTCTCACAGAGTTCCGACTTGAGCACCCTCCTCCCCGCAAACATGCACTCGGAGGTCTGATGGTCACCTCCAGCTGCGAGCACCTAAAATGAAGCTTCCCCCCCACCCCCAAACGAACCCCCCACAGCCTTCCGCCGACTCCATCCTTGCCCTGGCTCTGGTCAGCACTTCGAGGTCATCCGTAACTCTCCTCTCTCACCCCTGATGACACTATTAACTCTGCTTTCAGAGTGAACCCCAGTGCCAACACTGCCATCAAAGCCACTGCGTCCACGTGGCCTGGGCTGCTGTCAACTCTCACCTGGGCTGCTGCAGAGCCTCCTATCAGGGCTCCGCGCCCATCCTTGCCCCCCATTGCCTGTTCCCAACACTGAGTCAGAGGGTCCTTTAAAGACCTGAGTGAGGCCGTGCCACTGCCCTGCCCACAGCCCTCCGGGGCTCCTGTTTCACCCAAAGTCAAAGTTTTTAACGGCACAGGTCCGGCATGACTGATCCCTCTTCCAGATCCCTCTGCCCTGCTCCCTCCACTCCAGCCACCACTGAGTCTTCAACCACCCTGGCGAGCCAGAGCCGCCACCAGCAGGGGGCAGGGCCAGGACGTAGGGCCGAAGAAAGACCCGGAGAAAGACCCGGGGAAGGTCGAGGATGGAAGGGCGGGCAGGGGCCTGTCGGCAGAAGGTCTGGTAAGTCAGCCTCAGAACTCGGAGTCTGTCCGGACGTCAGTGCTTCCCAACCACGGACACCCAGTACAGGCGGGAAATTTGAAAATGCCACTGCCTGCTGCAAAGAACGGCCAGCCCAGTGGCAATGAGCGGCCCTGCGCCACTCCGCTGGTCTGCGGGCACCGCTTCCCAGCAAGAGGATCGGGGCTCCTCGGAGCCATGACGAGCTCCAGGTGCGGGCGGGAAACCCCAGAGCCGCCTCGAACTGCACGTTGCACCAGGCAGCCAGGAGGCCACCAGAGTCGCCGGGGGTCCTCCCAGGGGCTCGGAAGCCCCCCTGAGGGCTCCCACTGGCCAGTGATGGAATACCAACACAAATAATGACCAGTGTGCATCAAAACGTACCTTGTTCAAACCCGCACATTTAACACTCTAGCTGGTCACTCCTGGTGATCCACTTGGTACTTTGAAAATATAAACACGGGGAAGGAACCAAGCACTTCCTGTGTGCACTTTACCAACAGGTAACCAGACAGGAGCGAGCGACAGTGCTTCCGAGTCAGCAAATGAAGAAGGAATGACAGACCTAGGATGTCGTCACACTTCAACCCCTAATTCATCAACAGGGTTTGGTCCTGAGTACCAGTGGCTGCTGCCATCTCAAAGAGAAGGACACCCGGACATTATGTGTCCCCTGACAGAAGAACACAGAACCACTTATGAAGTCAGTGCCCTCGCCCTCAGATTGAAATGAGCCTCAGTTTCCAGGTTCAATGAAATCAATTTACAAGAAATCCAGAGGAACCCACGGAAGGGCACATGGGGATGAGGGCACAGAGGTCAGACCATGGGCCACGCCTCTGGATGAACCAGGGGACGGGTATGCACCGCTAAGACGCACGTTTTTAACAAGTACGAGGAACTCAGAAATGGGGCCGCGGACTAATGTTGAGTGATGGGAAAGAGTTATATTCTGGCTATGGTAATGGTTTTGTGGGGGGTCGTGTTAAAGAGCCCTTATCGTTTGGAGCTACGTATGAGATGTTCACAGACAAAACAGTGAATGTGAGATCTGCTGCAAAATGCCACGAGGAGCGGAGGAGGGTGGGAAAAGACTGGCCTTGAGTTCCCGAGTGTTGACGTGGGGTGAGGCATGCACGGGGGTCCACGATACTACTCTGCACTTTTACCTTCGATAGTTTGAAATTTCCCATAACACAAAGTCACGGAGATACTGGGCCCCACTCCCAGAGACACAGGTTCGTGAGTCTGGGCTCCGGCCCGAGCCCTGGCGCTGTTCTGCTGCGCAGCCGAGGCCGAGAATGTTGTGGCCGCTCACACGGCACACGCAGAGAAGCTGCACCAAGACCAAGACAAAGGCTGCGGAGGGGACGGAACTGGTCTGGGAGAGGTCAAGGAGCCAAGCACACGGTCCGTGACGGAGAGGGGGAAGGGATGAGGAAGGAGAGGGCTAGCACAACACAAAGGACCAGGCTCGGGTGCCTGTGGGTGCTGGTCTCTGGGACAGGAAACGGGCCAGGGCTGGCAGTCTGGGGTGCCTGGGGAGGGGTTCCGAGACGGTTTAGGACATGTGGACTTTTTGAGGGGGCCCCTGTGACTTCTGGAAGAGACACTCAGTGGACTGTTCGGCTTGTGGGTCTAAGGATCCACATTAGGACCCTGAAGAAGACACAGAAACTTAGGCCCCACGGGGCTGTCCCCTGAACCAGGACAGAGGTCGGGTGGCTGCAGACGAGGACGCCGCGAGGGCCTGGAGGAAACAACAGCCCCTGGCCCCTGCCCTGGGCCTGGGCGTCTAGACGGTCCCCTTCCTGTCACGACTGGTCTCCACCTTCACCCTGGACAGAAACCCACAAGGCAGTCGGCCGGGCTGAGCAGCCCTGCCTTCCCCAGTGGGCGCTGACGAACCTCCGCCTATCCCCACATCAGGGCCTCAGAGCCCACGTGGCTTGACCGGCATTTGTTAAACACGTGAGCGACCGGGATGTCTGCAGGAAGTCGCCACGGTGTGACTCACGGCCACACGTGCCCGCGGCTGTCACACTGGCTTGAAACTGCCAGCGCGTGTTCATTCCAGGAGCGGGCACTGAACCCCTGCATGTGCTGGGCACTGTGCCAGGCGGGGTGCCCTGGAAGCCAGGGGCCTGGCCGCAGGGAGCTCGCCTTCTAGCGGGTGAGCAGACAGGAAACGAGTACACACACACAAGCTCTGGAATTTTAGAAAAAGGATCCTCAGCTGAGGGAGGGGCCGTGGAATTCAAGAGCGACCTTGGGGGGCTGGGAAAGTCATACAGCCGGCCCACGCACGGCCTCGAGTAACCCGGGCCCCTGGCATCAGAGAGCTGACTGATGGGGCCTCACTTTAAAGCAGCGGGAACCGAGGCCCACCCAGAGCGGGAGGGGGCCGGCTCACGGTCTCCCGGCGGGTGCGGGCCTGGAGACAGGTCTGTGTTCTCAGAGTCTGCCCTGGACGTTTCTTGAGCAACAGTTTTACTCTCCACACCCTTCTAAGCCGCGTGGTCTACCTTCTCCTCTGGACAAAAATGACCACAGATCGCAGAGGACCACAGGCCCTCCCTCCCCCCGGAGCAGGGACTTACCACTGAGTCCAGAAACTGAATGTAACACTCCAGCCCGGGTCTTGTTTCACAGAACTGCCGGAAAAGCAACCTCCCAATTGGCTGCTTGTCACATAAACTGCAGTAATCTCTGTCTGGAGACAAGAAAACAAGAATGTGGTGAGACCCAGGTGGGGGCCAGGCAGGGCCATCCCATCAGCCCACACCCGGATGTCATGCCCCAGATGGATGGAGTGGGGTGACTGTCACACTCTCGGGAGCCCTTATTTATCTCTGTGCTCTGCAGGCCCAGAGGGGCCAAGGTCAGTGTAGATGCAGGGGTGGTCAACCTTTTGGCGTCTCTGGGCCACACGGGAAGAAGTTATCTTGGGCTACACGTTAAATACATTGCAACACGTAATCACAAAAAAATCTGATAATGTTTTAAGTAAATTTATGATTCTGTGCTGGGCCGTATTCACAGCCATCTCGGGCCCCGGGTTGGACACCCTTGGTAGAGGAAGGTGCCGGTTATGGCCCAGCCTCTACGCCCAGCCCACTTCCTGCTCCGATGCCCTCACTTCTATCTGGAGATGCCAGCAGTTCTGGGGACTACAGCTAGCCCCTGGCTGGCGACCAGCACGTCGCACTCCCTGATTACAGTGACCAGATGAAGGTGGCAGAGAGGCTGAGGCTGACAAACGGAGGAGGTCAGAACGGGGAGAATTACAGGAAGCAGACTTGGTGCCCTATGATGTCACAAGTCTCTGGATCAAACCATGCCTGCAGCCCAAACATATCTGAAAAACTTATTAATAAGCTTGACTTTGGGCAGTTTGAAAAATTTTTCATTACCTATAACTCAAAGCACCCTAATAACTATAATAAAAAAAATTTCACTTTTGCCAAGTTGGAGCAAAATCCAGTTTTAGGATGCTTCAGATTATGGAAAACTTGCATTTTCCAGCTGAGGTGCTGGGGCACAGAGACAGAAAGTGACCAGCCTTCAGCCAGTCGGGAGCCAAGAGAGTTCTGAAGTGAAAATGCATTGCAAGCCTCCAAGCCCAGAGGCCTAGCCAATGACTTGCTGTGTGACTTCAAGAAACTCACTTGCCCTTTCTGGGCCTCAGTCTTCCTCTGAAGAATATAAAGGCACGTGTTGGAAGTAAGATGGAGGTTAGAGGGAGGGGCGTCCCTCCATGGCTCTTCCTGCAACGGCTCTGCCAGAGGCTCTCTCCGGCCAGGAGGATGCTCAGAGGACTGACTGAGCCATGCTGCCTTCTCGAGCGCTGCAAGTTCGCCCTTTGCTTCTGTAGCTGCACCAGGCACGGTCGGGTGCTGACACGGGGAAACCAGGAAGCAGGTGAGTTAGACCTGGGTTAGGAGAGCTTCCTGGATGGAAGGATGGGCTGTCCTTGCCAAATGCAGAGGACGAGCCAGGACAATTGCCTCCTGGAGGGCTTTTCTCAGAAGTCAGGGAACACGAGGGCAGATAGGAGCACAGCCATCATGCCAGCTCATCTCCACGCCCAGAGAGCTCAGCCGGGGGAGGTAAGGCTGTTCCCTGTACGGACGTTGGGGGCTGTGAGTGTGGGTTACGGAGCTAAACCGCCGGGTTCAAACTTCAGCCTGACCACTAACTGTCTGTATGACCTGAGGCAACAGACTAGACACTTCCATCCCTCAGTTTCCTCACCTGCAAACTGGGAACAGTAATCGTACCCAGTTCCAGGGACTATGGTGAGGATTAAATAAGACAATGCAGAGAAAGGACTCAGACCAGGGCCTGGCACGCAGGAAATGCTTAATAAACACCGTCTATTATCATCGTGGTTGTGGGCTTTTTGGCCTGTCCCCTCTCCCTTCCCCTGGGGAGCCTTCTCTCTCTGTAAAACTCCAGCCTGAGGTCCTTAAGGGAGCTGACTGCTTCCAAGCCTCAGGGATGGGTACGTGACTCAGCCCTAGCCAATCAGAGCCCTCTTCCCATGGCCACATCCCTAGGTTCATGTGACCTGAATGGGTCTTGGAGTCCTTCCAAGGTTTTTGCTAGAACTTCCAGGAAAGACACTTGTTCCTCTCTGGGGTGACAAGGCCGTAGGACAGATTTGCTCCTCTCTGGGGTGACAAGGCCATAGGACCGGTCATCACAGAGCTCCCACAACCGTCTTTCCCACCAGGCGGCGAGAGTCCACGCAGACTGGGGCCAGCAGAGAGGAAAGAGAGCTGAGTGAAGGGAGAAGCCTGGTGTCACAGGTGCCCTGAAGCCGGCCCCCAAGGCCAGCCTGGTGCCTCCATGCCGATGCCCCTGCAAGAATCTCTGCTGAGCCCAGCTGGTGCTGGGTTTCTGCGTCTTGTGATTAAAAAGGCAAATGAGGGGGCAGGTCGGCAGGCCGGGGCGGCTGGCAGCAAGCTTCCTTCGCCCGTGCGGGCAGGGGCTGCCTTTGGGGAGGGGGGGGTCACAGTTCTGAGTCTTCTTTGTATAAATGTCACTGAGAGAGCCTCTCATTCTCACCAGTGGATACTTTGCTCAAGTGGGCTGGGGGCTGAACTGGCCTTGAACGACCACCTTGACTCCGCCCATCCTTCCACCGGAGCACACCCCCCATCGCTGAGTGCCGCATCAGTGGAGGCGGGGGGCGGGGCGGGACGCGGTCCCAGCCCTCAGGGATTTTGGATTCTGTTAGAAAGGCAGTGGGGGGTGGGGGGGACGCTGAGCAGACAAGATCCCAAGTGACTAATAAAATGTCAAGTTGGATGAGTGTTAGCGTTGGCACGGCAGGGGTTCCCGGAGGGGGGGTCCCGGGGAGGCAGGTCTGTGGCCTGCACCTGTTAGCACGCCCCCCCACCGCCCCCGCAGGCAGCCTGCGTTCTCTCTGCCTCCCCCTCCGCACACCGCCCACAGGTGAGGAAAACAAACGCCTCTGTCCTTCCCACCCGCTGAGCGTCCCGCGTCCCCAGCGCGAACGCAGAAGGAAAGTAAGTGGCCTTATGTCAAGACTCCAGTTTGATCCCATTACGGCAGGGAGCCCCACGCTGCTGACGTGACGTAAGCCCCCCGTTTTCCAAAAGCAATTATGAGGCTGCGCGTGCTGCGCTGCGGTTGCCCAGGGCTCCATCTGACAGCACGCTCTCTCCATATGGCGCTTGCTTTCAGTGTGGAAACACGGCTGTCATGAACCCGCAGCACAGTAAACACCACGTGACCCAGCCCAAGCTGTCGGCGCCTCGGTTCCGGGCCGCTCCCAGCTGCGCGCAGAGGATCCCAGGCCGGCTGGAAGCCCGGGAGGAGATGAAAGGATCTGTAATCAACTATTCAGGTTATTTTCTCAGCCTTAAGTGAAGATGAACGGGCCCATCTTCTGAGGAGGCGCCGCCGTCGCCGACACCAACGGCAGAACCGAAGTGCGATGTTTGTGCGTCCTTTAGAGACGGAGAACGAAGCCGCAGAAGGAAGAAGAGGAATCTGGGGGTCGACCGAGGTGCCCGGAGGAGGCACAGAGCAGAGGGTGGTCTGCGGGGGCTGGTGCGGGGGAGCGCCCCGGACAGGGGGGCAGGAGTCTTCTCTGCCTGAATCTGTCTCCCAGGCGGGGAAAACCGCGGGAGGCTGCGCACTGACACACGCGTGCTGTGCACCCCCCCCCCCACACACACACACGAAAATCCTGCTCCGGGCCACGTGCTCCCTCGCTCCTTCCCTCCAAGCCAGGAAGACGCTGTTGTTACGCGAGATTTGACGGGCATCAGGGCCCCTGCCCCCAAAGTGTCCACCAATCAATCGCCTATTCATTCTAGCCTCATTCTTCTAGGTCCTTCATTTTTCAACAAACTCCCTTCCAAGATCTCTTGCTTTTTGATATTAGAGGGTTCCTTCAACTTTAAGACTTTTCTAGAATTCAACACCTGGGGCGGTGTGGAAAAACCGGTGGGAAGAGCTACCCCTTACACACGCTGGCTGGCTACTGATCCAGGAACAGGCTTGGGGTCAGCAGCCGGGTGTGGTCTTCGTGATGTGACATGTGGCCTCCGCTGCAGTGAAGGTCTGGTGGGCGGAGCAAATGTAAGCAAGTCTGAAGGAAGCTGGCTGAAAAGAGGCTCTAAAAAGCCCATCAGAAGCTCCAGGACACCGAGCTGTGCCCTTGGCCAAGGGCGAAGTGCCCCAGGGAGGGGCCGGAGCCCGCTGTGCACACAGGAGGGCGGTGGGAGGCACCCTGGGACGGCAGGCTGGGCTCCGGGGGCAAGGGGACAGGGATGGATTCTCTGTCCCACAGGGGTGCCCATGGCTTTAGGGTGTGAACGATTCAAGTGGGGTCCACGGAAAGGTGGGCAAGATGGGGTGGGGAGCAGGGGTCTGAGGTGTTCACAGCGAAGGTCACTGCGGTGGGAGCCGTGGCCGCCTGAGGTTCGAGCCCGGCCCCCGGGCAGGGAGGGCGCAGGGCCCGTGGTTGGACCCTGCTTTGGCGACGAGCTGGACTGAAGAAAACCACGTGTCATTGGCTTCTTCAAGGGATTGACACCGCCCCGCATGCCAAGCCACAGGCTGGCCGGGAAGTCAGGACGGCCACACCTCCCTGCAGTGCATGCCCTGCAGCTGTGCCCTCAGGCAGGGCGTTTGCTCCCAGACGGTCCCTGTGGCGAGTCCATAGGCACGGGCTCAGCCCCGCTGGGCACTGTGTTCCGAGCCCTGGAAGCGGCCGCAGAACCGCAGGCCACGTCTCTGTCCTGAGTGGTGGGCACGCCCACTAGCTCGGCGTGGGGAGGCACGTGCGCAGACACACTGGGAAGGGTGGCCGAGGAGCAGAACTGCACACAGGACAGCTGCTGGCGAGTCCCGGGGGGCTACACGCTGCCCTCGTGACCGGGGTTGGTCTCAGTGGCAGCGCCTCTAGGACAGCAAGTTGGGACATGGGGGTGGGAGTGGCAGGGTCGCCGAAGGCAGTGCCAGCAGGGGAGAGGCTGAGGGCCAGGGAAGAAGAAGAAAAGTGTCAAAGCCAGAGACACAGGGCCAGAGGTCGGCATAAGGGCTAAGGAGGAGCCACAGCGGGGAGGTGACTTCTTGTGTTAGGGCAAGAATTCAAGGCTAGGCCTGAGGTCACTGCAGGGGGCCTTCCCTCTCTGTAAAGGACGGGAGCCTTCAAGGATGGCTGAAAGTGCATGGAGGACCCACAAAAAATTAAAGATAAAGCGACCAGATAATCCAACAACCCCACTTTTGCGTATTTACCCCAAAGAACTGAAACCAGGATCGCAAAGAGGTACTTGCTCTCCCATGTTCATTGTGGAACTGTCACAATACCAAGACGTAGAGACAGCCCAAATGCCACCGACCAGTGGATGGGCTGGAAGGTGGCACACACATGCGCTGGAACACTGCCCAGTCTTGAAAAGGAAGCGACTCCTGCCACCTGTGACAACATGAGCGAGCCTCGAGGACAGTGTGACAAGTAAGAGTCAGAAAAGTAAGAAAGCCACACAATTCCACTATATGCGGCACCTGAGACCGTCAGGCTCACAGAGACGGTAAAATGGTGGCTGCCGGGGACTCGGGTGGGGGCAGGGCGAGTGGCTGTCCCATGGGTATAAGGTCTCGGCTGTGCGAGAGGGCTCAGTTCCGGAGATCTGCTGTATGACATGGTGCCTACAGTTAATGATAACGTATTGTGCACTTAAAATTTATTAGGAGGGTAATCTGCTGTTAAATGTTCTCAGCACAGTATCTTTTTAAAAAGCAAATGACTCCAAGAAAATGGACAAGGGACAGGTGCTTGGGGATGGGCGGCGAGGCTCCATGAAGGGACAGGAACCAGAAGGCGGTGTGAACTGGGGGTGCCTGGGAGTGAACGTACCTGTCCAGGAATGCACGTGCAAGTGTGCGTGTGGATGCACACCCATACACAACGCACGGCCAAGCCACATCCAGTCTTCCTATCCAGGCTGCACGCAGCACCTACCAGGCAGGCACCTACCAGAGGGCGCCACCACCGAGGAAGCGGGGCTGCTTTGCTGAGAGCCTGCCCTTGCCTCCTAGCCTGTGGTCGTAGTAAGCCACTGAGGCACCCCTGCCTCAGGCCCATTGTCAAGGACACCTGCCCCCCAATGCACATATAGAAACCTAACCCCCATTGCAGTTGAACGTGGGGCCTTCGAGAGGTGGAGTCGTCATGAATGGGATTAATGCCCCTATAATAGAGACCCCTGAGAGCTCCCTCATCCCTCTGACAGTGAGGACGCTTCGAGATGGCGGCCATCTATGAACCACAAAGCAGGCTTCCACCGGACTCGCCATCTGCTGGCACCTAGATCTTGGACTTGCCTCCAGAACTGTGAGAGATAGATGCCTGTTGTTTATAAACCATCCAGGCTATGGCATTCTACTACAGCAGCCCAAATGGGCTAACTTGCTGTCTGGTCCTCAGCAAGTCCCTTAATCCTGTCTCCCGTACCACGTGGGCAGCCGGCGTGAGCTGCCGCTACCGAGAATTGGCAACACACTGCAGCGGGGTGCCCAGCCCAGACCTGGCGCAGAGCAGGCCCTGCGCACACAGCCGCCATTCGAGGAGATCGCGTCTCCTCTAGCACACTCAAGGCATGGAGGCTTTTCCTCCTCTGAAGACGCAGGGAAAAAAGGAGGGGGGGCGTCGCTGGGGAAGGGGGCCTGACTGCCTCGGCACCAAAGGAGGAAAAAGCCGCTCCGCCCGCGGCTGAGCCCTCGGACGACTCCACGCCCCAGGAGGGCCGGGGCCGGGGCTCGGCAGCCCTTTCTCTCCCTCGCTGTGAGCCTGCCTCTCAGAGAGAAGCCACACGTGAACTCCCGGCACATGGCCGAGGTTACAGTCTCACAACCCACAGTCCATTCCTTCAAGACTCATAACCCCCAGTGGGACTAGAAGCAGGAATGATACTGATAGTGAAGACAAATAAATGCTGTCACTGTTTTCATTCCTTTCCAGTGACAGGGAATGGGAACATACTTTCTTAATTAGGAGCCTGTGGTATGTGGATGCTTGGAGGGCAACCAGATTTTCCCAACTGAGGGCCAGAACACAGGCCCGGCTCCCCTCACGTGGCCGGGAACCCAAGGGAGCGAGGCCGCCCGCCCTCCCGGCGTGGAGAGTGGCCTTCCGTGCCCCGGCGGACGGGGAGCACGCAGAAGTCCTGGCGGGGAGGGCGGAGGGGGTGGTCGGTGACTGAAACCTGCTCGGGACTGTTTTCTCTGTTGCCCCAGGCACTCCTTGAACCTGGGCCAATGAAAACGCACGTTCCATTTCAGAAGTAAGAGCAAGAAACACAGCTTCCTGAGGAAATGGAACCGCTAACACCCGAGCCCTTGGAAATGAAACCACATGTTTATTGTACGTGGTGGGGTGTACGGGGCGGGGGGCATCCAAAAGTGACTCCTGGATCCATCTCCACCTACTGGGGGGCTATTTCGTTTCATTTCATTTCATTTCACATTGCTTTACCAAAATACCAGGGGTTTTGTGGGTTTGTTTTTTGTTTTTTTTTGAAGGGGGTGGTTCCTGATAGGCCCAAGGGCAATTCAGGAAAACAGATGGACGCAGACTGGCTTACACGGAGCCCTTTGCTCACCCTGCTCCAGGTCTAAAGCAATTAACAAAAAAGTACTCTGAAACAGCTTTCTCTTAAAAATTCCTGCCAGAGCTGGAAAAAACAATTGGGCGTTTGCTCGGAGGAAAAAGCTCTCTGACGTTTGAAAGGCAAGATAGCATCACGGATAAAGGCAATTCTTCACAGCCCGCCCCTTGGAAGGAGCAAGAGAGGAAAAGGGAAACATGTGGTATTTGGTTAGCAACAGCTGAGCGGGTTCCGATTACTTCAAGAAAGATGTTTTTATGTGAGTAAAAATGACATATGGCACATTACACAAACACACCCAAATCGTGCCCCCTCTCCCTGTGCCTTGCGTCCCCCTCACTCTGGTCTCCAGTTTTACCGAATGTCTTGTACCTGTCACACATCTCTGTAGGACTGAAAATATTAAGTCTGGGTCTTCCAAAGGTCGGTGGCACCTGGACGCAGCCACACGTAAAACCCACTCAGTTGTAGGGTGTTGGGGGCTGGGGTGCCAAGTGTGGGGAGGGAGGAAAGGAGAGCCTTGTCTGTGGATTTGTGAAACGAAGGAGAGGAGGGGTGCAGGGGGCTTCTGGGGGCACAGGGCAGCAGCTCCTACCAGCCTCACCCCTTTAATGAAGGCCCAGGTCTCTGGCTGGACCCCGGCGGGTGCAGTCAAACCCCAGGAGGTACCGGGGAGTCTGGGGCAGGCCTGGGGGCTGAGCTGGACAGGACGTGGAGTGTGCGCCATCCCCCTGGGGCCCTCCAGGCAATAACCGGCCTCCAAACTCAGGCAGGGACCTGTCCCTTATTCTCAAGGCCACGAAAAGCAAAGAACGTAGATGTTCTCTTGTAGCGGGAATGGGACGGAGCACTGGGTGCAGTCGGACTCAGGAGTGGCTAGGTCGGCTGTGCAGGTAGTGGCTGGAATGAGCCTGGCATGTTGGAAAGGTGTGGGGACAGAGCTGGGCACTGGGTTCCAGGCCTGGCTCTTCTCCCTGCCACTTCTAAAGGCAGGTATGGACCTCTGTGAGCTCTGGGCTGTCCCCTACGTGCACTGCTCTGTGACTCTAAGCCTTCCTTCTGGGCTCACCCAGGGCTCTGAGCCTGACACCCCAGCGGCAATGGTGGCTCTTGAAAATGCCGACTAAAGGGCACACTGACGCACGACCTGCCGTTGCTTGCTGTGAAGCAAAGGTGCTGGGACCGCCAGACAGGTCCCCCTTCAGGGCAGAGCCTGGGTGACAGGTAGGTGCTCGAACTCCGTGCTTTGCCCTGCCTGGCCTGCAGCAGAACCGGTGCCTGGGCAAGCCTCGGTCGCTGGTGACGGGCCCCCATTCTGGAGACCCAGGCCTCCCCTCACCTGCTCACAGCCATCCTCGGGAGCCCATCCTCTTAGAGCCACCTTCTCTCTACAAGCTTCTCACTCCTCGGAAAGAAATTTCCATGTGGATACAAGTAGCTCTGGTAATGAAAATACCCAGGCCACACCCAGCCACCTGCATCAAACCTCTGGGGTGAGGTCAGCAATTTTCACAGCACCCTGGGGATTCCGACAAGCCTGGAAAGTCCAGTTCAGCCCTGGCCGGCTGCTCAGTTGGTTAGAGCATCATCCTGTACACCGAAAGGCTGTGGGTCTGACCTCTGGTGGGAAGGTGAACGAAGGCAACTGATCTGTTTCTCTCTCACATCAATGTCTCTCTCTCTCTCTCCACCCCTCTCTTCCTCTGTCTAAAATCCACAAACATATCCTTGGCTGAGGACTGAAAAAAAAGTCCAGTTCAGCTTTTTATCCCCAGCACTGGGGGTGCCTGGCACCAGCGCAGGAGTGCGTGTGTGCAGAATGAGTGACTGAACGAATGAAAGAACGAATCAGTGAGACACGGAGGCGACACACCTCCAAACCGGGGAGTAGAAATCTCAGGCCCTCTCTCCCTTGACAGACACCCATCCCCGTAGTTAATCGGCCAGAACCGTAGCTCTCTCCAGAGAGCCTGGATGACAGAGTCGCTCCTAGTGGGGCTTCCGTGCAAGGGCAGCAGAAGGGCTCCGGGTGCAAGGCCGGGGCAGGCTGTGTGCTGCATCCGAACGGCAGCCCTGGGGGCTCGGGGCCCCCACAGTGAGCTGGGCCTGAGTGCAGGGCCCGGCCTGACTTGCCACTCCCAGAAAGCTCAGCAAGGGGCGGGGTCTGGACTTGTCTGCAGCTCCTCCTGTGACCCCTGTGTGGCCTCAGAGCCACCATTCCCCTCTAGGGACCTCGGCTTCCCCTTTCACAGATCGAGGCTGATGAACCAGGGAAGCTTGAATGCCCTGCCTCCCAATTTGGTTGTTCCACAGGGAGGAGCCTGGAGGGGATGGGGACTTCACGGGCACAGCCCTTTCTCCCCTGTCGGGGTCCCCAAGCCCACGCAGCTGCCTGCTCTCCTATATCCGCACTGGCTGGAGTGCCAACAGAGTGAGCATGAGCTTAACAGACAGCATTTCTGGAAGGCCTGGGAAGGGGCTGTCCTGGGGGGCCAGGGCCCGGCTTCCATCAGCTTGCTGTGGGGCCCGGTTGTTATCCCCTCAGTCTCTCTGCAGCGCTTCTCTGACTTACCCTTGGACGACAGTGCCTGCCCCACCCCCTGACTGCCAGCTGCCCTGGCCTGCTGGGGGGACACCCAGGGAGGCGGGGTGCGGGCGGGGCTCTGAAGCCCTCCAGGACCCTGGGATACTGGCTTCACCTGGAGCTATGAGCTAATGAAGCAAAAGCCACAGCGGGGGCGATGCCAGGAAGTGGCTGGACAGGCGTAGGGTTCAGGGTCGGGGTTGGGCCAAGGCAAATAGCAGCCTCGGTGCAGAGAGGCAGCTGGTTTCTTCCTGGGCCTCCGGCCAGGGCTTATCGAGGCTCACAGCTGTGCCGGCCTGAAGTGCTGGGGAAGGGAGTGCCCGGGAAGGTGAAGGCACCTGGTATTCCCCTGCAAGTCCCGGTGTCCCAGGGCCTGAAGACCTCAGCCACGCTGATCCGTGGTCTCCGCCCCAGGCTCAGCCAACCTTGGCCTGTGCACTTGGGGGGACAAGAAGCGCCCTATCTACAAAGTGTCCAGCCCTCTTCATCCGAACAGTGTTAAATCTTAAGTTGAGACCAAACTTGTCTTTCTCTCATACCTGCCCTTTGGTCCTCATTCTTGGTGAACCAGTGTTAGTGGCAGTTATTCTCTGCTTCTGGAGTTTTCTTTCAAACCTCCAGTTCCCTTAGCTGCCTCATCATGGCTCCCATAAGCCTGGCCAAACCTGGGGCCTTCGGTAATTAAACGTGGAACCACGTCAACTCCTTCCTTCAAGCCATCTTGGATTAGCTTGGACCCAGACCCATGAGGGGCTCGATCTGGGAGGAGAGGGACACATCTGTGGGCACACACAGGTCACCAACACTCTCACTCCGAGGGAGAAACAGGGCAGAGGCACGTTGCTTCCGAGGAAACTGACACGCAGAAAGCGGAGTCTCTGTTCGGATTCCGCTTCTCTGAGTCACAGCTCAGGTGCTGGGATGTCAGGCATGGATTGGCCCAGAGCCGGGCAGAGCCAGTTTCAGAAAGAGATGTCCTTTTGGTCAGGAGATGGCCTTCCCACTGCCACCTTGTGTGTGACAGCAGTACAGTGACAGCAGCAAATGGGAGGCTTGTGGCACCGCAGGCATCGCGCTAGGCGCCTACCACGCTTCGCTTCTGGCGATCTTCCCAACAGCCCTACGAAGCAGGTGCTGTTACCAGCCTACTTTTTCAGATGTCAAAGAACGAGGAGCTGAGGAGTCATTTATTAGCACAAGGTCCCAGAGCCAGCAAGGGGCAGAGGTGGGGTTTCAACTCAGCTCTTCCTGGCAGCAAAACAACTTCTCTGCATCTTGTAGCTCTTAGGGGTCCGCCGCAGCAGCAATAACCTGCACCCCCAGCACTCAGGGCCCTGAGGGGTGGGTGACATCCTGCCAACCTCCAGAGGCCCACCGGGGAGAGGGGCGCTCTGGTGACCTGGACGTACCCGTGTCCATGAGCCCAAGGCTGCTCTGTGCACCGGGCCTGGAAGCTCCCGTGTCCGGGGACAAGGCCATGGCAGCTCAGAGGCCAGCTCTCAGCTGGGCTCGTGCGCTCCATGGCCGGGCCAGCACAAGAGAAGTATCTGGAAAACACTCTTCTCTCCCCTCCTCCCCCAGAAAGCCGGAGCACACCACCCCCGCCCCGGCTCTGAGCTCCTTCAGCTCAGAGGCCTGCACCACGCTTGTGATCATGTGACGTGCGTGCCACCTCACTCCTTTGGCTGCTGTCCCCAGCCTCGGCCTTGTCCCCTCACCTGAGCTATCGGTTCTCTCTCTGCACTGCCACCCCCTTCACAGCCCTGCGGAGTGTGGGACAGTCTGCACACTTCTGGGGTCACCAAAAAACATGCCGCTGATTAAAGCGGGAGCAGCCGTGAGAAAAATTATGCACTGGGATCCTGTTTACACTTGTCAAAACGAATCCCTTGCTCCTTGAGGGGACAAACGTTCAAGTCCTCAATGTCCAGAAGCCAACGCTTGGCTTTTAACAGGGTGTTGGAACTGTGCTTTGCAGCACATTCCTGGGCTCAGACCTACATCGAGACAAGTCTTCAAGCCAACAGGACAGGAGCCCAAACAGGGCTGGACTCAGCTTGCAGCAGGCAGGGCCCAGGCTGCCGTGTTTCCTGCACCCCCCGCTCCAGAGCCTGGCCTGGTGCAGGGCACGCGCTCACACTTAACAAGTGAATGAATGAACAGATTAGTGACCTAGCTCATCCGTTTGCTAGCCACCGGCTGTATGCTAACACACTTGTTTCCAAATCTCCCCTGTGCCGGGCCAGGTTACTGAATGGGCTTGCCACCCAGGAAGCAGAGCCCTTCCCGCCAGCGACACCCTCCTCCTGCACAGTGCAATAATGGCAGAGCAGAGAAAGGGTGTGCTGGAGGGGGGGCGGCCACAGAAGCCTGCAGAAAATCCGAAGGGGAAAGCAGTCTGACGCCCTCATCTGTCAGATGGGGAAACTGAGGCCGGGGGAGGGGAGGGGCCTTGTCCTCTTCATCACCCAGGGCTTGCTTAGCCGTCTCGGCTGCTCGAAGGCCCCGGATCAGCTTGAACAGGGGGGAGAAGACCTTTATTACGATTCCAAGACCCTCACCCGGGTCTGGCACAGAGACGCCCAGTTGAGCCTTTCAACACTGCCCCCGGGACTGACATTTCAAATGCCGTGCAGTGTAGCTGCTTCTGTCGGCCCGAAGGCCTGTGATCGATGCCGCACAGGTGTCTCGAATAAATCTTCAAGGGCCGTCTCCGCATGGAGCCAAGGAGACGCTTTTAATCATCAAGAGGAAAGAAAGCACAGGCCTCACGCTTTTCCATTTTTATCTGCGTGAAAGAGCGCAGTCAGTTTGTCAGCGGGCAGGGCCGCTTCTTGCCAAACACCACTTATTTTCAACTGAAGCTTTCTCAGCTATGCAAACACAGAACAGAAGCCTGCGGAACCCCAAGCACATGCTTTTCTTTCTTCCTTTCTTTCTGTTTGCAGAGTGGCACGTATCTCATAGCTGTCTAGACTCGGTAAGCTCCGTCTCAGCCGGGAGCCCGGTGCTCGGTTCACGGTTTTTGCCCCTCCCTCCAAAATGCCTGGAATCAGAGATACTGAACTGATGATGCTAAACCGAATCCGTAGGCTCCTCGGTTACTTAGCACAAGACAGATAAGTGGGGAAAAGACAAGAAGGAAAGATTGAGATGATCAAAGAATACCGTTGTGGCGAAACCCCTGGTTCTAGCTGCTCTAAAAATGTAACCCACACGGCTGTTTGTTTTCAATGATTCTTTGCCAAGAACAATGTTCAGATGATTGAAAAATTCCACACTGAAACCCCCGATGCTTATTTTTCCTTCTCAGCACCTGCATGGACAGCAGCCTTGCTGAGAAACTGGAACTAACCACGGGGCAGGAGGACTCTCGGCCCCTCAGGTTCAGCACACGGCCTCGGGAAGCCCTTGGAAGGCGTCTCAGCTGGGGGCCTGGGCTCTGCGAGGGCAGGCTGTGGCTGCGGCTCATTCTAGATCTGTCGGGGCCCGTTAAAGTAGGTGGCTGGAGCACAGCGGGAGGGAGGCGAGCCCATTCCCAGCAGACAGGGTCCGCACAGGGCTGGCCGCTGACAAACAGGACCCTCGTGAAGCTGGCATAGAATCGGGAATGTATGCAGTGCAGCCAAGTGACCACCACTGGGAAAGAATCCAGTCCTTCCTAAAGGGGGCTCAGGGTCAAATTTCCATCATGGAAGCACAGCTCCCAGACACTGTTCATGGTTGGGGTTAAGCTGGGGGAGCCAGCAGGTCACCCTGAACCTCTGGCCCAGACCAAAGCAGCTGCAGAGCTCCACCCCGGGAGGGAACCCTAGACCTAGCTGTCTGCTGGTGGTTGGTCACTCGGTTTCCAGCTTTCGTGTATCTGCATCCAGGTTTGCTCCACTCAGCTGGGGTTGCATCTGAGAGGCCAGGACCCTCTCTCCCAAACCCCCTTTAAGATGGATTTGCTGAGCACCTACTTGGTGCCCTGCTCTGAGCTGGCCCAGAGGACCCAGGGATCACCAGAAACGCCCACCCCCTCACTCACCCAAGGAGCTCACAGTCCAGCTCTGGGCTCCTTTCCTTAGAGCTGACCTAGAATTCCTGCCGGGTGAGAGGCAGTGGAGAAGTGAGGGACGTGGACCACCTGGACTCACGTCCCAGTCATCTAACATCTGTTCATCGTGTTTCCTGTTGTAACAGGACTTCTGTTTTTAGCGGGGCATGTGGCTGCCCAAAAGAAAGACTACATTTCCCAATCACCTTTGTGAAAAGATGTGGCTAGATGACCGAGTTTTGGCCAAAGGAATGTAAGCAGAAATAATGGGTCCCAGCTCATTCTGATTATGCCCTTACAGGAAAAGGTCCATCCTCTCACCAGCCCCTTCCCACAGACTAGAATGCAGACACAGCAGGGCTCCGTCTTGGACCACGTAGAAGAGGGCAACATCCTAAAGACAGGAGGGATGGAACAGCCACGCAGAACGTCCACAGCAGCCCTTGACCGCTTCCCGAACACTGTTCCATGGCAGAGTAACAAACTTCTACCTTATTTAAACCCGTGCCCAACTGGGTCTTTGTTGCAGTAGCTGAACCTGTTATTCCTGGCCTGATACTACCCCCTACTAGCTGTACTATCTTTTTCTGAGATTCACTTTCTTGGTCCTAAAACGGAGACAAAAATAAAATGACCTACCTCATGGGTATGATTCTATCAAGGTGTTTGGCACGTGGTGGGCCTTCGGTAGGTAACTGTCTATCCACGACTCCTGTAAGGAGCGGCCACTGGGTATTCCTGTCCGAATCCCCGGTACCCGCCTCCCTCACCACCCAAGCAGGAGACAGCGTGAGCACACACCACACGCACATAGGGGTTAACCGGACCCAGGCGGACCCTCTGCGCCTCATCTCCTAAACCAGGCAGAGTTTCGGATGCTCCTCTGCCCCGGACTGGGAAGCCGAGGTGTTGTGGCTTCAGACACGACGTGCCCACCCGACCTTCCTCAGTAGGACCCACGGCCCTCCAACAAGGCCCCAAGGGCCCCACGCCCTGCTGAGTGCCCCCGCACCTGAGCCAGCAGAGGACTCTGCCCTGGTGGGATGGGACTAAAGGACCAAGCCTCAGAAGGCACGTGTTTACTTTCAAAGATGATGACCTGAAATGCAGGGCCCACTTCTGTGTTCCTTCCCAGAGGTATCCTGGGAGATCCACAGTGAAGAGTATTCTAGTAGGAGTCATAGTTTGGACGCTGGGAGGTTCTGAAGTCAACAACAGTGTGTGTGCTGTGTATTGCATGAAACAAACACTCCGGTTCCAGGAACCAGAGGCAGTGCACTGAGAACCACATTTGTTTTGCCAAGATGCAGAGGTTGTGCAAAACTGCCCTGTCCGGGCCACATCGAGTCCCTCAGACTCAAGAGTCTCTGGGGTCCCCAAGGGCATGGGCAACAGGCAACCCTGAGCTGGCCACGTGAGCACCTGGGATGACACCGCCTTCACTCGAGAGGCTGGGAAGGCGGGTGCTGTGCGTGCACGCAAGGGGAAGGCATCCTGGGGTTTCTGACCCCGGGCCCCGGCTTCACTTAAATGGCTAAACACAAGAGTGTATACAGGGCTACAAAGGGCTTCCTAAGAACTGACGCGTCTTGTTTTAAACATTGACTTCATGCTTGCAGTGTTGTGCCTCTGGTGGTCACAGAGCACAGAGTGGGGGCAGCCTGCAGCTGGCGCTCGTACTTCCTCAGGGCAAGAGCGGCCTCTCGGTTCTGCACCCCCTGAGAGCCTGCACCAGTGCTGGGCACCCCGCACGGCCCGAGTCCGGGCTCCTGTAACCTCTTCTGTAAGGCCCTCAACACAGCTGACCTTTGAAGTCCGTCCGGGTGATGGCCTGATTAACTTCTGTCCCCACCTCCCGGGTCCATCTGATCCATGGCTGTGTTCCCCAGAGCCCAGGGCAAGGCCGGGCACATGGCGGGTCTCAGAGATGGGAGAGCGAATGAATGGGGCTTGCCGAATAAGGGAATGATTTCAGTGATGACGAAGATGAAGTCTCCACCTAGGCGGTCAGAGAGCAGCAAAGGCCATCTACTGATAAACGGGTGGGGCGTACTTCTGTCCACGTCCACCCACCGGGGGCAGGAACACTCACGCCGTAGTGACCGCACACATATTCAGCGCCGACTAGGAGCGGTGTGCTTTCAGACTCCATCCTCTCACTCAGTGCCACCCTGGGGGGGCGGGGACAGCCCTGCCCTGGCACGGCCAGCCTGAGGGCCTTGCCCTAGGTCACATGGTGTCAGCAGAGGAACTGGGGTCTGGGTCTGGGTCTTTTTGGCTCCAAAGCCCCTGCTGTCCGCAGTGGGAGCCACTTGGCCAGGAGACCTTCCCTGCAGCCTGTCTGCTGTCCCAGAGATGAGCCCTGCCGTTGGGGATCAGAGGAAGGGAGGGCGGCAACTTGCTCCTCCCTCAGGAGGAGGCCACCATTTCCCACCGAGAAGCAGTGGGGCCCAGGCTCAGACACGCAGAGGCCTCGCTCAGCCCAACGGGAGACGTGGGGCCTGGGGACAGAGTGTGACCCAGAGCAAAGGGCCCTGGGCCAGGTGCAGACCAAGACGATAAGGGATGGGAGGGGGGAGGGGGATGGGGGGTTGCAAGGGCTCCAACTATATTAACATTTTCCCTTTCAGATGAGCTGTGGCTTAAACTCTGAAAAGCAACTTACCTTTGGAGCCCACAGGGGCCCGGGAGTGCTAGCTGAGGGATAGACCTGAGTGAAGCCAAAGACAGGCTCTGCACCCCTAAAGTGATGGGCTCCTGGGCTCTCCTTTGGGGCAGCGCCTGGCACTGTGGCCTCCATGGGGAAAACTGTGACAAACAGGAGGTCCTTCCAAAGCGGCAGAGTCCCCCAGCCTCCCCAGCCTCCCCCACTGTCCCTCAGCGCTCCTTCCAGCCTCCTGGCTGTGCACGCGCTGCAACCCCACCCAGAACCTGGACCTGCTGTGGCCCCCACAGAGGACTGGGTGTGTGAACCCAATCCTCTCTGCCTTGGGAACACTGCCCACATCCCAGAAACAGACACAGCAGGAATGTGCATTTAAACCTGGCAGCGTGGACTCCCTCCACGGCCACGGCCGGCACGTGAGTCTGAGACGGAAGACAGACACGGGTGAGGGAGGCAAGAGGGTTTACAGCGGGGCTCCGGCCAGCGACGCTGTCCTGGCACAGCGCCTCCCTGCGAGCCATCGTGCTCGGGCGGAGCCGGGGCGGGCGGCCCGGGCCAGCGCCTGCTCACAAATGTCTGCTGAAGGGACCCCTGGGTTCTCGGCTCCACTTCTGCCCTCCTTTGTCCGTCCCTGCCCTCCCGGAATTCCATTCCCTTCCGCATTACAGACCTGAAGATGCTACCTGATTGGCTGCATCAAGCCAGGGCTGATTTCTGGGCCGGCAGGGACCAGACAGCCCCCTCTTGCCACATCAGTGGAGAGAAAGTGTCTCCCGGGAAGCAGCCACAGCTCCTCTGAATCAGTGGGGTGGACGACAGGTGAGGCTGCCCTGAAACGGCCGGTGTCCCAAATGCGCCAACTACCCAAGCCCAGCATAGGTACGCAGAAACACACGCCCAGAGTCACGCACCCCTCCTCCAGGAAGCCTTCTTGAACTGCCCCAGCCCTGTCTCTGGGCTCCTGCACAATCACGCCAAATGACTCCTTCGGTGTACAGTAGCTGCCATCTCCTGGTGTGATCTGGGGGGCCCAAAACCGTGGAAGGGGCTCGGGATACACTGCAGACTGAATTGTGCCCCCCCCCACTCATATGTCAAAGCCTTACGCCTCAGTGTGGCTGACCATGGAGATGGGGCTTTGAGGGAGGTCATTAGGACAGATGCGGTCATAGGGATGAGGTTCTAATTCAATAGGACTGGTGTCCTTGAAAGCAGAGGGAGAGACATCAAAGACTGTGCACGCGCTCTCTCGCTCTCGCGCTCTCTCTCTCTCTCTCTCTCTCTCTCTCTCTCTCTCTCCCTCCCCGCACAAAGGGGAGGCCATGTGAAGACACGGAGAGAAGGCAGCCGTCTATAAGCCAGGAAGAGAGGCCTTACCAGAAACCAACTCCATCAGTCCTCTGAGCTCAGACTTCCTGCCCCCAGGCTGAGAAAATAAACCCCTGCTGGTTCAGCCGCGCAGCCGGTGGCGTTTTCCCAGCAGCCTGACCTGAGTAATACAGGCTGTGTGACCAGGAGAGTGAGGTCTGAGGCTCAGGTCTGCCATTTACAAGCTCCGTGATCCCTGATGACCATCTGGCCTCAGTTTCCTGGTCTGTAAAATGGGGCCGTGACTCTCTCTGCCCTGCCTGCCTCCCTGAGAAGACTGAGAGGCCCAGGAGAAGGCAGTCAGGCCACAGGGCTGGGGTACGGGGTGGACACAAATTCAATTCTGGCCCACCACTCACCACCTGGGAGACCCCACACCAACCACACCATCAGACCAGCTACGTAAGCAGAGCACTTGCTATGTTCCAAGCATAATCAATCTGCTTTCCTGGGTGAGCAAGGGGGTGATAGGGATCCAGTGGCTCATGAGAGTGACAGTCAGAGGCTGACATGGGCACAGCACTCCAGCCGGGGCCAGCCATGCCTTGGGGGCAGCAGCCCAGGAGCCCCGCCTCCTAGCCCTCACTGCCCCTGGCCCAGGGCACTCACTGGTGCGCGGGGAACTGTGCAAGCCGGCCCTTGGCTGCTTCCCCGCCGCACAATGGGGAAGTCAGCCGGGGTCTGGGATAGGAGGGGCCAAGCCATTTCAGGCCATCCGTGGCCTCGTCCAAGGCTCACATACTTTCCACACTGAGGCCTCTCCGCGTAGGGTGTGATCGATGCAGCCACCGCGAGGCCCGGAATCTGCTCCGCAGATGCTGCCCAGCCCGGGCTGGAAGGCTGCCTCAACACCTTGTCCGAAATCCAGTCTCCGTGGGGCCGCGGGGTCCGAGTCAAGGAGCGTGCCCCCCCCCCCCACCACCTGTGGCTACTGGCAGCGGAGAGGCCCTGATACCCGAAGGGGGAGCCTGGGTCGCCACGTGGCCACGGGGGCAGGCGAGGGATGAGAGGGAGGAGGCAAGGGGGACCCTCGCTTGCACAGAAAGAAACGCAAGCAGAGCTGTGAATGACGGGGCCGGCGGGGTGCTGAGTTTGAGCTGCTACTGCTGTCACTGAACGAACTTCAGCCAGACTTTACCTGGCACCTGGACGCAGGTCTTTGGAGGGCCGCCAAGCCAACGACAACTGAGACTCTAATGCTTCCCCCCCGAGGGGCAGGAACTCAGGAGGCAGCCGTCCAGGTCTGCTCCAGAACGGCCCATTCCCCACCATCCCCGTCAGCGGCCGAGACCTTCTCCAACATCTCCCGGACCCCGGGCACCAGCGGGCCCTCAGGGATGCTCCCACCTGGTGCCTCAGTCTCTGTCCCCCGGGGGACAGATCTGCAGACAAGACATGCACCCCTCTGAAGGCACCTCCTCGAGGTGCTGAGCCGGTCTCGGGCTCGAAGGAATCTGACCAGAGTAAGCAGGAGGCCACAGCCCATCCTGTCTCCCATTTGTCGCTTTTTATTTTTGGAACAAAAACAAGCTTCACCTGCACTTACGGTCACCTCCGATAAATCACTATTCCTCACTCAGTTCTGCTCTATCATTTAAAGGGAAAGGAAAAACACTTACGGATCACTTTCATCGCTGCGGACGGGGCCAGCCCTGCGGGGGCACCTCACTGGGCAGGGGCTCCCGGCTCCGTTTGGCCGGCGCTTTCGCACCTCACTGGTTGCTGCGAATCTTTCCTCCCCGGCCTCGCGCACAGGCTGCTGTTCCACGGGCGTGGAAGCTCCCTGTCCCAGGGCCGGGTCTTCTTCGACAATACCATAGAGGTGCTGTGCAAGCCCAGCACTGGTACATTGCACAAGGGAGAGCCAGCGAGCAAATTTCAGGAAAGCAAAGCCGTCCTCTTTTGTCCATTTGAGAAGGGCTCCCAGGCGGGAAGGCAAATCCTCCCGCAGACCGGGGTGAAAGTTCGTGAGCACGGGGACCAATGGCGGCTGGGCCGTCTGCTGGGTGCTGAGGCATACACAGGGCTGCGGTTCTGTTCTGTTATTTGCCTCTTATTGTTCACAGTTTTCTCTGTTCTAGGCTCTTCCCTGTTAAGGGTTCTGGGGCACGAATGGAACCAGCCTGGGCTCAAAGGAAAGAGAAGGAGCTGGCAAAGCTCAAAGCTTGTTTGAAGCTGGCTTTAGTCAGTGCTGGGAGTAGACACCCGTCCAGGCCCAGTTAAAGGGACGGCCTCACGAGGCATCGGGAAGGCAGGCCAACAGGACTCTGGCCAGCCCAACCTCAGAAACCAGACAGGACCCCAGAAATCAAGAAGGGATGAGCAGTGAGCAGGTCTAGAACAGGGGCTCGGACCGCAGTGGAAGAAATGAGGCCACACGCAGTGGCAGAGCAGGGGCAGGCGCCGGGACAGCTGGGACCCAAAGCTCCGCCGTGTGGCTCCGACGCGGCTCCTACGGGGCACAGGCCTCTCTCGGCAGAGCCATGCGGAGCAGACACCGGCAAACAGGACTAGGTTCCCTGCACGACGTTTTTGAAAAATGCAACATTCTGGGCCCAGAGAGTCTGATTCTATGAAACTTTGTAACAACTTGTTTCTTAAAAGCCCCAAGGTGACTCTGACGTGACCCTCTAGACCCCCTGATGGACCATTAGTTTTCCCTCTACCTGAGGAAGAGGGCATATGGGCAATGGTATTGTCATTTGGTCTTTTCTGAGTTGCCCTCTGCACTCTGAAAACGTGCGCTTTGTCTGAGCCTATGATAACGTCACACTCTTTGCTCTTCTCTGTGTCCTCTTTAGTCTGAACGAAACAGCGTTTACTCTTCCCAGGCCTTGCCCCATAGAGCTGGGTTGTAATATCCCAGTTGTTCAGTAGGTGTCACTGTAACACAGCAGGAACACGACCCAGTCTTGGCATTCCTCCAGATCAAGGCCAGACTGTGTTAGCACCTCACTTCGAAGGTTCTCTAGATTTAAGCATTTCCAACAGGAGTTATTTTAGAGTGAAATACCTACATAGCACCAATTGTTCTCAGGGCTCAGAAAATGCCATTTCACATGGATTGCCTTTTAAGTCTCACCGTTTCTCTCACCCTTCCCCGCCTCCCACTGCCACCTACAGTGGCTCTTGGACTTGAAGGACCGAGAACATCTTTGCATCTCTAAAAGTGACCGAGGGCCCCCAGCAGCTTCTGTTCGTGTGGGTTATAGCCTACTAACATTTTCCGTACTAGAAAGGAAAACGGAGACATTTAAAACACAAGACCACGCGAGCACACGCCCCGCTAACCTTCAGAGTGACGGTGTCACCACGCATCGCGCAGGCTCTGGAAAATTAGCGCGCACTCGTGAGGGAGTAAGAGTAACAAGGGAAAGTAACCTTATTCTGAGCGGCTGTGCACCACTCCGAAAGCAGCTCTGACCTCACTGAGAGGGTCTCAGGGTCCTCCCAGGGTCCCGATCCATGTTTGGAAATCGCCACTGCACTAGTTTCGAAGTTACACTGTCCGTTATTAACAAATCCGAAGGTCATCAGCATCTCTACTTTCCTGCTGACAGAGACAGAAGGAGCTTCGAGTGCTTTGATTCTGATCATGGCCTCCCAGCTCACGTGCTCTGGTTGTTCAGTATTGTAATTCCATCCTGTTTTTATTGAATCCTTCAACTGAGACATCCTTTCACACAACCAGCACTTGCTTAAATATAGCCAGATGTTTACCAAAGCTTTTGCCCACCAGTCCCTCTTGCGCCTCGGACCTTCCGCTGGTGTCTTCTTTTGCCTGAAGAACGCCCTATTGTGAAATGAATTGGTAGAAAATTGTCCAGGCTTCGTTCTTCTTTCTGTCTTCTACCTCTAATGTTGCTCTTATTCTCGAAAGGAACTCCCACAGGGTATGGACTGCAGGCCAACGGTTACTTTCTCTCAGCACGTTGAAGATGTTTTACCGACTGGGGCTTCCACGATCGTTGCAAAGTCATCCAGCAGACGCATCACTGTTCCAGACAGGAAATCCTGCTCTTCTTTCCAGCCACTTTTAACATCGTCTCTTTGTCTTAGGTGCACTGCAGGCGTATGCTGATTATGTCTTATTTTTATTTAATTTGTATTTATTTTATGGCTTCTTTTTATTTATCACGCTTGGAATTCATTGAATTTTCTATCTTAGGTTTCATACTTGTCAAAGATTGCAAAATTCTCAGTCATGATCTCTTAAAACCTCACCTCGTTCCCATATTCTCTATTCTCTCCTTCTGCCAACACAATCGGATGCGTGTTAGACCTTCCACTGTATCCTACACGTCTCTTACCTGCCTTGCATTATTTCCATTTCTGTGCACCTCTGGACTGCATTCTAGTTCATTTAGTTGAATGTATCTCTCACTTTTCTAATTTTTTCATCCACTAAGTCTGATCTGCTCTTTAATGTATCCATTGAATTTTTACTTCATTTATTAAATTCCCATCTTCATAGCCTCTTCTTCCTTGCTCACATCTCTAAGTCTCTCTGACACTTATTTTGCAGAGTACATACAAGCACCCCATATGCTCTTTTACAGCGGGACTGACGCTCCTTCCACGGACAGGTAGGTCTGTGTCCCCTCCCTCTGGATTTGGGCAAGCGCTTGTCACTACTCCAACCGACAGAATGTGGTGAAGGACACTCTCTGTGACTTCTGGGGCTGGGCCACAAAAAGGACGCAGCTTCTGCTTAGCTCTCCATGTCTGGCATGCTCACCCTTGGAACGAGCCACCAAGCCGTGAGGAAGCCCAGGACCCATGGTGAAGCCACACGGAGAGGAACCAGGGACTCATCAACAATCAGACACGTTAGCAGAAGTCTTCCAGCTCCCAGCCTTCAAGTCTTGACCAAAACTAAGCCATCCCTGCTTCACCCTCTGCAGTCCAGACCCACAGAATCTGTGAGCATAACAAATAGGTTGTTTTATGTCACTGCATCGCTCAGCCATGGAACATTCCCCAGTGTCTCTCCAGTGCCTAACCTAGGTCTGCCACATAGTGGGTGCTTAAATACTTGTCGGACTTATAAAACGCACTAGCTAACACGCTGTGCTGCTAGACTCCAGAGCCAGCTCTTCAGAAAATTCCCACTCCCTTGGCTGGATACCTTCGATCCCTCACTGGAACCGAGGCTCCCTCTCCAGCCTGCCAGTAAAGGAAAGCCCTCAGCTCACACCGTGGTTCCTGCCCCACCCAGTTCCTCAGAAGGCTAAGGGGTGTGGCCAACCCTGCTTCCTGCCCTCTGGGACCCACCCTCAAAGCAAATAAAGCACCCATCCTTCTGTTCCCCAAACAAATATTTATATTGCCCTTGGCTGTGTGGCTGCCATTTTGTTTTCCACCAGGTACTTCCAGGACAAAAGTGATGTGGGGAGAAAAAGACATTTCCAAACAGCACCTGCATCATCCAACCTGGAAATGAAGCCAGCAGAACTGGTTTTAGGAGGGAGTGACGTTACTGCTAAAAATAATGCTTAGATGTATAATGACATTAGCAGGTAACTGGCCAGGGCCCCGGGCTCCTGCACGCCGGCTCCTTAAGGAGCTGTCCGCTTTCCGAAGTGCGTCAATTCCCCCTTGCCCCACCCCGCCGGCCTCCGTTTCGAGAAGCCAGGGCTGGACCTCCTAAATCCATGGAAAAGGGACTGCTGAATATAGGGAAAGCCTGGACTTGAGAGTTTTCATTAGAAAGTGATCAGGACTTTCTATTTCAAGAACAGAGTGTCCAACAGTGTTACCCAGGAAAAGCTCTGCAGGACCTGCTTAAATGGTAAACACGAACTGTTGTAATTAGCATATTAATAGCAGTTTGATTTCTATCGCCACAGGACACCCTCTCCAGCCTCTTCACAATGCGACTTGCCTTGCTCTGAGGCAATTACTAACCGAGGGAGCACTGGAGTGCGGGGTCATGCTCCCCACTTCTGCCTCCAACCAGCTGCAGCAAAGTTTCCTGACCGAGAAAATGGGGAAATGGGGGTTGATCCCACCTCTGGCACCCACTTTACCCCCAACATTCTTTCCACAGTCTTGCAAAAGGCAAAAAATTCTGCCAAGGTCAAAAGGGACCATTTCAGACACAGAAGACCCCCAATCTCAGCAGAGAGGGGCTTCACCTGAATAACAGTTGACCTTTTGTGAACAAATCCTCAGAACAACTTCGGCAACTCAGGAGAGCATCACTGACTTTAAAGAACTCTCTGGATCTGCAATCCCTGGCATCCAGCCAGCTCGCGTGCCCCAGAACCCGAGAACTGAGAAGTGGAAGGGGCAAGCTCGGGCCCCTGGGGCCTGGAGGCAGGGGGTGCAGAGGGAGGGGAGGAGGGAGGATGGCAACATGTGTTTTCCAGGCCTCACATTGCCGTGAGCTTCACAGATCCCTAGACTCACCTAGGTAGGGCTTGTGAGCACCACGCAGGGCTCAAAGTCAAGCTCAGGATTCATTGCTGAGCTGCCGGGAAAGCTGGCTCTGTGGCTCCTGCGATCATTGCACCAGAGTGTGGAAGGTTGGGGAGCTGGACCGTTTTGCACTCAGAAGAGCAGCTCGTGTCTTTTCAGAGAGGCTGATGGGACAGCGGGTCAGGGCTGCCTGGGACGGTGTAACCGGTGGCCTAAGCGCTGCAACTCTCTGGTCCAATTCAACACCAAACCAACGCGCCCCACTGCCCCCAAACAGACCAAGCTCACTGGGGCCACTCCAGAAGCAAGTCCCAGTGCAGACCAGGCTTTCCCCTCTCCATTCAGCTGCTGTTCCCTTGTCCTCCACTCCCAACAGCCTGGCACACAGTGGGCAGCCTCCCCACAACCAGGGCTGGCCAAGGAGAAGGGGACAGGCTCTTAGGTTCAGCTCCCAGAAAAGCTCCTTACAGGCGGTTGACTCATTGAGAGAAACGTGCGTTTACCCTTTTCCCTATTCTCCTTGTTCCACTGCCTGGAAGAAGAATGTGATGGCTGGAGCAGCATCAGCCCTCCTGGACCATGAAACATCTGGAGCAGAAAGACAGAAGGATCCTGGGTCCCTGCTGGTACAGAAAAGCCAACCCACAATCTGCTCCACTTACGTGAGGGAAAAAAATGTGGTGTAAATCATCCAGCCAAGAATCACAGGTATGTGATTCATAGGACACTCTGCCTTACCACCCGAACTGCCTTTCCTAAATCCTACCCCTCAGTCAAGGCCACCCCCTCTAGGAAGCTTTCCTGGATTATATCCTAGGGATAAAACCATTACTTCTTTATCTGGCCGGCTACAGTACTTTGTCATATGGCACAGTGGTTCATGATCAGGAGTGAGACAGCACAGGGTTCAAATCCAAATTCTTCTACTTACTAGTCATGTGACCTTGGGCAAATCATTTCACCTCTTTGGCAGCACTCTGGACAGTGGTTAGCTGGGCCAGTAACACTTCCATCTCCAAGAGTTTCCTGGATCTTGTGTGACAACAAAGCTACAGCTCCTGACCTCCCATCCGCACACACTAAACTTGAACTTGACTTCCCCAGACATCAACCATCTGAGAGCCAGTGTCATGACTTTTCTCGCCATAATCTCCCATCTATAATAGTTAGTGCCCTTTAGTTAGTTTCAGTGTTTGCTTGATATTCTTCTTTAACTTGGGTTCTAATCGACTCTCTCTCCCACCTTTTTTCAACTTAGCCTTTCTAAGCAAATGTCATATGGGAAATTATTGCTTCGGTTATTGGTTTTTTTAATGACGTGCGTTAAAATAAACGCCTAACCCCAGTTCATCCGGGTACCACCTAAAACCGTCTCACACGACGAGCCGTGCGCCCTCCCGCCCTGACGTGGTTGCGGCGTACCGAGGGATGGCTTGTGCCTTCTGTTCCCTGCAGCCGGCCTCCTTGAGGGAGGGCCAGGGTGCATTCATCTCTGGTCGACCCAGACCTGGGACCTAGAAGGCGCCGGTGAACATCTGCCTGACGAGCAGGAGAACATTCTGTCACAGCCACGTCGGAGACGGGACAGAGAGCACAGCCGGGCTCCACCCCGGCCACCCCCCAGGCGTCCCGATTCTTCTTCTGTGCCGGGTGCGTGTTCTATCGAAAGTTACACCCAAGAGGGGGCTGTCAGCAGAGGAGCCTTCGATTGTGTCCACAGACATTCCCATGAACCTTAACGGGACTGGGTGCATTGCACGGCGCCCTGGCAAGACCCGCACTGGCCAGCGACACGCGGCAGGGACCTCAGAGACAGGAGGAGCTTCGCTGAGCCGGACAACGAGAACCTTCTGGAGGGGTTCTGCACCGCCGTGGCAGCCGCAAACGTTCTCGCTAAACGTTTCCATCAGGGAGCACGGTCCTTGCATGAAGCGAGAGGCGGCAGCGTTCTGAAAACGCCGGATCCCTAACAAAATGTGAGCTGTGATGGGGCTGCCGTGGGAGCAGCTTCTGTGCCGGGGACACTTTCAGAGGGATGGAAATGTACACTTGTCCTGTGCAGAAGTAACCAAGTAAAATGGTTCTTGGCACGTACAGAATGTTTTATCTGGCAACTCAGACGGGGAGGTAACTCACTTCTCCCAACCACCTCACCTTTCCACGGCCCAGTGGTGTGCTGAGAGGATGAGACAGGTGGAGGCGGCCGGCTGCTCGGGGCCAGACAGCCGGACAGCGCCGCGCAGAAGGCGCTGAAGCTGGAGGATCCCCACGAAAGAGGCAGGAAGCTCATCCGGCAGGAATGGAATGGGTTCTCCCGAGCCCCACCCCCACCCAGTCCGTCTGCACAGTGCCCTCACCCCGGCCCCAGGCAGGCCCTGCGGTGGTCACCACCCGATTCAGCCCCCAGAAGCGGCAGTGAGCAGTCGTGGGCCAGGCCTTGCCTGCAAAGCAGCGACTGGGGCAACTTCTAGGAGCCTGGTCTGAAAACCAGAATGAGAACATCACTGGCTCACTGGATTGTCTGGAAACTACGTGACCTGGGGGAGTGAGGGGAGCTCTGCAAGCTGCACAGCCTCCCCTGGGAGCCGCAGCCAGCGGCATGGGGCAGACTAACCGCGCCCCCTCAGGCCCTTGGCGGCTCTAAGGACCCTAGGAATCCCAGGAACTCGGAGAACGAGGAGGTGATGGCAGCTGAATCCGTCCAGGACGGGAGAGCTGGCTTTCACCCTTCAGGCCTAACCGGGGGAAAATGTGGCTGCTGGCCAATGGCCCCAGGAAGGCTGTCACCAGGGCTGCAGAGAGACAGACCCAATGCCCAGTCCTGACATCCATCTCCAGCCCCAGTGACATGACTTCCACACCTGAGCACGTGGGCCGCCCACCCGAGTCTTAGTTGGTGCTCATGAAGATCCAGAGAAATATGGATGTGTTACGTGTTCACCCCGTGGTACAGGCGAGGAACTGCTTCCGGAAGGTGAAAGACATGCCTAGGGCCATGCAGTGAGAACGCGGAGTGGCAAAGAACCCAACCCAGTCTGGGTTTGAAGACACTGCTTTCCTTCCAGAACCTTTGGAAACAGCCAGACGGAGCATCACCTCGCACCACCTCCCAAAGCCATGCCTCCCCCCTGAGCTGTGGCTTGGTGGGCCCACTGCTAACCCAGCCCCCTCAGCTGCCTCCTCCTGGCATAGACCGGACACCCTCCTTCCTACCCTCCCTCAGTCCCTAGCCATGAGCCCTTCTCCGAGCACAGCCAACAGACCACATTTCACCTCTCTGCCCAGAGCTTTCTCTCAAATTTGCTCTTATGATGGCCACAGTGCCGGGAGGGAGGAGAGCAGAGGATGATGGGAGATTGCTCAATTGCCATCTCTTGCCAACATCCCAAAACATCTGTCTCCTGCTGCTGGCCAGGACCTCCACGCAGCCCTCCTATTTGGTCAAGGGGGCGAATGAGCAGTCCTGTCCTCTGGCCACCCTCAGCACGCCTATTTATTCTTTTCAATCGAGCGTTCCATTTTCTGGACAACGTCACCATCTTGGTTCCCTGTGGACGCTCAGTCATTGTATCTTTTCACCAGGGACAGAGAAGCAAAGTGACGCAATGCACGACGTGGTTGGCCTGCCGCCGGTACTGTGACTTGTGATGTCTCATTCCCCCCCAGGGCACTTTCCGATGGCCTGTCTAGTCAGGCTCTCAGACAGCTCCCCCCAGATGGGAAGCTGGCCAGCTGTGCCCAGCCGGGCAAGCGCTGCCCGCCGCCCAGGCTGGCTGCTCCACAGCCGGTGCCACACAGGCACAACCTCACCCTCTGCAGCCCAGGGGCAGGCCGCAGCCTGGCCGTGCCTGGCACGTCGGCCTGTCAGGTGCATTCCGCGCACCTGCTCCTTGAGGCCAGCAGGACAGGTGCTAATTTGCGCCCTCTCCAGGGAGGGCATCAGAGGTCAGAGACACCTGCTTCCCAGGTGGAACAGGGAGCCTTTTCTCCTTTTCCTTTCTAACGTATGGATTTGTACATTGCTTGTTCGAGGCCCAGAAGGACCCACAGCTTTTCCCAATAAAAGCACATGTTCAATTGTTTGATGAAAGACAAAGAACAGGAAGTAAGCAGCCAAGAGGGAGGGAGGATGAAATGAGCTCCCTGCAGAACATGTAACGAAGGAGAGCTCGACTATGCTTTTGTCACGAAACTTGGCCTCGGGCTTCCCAGCAGTTTGAACAAAGAGGGATGCGGGTGGGTGGTTGCTGGCAGGGCACAAACTAAAGCCAGGCCTCAGGACTCCTCACTGAACACACACACAACCATCTACTGTGTGCAGGGCGGTGGCACATGCTGGGGGCGCAGGGAACTGAGACACAGCCTCCGTCCCGGAGGGCACGCAGGCTGGGTTGGGTCATGGGCACCACACTGCCCTCCCTCACGGGGAAGGGGGGACACTGGAACAGAGCAGGACAAGCCCCCCTGGCACTGCCTGGCCATGCCCACAGGCACAGGTGAGGCCACCCCCCTCCCTCTGCTTGCCAAGCTGTCCCCATCGTCTAGGGCAGGTTCAGGATGTTAGGGAAAGCCCTTCTCTAATTCAGCGTGGTGGACAGCAACCACTTAGAGCAAGTGGTTACTTAGCTCTCAGGCAGGAGGTGAGGAGGCCCAGGACCAAGAACAGGCCCTTCTCACGCAGGCCCAGAGCTGCTCCTCCTCATCCCCACCCCAGCACGAGACGCCACTGCTGGGCCTTCCAGGCTCCTCAGTGAGGGCACTGCAGGGCCTGGCCACTCGGCCTGAAGCCCCAGGTCCCACCTGGCCTCCTGCTGTCCTCAGCCTCCAGCCTGCCCCATCCATGGTGCCTCAGTTTCCCCTCCTGCAAAGTGAGGGCATGGGGCTCCCAGAATGAGGCCTTCCTGCTCTGATGTGCCAGGAAGGGTCTAAACTTGTCACTCGGAAACCTGGCTCAGACCTCAGATCTTCAGCCTGGGCACTGGCATGGCCCCCTGGTCAGCACGCAGCCTCACTGCACAAATGAAGGGAAGAGTCTCCAGGACGGACTTGAGAGCTTGGTGGCCACTGGGAGGGGCTGAGCTGACTCCCTACTACAAACCAACGTGGTGGAGATCGTGCCTCTTCTGGGGAGACTCTCCACACCCCTGAAAAGGCCTCACAACTGAGGGTCCCTCCCAGCAAGAGGCAGAAGCAGGGGCAGTTCATCCAGCCCCCTGCCCCATGTTCTGCCTCCCTGGACCCTTGGTTACCGGCCAGTGGCCTTGAGCCAGTCCCTCAGCTCTGTCATCCATAAAGAGAGGGTGAGGGTGAGCTCCCCAGTGCAGGAAGCAGAGAGTGAGTGTCTGTCCCCATCTGTGGGGAGAAAGCTGAGGCTTGGACAGCGGGTATGTGGGAGCTCTCTGTGCTTCTGCTCAAGGCTTCCTCAACTGCTCAGAAAAGGTCGCCTGTTCATTGAGAACAAAACAGTACAAAAGCAGCAGCTTGGAGCTGGAATGTGTGGCCTATCAAGGCAGAGAACTGGTACGTGGGAGCCCGCAGAACTGGGGACACCTAGCCCCTGGCCCGAACAGGCTCCACGCCCCACTGCCTCCCCTGCGGATCCTGTCTCCGGGTCAGAGTCACTTGCCCTCACCTCGGTGGCAGCAGGTGGGACGCAGGAGAGCCCGCAGCCGGCCTGCAGGGCACTCGGGTGGGTGACGGACTCACACGTGCTCACGTGTGTGCGCATGGCAGAGCAGGGGGTCCCGGGTGCCAGGCTGAGGACAGTCTGTGTCCCGTGGACAAGAGGGAAGCCCTGCGGACTGCTCTGGAAAGCCGGAGGGCAACAAGATGGCACAAGGCTGGTCTCCCCTCAGATGGCCAGGTGCCGGCTGTGCCTCAGCCCTCGGGGCCGGGTGGTCAGCTGAAACGCCCGGTGCCCAGAAATGGTGACTGCCCCTGATGCTGAGGTGGGAGGGTGACCCAAAAGACAGCAAAGCAGTGCGATCTCCGCAGGACGGCCTCCCCTCCGGGCCTGGGAGACAGACCACCGGCTGGCCCTAGCTGAGCCTTGGGGGGGCCCCTCTGTCGGGAGAGAACAACTGGGAAGACGGGCTCATTCTGGTGAGCTCTGGGGTGGACCGGCTCTCCGAGCGCCTCAGCCGGGACCTGGGGCTCAGGTGAGCAGGGAGGACCCACACCCCTGGGAGCTCTTCCCAGCAGGGCCCCGGGGCCAGCCACCCTTCTTCGATGGCACGCAGAAGGTCGGCAGGTGACCTGGCCACCGCAGCCCACGTGTCCCAGAGGGGCCTCGGGTCTGTCGGGAGCCGTTGGGCTCCACAGTCGGGCCGGAGGGCTGCCCGCTGTGTTGCACACGCAGGAAGCCAGCACTGGCGGGACCGTGTTCACCCACCGTACACCCAGCCCCGTTGGCTTCTTCCTTCCTGCCCAGGAAATGATGCATCTGACCCAGGAGGTCACAGCCAGGAAATAACGGAAATAAGTGCCCAGACCCTGCAGACTGTGGAGGTGTGTGTGGGGGGCCCCCAGACTGGGTGTGGCTCTGCCCGGGGCTGGGGGGCGGGGGGGGCTGCTCCAGAGGACCCCTCCACGGCCCCCTCCCCTGCCAGCCAGGCCCTCTCTCGTCCACCGCTCCCACCCCGCTCAGGGACTCCCTTGCGGGCTTTATGGACACCTCATCAGCTCTGAGACAGGCCCAGGCACCGGGCAGGAGCTGGCACACAGAGGTGGCGGCCACATCGCCCATCTCCGAGGAGACAGTCAGACACTGGAGGTCAAGTTGTGTTTCCGGTTGAGGGGGGCAGCAGGGAGACAGGGTGGCGGTTATTTAGGGCGGGGTCTATTGACGCTGGAGGTGGACAGACACGGCCGGGTGGGGTGAAAGACAGAGGGTAAGGCCTGAGCCAGCCTTCCACCGAGCTCCCCCGGGTGCCCAGCACCAGGCAGGGACTTCCGAACGCACCGCCACACTCACACCCCTCAGCAACCCTGAGAAGTGCGCGGTGTGGCCCCCACGTCTGTGAACGCGGGCCAGCGCTCAGGCAGGACCCCAGTCTGGCTCCGCCTCTGTGTGGTGTGTGACCCCGGGCAAGGGGCTTCACTGCCACAGACCCCGCTTTCTTTATTTGCCAGTGAGCCTAGGCATAGCGCCCCCCTCTTCGGGTTATCGGCCGGGCGTAGGGGGTGATGCTGAGTGCTGGGCACAGTGTCTCGCACACAGTAAAACCCTGGTCAGGGATCTCCACCAGGATCACTACCGTTTCTGTTCTGTCCCTCCGCTCAGAGAAGTCAAGCAAGCTGCGCCAAGTCACACAGCCCCTAACAGGAGAGCAGGAATGGCCCCGTGACCTGAAAGGCCGTGCTGCTGACCACCGTGTTGGGAGAGCGCTGCCCGAGAGCGCGACAAGCCTGAAGGCTTCCAGGGATGGGGGGTTACGGTGACGGGACCACCCTGGGTGGCTTTATGTAGCAAGGCAGAGGCCAAGTTCAGAAGGGCAGAGGACAGGCCAGGGAAGCGGCCCTGCCTCCGGGCTGTGTGGTTTGGACTCTGTCCCAGAGGCAGCGGAGAGGGGGCTCAACGTGGATGTCTTCAGGAAAGTCAGTGAGCCCCCGAGGCTAAGAACAGGGAACCAGACGGTCTGACTGGATGGGCCGAAAGGAAGGAGAAAGCATCCAGAAGCAGGACCACGAAGAGGCCACTGCCCTGCTCCAAGCAGGGTGACAGGACAAGGCAATGGGGTGGAGAAGGGGCAGACCCAGCCGACGGGACAGGAGCCCGGGGTTTCCTGGGAAGGCCGCTGATGGGGACGGGAGTCCAGGAGGCATGCGGGCTGGGGGGCAGGGAGGTGGTCAACACATCATCAGGCAAGCGCAGTTCAAAACTATTCCTTTCATATCAAAGCCACGTGGGGACAGAGGGTGGCAAAAGTCCAAGGGAATGAATGAGTCTCGTTGCTGGCTGACCAGAAGAGGAGGCCAGGGGAGTGTCAGGGGTGGAGAGCCCCCTCTGCATCCCACACCCACGTTCTGACCCCCCGCCAGCTCGGGTCTGCAACCCCACAGGGAACGTGACCAAGAGGATCTCTCCGCTGGGCCCAGGCACAGCACGGGCAAAGAAGTGGCCTGTGTGACATCTATGCCCATCTGCCACCTTCCAAAAGGCCCTGCAGGGGGGAGAGGGAGAGAAAACAGACAGCAGGGGAGCGAGAAGTCACCCCCCAAAAGAGGAGGGGAGGGACAGGTGGGCAGCGGGAACGGCTGCTGGCTCCAAGACCTCACAGGTGATATGAGAGGCACCCCACGACCCGGCGTCAGAAAGAGAAGCCTGCTCCCAGCCTGACGCCGCAGGTGAGAGAAGCTCCAGCCGCTCCGGCCCCCTGAGCCTGGGCGTGCTGTCTTCAGAAGTGGGGGCCGTTACGACCCATTCCAGGTCCCGGGCTGGGCACTGGAGAAACGTGGTCTCGTTTCTCCCCGGCCTCGTAGGTAAAGAAGGAGTACCTGGAGCAGTGAGGGAATCTCATCCTGCCCTGGAAGACCAGCCTGCTCTGACCCCAGCCTCTCTGCTCTCTGCGCTCACCCCGAGGATGGCTGCCGGGGCGACCAGAGATGAGCACGCACTGGCTCCCTACCACCTGTGGGACGGACACCTAACCTCCCAGCTGGAGGCGTGAGTGGTGTCTCTGGCCTGACCCCCCACTCTTGGGCCTTCTCCCTCATGGCTTCTCCTCACCCAGCCCACGAAAGCGGCGTACACTTCCCCTCCCGAACAGGTCCCACGTTGTCCCCCCTCCGTGGAGAGAGCATGGCCTGCACAGCAGAAATCCACAGCCAGCACGGCCTCGACTCAGGCCCGGGTTTCTGCTTCTTCCAGAGCTTTGCAAGTGAGCAGTTTACTGGTCTCTCTGAATCTCTGCATCTTCGCCCATAAAACAGGGGGGGTGGGGGAATGTACCCGGCCCACAGGGTTTCGTAATGATTCACTGAGCTGGTCTGTAAAGCAAGTAGCCTGATGCCGGGCCACACTGAGTACCCAGGAAATGCTTGCTGGTTGGATGATGCGGAACCTGTTGACCCCAAAGTCTCTCCTTCCTCCCACTAGTTGACTGGAGCCTTCCTGCCCCACACGCACGCACGCCTTCATTTACTCCCCGTGACGCTCCCGTTCCCATCTTGCAGAGAGGGAGAACGAGGATTAGAGACGTCAGACCCCTTGTCCAGAGTTCTAGTCGGTCAGGAACAGAGCCTGGCTCACACCCAGGTCCCCACCAACCTCCGGGCACTAGGTACTGAGGACAGACATTCGACAACCACCCACGCTCACACGGCTGTTTCCCAGCATCATCTGTGTGCTTTCTGCCCTGCCTTCCCAGCTAAGGGCAGGCCCGTAAGGGACGAAGCAGGTCTCCCCTCTCCCCTTGGGACCCCCCGCGGGCCTTGCCCAGAGGGAAAGCTGAACAGGGAGCCGTGGATGGGACTATCACCCCCTGTGTCTCAGAGGCCCCTCCTGCTGGAGGAGGAGTGGATGGCTGCCTGAGACGGCCTTTGAGGAAGGGGAGGGGTGGACCATCCAGCCCCTCTACAGTCTGCTGAGAGTTAGTAAATAGTGATTTGAGGGACCAGAGTTATACTCAGGTTACATAAAGGCCACAAATGTGGCCCAGCCCACGCTGCCAAGAGCCACTTGTGAAAGCAGCTCTGCACCACCTGGCAGCTCCCCGGATCCCTGGCACAGAGCGAGGGCTTAACAGATGAATGAACGAATGAATGAACAGATAAACTTAGCACCAGCGGGACCTGGCAACCGCCACTGCGGGGGAGCCGGGAAACAGAGCTCTGATCGGAACAGGAATGCGACGGCAGCGAGGGTGAGGAGTAACAGAGGAAGACGACGGCGAAGCAGCTGCTGCCCAGGAGCCCTCGCCGCGTGCAGGCCCTGTGGGGAGCCTTCCCCGCGCACGCCTTCATTTACTCCCCGAGACGCTCCCGTTCCCATCTTGCAGATAGGGAGACCGAGGATTAGAGACACTAGATCGCTTGTCCAGAGTCCTGGTCGGTCGGGAACAGAGCCTGGCTCACATCCAGGTCCTCTGTCACCCGAGCTCATGCTCTTCACTGTTTCATCCCAACGTGACGGAGCTGGGCTAGCCCCTCGCTCGTGTCGTCCCAGCTGACCTGCCTGAGGCAGGGGCTCGGTGTCCACAGCAGCTGGGTGCTCGTGGGTTAGTGACGCCCAAGCCTGATGCCCAGGAGGAACGTGAAGGCAAGGCTGAGTCAGGGGGAGGGAGGAGGGGTGGAGATGGAGCAGTAAGCAAGGGCGGGTAAGGCAGGCCCGTGGGCTTCAGTAAGACCCGTGGCTCTGTCCTGATTGCAATGGAAAGCTGTTGAGGCCGGCGGTGGTGCGATCAGATGGCTACTTAAGAGAGGACCTCCAGCTTGACTGGGAAGGGGTGAGCCTGGAGGGAGTCGGGGCGACAAAGGGGTTCAGGCAGGAGAGCAAGGTGGCCAGCACGAGGGGAACAGCGGGGCTGGGAAGAGAGGGGCCGACCCAAGAGATACTGTGGAGGCAGAGCGGCCTTGACCGGGAGAGAGACTGGCCACGCGCACTGGGCAGGGGCAGGGCAGGGGAGGGGAGGCTCCAGGTCTCTGGGCAGCTGGAGGGAGGTGCTGATTTTCACTAAGATCAGGCACAGGGCAGCTTCAGAAAAAAGGGTCACAGTGCACCGGGAAGACAAGAAAACGACTTCGGCCGTTTGTCTAACCCACGGGTCCCACGACCACACTGAAACGGGCACGAGAGTTTGCAGAGCGCGTTACAAATCACTTTGTGCCAGGAACTCCTTTGGCCGCTTGATCATGCACTAGGGTGGGGACTACTGGTGCCACTGTAAAGAAGAGCAAACCAAGGCTAAGTGCCTTCCCCAGGCCTCCGCCTCCCAGTCCAGAGGGAATTCCACAGTGGCGTGTTTCAACTTAAAGTGACGTCTGACTTCCGGGCAGGGAGACAGATGACAGATCACAGAATTCTCTCTCCGTGAGCAGAACAAACTACGAAAGAGCCAGAAACCAAGATGTTAACAGCAGGTGTCTCGTTGGCAATTTTTAATTTTCCTCTTTGTAGATTGTATTTTGGAAATTTTATCGATGGATGTATATTATTTTTGTAAAGAGAGAAAGAGCTAAAAGATCATTCGAAAAATAATTTTAAAAGATGACGCAAGGACAGCACATGCGCGAAGCAGGAAAAGCAAGCCAGCGAAGAGCGGCGTTGGACGCGTTTCTCCATGGTGTGCTGTCCCTTCCGCACGGCCGGGAAGGGCCTTGGCGAGGGGAGGGGTCAGCAGGAGCTCTTGAGGAGATACATTTTTTGTTGTTCTTTGGCTGTGGTTTTTTTTAAATTTGAAAAGTTTACATTGGCCCCAAATCTCCTTCCACCCACATTCTTTCTTCCCACCCCGTCTTGGGTGCTAGCTCCGGGTACTCGGAACAAGGAGTATTTAACAGGCTGGGACGGACGCCGGGGGAGATGCCGCCGAGGTGTTGCTGAACAGACGGAGCCCGGGGACCGAATTCCGTAAACAGAGTCTGGGCAGAGGCCGTTAACAGTGTTGTCCCAGCATCTCTTTATGGGGCAGAACGCTGTCATGCTCGGGCTGCTGCGGGCCGGCTGGCCTCTTGTGCTGGTCTGAGGTCCCCGTTGCTGCATAAACCAGCTTGTTTTTCCCCTTTCTTCAGCGACAGCCCTTAAACCGGACAGAAAGCCCTTCTCATGCCTGCGACTGCAGTGGATCGGGGCTGGCAGGCGGAGCCCAGAGTCGCACCAAACCTTGCCTGCTCTGCCCATCAGCAGCATATTTCAGGTTAATGGTGTCTGCAGATGCAGAGCTGGAGACGGAACATTCCAGAGGAAGCGAAGGAGGCAGAGGTCACTGTGCACGCCGCTCGGGTTTAGCTAAGTGCATCTGGCCTCCACAAGGACGGTGTGGACTTTCTTACCCTCAGAGCCAGGCCTGGAAATGTCACAGTGAAGTGCAAAGACGTTCATCTGGACGATAATTGTAACAGCAAAAGCTGTGGGGGAAACACACCAACTAGAACAATATACACACAGGATAGATACGAAGCCTTTAAAAATCGGGCTTATTTATGCCGGGCTCTTGGTCAAGGGCTTACATTCAAGATTGCTTCAGGGAAGAGTCGCCCACAGAAAATAAATAAGCCGTAGACGGGAGTAAGCTGGGGCCTGGCCTGATGCCGGTGGGGGACAACCAGCTCGTTCCCCGGGCCACAGCTGTGACCACGCACCTGGAGGACAGCAGCGTGTGAGAAGAGGAATTCTGCGTTTTAGTCTCAGATGCAGCCTCAATGCCTGACACTCCATAATTACGTGCCAAACAGAAACCCATAAATCGCGTTCACAGAGAATTTTAATAACATGGGAAAATGGTTTTGAAATTTTATTGATAAAAAGAGTAAGAAGCAAAACTGTAGGTATAGGCACAGGAGAAAGCTGGAAGGAATAAGGTGTTATGGGTGGGTGGCCTTTCCTTAAAATTTTCTGTATGTTTTTAGTAAAACAGCTTACCAATTACTATGACTTGAACAATAACAACAATGATGACAAGGGGGGATGAAAAGCACCGGGCCACGAGGTTTGGAAGGCAGCTCACCCTCCCGCAGCCGTTCTGCGGCCTGTGGGGATGCGGTCGTCCTGGGCTGCAGGGGTTAACCCCAAGCCAGGGGCGGGAGGGAGGGAAGGGGCTGCCCTCAGAGCTGGTGGGGATCAGGATCCCCTGGCTCCCGGAACTTGACCCCCACAGACCATGACACACCATGGGAGAAGGTGGGTAGCAGGGGTTGAACCGTGTCCCCCCATAAAAGGTACACTGGAGTCCTAACCCCTAGTGCTCCAGAGTGTGACCTTATTTGGAAATTGGGTCTTTACAGAGGTAATCAAGCCAACATGAGGTCATTAGGGTGGGCTGTAACCCAAAACGACCGTGTCCTTGTAAAAGGGGAAAAGTTGGACTTTTCCGGGTGAAAAGTTGCACACACCCGGACACGAGGGAGACCGCCCCAGGAACACGCAGGCAGGGACGCGGTGGTGCTCCCACAAGCACCGGAACGCCGGGACCCCAGCCAGCCGCCAGAACAAAGCTGGGAGACAGGCCTGGGACGGATTGCTCCTCCTGGCCCTCAGAAGGAACCCACCCTCCCTACACCTTTATCTTAGACTTCTAGCCTCCCGAGTGTGAGATAATAAATTTCTGACGTTCGAGCCCCCAGACTGTGGCACTTTGTTGTGACAAATGGAGACAGTGAGGGGAAGCCTGTCTGGAGTCAGGTCATGGGGGGACCTTAGCGAGTCACCGGTCTCTCTGGGACTCGGTTTACTTATCTGGAAAATGGGAGACCTGGCCTAGAGTGGTGGGTTTCAAACTTGGTTCTAACCCTGGAATAAAATCTTACACGGACGCCCAAACACAAAAGGCAGAAAGCAACCCTAATGAGGTAGAAGCTTTCTCCGGATCACGCCCCCACCCCCTCCCTAGAGCGCAGCCTTTGAAAATCACAATTCCAGGTCATCTGTAAAATCCCCATCGGTGTGACATCTTCGAAAGTGGGACCCACTGACTAGGATCGCTGAGCATCTCCCGGGCACCCGAGCTTGTGCCAGGAGCTGAGGCGCTGGCCGCTTGATGTCAGATGGCTACTGATCTTGGTGCAGTGGGGAGACTAACACCCAAACACCCGTGGACAGACAAGCCAGGCTGCCCTCTCCCTCCTGCAGCTACAAACAGGTCACCTGATGTTCTAAATCCGCCACATCTAAATTTATCTCGCCCTCCAAGGACGAGCAGATGCTGAGCCTTATCAGGGCACGGCAAGTGGCAGAACGACAGACGTGGCGCGCCCTTATCACCCCAAGGACAAGAATGACGTTTTCCTGACGGTGAAATCGAGAGCGCCCGCACTAGCCGGGTAGCCCTGAAGAGGCCGGGGTCACTCAGGCCCCTGGCTGGGGCAGGACCTGTCCCAGGAGCCCGGAGTCCTTTCCAGGCCCTGACGTGTGCCTGGCACAGCAGCCAGTGAGCAGGAGCAGAAAGGGAAGGTGTCTGCGGCTCAGACTAGCCCCTGCCGCATCGCCAGGGGGGACCCCAGCCACCCCGTTCCACTCAGTGACACTGATGCGGTGGCGGCAGAGACCACCGTGGGCTGAATTAAGAGGCCACTGCTGATCAGACAGCAGAGTTGAGCAGCCCTGGGAGAGGCAGCGGACCTCAGGGATGGGGTCCAGGGTCAGACTGAGCTGATCCAGGCCTGGGCTTCCCTCCAAACCCTCGCGGGGCAGAGGCCCTGGGATCCCAGCTGCTGGAGGCTACGGGGTGATCCCTGCCAGCCAGCACCCCAGAGGAAACGAGCAGGGTCCCCTCAGCCATGGTCCCATGGAGGCTGCAAAGACGGTGAGGCTGTGACCGTCCTCTCGGAGTCCACAGACTCACCGGGGGACAAAAAGTCAACAGAAAAGAAGGAAATAAGGTCGCCGTCCTCACTGCCCCACTGCGGAACAGACTGCAGATCCAGTCTTTGTTGACTCAACTTTGAATTGCACAAGGAGCACGCCAAGTTCATTCCCTTTTTAAAAACCACCTTACAGATAAAGCAAACCTCCATGCTTTCCCCGTTAGGACACTGGGCGCAACCTTCCGAAACAACCACATGTCCTGGCAAAGAAACCCGCCACGCCAGGGGTCTGGACGGAGTATGACACTATCAGCTTCCCCGGGCGTGCTGTGGGGCCGAGGGGAGGAAGGTGGAGGGAGGGCTACGGGGATCAATCTGAGTGGGCCTCCAGGAAGAGGAGGCCGGAGGCAGGGGCTGAAGAAGGGGCAGGACCCAGAAGACCCTAAGGTAATGACCCTGGGGCACTGGGCCCGCGTGATGTCAGCAGAGAAACAACTGGCTCCAGTTGCCACTTGTAGCCAATTCAGCTGCTTTGGGGCCCTCCAAAGCTCCCCCAAAGGGCCTTCAACCTCGGCCCTCAAGCCACCAGAACCACTACAGTGATGACAATGACAGTGAAGACAATGACGACGATGGAGATGGCATATGCTAGGTGCTCTGCTGGCCCTCCCACCGGCTCTGCCAGCTTGGCACTAGAGTCTCCGTTTTACAGAGAAACTGCCACCCAGAGAAACGGAATACCTGGCTCAATGTCACTCGGCTCGGAGTAGCAGAGCCACCCTCTGACCTTAGTGCCAATGACCAAGGTCCTTCCACGACACTGCACAGCTTCTGGGGCCAATGGTACCGCTCTTGCGCCTGCAACAATGCTTAGCACATGATAGGAGCTTGACAAATATTTGTGGGCTGACTTCTTGTTTAACGAACACTCGCTAAGCCGAGGGAACGCATGGTCAGGTCCTAGGCTGGCTCAAGGCAGTCTTCACATTGTCACGGTGTTTTTCTTTAATGCTGAGGTTCTACGCTTCCTTCTAGGAAGCCCCCACCGCTCAGAGCTGCTGCTCCTGGAAAGAGTTAAGGCTTCGGTGAGAGGTTCCACCACCAGGCGAGGGACGTCTCCCCCGTCCCTGTCGGCCCACGAGGGCACAGGGCACCGCGGCAGCTCATTTCTGTGAGCAGCCTCCTCATAAATGTCAGTCTCGCCAGGGGGTCTGGAGGGGGCCTTGATTTATTATATAGCTTTTGGACAGTTCCTACAGAAACACTGCCAGACAGTGGAATAATCAACTCTTTCACTCGAGTCCCCTCCTACTTTTTTTTTTTTTAATGAAAGAATAAAGTACGCAACGAGACTGAGCTAAATAAATAAAAAGGCCACACTTTTCCCCAACGGAACTTTCTGCGTCACTGAGGAATATTTGCAGACCTCAACAATCTTCTACCTTCACAATGACGTTCTAGCCTTCGGGGTTCTGGCCGTTCTGAGAACTCCTTTGATTTGAGCGCTCTAATTGAATTTCTTATGTGAACAATTAGCTTATTAACTAATAATGCCTTTATTTGATGTTCCACCCAGCAGACATTAGACAGCCCCCTCCTCCCGTGTGGTCCGCTCCCCAGTTCCTGGAGCCGAGGGCTCCGTGGAAACCCAACATCTCTGTGCGAATCAGACCAACTGTAGCCCTGGGGGAAACGGACCTGGGCCAGGAGCCGCGGTGCCTTCCCCGCTTGGTGGGGGAGAGACTTTGGCCCCAGCCTCGTGATTGTGCCTTATCTATCTAGCAAGGGTCGGGGGGAGGGGTATTCAAGTGGGTGCTTTCTAAGGCACCTTCTAGGTCTGAACTTTTGTGACTTTAGGTTTAAACCCCTGGCTGAGATTAAATTTGGGCCTGGCAAGCGCATGTCACAAATGATTTTTTTGAAGAGCCCCAATTTCCACTACTTCACCTCATTCGTTCCTTCATTCGCCCCATACTTAACGAGCTCCGCTTATGTGCCAGGCACTGGTCCAGTGGCGAACCAGACAAGACACAGCCACTGTTGTCAGGGGACATCCAGTCCAGTGGGGGAGACAGGAAGTGCGCACGTCCACCACTAGACAAGAGGTGACCCAGGGGGAGCTACGGGCAGAGAACATCAATAAGCAGCACCGTGTGGGAGACAGCGGCGAGAGGGAGAGTGCGGCTCCCCCCCAAGAGGCTGGTCGCGAGAGCCTCTCCGTGGAGGGGATGCCTGAGCTGGACCTGAAAGCCCCTGCAGACCTGGTGGGGAGAGCACTCCGGGCGGCGGGACAGCGGTTGCAAAGGCTCCAGGCTGCAGACAAGCTTGGGTATTCGAAGAACGAAAAGGCGACCAGCACAGCTGGTGACTGGGGAGGAGGGAGTGACCCAAGACACAGGCGGCACCAGGGAAGGAAGGGCATTAGGGGGTCCCTGGACCTGGATGGAGAAAAACGTCATCTTTCCTTCCACCAACCTCTACCTGAGAACGAGCGCCCCGCTGAAGTCCCCAATGCCGACGGCCCTCAGTGACGTGAGCAGCGCCAGGGACTCACCAGCGACAGAGACACAGACCCACTCACGTCACTGTCGGCACAGACACCTGGAAATCTCCCGCTCACCACAAGTCCAACATTGCAGCAGTGATTCAACCAGCTGCCGGCCTTATCATTGAAAGTATGAACAAAAAGCATATATACTTCAATGTCATACATTTAAAAAGTATCTAATAACTGTATCTAGTAACCCCATGTATTTCACTTGATACACGTAGAAGCATTCTTCTGAGATGGGATCTCTAGGCTGCACCCAGTGGCCAAGGTGCCTGGAAGCCAAGGAAAGGGCTTTGGGCTCTATCCCGGGTGGGATGGAGAGCTGGGGCAGCGGTTTCAGCGGGAGATTTGGCTGTCATTTTTCAGAGTCTCCCTGGCTGCCGGGAGGGGCTGTCCCGTGGCTGTTCAGGGCGTACTGAGGGCCAGAGAGGGCGTGGCTTTAATGGACCCCAGCTATGGGCAATCCAGAGGGGGCAGCATCCCCGGGTCCTCGTGGGCTCTGCCCTCTCCTTGGATCAAGAGCCTTTGCACCACATCACCCCACGCTGTCTTCTGAGCCCAAGGGGCCCCGTCACCCTGGCCAGCGGCCGGTCCCAGGGCATCCTCCCAAAGAGTTTCAGAAAGTGAGCTCATGAGTCCACAAGAAAAATAAATGCAGCATCTGCCACTGTTTGGTTTGTGTCTTGGTCTAGAGAAGCAGCGAGATTTTTATGTAAGGAAGCCTTCCAGCGGGACCCCAGCAGAGGCTGGGCAAACACCGGGGCGACGGACGGTAAACAGGCGGGAAGGCCCGAGTGCGGGGCCCGCGGCCACGGCCAGCCCCGGGCTTACGGCGGCCTTCCTGTCTCCCCCGGCCTCTCCTCGCACCGCGCCCACACACAGCCTCTTCAGTGTCCTCCAGAACAGATGAATCCATGTTCCCACACCAGCACGCGCGTATCTCGCACCCTCCCGGGGGAGCGGGCCCCACCAAGAGGCCCATCGTGGACCTAGAAGGACCCGTGGGGTGGGGCCCATGGGGTGGGGTCCACAGACAGGGAAAAGCTGAGGTGAAGCCCGTGCTCCCGGGTCCCCCAAACCAGCAGTGATGAAGGCAGGGCCAGGTCGACTGGAAGGTAAGGGACATCTGGGGCAATGCCCAGAAGCCCCGTGGGGAGCAGAGCTAGAGGAAAGGGTGCTGGCACTCGGGGGGCAGGGGCCCTGAACCTCGACAGGGCTCAGGAACCTCCAGGTACCAGAATCTATACGTCAGAGCGGAAAGAGGTGAGAGGAAGCGGGGCCCGGTGTTTGAATCTGGAAGGCAGAACGGGAGGCCTCCACGTTGTAAAAGAAGCGGACCGCTCTGGGGCGGCCGGCTGTGCCCCTCAGCGCAGCTCCCCGCTTTGAAGGGCCCTCTCCTCCTATTGCAAGCTCTCTCCTCCAGACGACTACCTCGTGCCAGGGCTCTGGCTGTGCGGGGGACTGGGAGCCACTTCCTGGGGCCCGTGGAGGAAAGGCTGGGCTCAGCATCCGGGAAAGGCATTCCGACAGCCGGTGAACCTGTGCTCCTGGACCACGAGGGTGAAAAGAGAGCTTGGTGCCCCAGGAGTGTGCGGTGACCATGGCAACTGAGGTCTATCCCCACCCCTACGCTCTCTCTAAGCCTAAATTAGCATGAAGGACAGAATGCCCCTGAGAGGTAATGGCCAGACTCAGGGGCCCTCCCCACGCTCCTCTCTCTGAAGGCCACTCACAGTTGTCAGTAGCAAGACCCTCCCCTCCTCTCCCAGCCCCAGGACGCGGCCCGCCTTCCCTCCCACCTGCCCATGTGCCTCCAGCATCAGAGAGAACACAGGCACCCAAGCCCCAGCAGAGGAGGGGGTGGGGGGCTGCCACGCGTTCCAGGAAGAGCCGGGGTGCTGAGGGGGCTGGGTCCCGGGTTCCTCAGGGGGCTCCAGCAAGGCCCTTTTCACACATGGTCTTGTTTGACTGCACCTGGGGAAACTGAGGCTCAGCAAGACTGTTGTTGGTCAGGCGACTCGCAAAAAGGCTGGAGTTTGAATCCAAGAGTGTCTGGACCCAGAGTCCCTGACTCCTCAGCCATTCCCACTTGAAGCCCCGCAAATGCCACAGGGATTCCGACCTGAGTTTTTAGGGCTGGGAGGTGGGTCTTGAGGACATTTCCCACCTTTAACACCCTGGCTTCGTCACCTGCTCACATCTGCCTTTGTGGGAGGAAGGTGGTGGCCTTCCATTTCATAAACACCAATTAAGCAAGCTCCTCCTCCACGCTGGCACATGGGACGCACAGAGGAAACAGTTGTCACCTGCTGTCACAGTGCCACTGAAGATTCTGGGCGGTGGGCCCTGGGACGCCAGGCAGGTCCCACCCGGTCTGGGAAGCTGCTGGAGGCCAGGCCGCAGGAAGAAGCCATTCATCAACAGAACAGCTAACTGGCCGTGAGCAGCCTCGAATTCCCGGGCACCCGGGGAGCTCACCCAAAGCCTCGGGCAGGAGTCCCCGGAGCAGCTGGGCCTGCAGAGCTCTGGCAACAGCGCCATCCCACAGCCACCAGGCCTTCATGCAGCAGGGTAGGGGGGTGCCCCAGGGCACACAAGGGAGGAGGGCCAGCGCCCCCACCAGCACGGAGGAGGCCGGTCCCACCCACCCCTCGGGAGTCCTCGCCAGCCACTCAGCCTCCTCACCACATGCGTGCCCCGAGTGGGGCTGGGCCGCACCTCGTTAGGTGTGTGTGGCTAGGCCGGCCCCGTGGCAAACAAGCCCCCTCTGCTGTTGGAGGTGCTTGGCCACGTGGGTGCTGGATCAAGAGGACTGGGCTGTGCCACTGAGCAGGGTGGTCCTTGATGAGCGCTGACATCCCCCACAAGAGGAAAGGGGAGCCCAGATGCTCACCCCGCCCTCGGTCCCAAAGCCTGGGCTGCTTCCCCCAGAGCAGGACCCATGGGCCCCAGAGGAGAGGTGCAAAGCTACGAGTGGGGGCTCAGGGCTGGGCCTGGCCCCCTCGGCCACCCTCCTGTAAGCTGTGGGACTTTGGGTCAGTTACAGAACCCCTCTGTACCTCGGTTTCCCCATCTGAAAGGTGGAGTAAACTAACAGTACCTGCCTCAAAGGGTGACAGAGATCATTCTACCCGGTACACACCAAAGAGTAAGTGTTGATCGCATCGTTCTGTCAATCAGCAAGGATGTCAGCCTGGAGCCCTACCTGCAGCCATGGTGTCATTGGCTGGCACATGACTCACGGTTCGGGGTTAACAGACTCCTTGCTCCCCTTCCAGGCCCCCCCGAGCTCCCTGGAGGCACGATGCTCACCTAGGCTCCTCCGGAGGTCTTCACACTGGCTGATGTGAGGGAACTTCAGGATTTCCTTCCACTTCTTGCTTTTCCCTTTGCGTTTTCCTCCGCCTCCTGCAGAGATGGGGGAAGATGTCAGGTGATGTTGTCCTGTCCCGGTAAGCCTGCCCCCCAGCACCTCGACTGGGAGACAGCTGCGGGGAGGGGGTGGCTCAAGGTCCGGTCAGGGACACACCCCAAGCACCAGGCACACACTCCCCCCCGCACTGGTCTCAGCCCCGTGTGTCCTTCCTGCGTGCTGAGACCTGAGCTGCCCCCTCCAGCAGCAGCGGGGAGGCCCCTGCAGCCATCCCTGCAGGCGCCCCCACCAGGCGCCCTGTTCTTCCCCAGCATCTCCCACTGCTGTCCACCCTGCTGGGAGTGCGGCACCTGGCCCCAGACTAGACATAGCCTTCCCCCTGGGCTCGGGAAATCCTTGCAGAGTGGATCCATTACAAACAGACTGCAGTCCCCTCACTGCCTCATTTTGCCCTCTTGTTTCTCGTGGACAGTCACCTTCCCCAACTGGAGGTCAGATGCTGGAGACAAGAACGTCAATTTCCACTTGTCTTAGGCATTCCCTTCCTCTCCATCCTCACAAACCCCAGGGTCTCAGAGGACACGTTTCTCAAGGCTGGCAGGACTCCCGGAGGGCCCTATCACACCTCATGTCCTCCGCAGTGTGTACACGTGATGGACATGCACACATCAGGGACCTGTACACAATGGGCATGCACACAACAGCACGCACATTATGAACACACACTCAATGAGTAGGCACGTAATGAACACACAGTGAAGATGCACATGTGACAAATGTGTGTGACATAAACACATGGCACAATGGCTAGGCACACGTAATGAACACATGATGAACCCACTTAATAAAGATGCACACGTAATGAATACGTGTGTAATGAAACACAATAATAGGTACACGTAATGAAAAAGCACACGTAATGCGAACATGCACTGAACACGTGGGACCGAGTGAGCTGCACACACGCAGGGCGTTCACCTGCCCGTATCCGGGCGACGGGGGGCAGATGTCAGAGCGCTCAGGTGTGCAAGCATCGAGGGGGTGCGGACTCTGGCCTACGTGTCCGAGCCCAGCAGCGCTTGGGCCCTGGCCCCGGAGGCACCTCTGTGTCCTGTGGCCAGCCCTTCAACAACTGAGATGCTATCACCTGTCCCCACCCTCCGCGTGGCCCTCGGCTATCATCTGTCAGTGACTCGCCGAAGGTCAAATAACCCTTTAGGCCCTTCAGAGTCTCAGAATATTACCCTCCTTCATGTGATCAGCACTCCAAGAACCTATAGAGTTTGGGGCCCTACAGGTTAAACAGATGTAAGATCCTGGGGCAGGACCTTGGCACCCTGGGCCCACTCCCTGCTCTGGGTGGGCGTGCAGTCTCTAACCCTCCCAGACTGGGTGTGCGCAGGCAAGGACCCCTCTCTCCAGCCAGCACACCCAGGGACCCCGGTGGACCCCAGCGCCTACCCCCTGCCCAGCGTGCCTCCCCAGGCTGGCACAGAGCCGCTCTCAGTGACTGGGCGTGCCTCGCTCATCCAAGCTGCCCTGGAGAGCTGAGGCCATGTCTCCAATCAGCAAGTGGGTCAGCTTCTGGGGATGGGACCTGGACCTCCATCCTGGGAGCCGGGGAGTAGGAGAGGGGGTTAACGGGGGGAGGACAGGACACTGGTCCGTTTCTCTGCAATCTGCTACTCTGGTCTTCAACATGGGCAAACAACCAGCCCCAGCTCCCTGGTCTCTGTAGAGGGCAAAGGCCTCAGACTCCGAAAGGCAGTAGGAAGGTGTCCTGGGCACGTGCTGTGGCCAGGCACCTTAAACATTCCCTTGTTTAAGCTTCATTAAAACGACTCTTTGGGACGAAATCCCTGGGCCAGTCTCACAGAGGAAGAAACAGATGGCTGAGGTTGCCTAAGTCACCAGCTGATGGCCTGTCTGACCCCACACCCGCTCTGCACTCAGCCGGGGCATACACGCACACACACGCACACGCAGAGCCCTCCCCCAGCCCTGCCCTGGGCCACGCTCCTCACCAGCAGCCCCCTTGAGTCCTCATTCTAACTCCATGATGCAAAACTAGTACTACTGCCACGTGACAGATGAGGAAACAGGCACAGGGCGAGAAAGAAGCAAGTGGTCAAAGCCTCACAATTCAACATAGAGCCAAGACCCCAGCCTGAGTGGCATCTGGACCCCCTTCTGGGTGCACTGAAAGCAAGCGGAATTCTCAGGGATCGAAGAGAAAGAGGACCTGGAACGGGATCTCTCGAGCTGGGGCCTGAGCCTGTGAACTCCGAGAAAAGACACACCCAGACCCTAGACTGCAGACTCGCTCTGTCTGACCCACAGGTAGGTTGTTCGTCCGCCTGTTCACTGAACCAACAGTCAGGTCCAAACGTCAGGAGATTGCGCACACAAATCCACTTCCGACCTCACTCCCGTACCCAAGCATCCCACGTGGCAAGACTGGGCTGGAGGCAGGCGGCTGCCCCTGCGGACAGGCCTCGGGGCCTCGGTTCGGGAGCCTGCCTGGCTTCCTGAGGAGCAGCGGTCAGGCTGTGTCCCCTGCCCACCCCCGCAGGCCACAAAGCCACTGCTGCCATCTCGGCCTCAGCAGCTGCGAGGCCTCAGCAGGCCCCGGAATCATCCAGTCTGTGTCCCCTTCCGCTCGCCCAACCCCACACCCGTCGCTCCCAGGCCTGGCTGGGATGAAGCACCTGTCGTGTGTGTGGTAAGATGCACGCAACGCAAAACCGACCCTTAACCATTCTTAGGCAAACCGAACTCTGTACCCATCGAGCAACCGCGCGCTCCTTCCACCCCCAGCCCCTGGCGACCACCCTTCCACTTCCTGCCTCTATGAGTTTGAGCGCTCTCTCAGCGCCACATAGACGTAAAATCATACAATGCGTGTCCTCCCGTTACTGCATGCAAGTCCTCCAGATTCATCCGTGTCGTAAGCGGGGGTCAGATTTCTTTCCATTTTTAAAACTGAATAACATTCAGCTGTATGTAGAGACCACATTTTGTTTATCCATTCATCCGCTGATGGACACTTGGTTGCTTCCACCTTTCGGCTGTTGGGAATGGCGTTGCTATGGACACAAGCCCTGCTCTCGGTTCTTTGGGACGTATACTACGAGAGAGATTGCTGATGTGGGGCGGTGGAGAGAAACTCTCCTCTACCCGTCGAGGTTGGTTCATTCTTCTTTAATTCTAGTAATTAAATCTACGTGAGACAGATTAACAAAATAACCAAGTTTAATTAAATACGTACACATGGGAACCCCACACACATGGGAGGTTCATAGACAGGTCAAGTGGGGGGTATACAACCTCCAAGCTAAGGGTGAGATAAAGCCCCCAGGGCGGCAGAGGGGAGGAAGGTCACGGCAGGATGGTGAGAAGGGCAGGTGTTCAGTAATTACAAGTTTGCCCTGCCCTATTGATGGGGCATGAAAAGGTATTTCTGGTAATAACTCTTATTATGCGCAAAGACCCTCATTTAAATTCTTTAAGAGAAAGGTAGAAGTTTCTTATGAGCCCATTCTTGATTGATTTTAGCTCAAAATAATCACATACCACAGAGACACATGTTGGGGTGACTCATTCTGAACCCCGACACTGGATCATAAGGTCATTCTATATTTACCTTTTGAGGAACCAACGAAGTACTCTTAACAATAGTCTCCCAGGTTACACCCCATTAAGCTGCACCCCGACTCTGTGATCTTCGGAACCCAGGAATGTGACATTTTACAAGGCTCCCCAGGTAACTCTCGGGAAGCCAGTCTACAGAAACCAGGAGGTTGTTTTATACATGCACACATGTGTGCCCATTTTTTATGAATTAAATTATTCGTTAACTTAAGAAAATTAACACAGACACATTAATTCATTCAACCAACGTGTGCCGAGCATCTACTGAACGCTGAGCACCGTGCAGGTGCTGGGGACGTAGTGACGGCAAGATGGATGGGGTGACGCCCACCTGGAACTTCCCCCTCTTGGGGCACCCGATGTAGCAGGAAAGACAGACATCAAAGGCTTTATTGCAGTGGTTCTCAACCACTCTCAGAAGGGTGTCCCCCTAAAAGGCCACAGGGGCCCGGAATGGCCCCCCGTTCCTGTAAAAGCCCCGAGGAGGAAACCCAGCTCCTCCGTAACTGGGACGGGCTGGGGCAAGGCCCACATCTTAACAACGAACAAAACCTGCCTCGGGGGGTCACCACTTCCAGAGTAGTATTTGGCCCTTAAGTACGCCGGGGGGTTATGAAATGGCACGTTCCGTGACTGAAGTGTCGACACTGTTTATTATTTCAGTTGGACTAGATTGTTCCTCAGCATCCTGAGGGGGCCAGGCCCACCGTGCGTCTGCAGACATTCCCGTCCCATCCTGGCCCGGTGGCCCCAGCTGCCCCGGGCCCACATCCCCACTCGGGAGGGCTGTCGGGCCTCCAGAGGGCTAGAGCCATGACCTCCCGGCCACTCAGGGCCCCGCCAGGCCCCAGCAGCGGGGATGGCCAGCTCCCAGGCCGGCCCATTCTCCTGGGCCGGGCTGGAAGCCCTGACCCTCATCATCTCCCCAGGCTTCATTCCCCTCCCTGCAGTTGCTCTCAGGGCCTTTGCACTCGCCATTCCCTCCAACGGGAACTTGGCAGAGGGCCTCCCCCAGCTCGCACGTTCAGACCGACAGCCCTGGATGGAGCCAAGCATAACCAGAGGCAGCACAGATGCGACCACAGAAACAGTCACCCTCCCTTCCAAAACAGTTGAGGGCACGGCCTAAGTTAAAGGCACAAGGACACAGGGTGGGCGCGGCACAGACCACAGCAGCCCCAGGATTCCAAGGAGGGGCCCCTTCTGTCATCTCATGGAATGGTCTGTGGGTCGCAAGGGGCCAGGAGGCTTGGAAACCTCAGCCTTATGCTAACGTGAGGGAACAACTTTGTTAGAAATCCAAATGATGTTGCTCGGTGGGTCTCTGGAATACACATGCGTGCAGAGGTAGGCGGAACCGCGAAGCTGCTCTCAGCACGTGATGGAGGCCTGGGAGGTGCTCAAGTCCCCTGGTGACCGTCTGTACGTGGGAAGGATCGCTCTGTGTTCCCAGCCTTGAGATGCCGATGACTCACCTGCTCTCCGAGGTCAGATGCAAGGCAGTGTCACAATTCTGCTGTGACGTCTGTGCAGCTACAGAATCTGTCCAAACCCTTTCTGCCCAGGTGAGCTTTCAAGACTCAGTTTCGACTGAGCTGCCAGCAGGGTCGGCTTTCCAGAAAATAACACCGTGGGGAGGCCGTGGGTGTTCTCGGAGGCCGCAGGCACAGTGTCAGAGGCCGGTTTTCCTGACGAGGGAGGGTCCCCTGTGTCTGTTGCCTCCACCCCTGCACTCCCCACCACTGATATTTCTGTGGCAGCCCACCCGGACGCGCGACCTTTTCCACCACCGGAGCGGCGCCCCCCGGCGGAAGCTGATGAGGGAGGTATGGGGCGCCTCACTGGTTCAGTCTCTTTTCATTCAGCCTCAAACAAGGCGAGATCCCAATTATAGGGCCTGATCGGGGGCTGCGTCACTGAGTGAGTCAAGCCTTTTCAGAAGGGACGTGATTCCAGCCAAGTGCACTTGAGGTGACCTCAGCCTGCAGGAGACTTTGCCCAACCCAATGCACTTGGCAACCACTGTGAAAGGGAGACAGGCCACTTGGGGCGCAGGAGAGAGCACCACCCGTGTCCTCAGTTTTCTCACTAGGGATCCAGGCAGGTTGTGCCAGGGCAGGGCAACAGAACCTTTCTTTCAAAAGAATTTTCTTTGGAGATCCTGACAGGTAAAACAGACAATAAGAGAGCCAATTGGGGGGTGGTGGGCAGTTGTGTATGTGGGGGGGTGGAGTTTGTAGACACAGGGCCAGGGGCCTCATCCTGTTTTTGTGGGTCTCACTTTCTGGAAATACCTAGCACTGGCAGGTTCTCTCCCTCCGGGCACCCCCACTCTGGGAAGTTTCCTGGATGCCCCCCTGCATCAAGGTGACTCCTCCTCAGTTGTCCCTCACCCCTGTCCCCGGTTCCTCAGTTCCTGCACTGTCCCAAAGAGCTCAAACCGAGAGGTCAGGCCCTGGCAGCACTGGGTGGAGAGACGCCCCCACAGCTACCCAGTGATTGAATGTTTAGAGGAAACGGAACACGAGGGGCAGCCAAAGGCTCCTCGGGCCCAGATCTCCTGAGATGGAGACCGTGCCATTGACGCTGGGTGGCTCGAGCCCACGATTGCCCGGGGCAGGAAGCATCAGGTGGCCCTGGTGTCTGAGTGTGTCCAGCCCCTTCCTGGCTGGGCATAGGACCCCAGGGGTGGGCAGGAGAGGGAAGCAGACAGGTCTGGGGGTGCACAGAGCCCCTTCTTAACCCAGAAGTGCTTTCCACAGCCTGACAGCACCACCGGGGTGGGCACTGGCCCTTCTGACCACTTCAGAGACCTCGGATGGGCCCAGAACTCTGGGTTGAGCCCCGGGCCCTGTCAGAAGGCTGATGACCCGGTGCTGGCATGCCCAGGCCAGGGGGTAGGTAGCCTGTGCGGTCTCAGTAAAGCAAGGGGGAAGGGGAGGAGGGGGAGGCCTGGGGCCTTTCTAGGTCCTGCTAACCAGCCTGGGAGCTGAACTCAGCTGCTAGTCAGGGGCTTCTGTTGTTCCAGGGGATCCCACCACGAGGGGGGGCACAAACCACAGTGGGCACGTGGAAACAGCATTAACACACCCCAGGCCTTGAGGCTGGCCCCACCTGGGGGACCAGATGTCTTCGCCTCCAGACGTGCGGAGGTGAAGATTCGGTTATCCTGACCCCGGAACATTTCATGGTGCTGTAGCTGTCGGCTTCAAGAACCTGAAACCTCCAGAATGTTCTTCAAAGGAAGCGCAGCGCTGAAGCGGTGTGAGGCACAGGAGGTGGCACGGGGCATGTGGGGCCTGTGGCCTGTGGGCAGGTCCCAGCACCTCCGGGCCCCACCTCATGGCCACACCACAGTCGGATTTCCAGAGCAGAAAAACCTCAGCCACACCAGAAGGATCCCACACCTCAATTAGGGAAACCCAAACCAACACCAGGCCTGGTGGTTGGTTGCCATGGGGACAGGAAGACACAGCCCCTCCCCAACACACGCAGCCTGAGAGAAAGTGGGCCTCTGATGTGGCTTGTGGGGGGTGCGGGGGGAGGCTGGGGGACAGTCCATCCCAGGAAACCCTTGCTGCCAAAGGCAGCAGTAAGACTGGGCCACCTCGGCCAAAGGCTGCAGCCCTTGAGTGACAGCTTCAGTTTAGCAGGGTTCCAATGTCCACGGCCTGGAGGCCTCTGCGCCGCAATGCAAGTGGGCGTCACTGTGCTTGTCCAAGCCCTGCCTCTCACCGGCTATGTGGTTTCGCTTCATCACGCGGTGGTTTGTCCTGCAAAGATGCTGCTACCCAACTCGCATTGCCGTGTTAAGAGTTAGAGCCAAGTGTGCAAGTACCTAGCATAGAGTAGAAGGCTCACAAAATGTAGCCATTATCACCACCACCCCCATCCTTACTACCATCCTTGACACTATGACCACTTTTACTATCATCATCGTCACCAGCGTCGTCACCATGCATCACAACCCCCACCACTACCATCAACACTATCTCACTAGCAACGTTGCAGTCCCCACCACCACCACCACCATCAACATCACCATCAACACCTCCATCATCAACATCACCATCCCCACCACCATCAACATCACCATCCCCACCATCATCATCATCAACATCATCAACATCACCATCCCCACCACCATCATCATTGTCAACATCATCATCAACATCACCATCCCCACCACCATCATCATCAACATCACCATCCCCACCACCATCATCATCATCAACATCACCATCATCACCACCAACACAACCACTGCCATCACCGCCACCATCACCACTATGCCTACCAGCAAAATCACCACCACTGGCATCACAACTTTGTAGATGAGAGAACTGAGGACACAGAGCTGGCAAGGGGCAGACAGCGGGTCTCAAGCCCAGTTCTTCTGACTCCAGTTCAGCACTGTTCTCCCCAAATGCGCCCGCACATGCACACACACACACACGCATGCACATGCATTACTTCCCCATCAGCGTGACGTCAGCATCTGTCCCGCTGTGTGCCAGAGGGAAGCACAGGGCAGTCGTGCCGGAGGCTCTGTGATCTGTACCCTGTCACAGCTCTGACCTCACCTGCTGCCCCTCCTTCCTTCGCCCCGCCACCGCAGCCTCCACTCAGCGCTCTCCTCCTGCGTCCCCCAAACACCCTGGTCACCTTCCCCTCTGAGGACCTTTGCTCCAGCTCAGGAGTTGGCAACTTTTTCTGTGAAGGGCCAGATGAAGTCCCTGGGTCACAGACAATACGTAAACAAATGAAGGTGGCTATATTCAAATAAAACTTTATCACAAAAAGCAGGCAGCAGGCTGTTGGCCCCAGGGACTTGCCCGCGGGGGTCACAGCTTGCCTGAGTTTATCTGTTCTCACTGCCTGGAACCCTCTTCTTTGTCGCTGGCAGAACACCTCCTCTGGGCTGACACCATCGGGTTTTACCACTGTCTCTGTGAAGTGACCCTGAGCACCTTTTCTAGTTTAATAAGTCATTTGTTAAAGTAAAACTCATATAACATAAAATCGACCACTTTAAAGTGAACAATTCAGTGGCACTTAGTACATTTGCAACATGCTACCACCACCTCTGCCTAGTTCCAAACATTTCTGTCCCTCCAAAGTCACACCTGCTGATCACAGTTCTTCATGCTGCAAGAGGCATCTACCCACTGCCTCGCCTCTCTGACCCCTCCGCCTTTCTTCTCCTTTCATGTTTAACTTCTGTTGCACCTATCGCTGGTCACCTGTGGATGCTGTTTATTGCTCACTGCCTGCCCCTGCCCCTCCCCCCATCAGAGGGCAGGCTGCCCCAGGGCGGGGCTGTTTTTTCTTCCCCGCTGTCTCCCGGGGACCCAGAACAGTACTTGGCTCATAGCAAATGCTCAATACGTAGTTGATAAATAGACAGATAAGTGGATGGAGAGGAAGGACCAGAGGGGAAAGGTGGCTTCCAAAGAAAATTTAAAACAAAAAAACCCACATCACACCCCATAGTCTTCTCTGAGCCTCCGCATTTCTTCCTGAAAATGTGCCTTCCCGGGGAAGCGCACGACCTCCCCAGCGCTTCCCCTCGGATGTCCCCCACCTCACTGTGGCGGTTATCTGGACCCTGCACCAAGGGCCCCTTCTCCTAGGGCAATGTGGAAAGAGCACTCATCAGGCGGGCAGGGCTGGGCTTCTGACTCCTCTGTCCACGAGCTGAGTGACCACCGGCCGCCTCCCCAACCTCTCTGAGCCATAACGACCTAGCTTTGTAATCAATGGTCAGATACAGAGGGCACTTGAAGTCCTCGCGCTGTGCCAGGCGCTGGGCAGGAGCTGCGCTAACACGCTCGCTCGTAAGCCCGCTCACCCCCAGCCTGGCGCCCCAGCCTCCCCCCGCCCCCCTCCCGTGGCTCCTCCTCACCTCTATTCCCCTGTGTCTCTTCGGGAGTTTAGAGAACATTTCCTTCAGAAGAAAGCAGACCCCTGTTCTCCTCTCGCAAACACTAATGACCTTCTTAAAAATGTCCTTTCCAAGGAAAATCATTTTTCAAATGTATTTTTGGGCTTCTTACGCTTTGCCCACACCGGTTTTCACAGTTGAGAAAGTCTGGCCACAAAAATTAACTTTGCACTGCAAAAGTAATCCCCTCCTCTCAGCGAAGCCCAAATTTGGCCACTTTTGTCTCTGCAATGTTTTCTCTGGGTTAAAAAAGAAGAGAAAGTGGGGAGGGGGGAGGGGGCGGTGAGCCGACCCATGAGGAAAGCCACTGGCAGTTGTAACTTGGCCTCACAGCACAACTGTGGCTATTTTGTTGGAGAAATAAACAGGACTATTTGCTCATGAAAAAATGCCCCAATTTTTCATAGGATATTCATAAAAATATTTGCATTGCCCTGTGAGTAATAATTACTTCTGCTGTCCCCAGAATTTTTGCATCACCTACTTAAAAGAAGCTGAACAGACTCTTTTGAAACCCTTCCCAGTCGAACCCACCCAGTGACCTGGAATGTTCTGATGGCGACATGACTGCTCACAGAAAAACGCGGAGGCCCGAGGCGCAGACAGGTCAGGGAGAGCCAGGCCCTGGCCCAAGTGCTTTAGCACCATCATCTCTGAGTCTCATGACACAACAGCAAAGCGGGTTTATTTTGCAGATGAGGAAACGAGGCCAGAGAGGCCGAGTGTCTGGCCCAGGGTCACACAGCCACTAAGTGGCTAAGCTGGGATTTGAACCTAAGAATACCTGGTTCTTTTTTGGGTGAGGGAGGGGGGGAGAAAGAGAAGGAGAGAAACATCAATCGTTTGCTTCTTGTATGAGCCCCCACTGGGGACCAAACCCGCAATCCAGGCATGTGCCCTGACTGGCGATCATCCAGTGACGTTCTGCTTTGCGGGACGATGCCCAACGAACCGAGCCACACTGGTCAGGGCAGGATACCTGGTTCTTAGCTCGTGGTCCACGAGCCTGACATGGAGTTGGCTACAGGGACCGATGAGAACTGCGCCCTGACCAAGTTCCTCCAAGGTCTGAAGCCACGGAAACCCAAGACCAGCACGACACAGAGGTGCCTACAGAGAAGAGAGCTTCCAACACAAAGGTGGGGTCTCCCAAGCTGGGGTGCAAGAGAGAGTTCTTGATTCCCACCTACCTTCACCCAAAACACGCTCCTCCCTTCTTAGTAAATGGCACCACTCGGGCCAAAAACTGGGGTGTCACCCCGATTCCACCCTTCCCAGGGCCTCTGTGGTAAACAGCCTGCAAGGTGGCCCTGGGGCTCTAGCCTCCTGGCTGTCACAGCCTGTGCGGTCCCCTCCCACGCTGACCCTGTGTACCCACCGGAGTGTGCGGAAATGAGGAAGTACGACTCCCGGGCCAGGTCCCGAACGTCACGGTGCCTCTGCCCTGCTCTCTCGTGCATCCCTGGCCCTGAAGGAAGCCGGGTGCCATCTTGTGCAGACGCGCAATCAGCCCCGCAGAGAGACCCAGTGGGAGAGGGGCCGAGACCTGCTGCAATCAGCCAGCGTTAATTTGTCTGTCACAGGAGGGAGCCACTTCGGACATGGATCCTTCAGCCCCACTCGGGCCCTCAGGTAATGGCTGCAACAGCCAACACCTTGAGAACAGCCTCATGAGAGACACCCAGCCAGAACCACCCATCTGGGCCCCTCCCGAATTCCCGGCCCACACAAACCATGAGATAACAAATGCTTATTATTGATCTAAGCGGCTAGGTTTTGAGTTCCTTGTTACACAGCCACAGCTAACTGGTACGGTCTTCCACCTACAACCATCCATCGGGTCTTGTGGGTTCTAGTTCCAAATGACATATGGACTCTGCCATTTCCCCTCCGCAGCCACTGTCCTGGTCCAGGCCACTGCTGCTTGTCACAGGATGACCGCAGCAGCCTCTGACAGGCCTCCCTGCCTCCATCTGGTTCCATGCAACACACTGGCCATCGCCGCCTGCGGCATTCTATCAGAACAAACACTCCAGTCTCTCCAACGGCTCCCCACGGCCTTTGGGGTAAAACCTCAGCTCTTTGCCATGACCTCCAAGGCCCCGCAGGCTGCAGCCCACCTGCCTCCCTCCCCGACCTCAAATCCACCAGGCCTCCCTGGCTCTGAGCCTGAATTGGCTGTTTCTGCTGCCTGAAACACTCTTCCCACGACTCCTCCTCTGGTTTCCAGCCGAGAAGTCGCCTCTGCGGCGAGGCCTCGCTGACTACCCTGTCTAGTGGTCATGCCCCGTCACCACACTGTGTTTATTCCCTGTGCAAACTGTGATGACTGAAACTATTTCACTCATTAATCTTTTAGCTTCTGTATTACCTATCATCCCACCTCTCTCCACCCCTTAGAAGGTTTACTCCTTGAAAGCTGGAATCATGACTGTACCAGTGCCTGGCACTAAGCAGGTGTGCAATAAAGTGCCGTTGAATGAATGAATGAATGAATGAATCCCCCGTCTTAATGTGACCCTAGAAAAAAACCCTATCATTTCAGAGCTTAGAATCTCCAGTAAAGAACCCATTAACTAACTTCCTGTGTGACTCTGGGAGTCCCTTCTCCTCTCTGGGCCTCAGTTTCCCCAGGGGAGAAGCTGGGCTGATGACTTCTCAGGTCCCAAGGGTCCTTGTAATAGACCCACGAGCAGTTAGGCCATATTCTGGGAAAGCTAAAAGAACCCCATTTTTGTGTCCCTGGATGGCATCAGAGGGCCTCGCCTTGGGGTCGACGGAGCTGGCATTTTGTCCCTAAGGGCCAGCTCGATCTCACATCTCCACGGGAAGAACTGTTGCCCTTTGGGCAGTTTAAATTCCTGACCCAATAAAGCCCTCGGGCCACTTCCACCACTGCGCACAGCCCTGCTACCTGAGCACCTCCCTGCAAGGCCCCAGCAGACAGCCCACCACCTGCTACCTCACCCTTGACCCTGACTGTGCTTGTTCGGCCCACAGTGATGTGCTGGGCATGTAGTGCAGACCCCACCCTGGTGATCATCCACAGGGGACCAAAGATGGTCACTGGAGAGGCAGAGTATCCAGCTGGGAACTTAAAGAAGCAGGGTCTATGCTGGGGTTCAGCGCCCCCCCCGACCTTTCCCCCTTCCGTACCACCCCCTCCTAATTCCCATTACACAGCAGAGTAAACAGGAGCAAGGCAGTCGGGCTTACAAAATCTTCCTCTGAGACACTTCCTTAATCACAGAATGGCCAAGGAGGGCTCAGTTTGGCAGATTCGATTTCCACTGCTGGGAATTCAGAATCAAGTCTGAATTCAGATAGGAAAGCTGGCTGCAAGGAAATGAGTGACCCAGGACACAGTTGTGTTGGCTTCCTACTGATGCTGTAACAAATTACCACCAATTTAATGGCTTAAATGAACATGAATTCGTTATCGTCATGTCCTGGAAGTAAGAAGTCTGGAATCAGACTCACTCACTGCGCTATAATCACGGTGTGGGCAGGGCTGGTTCCTTCTGGAGCCTCCAGGGCAGGATCGTGCCCTTTCTAGCTTCTACAGGCTGCGGCATTCCTTGGCTAGTGATGCCTTCCCTCCATCTTCAAAGCCAGCAATGACTGGCCGAGTCTTTCTCCAGCTGCCTCACTCTGACCTCCTGGTCTGTAGCCCAATCTCTCTCTGCCTTCCCCTTATAAGGATCCGGTGGTTACACTGGGCCCACCCGGATGATCCAGCATAACCTCCCTGTCTCCAGATCCTCAGCTGAACCATTATCTGAAAAGCCCCTTTACCATGTAGGTAACACACTCCCAAGTTGTAGGGATTGGGATGTCAGCATTTTTGGGGTACGGGGGGCATTATTCAGCCTACAGCAGTGGTGATTAAGACCGCATGTTCCAGGGACAGACTGCCCGGGTTCAAATCCCAGCTGTCACTGACTAGCTGTGTGACACGGGAGCCATGAGCTGAGGCATGGAAAGCACTGAGCACAGTGAAGAAAGCGCAGTGAGAAGGGGATGTAATTATCCTCTCTTCTCCATCAGGCTCAGAACTAACAGCTTTCAGAGCTGGGAGGGGCCCTGGTGATCACCCAGGCCTGTCCCTCACTGAACTGTGTCCTCAGCTGGGGGCACAGAGGCGAGTGAGTCACACAGCACTTTCTCACGCCAGCCCCAGCACCTAGTCACACGATCAGTCACAGACCTGCATGAAAAAGGGTCCAGCGGGCCCCGCACGCTGCTCTGCACCCACAGACGCTGAGGGATGCTGCGGCAGCGAGTCACACGGAGGGGGAGGGAAGCCCTCCCTAGCAGAGGGCCTGCAGGACGCACCTGCAGGGCAGCCGCCCCAGCCAGAGTCTCACACCCGCGTTCCCACCCCACCCACGGCTCAGGGGCCAGAGTCAGACACTAAGCATCCTTCCTCAGGAGAGGTCAGCAGGGCTAAGCTTGGCTAGGGACACCGAGGCCCGTGTTCAGGGCCAACAGCAAGTGTTACAGACCACAGATGGGAGCCAGGCCCCTCGCTTCCTTCCCTCTCTTGGTGACCTCGAGTTGGACACCGCCCCTCTTTGGGCCTCCGATGGGTGCAGGGGCCCCAGACCGAGTTTCAGAGCGTTCTGAAGGAGCTGCACACGACTCAGGGCTGGAACACGTGCTGGCTGGCGGTCCGAGCACTGAAGCTCATCGGAGTGTGCCGCTGAGGCTGCGCAGACCCACTCGGAGGTGTCTGTGATTAGCGAAATGGGGGAAACAGTGACTCACCCCTCAAAGATGGCCTGTTTAGCAGGCAAATTCCTCCACAAAAGAGGAATCACCACGGGTCCTTGGCAGAAGCTCGACCAAGCTCTGCTGCTTTGGGCCAAAGAGGGCTGACTCAGGAGGCTTTCCCCTCCCACAGATCTGGCCAAGGCAGGCACTGCCCGGTGGATCAACTTCCCCAGCCATCAGTCACAGCGTCCTTCAGCTGACACCCAGGAGACCTAGAAGGCCTTCCCAAGACTCAGTAAAGGGCCTTTCCCATAGTCTCAGAGGCGGCTGACAGCAGACTTTCAAACAGAGAGATGCCCAAAGTGGGGTGGCCCCCAGAGCAAAAGCCAGGCCTCCGAACTTCCTTACTGGAAAAGTTGCTTCCTGCCTCAGGGCCTTTGCACATGCCCTTCTTGCTGCCTGATACACACTTCCAGCATCATTTTTTAAAAAATGGAATATTTCAAGCTTAAATAGAACAAAAATTTGAAAAAACACACATACTTGCAGGTTTTGTGAAAATATTTCATTCATCCGCTTCCTGTTGAAGAGACAGGTAGGTCATTATTTCCCGATTTTTACCGTTGCGTGTAAGCTGCACTGCGCACTCTGATGCTCCCTGCCCCCACTCTGCCTGGCAGGGCCTTCAGGTAACGGTTGGTGTCACATCATTCCTGGACCCTCCTCATCAACCTGGGAGTCAGGTCTCCACGTGTCTCTCCACCACTGCCCAGCCGCTCCTTCAAAGCATAAACCCGCCTTGGAGGCGGGTTCCGCTCCAAGAGGACAGGGACCATGTCCCTTTTGCTCACCCATGCCTGGTGGCCAGTGCCTGGGACACTGCCTGGCACACAGCAGACCTCGGTAAGTGTCTATAAGTGAATGAGTGAGCAGAGGCGCCACCCCAGAAGCTGGTGGTCTGCGCTCCCTTCCACCCAGGACTCAGAGCCTGGCACAGTGGAGCCCCGGGGGCTAAAGGGGCAGAGGCTCGAGGCACGCCCTTGGTGCCGAGCACAAGGAGTGGCCCGGACCTCCATCCGGGCTTCCGCAGGCCTCCCCGAACACAGACACCCTGCTCCACCACAGCAGGTTGGGCAAGCACACTTCCCACCACCACGCCCAGCTGTAAGAGCAGCTGCCCTGGGAAACTGGAGATCCGGGCCCGGGCTGCCCCTCATCCTTCACATCCTTGGGCGGCTGGAGTGCACCAGCCCCCACCCGCTGGCCACACTGACCTTGAACTCAGGCCAAGGTGGAGGTCCAGCAATGTGCCTTCACTTGCTGTCAGTCACTTAGGGTCCATTTCCAAGGCTTCCAGAGAATGCACTGGGTGGGAAACTGGGGGACCACCAAGCAACTGATAATAAGAAGACACGTTAGCTGCCGTTCTGACCAATGCTATGTATAGGCTGCCCTCTCTCCATCCCCCACCCCCACCCCGCAATTTGGCGAGGGAGGCCCTGCTCTGACAGATGAGGACACCGAGGAATGGTGGGCCGTTTGTTGCTTGCTTAGGAGGTGCCAGGGCTTAGCCAAGCGGGCGTAGGGACCAGGCCACGATGCAGACTGGAGACAGAGGGCCAGACGGACATGGGCACACACCGTGACGTGGTAAACTAAGGTATTCTAAGAAGACGAGCGGCAACAAGCCTCCCCGCCAGTCCCTCTTGGCCCAGCCGGATGCGGAACTTGTCAGAAGTCCAGGCACCCAGTGCAGACCCAGGTTCAAGTCCTGGTTATCAACCCTTCTTAGCTGTGTGGCTTTAGCAGGCTGCTTCCCTTCCCGGCCTCTGCTTTCCTCCCTGTGAAAGGGGCTAATGCTTGCAGGACTGGGAGAACCACTGAGGAAATGGGTGGGAAGCCACTCGGCCCTGTGAGAATCCTGGTGGCTTCCCAAGCTGCCAAGGGCAAAGGGGCTCCAAAATGCCACCCTCCTCCTGAAGCTGCCCCTTTAAGGGCCGGGACACTGAAGCCCAGAGATGGAGGTGAGCACTCAGCCCCTCCCACCTGCACACAACTGGCCTCTTTCTGAACACAGGGGCTGCGGAAGGGCACCCAGCACCCACCCTGGTACCACAGAGGTCACAGGCCACGACCGCCTGGGGGAGGGGAGCTCCCCAGGGATCAGGGTGGGGCACAGCCCTAGCTACCCCGCCTGCCCCTGCTTCCTGTGCTCCCCGCCCTGAGGCTGGCTCCTCCTCGGAGAGGAAGCTGTCCTTCTGACATAGCTGCTTCCTCGGGCACAGCAACTTTTTACTTTTATTTACTCTCCTCCAACTCAAAACAGCCTGCATTCGAAGTTCCAGGGGCAGGGCTGTCATGGCCTGGCCAACAGCCTCACTGAGAGACAGAGGGGGCATCCTGGGTGTGCCTCTGTGCCCATGCGTGCACGCACACGCACGCACGCGCACACACACACACACACACAAAGGGGCACTTCAGTCGTCTCCCATGTAATTCTGACACTAGCCTGTGAGGTTTGACTCACCCTGCCCATTTCACAGGTGAGGAGACCGAGGCTCAGAGCCCCGCCTTTGGAAACACAGCAAGGGGAGAGTCAGGATGCCCAGCCAGGTCGCTCAGCCTTTCAAAGACAAACACCACAGACGAAGCCAGTGCTGTCTGATACGGACCTGATGCAGTCACACAGGCCATTTAAAACTGGCTGGTAATCCCCGTAAACAGAGGAAAAGGAAATGCGTGAAATCAATTTTAATAACACACTGCACTCAAGACATCCAAAATATTATCATTGGAACACGTAATCAGTATAAAAAATGGTTGAGATGTTTTACTTTTTCATACTGAGTCTCTGAAACCCAGTGTGTATTATACACGACGGCGCATCTCAGTGCAGACTGGCTGCGTCTCAGGGCCCCATGACCACAGGTGGTGAGTGGCTGCTGGCTCGGATGGCACCCGTCTGGAGAACAGAAAAGCACTGAAGACCAGGAGCAGTTCATCCATTCACTCATCCACCCGTTCATTCACTCACTCCTTCATTCAGCCCATCGCTCAGCCTGCCAACCGACGCTTCCTGCGAGTCTACAGCAGGCCAGGCGGGGTGCGAGGGGTGGGCATGCAATTGCAATGAGGCAGAAGCAAAGTCCTTGGTGCGGGGGGGGCATGGAGCAGGCAGCAGTGAGAACACCACACCACACTGGCTCAGCCCCAGACTCCCAGGTCCTGTGGCCGCAAGGACACAAATGGTCCCCAGTCAGGCCAGGACACCTGAACTGAGGTCTGGAAAATGTGGACATGTCACACCCTCTTCTCCTGGACATCAGAACAGGTATCACCCCCACACCCCGCTCAAGGAAAATCATCACAATAACCTCTTGGTGTGATTTTCATCCTCAGACCCCAAGGCAGTCCCCTTTGGGTTCGTCCGAACTGGATGAAGCAGCTTTACTGCCCCTCCCTACCACTCCCCCTTGGCAGGAACAGGCTGGTGGCAGAAAAGGTGGAACTCGGTCAGTGCGACCTGCCGTTGCCAGAGCAGGAGGTGGGCAGGGCTGAGGCACCTTTAGTGGCCACCCAAAAAGGCAGGGCCCAAAGGTCTCCTCTCCCTGCAACTCACACCGGGCCTGAGCCCTGGGAGCGAGCCCTCTTGGAAAGGAAGGAGAGAAAGGGGGCTGAAGGGAGAGGGAAAATTCCCTGTGCGCAGAGCCAGCACCTCAGGTGGAGATGTCGGTTCTCAGGCCCCATGCCTAGTCATGGACGGCAGGGAGCAGGCCCAGAGCAGGCCCGGAGCAGGGAGCAGGCCCCATGGATGGCAGGGAGCAGGCCCAGAGCAGGCCCGGAGCAGGCCCTCGCTCGGGCACATGGCTGGTGAGGGGACAGCATGGTGCACCAGGGACAGTGGTGGGCGCTGGTTAAGACTTAACACCTGGAGGCAAGGGCCTGTAGGTGAGCTCAGCCGCTCAGTAGCAGGGTGACCTCGAGCCAAACACTGAGCACGCCTCCCCATCTGTGAGTGGCAATCCCGTACTTGGCCGCTCGGGGCTGTCAATACCCGAGAAGCTCCCGTATGGCTCTTAGGCCAGTACAGGGCAAGTGCTCGGTCACTAGCACCCTGGCTGCTGTTCCATCGTTGCCATCACTGAGGACCAACCAGTGAGCCCCATGCTTTTCCTCTCGATGTTCATTTCCCTGTCCCCGGCCACATCCCACTCCTTGGGCCCATCAGCCAGGGCTGCCCAAGGCCACCTCAGTCCAGATGAATCACTTCCTCTGACTCCAGGTGACATCACACTGTCCAGCCCCTGGATCAGAAAGGCAGCTGAGTCACGCCTCCGGGGGGGACACTGGACGCTTGCGGCAGCCAGGCACCTCGAGGGCACTGTCAGGTAAGCAAGGACCCTGCGTCTGCCTGGGGGGAGGACACCCTGAACCCTGCAACCTGGCAAGTGAATCTGTCAGAGGAGCCCTGTTGAGCCCCGAACTCGGGAGACGCTCTAGATGCTTCCTTTGCCCCCCCGCCCCGCCTAACATTCCGCACTGGGTCCATCCCCACGTCTGCAGGCCCCAAAGCAAAACACAGACCTGTCTCCTCCTTCTGTCTCCCTGGCTGCTACCCTGCACTTCCCCTCGACTGGCCAGCCTTCTCCTTGCTCTCCCACCTGCGTTCTCACCCCCTCCAAACCATCTCCGCCAGCAGCCAGAGTTACCCAGACCCAAACCGAATGAAGGAATTCCCTCCCTCAGAGCCTCCAGCGACTTCCCAACAAGCTGAGGGTGATGTCCAGAGGGCTCGCACGCGCCAGGCCCACCCTCTACTCCAGACATCCTGTCCTCCTCCCGCTCCCATGTAGGCTTCCAGCTCATTCCCACCTCCAGGCCTTTGCTCCAGCTGCGCCCCATCCAGGTTAGCCCCGTGCTGGCTCCTTTCCAACACCTCTGCCTCCAGTCACACGCCTGCCCCCCGAGGCTTCCTGGGCCCCCTCTAAAGTGGCACTGTCACCTGCAGAGTCTGATCTCAGGGACTCCACTGTGTTCCTCACCATCAGGAACCATTACTATGTATGGAGCTACAGGTTGTTGACTGCTACATGACACAATCTTCTTTGCTTCTTTGCTTACTACCAGCCCATCAGCCCCACCTGAGGGCAGGGACAGCGTCTGCCTGGGCACACGGTCCTCCATATACGCATGCGACCATCCTGCTCCCTGAGCAAGCCTGGAAGGGTCACAAACCCCACTGAGCCTTGAGCTCTCCTGCTGTGAGATGAGACCACAGGTCACTGGTTCTGAGGGGGGATGGGTGGAGGGGGAGGGGGGACCAAGGACCAAGGAAGGGGGAAGGAGCAGATGCCATCACCACGGGAACAACCTTTGCCCCAGGGACAGCGTCCACCAGCAGTATTAGGGCGTTGGTCACCCTGGCGACAGGTGGTTCTTGCACAGGCCCCTGGCAGAGGCCCCAGGGAACCCCAGACCTCGGAGTGGAAAGAGCCTGATGGGCCCTGCCCTCTCCTCAGGCTCCCGGGCTGCAGCCCCTGCTCACACCTGGACAGTGCTGCCTTCTGGCCCCACAGAGTGTTTACATTTTGATTAAGTCTGGTTTTAAACCACCAGGTAGTCTGGCCTGAGGCCGATGCACCCCAGCCAGTCCAGCTGTAATAACACAGTGCCCTGGTGGGGGGGTGGGGGCGGGGCAGGCAACAGCCATGGGACCCAGGGAGGAATTAACCACATGTCCAGTGCCCCCCCCACCCCATCCTCTGCCTTAAGCCACCTGCTAGAGGAGAAGAGCAGTCAGGGCCGGTGAACGGAGGGTAAAGCACTTCCTCGAGCCCAGAGTTCAGCCTTGGGAATAACTACGCAGGGCAAGGAGCACGCAGCACCCTGACCAAACCTGGCTGTGAGCCGGGCGACGCGGCCCTCGGGTTGCCCCCTCCTCCGGGCGGTGTCTCACCCAGGAAGCAGGAAGTGCGTCTTCCAACCTGGGGACTTGCACCCAGGCCCAGTTTCGTCCTGTTGGACGTATTCCGAGGACTCCACTAACAACCTACGATTGGGAGACCTCAGGAGGCTGGGAGGGAGGCCGGGTGGCTGTTTTACCACCTTCAAGTTTCCTTGACAGCATGATTCTGGAGGCAGCAAAGGACACCCTAAAAGACTGGACTCCTGAATTCAAAATACAGCAGAACCCCTGATCCGCAGTTTCAGTCGCCCTTGGTCAACCATGGTTTGAAAATATTAAGTGGAAAATTCCAGAAATGAGCAATTCATAAGTGTGAACTTGTGCCCCATTCTAAGCAGCGTGATGAAGTCTCACCACGTCCCACTGTCCCACCTAAGATGTAAGCCATCCCTTTGCCCAGCGCGTCCACTCTGTATACCTCCCGGCCCGTCAGCCACTGAGTGGCCTCAGTTACCAGCTCGACTGGCCCAGGATCACAGTGCTTGTGTTCAAGGCACCTGTATTTTACTTAATAATGGCCCCAGAGTGCAAGAATAATGATCCCGGAAATTCAGAGAATATGCCAAAGAAGCTGTACATATCATCATGTGTAAGTATGAATAGGAGCAGACATAGGGTGCAGTTGGAGCTGCAATGGCAAAAAGATTTCATTAAGCTTGTAAGCCCCAAACAGATGGCAGTGCTTGCTGGAGGTGTGGGACTCAAGACAGGGTTCAGGCTCGGGGGTCACGAGTGCTGTGATTGATTAGCAATGTCTGCCCCTGGCACAGGCAGGGGGAACAGGGCTGTGCATGCTACATGTTTGCTGCCTAGAGCTTAGCTAAATAGCAAAGCCAGCAGTGGGAATCCAGAAAGCCCAGGATTCAACTGGTGAGGAAACATGGTCAAAGTAACTCAAAAAGAGAGCCAGGGGCCTTGGAGAACCAAAGCGAGAGCTACTGGCAATTTCTAGAGCAAAGGGTCAAATCACTCCCAGAAGGATCAAGTCACTTCCTCAGCAGCTGTCAGATGGGACATATCCCAGAGCCAGGCACCATCTGGGCTGTCATTCAACCCACGAATCACTCCCAGGCCCTCAGAGAGACACAGTTCCAGGATTCTGCAGGAGATGGGAGGGAGCTTGACCTTTAGGACCCAGAAATGAATACCCAGGGTTATGAACGCCGTTGGCTGCCACACTGGGGAGGTGGTGGCACGGCGGGGTCTCCCTGATGACAGACATCCCATTTAAAGGCAAGAAAAAAAGGAGCGGCTGGGGCACAGAACGTTCCACCAGAAGCCGTCCTTAGTCAGGGCTGTGTAGGGGGAAGAAGAAGCCTGCCCGGCAGAGCGCCGCTGGCACTTTGGGGACACAGTAGGTCCTTCTGCCTCTGTGCGTGCACCTCAGGCAAGGCCTGAGGACAAGGCTCCCAGCAGGAGTGCCTGAGGCAGCCTTCCCAGGAAGGCCAACCCCTCGGAGGTTTGCTAGCTGGGTTCGCAGCCGACGAAGGAGGGGCCCGGAGGTGAGCAACCCGGATAATTACAGGGTTGGAAGGAGGGCGAGTTCAAGGCATCGGTCAGCCACGGGCCAAGGGTGACTTCCAGGGAATGCGGGCTATTTCCCAGAGGAGGGAAGGAGAGTCTCCTATTTCCACACAACAAAAGGATATGGGGAAATTCACTTCTGTTGCATCACAGAGGATTAACGGGAGACTGCAGGAGAAAGTTCCGGGCTGCACCACGCTAAATTGGAGGAGGCTAAATTGGAGGAGGCGGCTCTTGAGGCTGCGTCTCAGAGCGCGGGGCGTAAAGGTCTCTGGTCGAGACCAGTCTGGAGTAGCCCCGCCCGCCTCTGCTGAGCTGTGTGACAGGAGGAGCAACCCCCACCCCATGAACCTCAAGGTTGCCATGGATGCCACGTGTGTGTGGAGACAGGGGAATACTACGCAGCAGTGAGAACAAACCACGGCCACTCCGTGCAGCCGCGTGGCTGGTTCCCAAACCCAGGAGCAAGTGAAACAGCCAGACAAGAAAGAGCAGCATTGCAGGGTTCCCCCATCTAGAGTTCAAAGCTAAACCCACGGTGTCGGAACCAGCTCAGGGCAGACGGTACTGGAGGGGCTCCAGGGGCTTCTGGGGGGCTGGGGTGAGGATGTGTGCGCTTTGAAAGCTCACCCAGCAGGATGCTGCAGTTTCCGAACCTTTCCACAAATGGTGTGCCTCAATAAAAAGCTCACCCCAATTTGGCTGGAAGTCTTTTGTAAGCCTTCAGGTCAAGACAGGACTATAAGGGAGAGTGTTCTGAAACGTAAGTGCGATCTTTACATTTCAAGTGTCATTGTCCCTGAAAGAAAATGCTCCCAGAAACTGGGAAAACGTGCCTGCCCTCTGGTCCAGGAGCCCCTGCGGCGGGCTGCCCTTGCCACCAGAGCTGAGCACACTGTGAGGACAAAGGGCTGCTTTACAAGGTCTGCCTTGAGAGGGGACACGGCGACCTGCTGGAAAGGGCTCTGTCACTATGTCACCATGAGAGCAGAGCGGAGGCACCTCCAACCCACCCCTTCTCTTTCCCACCCTCACTGATAAAAATGAGAGCATGGCTAGACCTGCGGTTTTCAAACTGCCTCACTAGGACCCCACTGGGGGCCCCAGGGACCCCCCTGAGGAATCATTAAGGTAGGACAATTTTGTTTAAAGAGCAGGTTTTTAATACATGCGAACAAATTTGGGAACTACTGAGTTAGGGGAGCCTAGGGCTCCTTAAAGAAGAGCAGGCAATCTGTCTGCTGTGATAGGAAAGCTAATCTCTAGGATCGGCATCCCGACCTCTGTCCGAAACCTGCTCCTTATTCACCCATTCACCTTGCTGGTTGATAAACACCTCCCACTCTGGGCACTGAAGATGCAAAAGGAGACGCCGCCTGGCTCCTGCACCCCAGGAGCTCCCAGGGTGGTGGGAGGCGGCCAGGCCGGCCTGTGGAAGCGCATGGCGGGTCAGGGGAGGCCCCGTGGCAGGGAGGACTGGAGTTTGCCAGGAGTGGGGCGTATGGCTGTGGGGAACGGTATTCGTGGCCGCAGGAACGGCATGTGCGGAGATACCGTGATGAGAGGGCAAGGCTGAACACACCAAAGCTTGAGAAGGTGTGGGGCTGAACCACAGCAGGGGCAGGGGAACGGGTCCCGGAGGCACATTGCAGAAGCCAATCTAACTGTTCTTGGTAACAACAGGACTTGGGGACGAAGGCAGAGGGGAGCCTGGACAGGCTGTTTGTGGCAGCAGGGTGCAGAAGAGGAGGAGCATGTTTGGAGGGAGCAAAAAACACCAGAGGCCCACCGGATACACTTACATCGTGCGGCCTGGGACACCCAGACGGAGGCAGTGGGGTCCAGAGGCAGATCTGGGCAGCAGCGGAGAGAGATGCGGTCAGGGTGGGACAAGGGACAGACAGTGGGGAGCACAGGCCTGAAGCTGGCTCCTCCACTCACCAGGGCTGTGGCCCGCGTAAGAAACCCCAGCTCTGCTGCCCTCTGCTCCCCCTGGGTAACTCCCACTCGGGTGTGAGGTAGGAGCGTGTCCGCCTTGCGCAGCACCTGGCATCAGGCCAGGGGCACAGAGGCGCTGGAGGAGCTCGATGAACGAGTGAGCGAACAGATGAGTGAACCGTCCTGGGCTCACAGGGCCGCACTGTGAAGACGGAGCACCCAGGAAGTCAGCCCTACGGTGTTCAGCAGAGTGCCTGCACGCGGGAAGTGCTCCATAAATGTTAGCTGGGATTTGAACTCAGGGCTGGGCAACCTTCTCTCACCACCACACAGCCATCTCACCCAGAGCCAGGGCCCTTCCCCCCACAGGAAGGGCCAGGAGCAAGTACAAATGCACATCCTCCAACCCTGAAGCCTGAGCTCAACCCCCCACACCCCCCTCCTGCCCCCTGCCCCCTGGGTTCTGCCGCTCCTGGGTCTCAGCATTTTCCCTGCTGTACAAAGAAGGCAGGGGGTCAGGCAATGGGGCGGGGAGGGAAAATACTGCCGCTCCCAGACCCCAGAGGATTAGCAGGTGACTGTCAAACATCTGAAGACACAGTGCTCCTGTCACTACGAGACCACAATAGACACATATCACGCCCTCCAAACGAAGGTGTCTATTTCAGGTTTACCCTAACAGCAGAGCACTGCTCCCACTCCTGACCTGTGAGCCACTCGGCACAGGCCCTGAAATGAGGGGTGGGCCCCCCACCAGGGGCGGCGCAGAGAAGCACGGGTCTGCGTCATCGCCGGGAAGTGGGAAGACAGAAGCACAGTGACAGCTTTCGCCAGGAAGCAGCCCATTGGCTGCTGCCTTGTGCCTGGCACTAGGCAGGTTGACGTAACAGACTGTCGCTGCCCGTCGTCGAGGGTCCCCAGAGGACAGCCTGTGGGCCGTCCATCAGAGGGTGCTGGCTGGGGGTCTACCCGCTGCTGCTCCTCCACTGGGTGCAAACCCTGAGTTCTAGGTTTTGCAACGGTCCGGGGAGAGCAGCGTGTGTCAGCTAATTACCACAGGCAGCACGGCCAGAGGAAAGCTCACTGGATCACAAATTGGGAGCCTGGTTCAGCCTGCAGGCACCTCTGTATGACCCTCCCCAGCCTCAATTTTCTCCTCTGTTAAGTGGGAGGCAAAAATACTGCCCCCCGCCACGTTCACAAGATCGCAGTACGATCCAAAGACGAGTGAAGCAAGTCCTTGCTCGCTCACTTCCTGGCTGCACTGCCTCAAACAAGCGGTGCAGGGCTGCTCTGGGCCTTAGTTTCTGTATCTGTAAAGTGAGTCAATTCTTGCCCACAACACTGCCAGAAAGACCCCAGGAGACGATGCCCGAGGCACTCGGTGCGGTGCCCAGGGGCAGCAGCGGAGCTTGGTGTCGCCCGGGGGTAAGTTATTAAAGGCGATTTGTAAACCCGAACATCGGTGTGACTGGAGGGCCCCGCCCTGTCCTGGCTGGCAAACGGCATCCCTAAGTTTGGGTACAACTCCAAGTGTACTTACTCCCTGCGGGCAAAAACTAAGTTTGGGGCTTATTTATTTTTTCAGAATTCTCTGGAAGACCCTCAAAATAGCTACCCGCCCAAGGCAGCAGCCCAAAAACAATGAGCGGATGAGTGGCGGAGCGAAGGCACCAGCGATTGTGAAGGCTGAGGAGGAGGCCCGAGGAGGCAGTTCCTTCCTGGCTCCGGGAAGCAGCTCTGCACCCACCAGCACCCATCGCGGCTGGGGCACGCCCTGGCCACACCCACTCTCCCAGGCTCGACCTGAGCATGGGATCCCAAAGGGAACCTGCACCCAGATGCCTGTTTTGCCAGGGGTACCAGGCCGAACCCCCAACTTGGGGGTGTGGCTAAAAGGGCAGCACCCACTTCATTAAGTTTCCTGCCAATTTGGTGACACTTTGGAAACCCAAAGGAGCCCTCCTTTGCCTCTGAGGCCAACTTGCAGAACGTGGAAGAGATCAATCCACGGGAAACATAAAGATCACGGAGAGAGCCCTGCATCGGCTCACCCAGCACTGCTCACCTGCTATCAGCTGCCCACAGCCAGCTTCAGGGGCCTCCTTCAGGTTGCTCCCACCGCCTGAGACCCCTGCCCCAAACCCTCGTACAACCTAACGTCTACTCACCCCTCAAGAGCCCACCGAGCCTCACCCCTCCACAAAGCTGCTCCTGCTCCTGGCACCGGCCCCTCACGCTTCTGCGGGAGCCTCCCCACGATTCCAGGTGCGCTTCCTGAGGAAGCGTGCACGGCACCGGCTGCTGCCGGAACACAGGGATGAGGGCCCCCGCGTGGGGGCGTCCAGCCCTGAAGACAAGCCAGACGAGGAAGCGGATGGCTGTGCCCAGCACTCGGGGCTACAGGGCCCGTGTGAACATTCTGCAGGAGCATTTCTAGAAGGGACAGCCAAGCCCAAGGCAGCTAGAAGGCTCCCCGGAAGGGGGCTGTCTCATCACGGTCCGAAAGAGCAGGCAGGCGTCCAACAAGCAGGGGAGGGTGCAAGGGTATTCCAGACAGAGAGAATTCAGGGGGTCAGGGTCCTCAGGAATGGCTGGATTAGGGGGTGCCTGTAAGGGACAGGAGTCAATCAGCACACTGCTGTCGGGCCTCAGGGACATTCGGGAACAGGATGGGGGTGGCAGCTGGCACGGAGACCAAAGAAGCAGGGAAGCTGCCTCCTCCTGGCCTCCGCTCAGTGCTATCCGGTGGCTGGGGGCCAAGTCATCGACCCTCTCTGGGTCTGAGATCCTACATCCCCCAGATGAGAATTCACGGGCTGCAAATATGTCCCCACCATCCATGACCCCGTGATGGGAGGAGAGCGAGAGCAGAGCGGGCACTGCCCCCGGCCTGCCCAGATACGGCCCCCAAAGCCAAGACAAGCAGCACGTCCCACATGGGAGGGAAAGGCTGGGTCACAGCCCTCAGCAGCTCAGTCCTGGGTCATCAGAAGGAGAGGAAGAGGGGTCGCAGTAATGATCAAAACAGCTGAGGGCTCAACTAGAAGGAACCTCTCGGATTCACAGAGCAGGAGCCTCCTACTTGTGGCTCCAGGCAAAAATAGATCCAAGTGGCCCCACAGCACCAAAAAAAGAAAAAAACAAAACAAAAAAACCAACCACCTTACTCTCCCCGTCCACCAAATACTTTTAATGAAAAAATTCTTTTTCAAATGACAGTTAAGAAAGAAAATATGCTCCCTTACCATATTTTCTCATGGAGTTAAAAATATAAGTGTTGGAGGGAAAACAGTTTTGTTTAAGGTCAGAGGGGGGGAAAGGCATGTTTTTTGAAATCTTAGAAAATAAACAGACTCAGCCCTGATCCACAGGCTCTCTGGGAATGTGACCTGAGTGCTGCTGGGGGCTGGAGAGCAGTTTAAAGGAAAGTTCAAGGGCACACTTGAGGCCGAGGACTAGTCCTTTGAACACTGTGTCCCCCTCTCTCCAGATGACCGGCCTGCTGACGACTCAGGACTGGAGCATCCAGGAGATGAGAAGGGCAAGAACGCAGAGCAGGCAGCTCAGCCACCCTAGAAAACAACCTCAGGGGGCAGCGAGGGCCCCAGGGGCCAGGTCTGCACTAAATAAGGCTTATCCAACTGAGCAAGGCTATGGGGACTCACTCCAGGCAGGCAGGAGTGTGACACCAGTGAGGGGCAGGAGAGCTGCTGTCCGCCCAGGAGACAGGGTCACACTGGGTCGTCTCTCAGCCTAGCCACCCACCTCTCAACAGTAGCTACAGAGCCACAACACAGCCAGTTCCCGGGAAGGTCAGGAAAGCAGGCTGATACATTTTATTAAACAACTACTATGTGCTAGACCCTGAACAGGCACTGCAATACAACTAGCAAGACAGACAAGGCCCCAGTCTGCATGCAGTTTACCTTTGGGTGCTCAGAGCCCCTGCACTCTTTGCCCTGCCCCCAGCACACCTTCTGCCAATCCTGATGGGTACTGATGCTTGCTGAGCTGTCGGGAGGCTTGGAGTATGCCATGTCCCTGCCCCCAGGGCTCAGAAACTCCCAGGGGGCTTTGCAGGCAGGTGGGGAGGGGAGCAGACCCCATACCACGCCCCATAACACAGGATGTACCCCCATTTGATTACCACACACTTCCCGTGTCCCCCCTGAGTTAACCCTGGGAGCAGAGGACACTTGGGAGGACCCCCTCAGCCCAGAGAGGGGGGACCGAAAGCCAAGGATGAAGACACACCTGGGAGCAGAGGAAGGAGTAGGGCTCCGCAATCAGATAGGGCTCAGTTTGAATCTAAGACTCACTTCGCCTCTCTGAACCTCTGTGTCGCCCACAGTAATGTGGAGATGACGGTGCCAACCTCATGGGTGGGCAGGGTGGCCAGCCTGACACTGGCATTTGACAAAGCAGAACGATGATCAGCTGCCTATCTGGACTTTACAGAGGTGTGGACAGCAGGGTCTGAGCGCAGGGGAGGGGGCCATGAAGTTGGTCAAAGGAAGTCCAAGACATTTTTTTATCAACACCCTAAGGACATTTCTCCACTGCTTTTAAAGAGAGAGGGAGGGAGAGAAAAAGAAAGAGAAACATTGACATGCGAGAGAAACATTGACCAACCACCTTCTCCTATACACCCCAACTGGGGATCGAACCCACAACCTGGGTATGTGTCCTGACCTGGAATTGAACCCACAACCCTTTGGTCCATGGGACAACACTCCAACCAACTGAGCCATGCCGGCCAGGGCAAGTCCAAAACATTTTAAAAGATGAAATGCCTTCTGAACCGAGCCTGAGATAGGAATACAAATTCTACAAGAAAAAGTAGAGAAGGCGTTCTAAGCCCAGAATAAACAGGCATTCCCACCCCCCTCACCACCCCTTGGGGACTTTCTAATATTTCCACATCCTAAAATGAAAGGTTTGTGATGCATTATTAACGCTAGATAGATGGACGTAGCTCTCCCCTTCCTCCCTCTTATTCATCAGCATAAATTGATTGAGCACTTACTATGTGCCAGATGCTGCTCTAGGCAGAGGCGACAGATCAGTGGACGGAACAGACACTTTTATTTCACCCTCACAGCCGCTCAGAGTAAGTTTGGCCTGTTATCATCATCCACCCCGGTTTATAGAGGAGAAAACGGACAAGCTAAGAAGCCTTAATCAAACACAGGTCCCTAGAGTCAGAAGAGGCAAAGCAAGCACAAGCACCTATCCACCTTTCCTACCAGAACCTTGACGCCCAGGCAAGGGCATGCGTGGCCATCCCCTAAAGTGTCCACTTGCAGGGGCGCGCCGGCATGGCGGGCCGAAGTGAGTGGAGGCAGGCTGCCGGGGACACCAGGCTTCCCAGCTCCCTCATTACCCCAGCCAGCCACTCCCCAGTTTCCATGTAAATAATCATTTAAACTCCAGAACGAACAACCTTTTCCCTGCAAATCACAGCAAGCTGAACAGCAGAATCTACAGAGGCCCCCAAACTCCTGAGAGAACCTAACTTGCCCTCGTGGCTTAGGGAAGGTCAAGGGGGCCACGGGGTCCTGGAGGCCCATCTGTGCACTGCCCACTCAGACGTTGTCAAACGGCAGTCACAGGTTGTGACAGCATGTGAGTCTAAAAACCTAACGTACAAAAAGCATTTTCCCCCAAAGCAAGAGAGCAGATTTTTCAGCCATTTATTTCATCAGATTTTATGTCAAAGGACTTAAAGCACTTTTGGGAACTCAATTAGTGAAAGGGATTATCATTTAGTGAGCTCAAAATCGTCCCCAGGAAACATCAAGAATCAGTGAAGCTGGCGGAAGGGCACAGCGGGCTCAGGAGACTATGCCCCCGTTTCTGAGTGCGTGAGGTTTTTCAAAATGAGGAGTTTTCAACACCCGGGAGAAACAACGACTTGATACCATAATGCTGCAGAGCGAATGTGGATAAAACACTCGCAGTAGGGTGAGTTAAAATAACCCCTGGATTTGTGGGGTGCTTTGCCCTACAAAGTGCTTCCGCAGGTGCAGCATCTAATTTGAATTTCCAAGGAAAGTAGGGGTTACTAGCCCCATTTTGCAGATGGGGCCGCGAGGACCTCCCACCAGGAAGCTGCGTGGTGAGGACTCAGACTCGGCCCCAGGGCTTCCCCTGGACGTCATCCCTCCGGGCTCTAGCCCTGCCCCGGTGCGGAGAGCCCCAGCTCCACCACTGGCGCCTCGGGGTTAGTGGCTGTTATCAAACGCTCAAATACTTTGCCTGCCACCACCCCAGTTCCCGAATCACTGTGCAGGTTTTAAGAACTGCACCATGGCCCACACAAGCCATGCCGGCCTGACCGTCGGTCACTCCCAGGGCTCTTGGCCTGGCACCCATCTTCCCTGCGGGATCTTTCCACCCAACACTTGTTTGGCCGGTGGACAGTCCTCACTATAAATGTTTCCAGCGGCATAAATCAAGTCATAACAGAACACTTCCCCTGGCCAGTCTTAGCCGGTCCAACCCCAACTCACCTTTTCAGAGAACTTGTGTGGGTACAGTCTGGCCACAGAGTCCTCTGATCTCCGCCCCCAAGCCAGGAATTAGGGGAGGGGGGGCGTGGGGGCGGGAAATGGTGGGTAGGAGCGGCCCAGGAAGCCTTCTCACTGCCCGCCCTCCTCCCTTGGCCCCTCAGGAGCAATCCAGGACAGGTTTTAAGCAACAGTCTTATCCCCTTTCATTCGATACCCATCTGAGAAAACACCAGTTCATCGCCGCCCTCCCCCACTCTAATTTCTGGTCCCCGCTGCTACAGGCCGCCTCCAAGCCCGAGGTGCCCTAAATGCGTCAGCCACGTTGACCCCATGATGGATGGCTCTAATGACTTCACTCGTGACACCAGCCCGGAGACGTCCTCTATTTGTATACTCAGAACCTCTGTTATGTCTGAAACCTCATAACCTTTCCCCAGGAACACATCGTACCTGTTCTGTGCTCCGGGAGTTTTGCAACTGCCTTTGGCCAAAAGCAACACGGCTCAGAGCCAGGTCCCCACGCAGACTAGCAAGGCCTCCCCGCAGCTCAGGGGCTGGGGGGAAGCTCAGGGCGTCTGTGCTCCGCCCAGCCCTCCCAGAGAGGGGGCAGGATGCTGGATTTCCAGGGCAGCCCCTGGTGGGACACCCTTTGCCGAGGGGTCAGCTTTCACCCGGCACTCACCCCTGGGGAGAAAGACCCAGCGAGCGCTCTCTGGAACCCCCCACCCGCTCAGGCCTGCCATCTCACCTCTGTTACTCCCTTCTACCGCGGCCCCCAGCTTCCCTCCACCCCACAGCACAACTCCTGATCTTCATCCGCTGACTGGCAGGGCGGTCCACGGCTGCCCACCCCACACGGAAGCCCCTGGACACAGGCAGCTACTGAGCACTCGGCATGTGACTTGTCTAAACTGAGATGTGCTTTAAGTTCAAACACACTGCATTTTGAGCTCTTGGCACGGAACAAAAGGTGAAATATTGTAATAATTTGATACTGATTCCATGTTTAAAATATTTTGCCTATGATGGATGAAATAAAATATATCATAAGAGTAATTTCCGCAGTTTCTTTTACTGCTTGAGATTAATGCGACGACTAGAAATTTGGCAACTTCACAGGACGCTCCCACGATTTTCTACTGCACAGCGGCGAGGCCGGATACGGCTCTCGCCCACCGCCTGGGCCCAGCCTCAGCCCCGCTCGCTGGCTGTGTGACCTGGGGCAGGTTCCCTTCGCTCTCTGTTTTCTGGCTTCTCGCCCGCACACAGGGCAGTAAGAGTCCCCACTGCCCGGAGCACGGTGCGGACTCAACCCGCGGTCACCGCAGTTCCTGGCACCGGATAAATGTTGGCTGTTGTTACTCACTCAGCGAAGACTTACTGATCTCCCTCTGATGTGCCAGGCTCCACACTAAGCCCTGGAGACACAGAGAGGAGCCTCACACGTCCTCCGGCTGGAGGCAGCCCCGGCTCAGGCCTCGGCGAACCAGGCTCGTCTCTCCGCTTGACTAACTGCACGACCTTGAGCAAGTCCCGTTGTGAGGTGTGGGGCTCACGGTCCCATTTGCAGAGTGAGGGGGGGGATGCCCAGCTCAGACAGATGCTTGCCACTCGGAGATCTCGTGACAGCCAGGCCACGTTCCGGAGGGCAGGCGTCAGAGCTTGCTCCACCCCGAGGACAAGCCGTCCTGGGGAACAAGCGAGCATCTGTGCCTCAGGCCCCATCAGCCCTTGGCCAAGGGGACCGGGATGGGGCATTCCTGGAAGTGGCAACTCCCAGCCCCGAGGATGTGTGTGACTTGCTCCCTCCCCGGGGCCTGTCCCCGTGTCCTCATTTCCCTGCCCGGGTCTGGGGATGGGAGGGGGAACTTGAACTCACTTTCACAGAAACCTCAGTGTCACATATCTTACATTGTCTCCAAATGTGAGTACGCTCGGCCACAGCGGCAGGGGACACTCCTCCTCATCACAGCTCCACTCTGCCCAGAACACGTGGCGAATCAGCATTTCTTACAGATTGTGTCACTACCCTGTGAATATAACTGCCATGCAGTTTTTGTTCAAAAAACACCATCTTTTTTTTTTTTTTTTTTTTTTAAAGATTTTATTTATTTATCTTCAGAGGGGAAGGGAAGGAGAGAGAGAGAGAAATATCAATGTATGGTTGCTTTCTGTACATTCCCTGCTGGGAACTGGCCTGCAACCCAGGCATGTGCCCTGACTGGGAATCGAACCGCGATCTCTTGGTTCACAGGTCCGCGCTTAATCCACTAA
>CM052542.1:149325447-149386793 GCA_028533065.1 Trachops cirrhosus | reverse complement strand
AAAAACACCATCTTAATACAAGTGAATAACTTTAAAAACCAGACTTTTTGTAACCTTCTTATGGAATTTTAAATTTTTTCAGTGAACTGGGAGCCTCAGAACAAAATAAAAAATTGGAAGCAGGCCAGGCCTCTTGCCCCCTTTGCGAGGCCCCAAATGCACCCACCTTTTACAGAAGGACTGGGCTCCAGGGGACACTTGTGACTGCTCAGCCCTAGAGAGGGGACCGGACCCAGGTCAGCGGCCTGGCCCACGAGACCATCACTGGAACCAATGCCTGCTCTTCCCGGCCTCCCACTCACCTGCCTTCTCCCAAGAACTTGTCGTTAAGATTAGATACGCAATCTTGTTTGCTCAAGAGAAAGTGGCTCAGGGCCTGGCCGGGCAGCTCATTTGGTTAGAGCATCGTCCTGACACGCCAAGGTTATGGGTTCAATCCTGGTCAGGGTACGTACAAGGATCAACCAATGAATGCATCGATAAGGGGAAGAACAAATCAATGTCTGTCTCTCTGTCTCTCTCCCCCTTTCCTCTCTCTCTAAAATCAATCAATTAATGAATAATGTAAGAGAGAAAATGGCTCAAATGCTTCTAGAAAGCCTCCTAAAAGTCTCCAGGGCCTCTGCCAACAGTGACCCTTACCGACAACTCTATTAGCTCTGTGCCCAGCCGCTGAATGTGAGAGCAGGAGGTTGTCACGGGTCATCCGGGCCCACGCTTCATGCCCCAGCGAGAAGCCTGGACCCACAGAGGGCCTGCATTCACCCACTCATCTGCCCACCCACCCCCACAGCTCCAGCCCCTGTCGTACCCAGGCCCTGGCCTAGGTGTCGGGACGCAGTGGTACAAGACACGTCTAGACGGGTGAGGGCTGCCAAGGAAAGTGGGCGCACAAGTTGTGGGGACAGCGGACCTGGGGTCAGAGAAGTATCTCCTGGGGAGCGACGTCTAAGCTGAAGCCTGAAGCACAAGTGGGAACTGGCCTGGGAAAGATCTGGGAGGACGTCCCCGGCCCGGGGAACGGTACCTGCCTAATGAGACCGTGAGAGGGAAAGCTCCGTGCACACGAAGAGCTGAAGTACAAAGTAGTTCACAGCCTGAAATCTGCAGGGGACGAGAAGCTGCGAATCCCTGTTTTGGAGGGTGCAGCTTGGATTTGAACTCCGGGAAGACTGGGCTGAGTAAACAGGCAGAATGGCGGAGGCAAACTCAAAGTCAAGGCAGCTCGCTGGAAGCCACAGAGGTCATCTAAGCCAGAGACAGGGGCAGATACTTCGGAGGGAGAATCACCAGTGTTAACGGTATGTAGGACGGGCTTGAGACATGACACCGGGCTTCTTCTGGCTTGGGTGACAGGCCACTCAGGCTGTTTTCTGTGCCATGAGACAACCCCTGAGAGATAAGAGGCTTGGTATCCACTGAACCTGCCCACGAGGCTCAGTCAGGGCTGCTGACCTCTTTGTCACTGACCCACTGCAGAAGCGTTCGTCCAGGCATCTCAGCCACCGTGGGGATCAGATGACCTGACGGCCTGGTTCGGGGATGGCAGCGCTCGAGGGCACGCTTCCAAGCGGGCAGAAGCCCACGAGGGGGGCAGCCACGCCCCGCCCTGGGAACCTGAGGTAGCCCGCCAGCACGGACGGCTCAGCACGCTCACGCCGGGGCCGGCCACGTCCCTCCCCGTGCAGAGGACGCGGTGTGGGGGAGGCTAATCCCGGGGCGGCGGCTCCCACGAAGGCTGGCAGCCGTGGGCTGCGCAGACAGGCATGGGGGCGAGCCAGACAGAGGCACCACCACCATGAGGGGTCCACGGGTGCCTTCGGTGCGCTTGAACCCTAATGAGAGCTAAAGAGCAACAGGAAGGGGCAGAAGAGCCATCTCAGGGCAGAGATTACTAACCCATGTAGTGAGTGAGGGTCGAGGGTCGCTGAGTCGGACCCACGAGAACTGCCTTGGGAGCAGCAGGGAGGGGCAGTTCTTTCCAAAGGCAGGATTTGCACTAGGTCCTGGGCAGGTGAAGGGGCGTTGCAAGAGAGAGAATGGAGCTAGCCCAAGCATGGAGGTGGCCATGCTGGCAAGTGAGCCTGGCTGGAGCAGGGGCCCGAAGGAGAGAGGCCTGCACGCCAGAGGCAGGCCTTGGGGGTCCGCCCCGCAGGCAGCGGGGAATCCCTGCCTCCAAAGCGCCCTGTGAGGAAGCCAGTTTAGCAGTTCCTCCAGAAACCAAACACATCATCCGACGATTCCCCTTGCAGGTGTCGACGCCGAGGGACCGAGAACAGGGACCCGAACACAGACCTTGCACCGATGCTCAGGACAGCTCCACCTGCAACAGCCAGCGGGCGGACACAGCTCGTGTCCCTCACCAGGGGAGAGGGCGTGTGCGCACCATGGAACATTTTTCGGCCATAAAAAAGAAGAAATACTAAAAAATGCTATGACATGGATATACCTTGTAAAGATTATGCCAGGTACAATAAACCAGACACAAATATTATATGATTTCACTTACATGAAGTATTTAAAACAGGCAAGTTCATAGAGGCAGGAAGTGAACAGAGGTCACCGGGAGCTAAGGGGAGGGAGAATTGGGGAGTAGGCGTTTAATGCATACAGAGTTTCTGTTTGGGATGATGGAAAACTGCTGGAAATGGGTAATGTGATGGTTGCACAACAGTGTGGATATAATTAATGCCACTGAATTGTGCCCCTGAAAATGGTTAAAACTGTAAACTCTGTGTCATGGGTACTTTACCACAGACACCCCGAGAAGCCCAGAGCTGTGAGAACCACTGCCGAGCAATAACACGGGTGAACGGCGCTCACACCAGCGCTCACATCGGCGCTCACGTCCTGCCGGCGGCAGAGCCAACCGGAAAGACCCCCCCGCCCCCGTGAGCTGGGGGCAACAAGTGCGCCAGCCCACAGACTCGGAGAGCTGACTCTGTGTGTCACAGCGCCGATGGCTGTGATCATCGCCTGCGAACACTCGGACAAAGCGCGCTGGGGATGGCTCCCTACCAAACATAACCTGTCCCTGCACCAATATTTGAAGTCGCTTTTCACCTTGGCTACAGCTGTTCTGCACAGACAGGAAGAGCCTCTGGAGCCAAAGGTTCGCAGGCCTCCAACGCGCAGAGACAGCGCGTGGGCCTTCCGTTACCCACAGGTGAAGCCCCAACACTGCTGACTTGCGCACTCAGGGCGTCTCCCATTCCGGCCCGGGAACAACACTCGGGCACCAGATCCATGGGTCTGAAACAGCAGGAACCCAAGGGAACAGGGAGGCCAGGCCATAGGGTCAAAACCACCGGCGTGGCCAGGTCGTGGGATGCTCGGCCCCTCCACCACCACCAGCCCAGCCGACAACCTGTCCAGTAACAGAACAGAGACTTCACACTCTCCCGAGGCGGCTCTGTTTCTCACACGCTTCCCTTCCACTTCACTGCCCCCCAGGAAATGGTGTGAGTGTCCCCGGGGAGAGCACTTGCTGAAACACCAAGGGGCAATTGATGTGTGTGTCAGTGCTGGCACGGGCCCTGGAACACAATCCTGCTCCTGCTGGGCTCAAGCTGGCCTGAGCCGCAGAATGCCGGGGGACCACAGCCCCCACCGCTCCCTTCTCCAGAGTCGTGGTGCACAGTATAGGATGTGTGTGCCCGGCAAAGAGAAGCCTGGCCTACCGTCCTCCCGCCCTCCTCCCCTCCACCCCAGCAGCACTGAGCCTGCCCCCTTCGGCGCCTCCTGCCATCAGAAAATGGGCCCCTCCTGCCCTTTTCCCCCAGGATGCTCAGCTCCACCTGGGACAGAACTGCAGTGAGCACCTACAACGAGCACCTAGCTCAGGGCCTGGCACCTAAAGGGGCCAATAAATGTGGGGTGCTGGGTAGAAGTGCTAGGAGAGGCAGGGCATAGGGGGGGAAAGGGGGCCTCTGACCCACCTCCTCGGGCATGTCAGATTCCAGCCGTCAGCCTAGATGAAAGGGCCACAGGAGCGTCCGTCTCTCCGTAAGGCCTCTGGGTGGGACACTGTGGCATTGGATAAGGCCGTTCCCTGCCACATGGCACGTCAGCCCTACAGAAAGCCCGAGCACGTGCAGAGGCTTGGGTGGCTGAAGAGGTGTACAGACAGCGAAGCAAGAGTCTGAGCTGCCGCCTCTGCTCCTCCGGCACCCCCACGAGAGGGGCAGCCTGCAGGGAGATGCCAGGGCCAGGCTGGCTGCGGGAGACCAGGTGGAGGAGACGGGCTCACACAGGGCCGGCCACTCAGGGCCAACCACAGGGCCAGGACATGATCTCGGGAAGGAAAAGCTACAGGAGAAGCCCTGGGGAAGCTCATTTGAAAACACAGATTCCTTGTACAGTGGTTTATAATCACTTTGCAAAAGTTTGTCCATTTCCAAAAAGTTACGAAACCTATGCCTATCCTACGATCCAGCCGTGCCATCCTAGGTGTTCGCCCAAGAGAACAGGAGACATATCCAACGAAGTTCCCAGCAGCTTTGGTACAGCGAAAAAACTGGAAACAACCTAAATGTCCAAACAGGTGCGTGAACACACAGCAACGTGGATGAATCTCAACATGTTTATGCTGAATGACAGAAGCCAGACAAAAAGAGTACGTACTATATGATTCCAATTATAGAAATTTCTAGAAAGAGTCAACTCACCCATAGTGACAAAAAGCAGGATGAGAGATCGCTGGGGGTGGGGGTGTAGCAGGGAGGGATGAAGGGAGGATGATAAAGGAGCATCGGGGAACTTTTATGGGCGACATGTTCACTAACTGTTTGGTGGCTGTGATTTCAGGCATGAGCAACCTGCATGTCCCCAACGTCTCAAACCGTCTGTTACAAATATGTATAGTTTACTGCCTGTTTGATTATAGTGCAGTAAAGTGGTTTTAAAAGAATACAGATTGCTGGGTGCAGGCCTAGAGAGTGGAGGCCAGTCATGGTGGGGGTGTTACAGAGAAGAGAAACAGGGTGGGGGGCAGGCCCTCCCCAACACCCTGGAGCAGACTGATGAGGGCCAGCCACGGGAGCCCAGCTGTCCCTGCCGGTCACTGACAGAACGTACACGGGCACCGCGTCCCCACACGGTCCTTCCTCGCTGCTGGGACGGCATGCGATGCAGTCGGCCCGTCGATGGGTCTCTACGCCACAGCATGGCGCTCCCTGAGCTCCCTGTCGAGTCTGGCTCGGCGGATCCAGGTGTCGGCAGCCCAGGGACAGTGTCCACGAGGGGATTCCAACCGAGCCACCTTCTGGACCCATCACCACCTACTTCTTCACTTGAGGACATTTAGGTTAAAAATTGTTCACCAGATGAAGCTAAAATCTGGCCACACAGTCCAGAAGTTCGGCCAAAGGATCATAAATATTCCCAAGTCACAAGGACAAGGGATGGGAATATGGCCATCAGGGAACTACAACTCAATTTCTAATAAAGTTCAAGGTCAGGCCAAATGCTAAGTCTGACACTATTACAGTTATATCTGCTTATATATTGACTTTGTGGGTCTTTTTCTTTCTCTTCTCATTCACATGCCCAGGCACAAGGACTGGAAAGAAACATGCCTGAACGCTAAGGGCTCCTGAACTTCACTCCTTGGAGAAAAGTTTTCTGTAATATGTCACCTAAGAATCGCATGGTATAACGTTCTTTGGCCAACATAAATTGGTATAGAAGTGCTGAACGGCATTGTAATAATCTGTCCTTGACAAATTCTATGAACTGCAACAAGCCAGGGGCCTTTTAGGGAAGAGCCATGGATTAGAAGTTAAGCCCTGGGGTTAGGTCTCAGCTTGGCCAGAACTAGCTGTGTGCTGTTAGGCCTTCCACTCGCCCTCTCTGGGTCCTGGTCTTCTCGTATGTGAAAGGAGGACTTCCGCCTCCCGGAATCCCTCCTCACTTTGACTCTGATAGTCCAGGACTCACCTCACCTGCTGGAGTCTTCTACCCTGTCTGCTAGCTATGCTGCTAAATTGTCAAAGTCAACTTCAAGGAATCCCCAAACCACCTCTCATTTCACTTTAAAATCTCACCCTTTGCAGCAGGATCTGAGCCGCACTCCCTTCCAGCACAAGCCCAGCACACCCCATCACTGGAGCTAAGGGTGTGGGCGAACGAGGAAGAGAGACCCCGGACTTTCCACTGCTTGTCCGCGTCTGTAACCTTGGCCGGCAAGACGGTCCCCACACCCCTGAGGCCTTCTTCTCCTGTCTGATGTTGGCACTAAGTGCTTAATACCCATTTTACACATGCTCAGCCCTCTCCCCCAACAAATGTAGCATTTTTACTCCAGTGAGTAATTTCTGAATGCCTTCCAAAGGCACCCATCTAATTTCTTGGCATCTCACTGGAATCATCAGCCAGACGGAGCAGCAGCCAAAAGCACAGCATGTCGTGACTTTAAAACCATGGCAGCGAAAAATAAAGTAAAATAAATTCTGCCTTGAAGAATTCAGACTTGACCCCAGCTCCAAAGATCATCGTTTATCACAGGAAATGAAGGGTTCACCATATGTTTTTCTTCCTCTGTATCACGTCTCCTTCACAGGAAAGTTTAAATAAATGAAACACAAAACTGAAAGGACTGGCTGTCTCCAGGAAGTGGTAACACGAGCGGCGGTCACGGAGCCCGCCCTGCCCCTGCCCCGGGAAAGGAGCCTCGCCCTGGCCGCCCGATCCCTTCCAGCAGGTCAGGCGCAGGTCACAGCCACACAACGTCCAGGTCACCGCTTGGGGAAGAGAAAGCGAAGGTGCAGATCAGCTGTGTGCCCTGTCCCTTCTCTCTGGGTGCTTATCTGGGCTGCAACCTTGGCAATGGGAACCTCGCCCCGCACCCTGGGTGGCGGTCACACTGAGGGATGATAATGGGCAGAGATGCCACCTACTGAGTCTGACCCATGTGCCAGGAACTGTGCGTTGGTGCCTATCAGCTTCCAGCATCCCCGAATCCAGCAGTAGGGACCGTCATTAGCCCATTTTACAGGCCAGGAAACTGAGAGCCTTAGGAAGCTACCATGTGGCCAATACTGCCCTTCCCCAAAAAATGTACATTAAAAGGGTTTTAGCACTTCCACAGCAACTTCCTTGTAAAAATAGGGACCTGCAGCCCACAGAAGCCAGGAGATCTGCCCAAGGCGACCTAGTGGGAGCTGGAACCAAGGGGGGATCCCTCAGAGTTGACACCCCTTGTCAGTGTTCTTGGGCTGCGATGCGACCTCAGCCCACCCAGAGGGCACGCACTAGCTGTGTTACAGGAGGCCCCTCCGCCGAGGGGACGGAGAAATAAAAACTGCAACCTCCTTCCTCAGGCAAAAGCACATCCCCTGCTCCCAGCTGTAGGCGACAGCCTGGAGAGAAAAGGGCTCTGCTGCGCTGCAGGAGGCACGGCAGAGCCACCGAAGGAACCGCCCGTCCTGAGTCTCGCAGGCTTCCGGCAACCCAGACGCCTCTTTACAACGCCAGGGGGACACACAGCATCAGCGCGCCGAGCACCTCCGGGAGGAAGCACAGAGGGTGAGCGCCTGACGAAGCCATGAAATCAACATCACACTTGGGGTCTCCCCGCACGGCTCCCGCTAATGTGCCTTCCCTCTGACACCGGCGTGTGGCCCCACCTGGACCGTGTGTTGTTGCTTGCTGGCTCACAGGCCCAGCCTTGTCAGGGTCAGACATCTCAGAGATGAGCGTGGTCTGTGTTCCTGAGCCCGAGAGGAAAGCACTGGCCGCCCGCATGGCCAGGCCGGTGTTGTGGTCTGTGCACCGGCCAGGACCCGGATCCCACTCCTCAGCGGCACGGCTGGGTTGGACCAGCTCCCGACCGGACACCAACGGCTTAACCAAGCGCCACTCCAAAGCGGGCTCCTCGGGGCTCTCTCCCTCCTGACACAAAGCCAGCTGTACCAAGCGGAGGAAAGAGAGAGCACGCGTAATCAAAGGTAGGCTGGCCAATTATGTCAACAAAGGGCGACGGTGACGCCCGCGAAAACCCGAGGGATGCGCTAACAGGAGAAAGTCTAGGTGACCCTCGGTTTGGTGATGACATTTTAGATACAACACCAAAGGCACGATCCCTGAAAGAAATAATCGCCAAGCTGGACTTGATTAAAATTAACAACTCGTGCTCTGCAGAAGACAATACAAGAGGTGAGAAAACAACCCACAGACCGGGAGAAAATATTTGTTAAAGACACATCTGATAAAGAACTATTATTCAAAATAGACAAAGAACTCTTAAAACTCACTAAGAAGCCCTGACTGGTGTGGCTCGGGGGGTTGGGCGTTATCCCACAAAGCAAAAGGTCACCAGTTTCATTCTCAGTCAGGGCACAGGCCTGGGTGGCGGGTGTGGTTCCTGGTCAGGGTCCCTGTCTTTCTCCCTCCCTTCCCCTCTCTCTAAAAATAAATAAAAACTGAAAATAAAATTTCAAAAAAAAAAGAAGCTCAATAAGAAAAACAATTTGATTAGAAAATGGGCCAAAGATATGAAGATATACCTTACCAAAGAAGACATGGAGATGGCAAATAATAACATGAAAAGATGCTCCACATCATAAATCATCAGGGATATGTAATTTACAACAAGAAACTATACCACACAACCATGAGAACAGCCACAACCAGGAACACCGACACCACCAAATGCTGGCAGGGGTGTGGAGCAATAGGAACTCTGGTTTCTTGGTGGTGGGAATGCAAAATGGTGTGAACACTTTGCAAGACAGTTTAGTGGCTTCTTAACAAAACTAAGAGCACTCTCAATGATACAGTTCGGCAATCACACTCCCTGGTATTTACTCAAAGAAGTTCAAATCTTATGTCCACACAAAAACCTGCACACGTGTATGTTTATAGAAGCATTATTCAGAACTGCCAAAGCTTGGAAGCCGCCAAGATGTCGTCCGTGGCAAATGGACAAACGGTGGCACATTCAGACAATGGGATATTAGCACTGGAAAGAAATGAGCTGTCAAGCGGTCAGAAGACATGGAGGAAACTTGCGTGCATGTGAGTGAGTGAACGCAGCCAGTCTGAAAAGGCTACGTGCTGTAAGGCTCCAGCTCTATGACCTTCTGGAAAAGGCTCAGCTACGGAGACAATAAGAAGATCAGTGGCTGCCAGGGGTTCCGGCCCAGGGAGGGGCAGACAGGCAGGGCGCAGAGGGTTTTGGGGGCAGGGAAACTGCTGCACGATGATACTAGCTGATGATGTGTGATACTATGATGACTGATACGTGTCATTCATTATACATTCGTTCAAACCAGTAGCATAGACAACATTGAGAGAGAACCCTAAGGTAAACTGAGGCCCCTGGATGGTGAGTTAACCTGGGCTCTTCGATGGTAAGAAGTGCACCACACTGGGCGGGGGGGGTTGAAAATGGGGGAGGCTGTGCACGTTTGAGGGTAGGGGGTATAGGGGAACTCTCTGCAGCTCCTCAATTTATTGTGAAGCTAAAACTGCTCTAAAAAAATAAAGCCTTGAAAAGAAAACTAAGTATATTGGTGTGGTTCGGCCACTTTCCTACCATCAAATAAACCCTAAAGCCAGAGTCTAAAAGTAGGTGGCCAGTGGGGACAGAGCCTGGGGAAATAAGAGCAGGGCCCACTGCACCTGTGGCCTGAAGTGCCAAGGCCTCGGCACCCTGGGGCAGCGGGCTGGAGGAAGCCTGGGGCCCTGCCCCCACATCATTAATGCCCACCATGGACTTTACACGGGCGAGTTTACTTAAAACCCTTTTTAAAGGGACTCGTAGGGTCTGTACTCTCTTGAGGACACCCACTCCTGACATGCACAACCTGCTGTACCAAGGCAGGAAGCAGAGCCCCACGACGGAGCTCCATTCGGAAGGGAGCACGCCAGAGTCCCCTCCTGCCGCTCCGGTTCTCTGAGCAGGACCCCAAAGGACGTGGACAATTCTGAACATCGGATAGGGTCGGGCCTTGAGAAGCTGAAAACCAGTGATCTTCTCTCAGTGCCCACCCCCTTCCTTTGCAGGTGCAGCTCATCAGTCAGGGCACCCCCACCCCGAGTCCTGTGTGCTGGCTCAGTGCCAGGCCCCCCTGGGCGGAAGGAAGTGAGGAGCAGTTAATGCTCGTGCCCCACCCCCGCCCCATGAATTGGGGAAGAGAACCGCTCAGACATGGTAAGTATTGCAGCAGGTCCACGTTCGCAGAGCTGGTTCGAGCAGCGGTGGGGATGCCAGCCCAGGTCTGTCCCCTTCAGAATCTGAGTTCTTAGCTGCCATCCTGTTCGGCCGTGCACCCCACACAGGCAGAGAAGCTCAGGGCATTCTGAGCCATTTCTGATGAACAGCAGCCACCACTGCATCCAGGAGGATCACATCGGCCTCCAGTGATGGCCTCCATTCCACTTCTAGGTCAAGTGGGTCTGCAGGGAAGCCTTTCCCAATAGGGAGGGTCTCTGAGAGGGGTCCACACAACAGAGCCCAACAGGCAAATAACAAGAGCAGCTAGCATACATCAGCACCAGGACTGCCAAATATTAACTCCTTCATGCCCAGCAGCCTTATAAGTACTGTTTATCGAAGATAAAACACACTCAATCAAGCAACTTCCTCAAAGTTAAGGAAAGTCCCACAGCTAAGGAAAGATTTGGGGCAGGGATTCACTCTCAACTAACCTGGTCCTCAAACATGGGTCTCCCTTGACTAGTAGGAGGCCCAGCATCCCCTCCAGCAACTGAACCTCGGCACACGCGGGCGGCGGGGATGGTATGAGTCATCTGTGAGCCCTGGACCATCCAAGGTCTGCAGGCTCACGGAGCTGGTGACTCAGTGCAGCCGCAGGTCCTGGCCTCCCGATTTCTCTTTGTCAGGCACGCAGATCTGTATACGCTAACTGTCTGTTTAACCAGAGCAAAACAAAGAAGTCAACGCAGGCAAACAAAATCTGTAGGAAACACATTGTTTCAGCGAGTCACTGGCGCAGGAAACAGTGGAAGGGAAAGGCCACGCAGAGATCTCTGCGAGGAGAGGTTGGCCCGCAGTCCCCGACCCGCGGGCCCCTGGTTGGGCGGGCAGCATCGCAGAGGCTGCGGCGCCTCTCTGAATGACCAGCACCCCGAAGGGCGTGGAGGATGTGACTGAACACGTGTGACCAGGGTGGGACCTCCGGCCAACGCTCTTGTCCCTTGCAGTGGTGTCGATGGAGTCAGTGGTCACCTCCCCAGGGCCCGCCGTCCTGTCTGACAACCAGAACTTCACTTCGGAAAGCGTCTCTCCGCTGTTCAACAACTTCTAGGCGGGTCCTGTTATTAGTATTAACAAAGATAAGATTACGACTAATAATAACACTCCTGACATTTAAATGCGTTCTGTCCTATCGGTGCAGCCTTGCTCTCTGAGGTAGGTTAGAGTTCAAATTCCACATGTGTATTGCTCCTGACGCCTACCAGGCCAATTAGCCTGAATGCAGATGCAATTTCCAGAGCCTTCTTAAGAACTAAATGACCTTTTTATCTGAATGACATGCCAGGCACACTGCAGTTTTGAGCTGCTGGAAGGAAAACACTTGTTGTTTGACTTAACAAAACCATACTTAACTCTCAACACACACCTCAGAAGAAATCTCTGAAAATCTAAAGACCTCCTTCCCCCTCCCCTCAAGCCAATTCACAGATTCACTCAACGGTGTGAAGGTCTGGGGGCCAGGCCCCTGTGGTGGAGTCTGCATTGTGGAGTAGGCAGTGGGCAGCACGGACTGGCCCCAACCAAGTCAGGGAGGTGGACAACATGCCAGTAAACCCACAAATGCACAGTTACAAACTCTGGTGAGGGCTGGGAAAGAAAGCAATGAGTAGGGGGCTGTGATTAGGAATAAAGGCGCTGGCAGTGGTCGGCAAAGGAGCCCAGCTACTCAGGACAGCACATGAAGGCCCCCTGAGAAGGTGAGGTTTATGCCAAACCCTGAAGGTCAGCGAGCAATGGAATGGGTGAAAGGCAAGTGGGAGGGCAGAGGGGCGGGCAGCGGGCACAGTGTGCAGGAAGGCACATTCTAGGACCGACAGGAGGCCAGGTGGCCGCAGTAGACAAGGCACAGAAACTGGAGGAGGTGCAGCTGGCAAGGCAGGAAGGGGCAGCAAGGCCTCCCACTCCTTCGAAAGGTTAACATCTGATTCTGGCCTTGAGTGGCCTTGGCCTGTTCCTGCATCACCCAGGGCCTCAGTTTCCCAACTGCAGAGTGGTCCAGGCCTGGGGCTGGCAAGCCTCTTCCGAGATGGTCCCAAGGACGAGGCCTGGAGAGCAGAATTCAGCAGCTCATGTGTGTCCCGACACGTCCTTAGCATCACCTAATTGAAGTGTGTACGGTCTCAGAAGAGGGTCTGCCCACAGGGGCCCTCGATAATGTGAGCCCTTACTGCTCTCGTTACCGGGCCAAGCACACAGCTGTTGCGACCGGGAGGGACCCCGAGCACACGGCCAGGGACATGGGATGCTCTCCGGAAACCCCTTGGGGGCTGGGGCCTCAAGACACCCACCTGCGCCTATTCTTCCTTCTTACAGGAAGCAGGCCGTGACCATTGTCTATTGTTTCCAAGGCAGTCACAGCAATTGTCAGAGAAGAAGCCACATGCCACAGCGAGCAAGGAGAAGGTGTCAGGTCTACAAACTTCCTGGGAAAAGTCCCTCTTTGTTTAGAAACCATGCCAGCTCGTTTCTATGTTTCCATTGGAGAACAAAACAGACACTTGGCCCGGAAGAGTGCGGAATGAGGTAGGTTATGATCTGCCTGTGACCCACGCCCCACTTCTACCCTGAGAAGGAGCCAGAATCCCCTCCCCCTCTGGAGGGTGGCCCCAGGCTGAAGGGGACCAGGCGGCCAGGTGAAGGCACCTTCTCCGGTGTCCACTGTCTAATCACCCAGGAGTGAGCTCTGCTGGAGCCCAGGCCTCTGTAGGCTGTTAGTGAGCCCCGCCCTCAGGTCCAGCCCTGGAGACAGGGCCAGGACCCTTCTATAATGACTGAAGACGCAGGACAACCCAACCATTCCTCGTCACTCCTCCGTGTCCCGAGATGGGGACCATGGGGACAATGACAACTACTGCCACAGGACTCCTATGGCAAAGGCACACACTTAGTCAGCATTTGTCACGTGCCACGTATTAATGTTTTCATCTCAACAACTCTGTTATTATCCTCCTTCACGAATGGAAACACAGAGGCACGAAGAAATGAAATTAATTGCCAGAGGTCACATTCCACTTGGTGGAAGAGCGCGGATCCACGCCCAGGCTGCCTGGCCTTCCCGGCACAGAATCACACCCCGCCTTGTGCAGTGAAAGGGGCAAAGGGGGGTCTACCTCCTGACGGGGCGGCACTACCTGAGGACGGTCCTCGGACGTCAGGACCCTCCGCTGAAACCCACACTCGAGGTCTGCCCAGAGGCAGAGGAAGCCAAGTTCGGACTCCCCCAACAGCGGAGTCACTATTTGCGCAGAAAAACACTGAACTGGGTTTTGTTTTTAGATAACCTAATCATATCGCCCTGATGAACACAAAGCCTGTTTGACAGTTGACTTTGCTAATTCTGTTTTCCCATCTGCTGCTTCGGAAGCAGGTGAGGGTAAACAACCCACACGCAGAAGTTCTCCGTCTCGGAGCGCACCGGCGGTGTGCGCGAGGCCAGCGCAACAGGACACGCAGAGTCAGCATCGGCTGTCTCCACCGTGTCCTCTGCCACCTGGTGACAATACACAGCCCGCAGGTCCCAAACCCAGGCGGGCTTCACGGAGGACACTCATTTGGGGATCAGCACAGACGAGGGTACCCTGTCCTCCTCTCCCTGTGTCTGCAGAAATTCAGTCAGCTTTTATTCATGTCATATCCCCCAGGGACACCGTTTCCTGTGAGGCCGCATCTAGGTTTTGGGCCTGGCTGGGGCAGGGGCAGAGAGGGTGGGGAGGACACCTTTTCCGACGTGCGAGCAGCCTTCCTGGCCCCACGTCACCGCTGGCGTGGCTGTGCCAAGGCAAAGGCCCCAATCAAAGCCACAGCTTTAAAAGCATCCCCGAAGGTGCTCTTATCTGACCCCTTCGTTTTGTGGAGGGCAAAACTCAGGCCCCTACAAGTAGATGCCAGACCTACTTGCCAGAACCCAGGACTGGTCCAGTGCTGTTTCCCCCTATACCACCGTGGCCCCTTCTAAGAGCACGAGGATGACTTTGGGTTGGTTCTGCCAAAGAGCTGACAGCCCATGAGCAGCCCGCCTCTCCCAGGCAGGGCAGGGCCTAAGCCATCCCCCCTCACCCTCACCCCCGCTCCTGCCCCTCTGGATCGGTCAGCGAGAAGGGCCAACCATGGGCCTGCTTGGACAGGGATGGGCATTTGACCCAGGAGACTCCCACCTCTTGGCTGGCTGGTCCCTGTGGCCTGGAGAGCACAGATGAGCTTGAGCTCTTTGTCCAGGGGACAATGAGAGCTCGGGACACTCACCATGGGGACATGAGAGCCACAGGACCACACAGCCTGGGGAGAAGGCTGCCATGTAGGGTCAGGTGCTCAGTCAGCACGAGGCCCCTGAAATATGCAAAAAAACCACCTTTGTTCCTTATGTTTCCTGTCCATTTTGCATCCTCACGGGGCCCATCTTGAGATGCCTGTTGCATCTTCGCATAAACCCCCCTTACTGAGTTGACTCTCATGGAGTGTCCCTTCTTAAGACCAAACCAGCCTAAACGGAACTGGCTTATTCCACATTGGCGCATAAGACCCAGGGCTGAGTTCCCCGTGGCCAGGGAACGGAGGGGCAAGCTGAAAAGAGCGCACGTGATCCTGTGGGCCAGAGTCACATCCAAGGGCAGCCCTTCTGGAGTAATGGCCGACGGGAGGGCCCAGGCCCAGACTTCAGACCTAAGCGGCGCTTTCCTTGACCTAGACCTGGACTAGAGAGGAGTGAAAAGTCTGAGAAATGCTGAAATGGGGGAGGTGCCACAGAAAGGATTAAAAAAGAGCGTCTCACAGCATGCAGGGTGTGGGTCCAACTGCTTGCCATCCATGGGATTACCTGGGGCCTCAGGGTTAGCTTTCTAAGCCTCTAGCTGCTCCTGCACTAAAACCTTCTGTGGCTCCCTAGTGCTAAAGCCCTACCTCTTCACTGAGGCACCCGGGCCCTGGCTCTGGTCTGCAGCCCCCGCCCCTTCCTTTCCCACGGGGCACCCCCTCGCCCCGCCCCCCCCACCAGCAGCCTGACGTTCCCTGCAAAGCCTTGCTCTTTCCTATCACAACTACAGAGAGAGGGCACCACGGCCACTCTCAGGTGACCTGGTCTCAGACTTTGACGGTCAGTGTAACCGCCATCTTCAATTCCTAAACCAGGGCCCAGTGAGCTCAGCCTCCAGCGGCCAGGGTTTTCAGTCCTCGGTGGGTATCCCTAGTCTGGCCACGGTGAGAACACCTGCAGCCCGGCCCCTGCTGACCCAGTGGCTACGAATCCAGCCCCCAGACTGTAAACTGGCGGGAGGGGCCATTTACACCAGGGCCAGATAAAAAAACACATCAGCCCACCCCCACCCCAACACCCACAACCGGCCAAATCCAGGCCTTGTGGGAAAGCAGCAGGAAAGGCCCCTGGGTTTCTCAACCAGCTGCTCAGTGAGAAGCAATGGTCAAGCCTCCACGTCCTATCCCAGCTGCGTGGATTGATAGCGTTCCCTTGGTCCACCCTATGGCTTTACTATTTAAACTTCCTTACGTTTAAGAACATACAAGTTATGAAAGGGAAGGAAAAGCTCGTCGGATGGTGGCTGAGCGCTTGGGAAGGGCTCTCCGTGGTAAACAACCAGCATTGTTTCTAAAAGTAGGTTAAGGATGCAGACCGCTCAGGCCCGCAGCAGCCTCAGATAAACTTCCCGGAGACAATGGGCACGGGTGCTTCGCCTCACGACATCCCCCTGGCAGAAGCCAGGGGTGCCCTCTGCCTCCAGGTGGTCCCGGGCTCAGCTGGGGGTGGGGGAGAGGGTCCTCATAGAACTTCTCCCTGTGTGAGCCCTGGAGAGGGAACCAAGGGGGCTGAGACCATGGGAGCAGGACTGCTTCGAGCAGATCCAGGCCCAGACTTCAGTAGGCAGGGCCCCGGCCTTGGCAACCTGAGGTTCGACTGCAGACGAGGACCTGCGCGACCCGGCGTGTTCACACGGAGCCAGGCACTCAGTGGGGGTGAAGAACCCAACTGTCTCGGTCAGCTGGGGCTACCTACCATAAAAAGTGCCGGACTGCGCGGTTTAAACAACAGACATTTATTTCTCACATTTCTGGGGGCTGGGGAGTTCAAGATCAAGGTGCCAGCCCATTAGGTTCCCCGGGTGGGGTTCTCTTCCTGGCTTACAGATGGCCGCTTTCTTGTTGTCCTCATATGGCAAAATAAGAAAGCTCTGGCCTCTCTTCCTCTTCTCCTAAGGACACTAATTTCATCATGGGGCCCCACTCTCGTGACCTCGTTTAACGCTAATCACTTCCCAAAGGCTCAGCTCCTAACACCACCCCATCGGAAGTCAGGACTTCCACATAAGGGTTTCGAAGGACACGACATTCAGTCCACAGCCCCAGCTCTGAAGCAAAACCCTCGCTCAGCTCTTCACCCTCCTGGGAGCCTCAGCAAAGGCGTGCTGGACCCTGGGTCCCAGTGTCCCCATCTATAAAACAAGGCTAGTGATGCTTAACTCAGAGGAGTTAACAAGATTTTTTAAAAAAACAAACACTAAGGAACAGAAAGCAGAGGACAGAGTCTGGCACATGAGCAGGGTCCCCAAAATTGTGGGCGGAGGGGAGCACTTTGAGACCAGACACCCGTGCTTGACTCTCAGGGGGAGGCTCCTGGGACAGGAAGACGGGGGGAGGCTGCTGCTCGCCCAGAGAGGCCTCCACAAGCCCCCGCCAGCTAGCACGGGGCGGCACGAGAGGAGGGACGGCATCTCGGAGTCTCTTGCCAGCCGGATGCCGAGCTCCCTCAGACAGGTGTGTGCCTCCCTCTTTGGACCTTAGGACCCTGTACGAAGTGCGGTTTGTGGTTAGTAACAGCAACAGTTAGTATTTAAAGGCCTGGTAGGGGCTAGGCTCTGTGTCAAATGCATCCTCGATGGGGCCTCGATATTCTCCCCACATTGCAGTTGAGCAGACCGAGCACAGAGTGGCTCAGGGAATTACTCAGACTGCTATTAAGTGGTGGCTGGAAATTCAAACCCAGGTCAGGTCACCTGAATCCAAAGAGGATACCAGCTTCCACTCAACCATCTGCTGAATGCACCTGGTTTTTCTGTTGTAATCTCCGTGGTCCTGCTCTATCTTTCCCCTCCACGGCCCTGGCTATGGGCCTGATAACCGCTCCCAGTCTCCTGGCAACCTTCCTGGTGGGGCCCACACACTGCGTTGTCCTAGAGCTGGCTTACACCAGCGTGTGCCGATGGAGCATGTCTTCTCCCAGCTCCAAGAGATGGCGCACGCACGCGCGCGTACAAACACACACACGTGGGATGCCATGCTCAAATAATTTGGGGAAACATGACTTATAAAGTGAAAAAGATATGTTTTATTCCTCTGCAGGGCTTCTCAGAGCCTTTGGTCTACGCATGTGCGTTGGAATACCCAAGAAGGAAACACAGCAAGCAATACTTCCCAACACGTTTGACCACAGAGTCCTTTTTTCTCAGATATACCTGTTAACATTTCCTGCCATGACATTTTGTGAAACATTTGTGAAATGCAGATCTAATCAAAACGCCACACTTACAGATAAAGAAAGCAATGCTCAGAAAAGTGCAGTCACTTGCTAAAGGTCACAAAGCAAGCAGATCAAGGCAGAGCTTGGGCAAGAGTCACGGTCCTTTGACTCCCTGGCCAATGTCCCCTGAGGCTCCATCTCATTATTATGACTATAAAAGAATTTTGATTAGGTGCCTCTTAGTCAATTCCTTAAGCCAAGGCGGAATAATTTTAAAACAAAAGTGTAAGACATTCGGACATAGTCTTCAGGCGGTACAGAACCCAGCTGGTCTCTGCCTTCGGAAACTCACACCCAAGCTGCCGTGAGGAACACCGCTGTGCTTCCAAATTCCGAGACCACTTCAGCCCTGCTTCCTGCTGGGCCCAATCGGCTACTGAGTGACCGATAATCCACACACATGCGTTTCACAGACCCGAACAGGTGTGTACAGATGTCAGTGGGAGTCACAGACTTAAAGCGAGCTTCTGAGAATGAGCTGTCAGGATGTCAGAGGTAGCTCCATAACGGAATCATGACAACCCATCATTGGGTCGGTTTTGATCTCATTGCCTAAAATGATGGTGTTTCCAACGTTTGAAGCAGGTTGGTTTTGAAGAGCTTCAAAGATTCAGAATCACGAAGATTCTAAATCAGGTAATAACTGGCTTTTTAAAAAACTGATCTCAAGAGAATGTTTTATCATATTGTATACCAGAGAGAAGAGGCCACGACCCCTTCTAGGCCCCTGTTCGAGAAGTGTGCTGTCCAGCACAGCAGTCACGAGCCACTATATAAATTTAGATTTTAATTGATTAACATTAAACTAAAATAACAATTCAGTTCCTCCGTAGCATTAGCCACGTTTCAAGTGCTCCATAGCCACGTGTGGCTGGTGGCTATCACACTGGACAGCACAGATATGGTACACGTCCTCCGTCACAGAAGGTCCTACCAGCGAGCACTGCTCTCAGCTCCGACTCACCTCTCTGCTCACAGCTGACTGGCCCTGGCCACCTCACTCAAGGGCAGCCAACGGCTGGCCAGTGTGTGTATGGGGTGCCCTAAATCAAGGGCTTTGCCCATTAGAATGGCAGTGGTTCACTCACCAACCAAGTTCTCTGTCAACTGACTGAACGCGACAGTCAGTAGGTTGGTAGTGGGAAATAAGAGGCAGAACGACTGAAGGTATGAATCACGGCCATGTTGAAAGAGGGAGTGTGGAGAGCAGCTGGAAGGAGTCATCGGTCACCTGAGGAGTGTGTCACGGATTGGCCGCACTGCCAAATGCCCTTCGCCTGCGACTCCGTCGGCCAAAGCCAGCTCTCCTTGCACACAGAGCAGCCGGAAGTGCCCGGAAATGGACGAGACCCGGGCAGCAGCCCTCAGCCAATGACTGACGGGAGCTGGCTCACAGAACCCAGCCCCTGGGCCCTCGGGTGGGAAAGGACTCGGGCATGTGCTCTGCACTGCATCTCAGAGTCCCCGGTGGGACACAGGGTGAGTTGCCCCAAACGGTAACTTGCCTGACCGCACGTCTCTTACTGGCTTCCTTCATTTCCCTCGCTTGTCCTCTGCCCTGCTGGTGTTTCCCAGGACCAGCTCCCCCATAAACCACTTACACTCAAATCGCTGCCTCAGAGTCTACTTCGAGGGGACCCGGACTAAAACTGGTAAACAGAGTGCATGCGTCTTGGTTCCTTGGGGGAAAAAAGCTAAGTGCAGAGAGGCTCTGCTCAACTGTAGGGACTAGACCGCAATAGAAGATGAGGAATGCTTGTCCCTCACTGGCGGGAATGCACAGTATTCCTGCTCTTTGGGAAGCAGCGTGGAAGTTTCTTACAAAGTTAAACATAAACTGACCATATGACCCAGCAATCCCACTCCTGGATATTTACCCAAGGGAAATGAAAACTTATGTTCACACAGAAAGCCGTTCATGAATGTTTATAGTAGCTTTATTCATAATCACCCAAAGTTGGAAACAACCCAAATGTCCTTCAACTGGGGAATAGATAAACAATGGAATACTACTCAGAAATCAAAGGGAGCTGATATACACGTCAGCACAATGAATCCAAACGCATTATGCTAAAGGAAAGGAGAGTCAAAAGGCTACATTCTGTGTGATTCCATCTATATGACATTCTTGCGAAGACAAGACGTGGGGACAGAAACACACCAGCAGCTGCCAGGGGCTGGGGGAGGAGGGGAGGGGACTCTGAAGGCGTCTGGGGGAATTTTTCAGGGGTGACGATCGGGGTGTTGACGGTGGTAGTAGTTACCTGACTACACATTTGTTAAAACGCGCAGAACCGTGCACTTTACAAACGTGAATTTTACTGCATGTGAATGACAACTTACTGGAATAAGTGGGGACAAGAAAGACAACAAAGACGAAAGACAATAAAGCCAGAGCCTCAAACATGCTCTCAGACAAGTTGTACCACAGCCCGTCCTCACTGCGGCCCACGCGTGGCTGCAGATAAAGACTCGCACCCACACCCGCCAGGCAGTGCACCCACCCGCCTTTCACGGATGGGCTCAGCCGCTCGGCCGCAAGACAGGACCTCCTTGAGATCGGACCTGCTCCCACCACTAACAGCGCCGCCCTCACTTGGGGCATACCCCCAGGGCAGCTATGTCAGATTTGGGGACCTGGGGGACAGGACATTCTCCTCCCCTCTTCAGAACCACTGCGTAACCTTCTCCTCAGGCCCCCTGGAAATGAAGCACAATGTGGCCAGCCTACCAGGGGGAGAATGCCGACCAAAGTTTCCACTGGAGAAATCAGAAATAACTCCCAAACGCTCCCTGGAGAACTCAAGGAGACAGTGGGGGGCTGTGATTGGGGTTAAAATGAAAGGGCATCCACAGATGAATGGATATGGGAACCGTGGTGCCTCCCTCCACACCATGGGGTCTTACCGGGCCACGAAAAGGAACGCAGTGCTGATGGCACCGCTACCACATGGGGGAACTTGAAAACGCCACGCGAGGTGCAAGAAGCCAGACTCAAGAGGCCACATACTGCACGACCCACTTATGTGGAATGTCCCAGGTAGCAAACCTACGGACAGAATGCCGATGGCGGTGGCCAGGGGCTGCAGCAGGGACAAGTGGGGAGTGGCTGCTCATAGGCGCAGGGCTTCTTTTCGGGGCGACGCACGTGTTTTGGAACCAGAGAGTGGTGATGTTTGCACAATATTGTGAATGGACTAAAAATCACTGAAATGTGCACCTTAAAATGTTATGGTATGTAAATTATAGCTCAATTACAAAGAGGGAAAGAGAAGTGCTCCAAAGCGAAACCCTCATTACCAGAGACACAGCCTCTACCCCAGAGTTGAAGAAAACAGCTTGGAGGTGAGGGAGGGGGTGAAGGTGGGGGGTGCTGTGGCCCCAGTGTGGCTCCCCCCACCCCACAGGCCTCGACCTGGCCGTGCCAACCTCAGACAAGTTTCCCGAACTCTCTGACCCTTCAAGGCGGCTTTCCACGAAGAGCAGGGATGGCCAGGAAGATGGAGGATAATGGATAAAGGGGTGGTGGGGAACTCCACTTCTGCCCACACCCCACACAAAGCTTCTCGCTCACAGCTGTTTGCCCCATCAGACCGTGAGCCCCCGAGCAGAAGGAGCAGGTCTCCCTGCTCACCCCTGCACCCGCAGCGCCCGGAACAGTGCGTGACGCCCAGCGCGGCTGCCTGAGTAAGACAAGAGTGTGGGGAGTCCTGTCTAAAACCTGTCACAATATACTGACCGCCTGACAACCAAAGTAGGACAGAAGAGACAAAACCCTTTTCTGGGAATCAACACAGAGAATTCAAGTTCTAACTACGCAGCCCTGGGCCGGTCACGGGTCTTCTCTGGCCTTCCGCTTCCTTTCTTTACAATCAGCCATTTGGCCAAGATGACCTTTCAGGCCTTGAGTCGGAGGATCCCAAACACTGTATGGTTCTGGAAGCCTTTCCAAAGGCGTTTAGAATCAGGACAGTGCCATTCCGGGGGGTGAGCACCAACCCGCAGGCCCCATGTGCGTGTGGCTCATGCTCTCCAGTCGGGGTTTTGTTTGATCTAAAGGCAAGAGTCAGAGGAGACACATCAGCCTCGCTGGCTGAGGCATAATATTTTCCATCAGGTGTCACAGCATTCTGCGCTTCCTCCTCCTCCCCGGGGGCCTCTCAAGAAACGCTCCACGTGAGCACCTGCAAACAAGCGTGCCCATGAAAAGGTGCACACACACAGAGATGCACACACCGGTGGGGCCAAGAACGCCAGAGCCCGAGAGCCCGAACACTGAACACGCTCCGGGCCCCCCTCCCCCCGGCAAAGCTCCAGATGCTGTATCCGGGAGATGCCGCATTTTTCCAGAATTGTGTCATTATTCACAAAGAAGCTCACTCTCAGGCCTCACATCCACCCGAGAGCTGCCTTGGGCTGCCCAGAGCCACAGTGAAGAAAGAGCTGGCCACTCACACCGCTTTTATGGTGCGCTGTGACCTCCGGACGAGCTGGGTGTGCGCAGAGGCGGAGCCCGGCTGCTAGTCCAGCCTTGGAGCGGCCGCGCTCTCCACGCACATGCCTCGTCAGGGAACAGTCCCAGCAGGGCCTGGACGCCGTCCACCGAGCACCTCAAGTAGAGCAGCTGCACCTAGGGGTTCAGCTGCTGGTTAAAGGGGGCCGTGCACAAAGCTTGTCCCTCTTCCACTGGCAGGTGCGGGGGCTGCGGAATCCACTGTGGGGGACGGATAAACATCATCACTGGTGAGACTTGTGAGCCTGAGACAGTTCATGGCAGCTCCGATCCCTCAAGCTTTTCCTTGGAATTGGGGGCTCCATCAAGGGCCACTGTCCTCTCAATAGGCCCCCAGACCTGAGTGGAGAGGGGCACCAGGTGGGGTGAACACCCCTGTGTCACCCCTGGGCTATCACTGCTGAGCTGTCTCTAGGCTCAGAAGGACACGGCAGCTGCACCCCCTCGCTGGCAGGTTAAGACAGCTGAGGTCTGAAACAAGCCTGAAGCAATGAGAGAGGGAGGGTGTCAAGGCGAGCCGGGCCAACACCCCCTACCCAGTGTGGGACAGGGCTTAGTGGTCCACACTGACTATGACCCTCGCCCTCCAGTGTCTGTCACTTTCCCTAAAAACTCATGGCCTTTTGGATACTTGATTTACTGGGCCCAGGGGAGGAGAATGACTTATTTGATAAATAAATCCGGGCACGTTCCCAAGTTCAAACCTTCAACGATAGCCTCATCTCTAAATTTGTTCAAGGGAGAGGAATGGACTTTATTGGGGTGTCTTCTGAGACCCCATACACATAAGACAAATACCACTGAATGACCCTAAGCCCCTCACTGACACCTCCAACTCCAATCAGAAATGTACAACTAAAAGCAAATTCCAGAAGGCCACAGTTCCAATCTTAGCAATACCAGCTTTGCCTGTAAGTCAGGAAAAAACAGAAATGTACAAAGTTCCAGTTGGAAGGCAGCTTTATGGGAAACATAAGAATAAGAAGGGCCCTATTTAGCCAAGGCTGCACTCTGCCTGGGGTAGACCTGAAACCAGACATGGGCCTCCAGACTCCAGCGCCAGCACCCTTCCCCCCCTCCCCAGTGTAGCCCATTGCACTGGGTCTCGGGGCTCGGGGGTGGTGGAGATGAGTCCCAGGGGTACTCCTGCGGCCTCCTGCTCCCTGGCCCTGGGAAAGGGCTGCACTCTGGCTCACTGTGCCCCACGCAGTGTGATCCGCTCACTGTGATCCACTCACTGGGACTCTCTCCAGGGAAATTCACCATCTCTGCCCTTCAGGTTCAAAAGAAGAAACAGAAGGGCAGCTCTCTGCCCATCACAGGCGTGGGCTGCCCGAGGGTCAGAGCACAGTGACAATTAGCTGACCACACCACCAGGACACCGCAGGCTGAGGCTGTCAGGCTCCACCCCACACGGACCCAATGGAGGGTCTTTCTATTCACACACCTGCTCCCAGCAGCACCAGCACACCAGTGCAGACCAGACGCAACAGGGACCACCAGGAAGAGTGCTTGTGGCACTCTAAGTAACGTGCCTTATTTCAGTTACCTGGGCCTGGGTTGAGCTTGGCACACCTGTCCAGAAGTAGCAGTATCTCAATGCAGTGAGGGTGGGGTGAGAGAGAAAACAAGCTCCTATGCGTGGGAGAGCTGTTCGTGAGAGATGAGAGGGCAAAGGAGCAGGATGCAAGTTCAAGATCACCAAGAGCTAGGGCAGTGAGGCTGCCCCCAGAGGACATCCATCAATGTCTGCAGATATTTGAGGCTGTCCTAACTACAGAAATATTAATAGCATCTAGAGAGTAGAGGCCAGGGGTGCTGTTCAACATCCTGCAATGCACAGGACAGTCCCCATGACAAAGGATGACCCAGCCCCAAATGTCAATAATGTCAATGCTGGTACATACCTTCTGGAGGAAGGTTTTTTTCTTTTATTTTTCTTTTCCTCAGACCCCTTTCATCATCACTCTATGAGATATCAAGAAAATAAGATGGGAGTATGACAACTACAACTTCAAATAAATGTCACAGCTTATTAGAATAGAAGCTTTGGCCCTGGCCAGTGTGGCTCAGCTGGCTGGAGCGTCATCCCGTAACTGAAAGGTTGTGAGCTGGACTCCCAGTCAGAGTGTGTGGCTGGGTTGTGGGTTCAATCCCCAGTCCAGGTACATATGATCCCCAGTTGGGGCACATATGGGAGGCAGCTAGCTGATCGATGTTTCTCCCTCACATCGATGTTTCTCTCTCTGCCTTCCTCTCTTCTTTCCTCTCTCTCCAAAACCAATGGGGAGAGAAATAAAAGCTTTGGCCTTTTTACCCATTACAATGACTATTAGTAACTGAGCTGCAGAAAGGAAGGCTAACCTTTGGGAAAATAACTCCTCGTACAAAGGCCTAAGAAGCAGTCCTGAGCATGATCTTAAAAAGTGAAGGCATCCAAGAAAGGCCTTGACGATGGCATAAACATCCGACTTGAGCTGGCTTTTTAATTTGATTGAATAAGAAGCACACTTACGGAGTCTTGTGGAGACAGCCGACTTCATGTCTGACCATGGTTCTAGTCAGGGGACCACAGCTCTTGGTTCCAGAAGATTCTGTCCAAGGTTTCACATCCCTCGTAGAGAACTGCTGTCTCTACAAGACCCCAATTGTTAGACCGGGGGACAAGCAGTGTTTTGTTGTTCTTTCTTTTTTTACTGCATTTTTCCCCATTATCATATGTTGTTGTTTCTCAATGTGAAGGGGGAAAAAAGTGAGGGCGGGAAAGAATTCCTGTGTTCATCACCGAAAACGCACGCGAACCCGAAACATTTTTCCCCTCGCGCACAAGCTGAAGGCTATCGGGGCAAATTCGCTTTGCATTTTGCAGATGTGTTGATGGAACGTGAGAAATGCGATTGCAAAGGCCCTTGACAGGAGCGTGGGGAGCTGCCTAAAAATAGACATTTCACCCACAGGAGGGTTATCTGCTAGAACTGCATCATTCTCAGCATGACTGAGCAGCACAGACTATGACATCGGAGCAGGAAAAATATAGTAACGACACTCTTACAAATCCTCTTAGACTAGGGGGAGGCAAAGGCAGCCGTGACCAAGCCACTCCCTGCAAAATTCACTTCAAATTTTTCAAGGAGTTCGTCCCCCGGTTCCGAGATGCTGATGTGGTACAGCAAGGATGGGAGATGCAGTGTCTGCGCTCTCCTGATCCGTTCCTGGAAGGAGGGAAGTCGAGTACAAAGTCTGGTGGAGTCCCCACACTGCATTCAAATCCCACTCTGCATTATTAGCTTCGGGAACTTGGAGCAGGTCAACTTCTCCAAGCCCCTCGGCTTCCTCATCGGTAAATAGAGGTGGTTGTGAAAACTAAAAATGAGAATGGGCAGGTCAAGGGCTCAGCCCAGAAGAGGCCCTCACGCAGCAAACGGCGTGCATGCGCTGACTCGAGGAGCCGGCTCTCCAGGGAGCGCCCACCCAGAGGTCCGGGCACAGCGCTCGGAGGGCAGTTCTGCCTCCTCTGAAGAGCCCGGATGGAGCCCGTCGGGAACCAACTCTTCTCAGACTCAGTTTTCTTATCTGCTCCATGAGTCCCCAACGAGTGTTGCCAAGAGTGTGGGAAAGCAGAGACTGCGCTAGTGGGGGCGAAACCTGGGGAAGCTGTTCCGAAGGCAGTTTGATGGGACTCATCACCATCAAGTCCACTCCCGGTGTCTGTGACGTCCTCGCACACGTGCACGAAGAATAATAGTAATTAATAATAATAATAATACTGATGTGACAATAGTAGCTAAGCTTTGTTGGGCATTTTTAAAGTTCTAAGTGTTTTACAAGTAATTTATACATGTACATTTGATATGTGGTCCATCTGGTATGTTCTACATGGGATATTTATTTCATATATGTAGCAAGTAACTTGACCCTATAAGGCAGGTATTATTATTATTATCTCCACTTTACAGATAAGGAAGCTGACACATGGAGCGATTAGCAACTTGCTGTAGGTCAGGGGTCAGCGAACGTTTTCTATAAAAGGCCAGATGGTGAGTATCTTAGGTGGGCCAGACGGTCTGTGTCACAACCACCCAGCCCTGCTGCTGTGGCCCGAACACAGCCCCGTCAACAGGTAAACAAATGTGTGTGGCTGCGTTCCAACAGACGGTATTTGTATAGACACTGAATGTTCAATGCCATGTAGTTTTCATTGATCAGGAAATATTCTATTTTGACTTTTTTTCAACCATTTAACAACAAGAAAATCACTCTTGGCTCACAGACCACACAAAATCCCGAGGAGGGTGCATTTGGCACACTCATTACCTCCCTCGATCATTGCTTCATTTAATAGCAAAAAGAACGAGTAGGGAGATTTTGCATTCATCTATGGAATGCTCTGCAGCATTAAAACTCATACACACACGTGGCGATGAGAAGCAGCTGTGGACACGCTAAGTAGAAAAAAAGCAAGTTGTGCCCTGACTGGGTACCTCGGTTGGTTGGAGTGCTGTCCCTAGTCAGGGCACACACAAGACTCAACCAATGAGCACTGACCAGCGTAGCTCAGGGGGTTGGGCACTGTCCTGCAAAGTGAAAAGTCACTGGTTCAATTCCTGGTCAGGGCACATGCTTGGGTTGTGGGCCCGGTCCCTGGCTGGGGCACCTCTGAGAGGCAACCGATGGATGTTTCTCTCACATGTTGATGTTTCTCTCCCTCTCTTTCCCTCTCTCTAAAAATAAATAAATTCCCTTTTTTAAAAAAAGAATCAACCAATAAATGCATAAATAAGTGGAACAACAAATCAATGCTTCTCTCTCCCCCTCCCCCCTCTAAAATCAATAAATTTAAAAAAGCAGTTTGTGCATCAATACATACCTCATGACTACTTGTGTATGAAAAAGAAAACTAATTACATACATGTGTGTACACATGCACACGCACACTGTTCATGGGCACGTGGACAGTCAACATCAGAAAAATACCCAGAAAGGAGAACAGGAAGCATTAGCAGCCAGGGAGGGCAGGGGGGTGGTGGCCATGGGGGGAATTTCTAGCTTTTCCGGGTATGTATGTTGCTCTGTAATTTGAACCTTTTACATCCCAAATGCATCCTTCTATTATGCGTGTAATAAAAGAAAAAGAAACTTTGAGGTCCTAGTTACAAGGCACCACTTGCTAACATACTTTGAGCTCTGAGCAATTTCCATGTACCCTGATCTAAACAAAGGCTGGTTACAATTCATTCCGGCAGGAAAAAGAAATTCTTTCCAGAGGGAAAAACAAACAAGCAAACAAAGGCGGCATCAACTGCAGTAAGTCAGCACTGCTGGTCTGGCTCGGACCAGCCACGGGGACTTTTAATCGCCTTTGTGTGCAGCCTGACCTTCTCCCGACACCGCCACCCTTCCAACCAAGGTTGTCAGCTGGGAGCGAAGCCTTCCAGGGTTTCGTCCGGGGTGATAGTCCAGGCGTAGCTTTTTGGCCTGGGCAAACTTTAATCGATGAAGTTATTTTGGTTTGCTCCTCTGGCAGGAGCATCGCTGAGGGGGGAGCCGCTGACTAGGGAAGTGAGATCTCCCTCGCTGCCAAGTTTTACATCCAGCCTCCAGGTCATCTCATTTTTTTTTGGATGCTTCCCACAGTCACATTTTTTGTTTGTTTGTTTTACATGAAAGAGCACATTTGCTTTCCCCAAGCCAGGTTTACCATTTTCCATGGCTCTTATTAAACACATCTTATTGAAATGGAATGTTCTCCGAGTTTCCGCCTCTCCCTGGCCTGGCTGCCTCTGTGGGCTGCATAATCACATCTGCAGAAAATGCGAGGGTCCAAGATCCTCTCTCTGGCCCCAGGACCCCAGGCTCATTCTCAGACCCGGGGAAGGCCCTCAGCCCACTCCTCGGTGCCCACGGAAACAGCAGCTGGCGGAGGCAGTCTGGAGGTGCCGCAATGCACATCTGTGAGGAGACGGCCCTCCCCTGGTGACATTCCCATCGGAGCTGTGAGGGCCTTCTTGGGCCGAGCCACGAACAGTCTCAATCCCAAGCAACATCTGGCTTGGAAGACACAGGAGGGAGCTTTAAACCTCTCAACGAGGCATGCCACACTACTCCCAAACTCATGACATAAGTGTGTCCATTGCCAAACCTGGCAAGGCGAAGCTATCCTGGCTTGTTCTGGGTTCGTCTATCTAGACATGTTTGAACCCAGCCACCTTGTTGTGGCCTCCGGATGTCATCCCTTCCACGTGCCACGTCTGACATCCTCAGCTGATTGATTTGTGATGGAGCATTACTACCCCTTTGGACAGATCAATTTTAATTCTTTGCTTTTGTGATGCGATCAATTTTATGCTCCCACCACATGAAGAACAAAAAGTAAACTGGTACACAATTTAGCAGGCAGACAGATAGATAGCGTGTGTGTTTAAAAAAAATGTACCATGAGACCTGCCCCCTTAACCAATTTTTTAGTATTCAGTACTGTATTGTTAGCAATCGGTGCAGGGTTACACGGCAGAGCTCTAGAACTTACTCATCTTGCATAACTGAGACTTTTTAAAAAGATTTTTATTTTACTTATTGATTTGAGAGAGAAAGGGAGAGACAGAGACAGAGAGAAACAGAGAAACGTCGATTTGCTGTTCCACTGATTTATGCGCCCATTGGTTGACTGATGCATGTGCCCTGACTGGGGGTCAGACAGGGACGATGCTCCAGACAACCGGGCTGCCTGGTCAGGGTGACAAACTGAAACCTTACACCAGCTGAACAGCCTCTCCGCGTCTCCCTCCTCCTCCCCTCACCGCCCTTGCAACCGCCCTCACAACCGCCGTTCAACTTTCTGTCTCTGAGTTTGACTGCTCGAGACAACTGACATAAGAGTCACACAATCCTTGTCCCTCTCTGTTGGCTAATGTGACTTAGCATAGTGTCCTCGGGGTTTATCCGTGTCGTTGCATATGGCAGGATTCCCTCTTTTTAAAGGCTGAGTAATATTCCGCTGTCTGAATATACCACATTTTCTTAATCCATTCATCCGTCGAAGAACATTGAGGTTGTTCCCATCTTTTGACAGTTGTGAATAATGATGCAGTGAGCTTGAAAGTATAAGTATCTCTTTGAGAACATGATTTCAATTCTTTTGAATACATACCCAGAAGGGGGACTGCTGGATCTTATGATAGTTCTATTTTTAATTTTTTCAGGAACCTCCATACTACTTTCTGTAACAGCTACAACGTTTTACATTCCCACCAACAGTACAAGAGATTCCAATTTCTCCACAACCTCACCAATACTTGTTATTTTTTGTTTTTTGATAATGGCCATCCTGACAGATGTTAACTGATATCTTATATAGTTTTGATTTGCATTTCTCTGATGTTTAGTGATATTGAGCATCTTTTCAGGTACCCACCTCCTGGCCATCTGTAAGTCTTCTTAGGAGACATGTCTGTTCAAGGCCATTGTCTACTGTTAATTGGGTTATTTGGTTTTTTGCTATTGAGTTATAGGCATTCCCTATGCATTTTGGATCTTAATTAGGTATCTGGCTTAAAAATATATAGGTATTTTAGAACAGTGCCTTATGGCCTATTTGAATATAAAATTTTCAGATATCTATATCAGGGGTTGGCAAGATAATGCCTGTGGGCCGAATCTGGCCCAACGCCCATTAAAAGGAAAGTTTTGTTGACACGCAGCCTTGTCACTTACTGAGGTATAGGCTACGGCTGCTTTCAAGCTGCAATGAGTCACATGGCTCACAAGCCCTTATATTTACCATCTGCCCTTTACAGAAAATGTTTGCTAAAGCTGATATATAGGGTCAAGTCTTAAAAGCATGTGTCTACTTTGGCCCCAGTCCTAATATGACAGAAAGAACAATTCTGGGTCAGATAATTCTCTTTTAAACACTACGATTATTGTCACGGGACACAACATGAAAATCCACGCTTCCACCACCCAGGCGTGTCGGTTACTGATGAGCCTCTGGTCGAACCAGGAGAGGCCTTACTGTTAACGTGGTTGGGGTGATCAGTGGTGGTATACACTTGCCTGGCACTTCTTCCTCCCCTTCTTCTCTACGAGCCAGTCCACGTGACCCCCACCACCCTTTCCTCCCTCCAAGTCTGGCCCTGGAATAGGCAAGCAAAGGCAAGTGACCCTGTGATGCCAAGCGTCCCCTCCAGGCCTTTTCCGAAGAGATGCTCTTTGCACTGGGACTGCTAACAGAGCTGCCATGGGGCCTCCATTCAGCCAAGAATGAAATGGGGGAGACAAGTAGAGCTGAGAGATGGGGACAGAAAGGACCCCAGGAGCATCGTTTGACTCTCTGGGCACATGAGGCCATAAGTCCTCATTTTTGTTTAATCCAGTTAGATTTACGTTCTTGTCACTTACTGCCAAAGGATGTCTGAGGGCCATGCTTGTGATCTTCCCATGTTCTACTCCTTGCGTGTAAGAGTTCATGTTTCTACATTATCTTAGTGATTTTCATCTTTAATGGGTGCCTAACCCATCAGATGGGACAAACCCCCACCTGGCCACCCAGCCCACTGACATCAGCGCAGGCCTCACTGGGTGCCATAATCCTGGCACAGCAAACCTTTGTGCAGAGGGTACTCCTGCGCAACGTGATGTCATGGGCAGGCCTTGTTCCATAAAAGACCACCCGCAGCTAGCCACGTGCCCACCCAACTCGCAAGCCCAGATAGCGCCAGCCAGGTACTTCCCCCGTCTCGATGAGGCGCAGCGTGCGTACATACATTCAGCTATGGAAGACCCACGCCACTTCTCCCCTGCCTGCACCTCGTCCCTCACAGCCACGGCTCCCCAGATGGCACTACAACTTTTCTCCTTAGTGCTCCGCCTTTGGTCTCTTGGTCTTTATTTTTTCTTTAACGGATTGTAAGTTACTTGAGTTATTTGCAGGTTATCCCCTCAACGAGGCAGTTTCCAGGTCAAGGCACATATCAGCGTCTGCCCGGCCACCCCAATCGCCCCAGCGCCTGGGACCAGAGCTGGTCTCAGTACCTGTTTGCTGGGTGAATGACTGAATGAAAAAACGAACGCATCCTGTGTGCCAGCCAGCATGCCACTTTTCACAATCACATATAACATGGCCTCCTTCTACAGCCACGCCGGCTTCATTTTGGCAAAAGATGCTCCCAGAGAAGTTTGTGGTTAGCAGTACGGGACAGAATGTGAAGAAACACCTGTGTTAGGAAAAGCTACTTGAACGTGTTGGCAAAGCCTCATTGCACCTGTCCGTTGCTGACAAGGCTGAGAAGAGAGTCCACGAAGGGCCATCTGGCATGTGTCTCTGACATGAAGGAGCTCAAGAGTTCCTATTCCTTTTTGCCCAAAGGAGACAGCAGTCCTCGTGACTACACAGGGGCCACAGGCCACCCCCTCACGTTGGCATGGGCCATCCCAGCTCACGGATGCCCTTCGCCCTCTGTTTGGTTCTCACCATAAGCCTTGGAGATAGGTGATGATACCATCCCCATTTTACAGATGGGGAAACTGAGGCTTCAAGAAAACTATTTGCTATGGGTCACTCTGGCTAGGAAGTGTTAAATTAATTAAACAAGGAGGCCACTAGACCGAGGTGGCTCTAATGCCTTGGCAGCCAACATAAGCAAACCAAAACCTAAGTCTGTAACGGCCTCAAGGTTACGAAAACAAAACACTAAGAGTGACCGATCACAACCAGCCGACTAGGCGATAAGCTGCGGCCAATCCAGTGGCGTCCTTCCTTGGCTTCCACACTTTCCCTGAATAAGACTCTCCCCGGCTCCTTCTGGAGGAGCCCTCCGAACCGCTTCTGGCTTGGCAGGGCCTGATTCGAATGGATGTTTTTGCTCAATTAAACCCTCAAGATGTTTTTTTTTAAGGCTTTATTTATTTATTTTTAGAGAGAGGGGAGACACATCGATGTGAGAAAGAAACATCGATCGACTGCCTCTCACACACGCCCCAACCGGGACCTGTCCCACACCTCGGGCATGTGCCCTGACAGGGAATCGAACCTGTGACCTTTTCACTTTGTGGGATCATGCCCAACACTGAGCCACACTGCTCAGGGCAACCCCTGAGATTTTTTTTTTTTAAGATTTTATTTATTTATTTTTAGAGAGGGGAAGGGAGGGAGAAGGAGAGAGAGAGAAACATCAATGTGTGGTTGCCTCTCATGTGGTCCCCACTGGGGACCTAGCCCGCAACCCAGGCATGTACCCTGACTGGGAATCGAACCTGCAATGCTTTGGTTTGCAGCCCGCGCCTCAATCCACTGAGCTATGCCAGCCAGGGCTTCAACCCCTGAGATTTTTAATATGACTGTTCATCTTTCAACAGAAACGACTAGAACCTAGATTTTTTTTCAATCCCTAGTCCCCACTCTCGCTATCAGCCATGGTCAAGGACGGACCAAGTGGCCCCAACGAAGCACGGAGAGCCCCGGCAGGGTCCTCCTGCTTCCTCTGACCGCGGGGCCCTTTGGCCCAGGCACCTGCATTCCCCCACGCTCCAGCCGTGCAGCATCAAGTCGTGGACCTCTCTGCATCCTCTCTCCTTTCAGAATCAGGCCCCTTACGGGCCTGCTCCGTGCTGGCAGAGGCAGCTCCGAGCCCTCTCGCAGCCCCTTGGGTCCCCAGCACATTTAGGGGGAGCTCCCCAGTTCTTTCATTTCTGTTCTCGTTTTTTTTTCTTTTTTATACGCTTTCTCAATAACAAAACTTCCTTCCTCTCTTTGTAGCAGGAAATCAGGCTCTGAGGGTTGCAATGTTATTTAGATTACAAAAAATATACATGTATATACATATGTCTGTGTGTGTATATACGTGTGTGTATACATATATAAAAAATGAAAAAAAAAACACATTTTTCAAATGCCTTGGTTTCAACACCCCCTCCCCAAACAAAGTTTTCGACTGAGATTTTCCTGCTCTTTCATGGCAGAATGACTATGATTTATTGTCCAAACAGGGACCCTTTTAAGAATGAAAGGGGACACTATTAACCCTGACACCAGCCATATAGTCACTCCTCTTTGGGGGGAGGGGGAGGTCAGAAGCCCAGAAGAATGTGGCTAACACCTCCAGACAGCAAACTGACCCAGGGTACATTACTGTTGGGCCTTGGACCAGTCGAGGGTCGCCTGTCCTCTTTTGCATGAGGGCAGAGTCTCTTGGCTCTGCTCTGACACAGCAAGCAGCTCAAGGCAGCTTGAGTCACTGGAGCAGATTCCATGTGTCCCACAGAAGGTGGGCATTTTCCTGCTTGCTGCCCCAAAAGCCAAAGGGTCCAGCTTTAAGGACCTTTACTTTCTAGCTGTAATTCTAAATGCTGAGACTAAAGCTTTCTTGATCCAGAAATTTCCCAGGGGGGTGAAGGGTGGGGTGTCTAGCTCAGAACAAAGAAGGCTGGGGAGATCTCTGGGTCCATCCCAGCAGCCAGGCAAGGGGAGGCCACGCCCATCATTCCAAACGGAATCGAATCTCTGCCCTTTCTTTTAAACCTCAGGAGGAGAACATGCCACCTCCCTGGGTGAGCCAGTCCAAAGTTTAACTGAAATCTTCAGGGCTAGGCACCCCTCCTCCAGTCCACTCTCCACCCAGGACACCAGTCCTGTCAGAGCCTCCTGCAGGTCATCCAGTCAGCCCCCATATGCTGGGAGCGGTATCTCCTCCCCCTGCAGACTGGAAAACCCTCTCTGGGCCCAGAAATACTCAGAACATGAAATACACACACACACACACACACACACACAGATCTCCTTACTCCCTAGCTCGGCACCCTCCCCACAAATTTTTAATCCCCAAGCAGATTGTAACTGGAAAGACATGAAATGCAAGAAGCAAAGCTTATAGCCATTTCCAGCCATTACCGGGTCAAGTCAAGCCCCTCCCCCTTCCCAGCCTCTCTCCCTTTGACAGACAGACAGCCCATTAAGGGCTCGCCCACACGTCTTTCCTGTAAGAACATGTAAACAGCAGCACTCACGCTCAGACGCAGGTATTTCCCAGCTCACTTGCCCCCCTGTCCTTTGTTGTGGAATGTTCACGTGGGGAGTGTCCGCCCTCCACCCCACACTCTCCCCGCCTCCCTCCTTCCTCCAGGCTCCCTGAAGTTCAAGGGTCTTGCCCTTGAATGCTGCTTCTATCACTTAGCTCTGCATGGAACTTTTCATTTCTTTAAAGGAAGCCCTTCCACGCAGTATGCTGGAGACCCAGGCAATGCCTGCCATCTCCTCGGTTCTAACACACTCCTACTGCTAAGTATTCATGTGGGTCCTTGCCAGTTCGTGGCATTACATGAGCCAAATCAGTGCCTGCTAAGACTATGTTTTAAGTAAATTCTGTGCCTGCAAAATTATTTTTTTTTAAAGAAGAACTTGTGAATTGCATAACTTAAAGCGTGTAAGGCAAACACACTATGGAAGAGGACAGGAGTCCCAACCAGGGGTCGGTCAGGTAAAGGGGGCTGACGGGTGGGAGGCGAGAAGGGAGAGTGCTCTGCGGTGACCTGGAGCACCAGCACCCTGCCCCCAGTAGACAACCAACGGTCAGTTACAGACAGATGCCGTCCTGAGGACAGTCTTACCCGATGTTGCCAGAACTTCCAACTTTCTAAGAGAAGTCTTAAGTCAGGCATGTTATGTGAATTTTTTTATTGATTTTTAGAGAGCTAGGAAGGGGGGGAGAGAGAGAAACATCGATTTGTTGCTCCACTTATTTATGCATTCATTCATTGATTCTTATATGTGCCCTGACTGGGGATCGAACCCACAACCTTGGCATATTGTCACAACACTCCAACCAACTGAGCTACCTGGCCAGGGCCATGTGAATTTTCTGATTTTTAAAACAGCATGTGTGTCAAACAGTTTGCAACCCCTGGGCTAGAAAATGAACAGGCCCTGGGGCCACCAGAGCCCCAGCGCTATTCCGCACAGCCACACCGTTACCTGGGGGATGGGGAGGCGGAGCCAGGCTTGGGGATGGACCCCTGGCCAAAGGCAGATCCCAGACCCCACTCCTCAAAGGCCACCTTCTCTGCAGGCTGTCGCCTTCTGGGACACTTTCTGGGAATGATCTTATTTTTTAGGAAGGAAACAATCAGGAAATGAAATTCACTTTACTGTAATTCACTTTATTCAAGTTCACGTTACAGAAATTCACTTCACAGCCAGCTTGGCTGAAACAGATCTATGAAAGATATGATGGGCGGTGGCCTTTTCCCAATAAAAATACACAAGATAACTGAGCATAAAGCCCTTAACTAGCTCACAGGTCCCTGTGATGGAGCAAAGCCCAGTAACTCAAATAAATAAATCCTAAAAATCAAAGGCCCATACCTGCTTTCCCAAACCCATAGCAGGGGAGTGGGTCCAGCTATGAATTTGGGAAAATAACCGAGAAGAGACATGATGCTGGGCAAGTGACTTACCCTCCTTAAACCTCAGTTTCCTCAACTGCAAAATGGGGATAATGGTAACTCATTCCTAGTAGGACCCCTGTAAGGACTAAGACATAAAGCATTCCAAGCTATTGGGCACAGCAGCACCATTACCTAGGGGTTGGGGGTGGAGATAGTAATGCTTTTTTTTTGGTAACAGAAAGGGAAACAATGAAATCAAAGTCCTAAAGGGAAAAACCAGTGAGAGCATATTTAGTACTTAGTACAGTATACGGTACACCTTAAATAACCCATGAAAGTCAGCTCTTAGTTAAGGCAGCTCCCCAGGGTTGAGGCCAGAAGTGACCTACAGGTCCCAGAGGGTGGAAGCAGGGTGTCCCCAGGCGGGGCACTGCAGTGCCCAACTCCACAGTCTCTGGGAGCAGCCAGGCCCAGAGCCACTACCGGCCAAGGCTCACGCCAACTTCCAGCCAGGCCCCAAGGCTTCTGGATTTTCTACCTGCGTTTGCCTGGCTCCGTCTCCCCCAGTGCTAGCAGGGAGGGACTCTCTGCCTTTCAGGCAAGGTGATGCAGGTGACATTGGGGCTGAGCCTGGGGAGGGAGGAGGCCCTAGGGCTCCCAGCCTGGGCCACCTACTCTAGCTCTCCAGAACCGCGCTTTTGGCCTCCAATGAGCTGGCACTTGGCCTCCATCAGCCTCTGGTCACCTGCCAGCCTCAAGGAACCTCCTGGAAAGGACTGGACCTGGCATGGGCCAGAATCTGGATACTGGACTTATCACTCATTCAATAAGTATTTATTGAACACCTAATGCATATAGTCACACAACAAAAAGCAACAGACACATGTCCTGTCCTCCCAAAGCTTCTAGGCTACCGGTCCCCAGACCCACTTTTTGTTCCTAACAATAACCTTAAGGATAACATATTTTCAAAAAGAAAAAAAAGTCAGAAATTACTCAAGCAGATGTCCCTACACCTTCACATTAAAATGATCCTTTTTGTTATTGAACCAATTCATGAATTTGGAGGAGGGTGAGCAGCCCAAACGTATATTGTAAGGGGCTCTCAATGAAAATAAAATCGTCACACCCTGGCCGGTGTGGCTCAGTGGGTTGAGCACCGGGCCTGCAAACTGAAGGCTGGCTGGTTCCCAGTCAGGGCACATGCCCGGGTCCCCAGTTGGAGGCACGTGAGAGGCAACCACACATTGATGTTTCTCTCCGTCTCTTTCTCCCTCCCTTCTCCTCTCTCTAAAAAGATAAATAAAATCTTTTTTTAAAAATTGTCACACACTCCCACTCCACAGCACTGGTAACTGTCCAGCCAGCCCACGAACAGGAGTACGCTGGGGTTTCTTCTTCACCAAGGAGCTAATTTACATAACCCTAATGTTGTGATTTTGTTTTTAGGCCTTACTCTCTTGCTTTAACATTTTCCAGTTACTTACATTTTAGTGAAATCCAGGATATGGTTTTCCAATGATAACAGACAAATCAAGTTGCTGTCATTCTCTGTCCACATAGTTCACTCTCCTGATTTGTTTCTTTAATATAAATCTACACATGAAGAACATCATAATCCATGAAAACCAGACTTAGAAATTGCAATTATCACCCGTCCTGGGCTCCCCAATTAAATTTAAGGCACATTAGCATTTTGAATCCGTCTGAAAAAATAACCTCAAAATATATTTCTGCCTCCTACTGGTTGTAGAACTTGGGCAGAATTCCTAAATCCTCTGTGCCTCGGTTTCCTCATTTATAAAATGGGGCTAACCAGGTGCATCAACGTCACTGATCTGCAGGAGGGACTCAATGAAATAAGACATGTAAAGCAAGTTCTAGCTACTTTTACTGACATTTTTCAACACCAAAGCGACGTAGTGAAACATGGTGATTGAAAGGGAACCGATGCTGGGGTCTGGGTTCAAATCCAGGCTTTTCCTTTCATAACTGGGACCTCGGGCAAGTCAAGGACTCTCTCTGAGCCCCTACTTTCTCATCTGTGGAACTTGGATAAACATGCCCCAGTATCGACCTCCAAGGGGGCTTACAGAGTACCCTATGATGCATAAGCACCGTGCTAAGTTTATAACTATTTTAACGATGATGAAACCAAGGCTTATCGGAGGTGTTACCCGCTCTGGGAGGAGCTGGCTATACAACGAACTTATAGACATGCCCAGGCCCCCACAGGGAAACAGAGTTGGTCTAAAACTAAGGTCTGTATAGACAGGCAGCATCCACTTCCTGACTCACACACAGCTATTGTTCCAACGCCTTGGGTTCACATATCCATGGTGACCAGCATGTTTGTTTACTTGTTTCCTGATTTTATTTTTTTCTTGCTATTACTGGAGTCCCGCGAGGGCAGCCAGGTTGGGGATTGTATTGTTTGTGGCAAACATCAAATGCACCTGCCCCTGTGTTCAGGCAAAGTCTGGGCTAAATGCTTCCTCAGCCTTCCTTGACTAGGGGTACCTCCTCTTCATCCATGACCCACCCCTCCACGCCTGCCTTCTTGGGCCCTTTAAGGCAGGTGTCCCCTAAAGACATGGCTTCTAACCCTGAGTGAGTCAGCACCCTCTGACTGAGTGTCAAGTCTGTGCTTTACCTAAACAGGAAGAGGTGGAGGATCTACATCTGGTTCCCAGGATGGCTGGAGGCCACAACCAAACAATGTGGTGAGGACTCAGTCTCTTTCCCCCATGTTGCTGTTATTCTCAGACAGATTATGGTGACGGTAACCAGCATTTCCAGGCTTCCCTTCCACCAGCCTGGCAACACCAGCAGCAGAACAGTCCTTTCTGGACCATAAATTACATCCCCATCCCTGACCAGGTCTGTGAGGTCAAGGAGAGAAGCAGTGCTCTGATTGGCCAGGGTGAGGTCACATGCTCACTGAGGGAGCCAATAAGAAGTCATCCACAACCAACCTTGTGGACAACGGAATATGAAGGAAGAGTGGTCCTCCAAGGAAGTGGGGGTGCTGCTGCCAGAGTAAGAGGGAATGGGTCCTGGCAGGGAAAAACAACAAGCCATCTGCTCCCATGTTCTTCACAGCTGCTGCTGCTCGGGCACCTCCCAGCTCCTCACCTCGACCTGGAGGCTCTCTGCAGCCTCTGAGGCTCGGTGCCAGCCATTCCTCCGCTCAGTGAGGCCCAAACCACAGCTACATCTTTTCCCAGAGCCAGCAGCACCTCCCAGCTGCCCTGCAGTGTCGCCTGGGTTCAAACTCGATTCTTTTGTCCTTCCACACACCTCCACGTCCCATCGGGTACCAGGAACTATAGATTCAGCCTCCCCGGGCTGTTCCTACCACCCCAGCCCCCCTATTTTGGCAGGACCCTGGCCTGCCCCCACACGCTTCTCAAAACAGCTGCTCATTCAGGCTCACGGCCTCTGCTGCCAGATGCAGTATCTTCTCACTCAGCCACTATCAGCCTCCTCTGCTCAAAAATGATCAGTGGCCCGATTCTGCCTAAAAATTTAGCTCCCTGGCTTCTCACCTGGCACTCAGAGACCTCACCATATGACGGTCCCCTTCTCCAGCCTGCCTGCTCCGTTTCCCCACCCCACGCTCCAGGCAAACACCGCCTCGCACTCTGTCCACCCCGGTCTCCACCGTATGGCTCTGCCTCCCCACTGTCGGGGACCCTGTCTCCACAGCACTCTGCCCTGGAGCCGCATGCAGTGGAATTCTTCCCCACGACACTGGCTTTCTGATCAAATGCAAGCTCCAAGCTTACCTCCTGCACAACTTCAGACAAGTGCATTAGCCTCTCTGTCAGATTTGTCCTGTGCAAATGACAGTACATAACGCATCAGATGGTAACGAAAAATATGTCTCCAGAAAGCTCTCTTCACAGAGCCGGGAGCTGGGTAAGAGCTCTGTTAACAGTGGCTTCACACTATCAGCCACCAGCCCTCAAGGCCCAGCTCAAATAACACCTCTCGGTGAAGCCTTTACTGACCGCCCCCAATCAAGACTGACTATGTCCTCATATCCTACATTGTAATGTAGTTGGCCATGTACCTGTCCTTCCCCCAACGAGAATGGCACTCCTGGGAAGAGAGGAGCGGTCTCTTTCATCCTCACAGTCCTGAAACACCTCTGCTCGTTCTGCTCCCGGAGCGCCCGAACCCTGCCAGGGAAACGGACTCCGACTGCGCGCACCCCACAGCGTTCCCGCCATCAGCTGGTCATCAGTTCCCCAGACAGAGCTGATGGGCATGCAGCCCCCACTGGGCACATCCCTGGCTTCGGGAGTCTGACAGTCAGTGTCTCTGTCCTCCTCAACTCCCCGCTTGTCCAAGGACCTCAGACTGCTCTCTTCCCACTGACCGTCGCGTGAAGACAAAGATGGAGTAAGCGAATGATGGCGGTCACTGTTCCAGCAAACACGCGCGGCGCCTGCACACCCACGGCACCAGGTATGGTCTCGATCTCGGCCCTCGGCCCTCAGCCCTCGGCCCCCACTGCCCACCTCCCAGAGGGGTTGCCTACTTTATGCACCGAACCTGACCGGAAAGGAATTGAAGCTTTCCCCGAAACTCAAACCCATACTTAAAAGACAAAGGTAGGTCGCCACTAGCAGAGTCCAAAAAATGTGCTAGACACACCAGGGCATTTCTTGCACAGGCTCGATCGAGCTAGTTAGTCAATAAAGCGGTCCGAGGAGAAATTTCAAGAATCACTTAGGCAAGACGGCTGGACCAATCTCGTGACTTCCCACTGTGAAACGTGAAGAGGGATAACGCTTGGTAAGAACCAGAGGGCTTGGCATGCTTATTTATTTAAGGGATTTTATTTCTTTACGGTCCCATCAAGTGGCCTTACATGTACATGGTACGGATTGTCATCTGCACACCACCCCACCAAATAAAAGTATCTTCGTTTCACTAGTTCCAAGTGCAAAATATGCTCACTGTATAAAACCCAAGCTTCCCCAACGTCTGTTCACTGTGTTACGATCATCTCTCTGTGTCAAAGAATAGATTGCCATAATTCTCAATGACTCATTATTTGAATACGCCAAAATTCACTTTATCAACCCTCCACTTGTGGCCACTGGAATTATTTCCAATTTCTCTTATAAACATGCTCTAAACAACCTCCTGCAAATCATTAGTACACCGATTTTTCCTTAAAGTAAAATCTTAGAAATTATATTCCTAAAGCCACGGGTTACACAATTTTAAGCCTTTTGATATATCTATTGTCAAACTGTCCTTGAGGAAGACTTATCAATTTACACTCCTATCAGCAGTGTGAATGTATGAAAGAACTTAGTTAGCCACACTTCCTTAACCAAAGATGATCAATGGTTAAATTTTTGCCAGTCTAAGATTGTGCATGTAAGATTATGCTTACTAGTGAGGTTGAGCATCTTTTCACGAGCAGTGATCCCTGTTTACTGCCCATCTGACCAGTAACCTCTTTTTTCCCCTAGAAACAACCTCCCCACTTACTACCCGCAGCCTCTCTGGCTGTAACCAGAGCCACCATGTTCTTCTAACTTCACCCCTATGACCTGCAATCTGAGAATCTAAGAGTCGATGCCTACAATCTTCGGTGATCGTTCCAGAGTGATCCACTGACACCAGACAGGCCAAAGGGGGTCACTACCCAGGATTTTCCAAATCAGAATTGGGGAGGGAAAAAGCAGTCTTCTCTCTGCTGGTGGAAGCTGTCAGATGTGAAACTATGAATATGTCCCCATCGCATGGAGAAAGTAGTGGGAAAACGGGAAGCTGGCAGGTGGAGAGAAGCAGATGAGGGTGATGAAGAATGCTGGCAGGTTCAAGTCCCAAGTTACAGGGGCTCCGAGGTCGTCCTGGTCCCGGCACTTCCCTCCTTCCCTTGGACTTGCAGGCACCCCGGTCTCTTCCCAGATGAGTCCTCGCGTCCGTGTTAGTCCAGACTGAATTTCTCTCACTCGCAGCCGAGGCTCCTGCCTAATTGGCAGATCCCCTTTACTGGTCTTCCTTCTTCTGGGAACTACCTCCTCACATCCTTTGCTCACTTCTCTACTGGGCGTTTCTTCTCTCTGATTGATTTTTATGAGAGTATCTCACGTATTGAGGCTGTTTTCCCAGCTTTCACTGACTTTTTACTTCTGTCACCATCTCTTTTCTCAGAGAAGTTTTTTATTTTGCACTGTCAAATACATCAATCTGTTTCTTACGACTGCACCCCCAAACTGTAAGGAATAGTCACCCACATTTTCTTCTAAAATGTTTATAGTTTAATTTTTAAAACTCTAAATCCTCAATGACTATATAATTGTTTTAGTTAGTATAATAAACCTAACACGATATCTTTCCCAAGGATTAGTGAGCCAGTTGCCTCAACACCATTCAAATCTGCTCCCCTATTCTTTATGTGGTCTCCATAATCATTAGGGCATTGTCCATATGTGATGACAAAGATACAGAGAGACTAAGTTACCGGCTTTGGGACCTCAGACAAGTTAGCAGCAAAGCAAGGACAGAATCCAAATCACCAGTCTCCACCTTTCACCGCGTCCAGATGCAGAAAACTTAAGGAGGAGAGAATCACCAGCCCTCCCGGCATCATCCTTGATTGTGAAACCAGTGTCACCAGCCAAGATAAGGAGGACATTTGGACCAAACAGATGAAGTTGCAGGCAAATGAAGAAGTGGGTCGGGATTTGCCAGGAACCCACAGGAAGGCTGGCACTGCCCATCCCATCTCCAACCTCTTCCCTGTGGGTAACACTATCCCCGGCCACAAGCCTAAAAAAGTAGGCGATGCTTGTCAATCTCTAACTCCTTGAGGGATGCCTCCGGGTGCACGTGACAATGTTTCCCCTCACTCATGTCTCGATGGAAAATTCTTACATTTTCTCAACAATATTGACATTGTTTTCTTTGGCCAGACAGAGCACTGTGTATTTTTAAACTTTCCAGGAAGGCTGTTTATTAAGATAATACAGTACGGAACAATCAAACTGTTTATTTTTGACTTTTGATTTAATTTTCCTCTCTATAATCCACTAAAGAAAATACTAGAATCATGCATTTGCCTTTCTTAGATTGCAGACATCAGTTACATTAGCAGCAGCGAGGTTCTTTCCTGTTTGTGTCTGTTACACTTGTAACCCCTCCCGGCTCTAATTCTTTCCTTGGGGTAATTTTCATTTTAATAGGTAATGTCTGCTCTTCAAATTAACATCAGATCTTATTATGAAGTACCCACAGTTGAATTACTGTCAGTGGAAAATGCACCAGCAAATTCTCAAGATCTGAAAGGTGAAAAGAGCTGGAGAAATCACCTGGGCCAAGGTACACGTTTCTAGAGCTAAGAAAATTTTTGGCCCAGAGAGGTCAAGCAATGTGCCTAAGCTCACACAGCATGTTGGTGGCACATTCTCCCTTCCCCTGCAACCTTTCCCCTAGAGGCGTTAATCGAGCTTTCACTGGAATCAAGACATCTTGGCTTGGTGCATTTAATAGCTAGATAAGATAGATGTATCTATCTATCTTGTATTACCTTGAAAAGAAAAAAAAATGGGTGTCTTTTGACCCCACCTCTGTGAAGTTCTTAAACAACTATGCCTTGAGTTTTGCCAGATGTTAGCAACACCACGGTCTCACCTGCTGGCAGATGCTAGCCCGAGGCTGAACGTGTCTGTTTCTTGAATGTCATGGGCAGTGAGAGCGCTGGTCTGACCTGGGAATCTAAAGGCCAGGGTTCTGGCTTCGGTTCTACGGTGGGTGTCTCCGTTGTTAGGATTCTAGTGTTAGGAGGACCCCTCAGCAAGGGGTGGTACATGCATTCCAGGGACCTTCAAAGAGCAGAGCTAGCACCTGACTGATGGGCCAGAGCAGCACCAGGCAGAGCCGGGCCTGACCTGCAGACCTGGGCTCACATTACCATTTGGTGAGACCCCGGGGGACACAAGGAAAGAAACGAATCCTAGTCCCAGTCCTTGGGGAGTTAGTGATTTCACGGGTGAAGCAGGAAGCCTAATAATTTCTTTTTTTAATCCAGCAGTTCAAAATAGGATGGGCTGCTGGAGACAGGGCACGAGTTCCCAACACGAGAAAGCTTTGAGCAGACGGCAGAAACCCACCACCAGGGAGGCTGCAGAGGGTCCTGTGTGGGGAGCCAGGTTGGAGCCGAGTCTCCAAGATCCTCGGAAGAGAGTGAGAAAACCTTCCGAGCAGCGGTTCCCACGCTTGGCTGATCCTGAGGCATTTTTACAATAAAATAGAGTTCTGGATGCTACCCATGAGCTTCTGATTCAGAACATCATGTCCAGGGCTTTGTGTTATGAGTTAAATTGTGTCCCCCAAAATACGATTATGTTGAAGCACTAACCCCCGGCACCTCGGAATAGGACATTATTTGGAAGTAGGGTCTTTACGGAGGTGATTCAGTTAAAATGAGGTCATTAGGGTGCACCCTAATCTAATATGACTGTGTCCTAAAAGGGAGAAATTTGGACACAGAGACGGACACGTAGAGAGGGGAGGCTGTGTGAAGAGACTCGGGAGTAGACAGCCATCTGTGAGCCAAGAACACCGGATGCCACCAGAAGCCAGGAGAGAGGCCGGGGACAGATACTTCCCACCACCTTCGGAGGGAGCGTGGCCTGCCCGCACTTGATTTTGGCGTTCCGGCCCCCAGAACTGGGAGACGATAAACTCTGTGGTTCTGAGCTGCCCACCTGGTGGCACTTTGCAGCCCTCGGTACCCTAGGAAACAAAGGCAGCCTGGGCACCAGTGAGAGAGCTGCTGAAGTGCCCGGAGGAGAATCCAGGCCCGGGACAGGCCCTGCTTTAAGGACTGCTTCTGCTCCAGCCCTGAACTCTGCCGCCCACGTGGGCTTCCTGTGGCCCTTCCCTGGAGAAGGAAGGAGCCGGCTTTGGGGTGGCGGGGCTCCTTCCTGCACGCTGAGACGACAGCGAGCCCGCAGCCGTGTTTAGACTAATCATCCCATTAACGGGCAGCCTTTCTCTGTCCGGTCTCTCTGCCGCTTCCAGGCAGCTGTGAGCCACCGGAGTGCAAGCCAACAAGCTACAAATGCTTCCAGGAAGACAATGACATGCCCTCCTCCAGCGCTCACAAAAGTACTGAAGACCCCGGCCTCTGAACTATGCCCTCCTGCCCAGTTTCTCTCAGAGGGAGCTGGGGCGGGGCGGCAGGGCTTGCTTCGTGCTGTACTGTTTTTATTTGCACTATTGATTCTCAAGGCGGGACTCGGAGAACCCTCACGTAGGTAAATCAAATGCAAACCTTCAGTCAAAGCAGTTACCAACCTGGCTGGGTGGCTCAGGTTAGAGCGCCATCCTGATACACCAAGGTTGTGGGTTCAATTCCCAGACAAGGCACATGCAAGAATCAACCAATGAATGCATCAATAAGTGAAACAACTCTCACTCTCTCTTTCTCTCTCTCCCTCCCTCCATACCTGTTCCTCTCTCTATAATCAATATATATTTTTTAAAGCAGTCATCAAAGGAGGAACCCACAGAATTCCAGAGGAAAATGCACAAGATCAAAGACAGGAGCAAGCTCTGGCCAGGTGGCTCAGTTGGTTGGAGTGTCAGCCCATAAACCAAAAGGTTTCAGGTTTGATTCCCAGTCAGGGCACATACCTAGGTTACAGGTTTGAGCCCTGGGCAGGGTGTGTACAGGAGGCAACCAATTGATTTTTCTCTTTCACATTGATGTTTCTCTATCTCTCTCTCAAATCAATTAAAAAAAATTTTAAGTCAACATTCAAAAAAAAAATGACAGGAGCAAAAGGCATGACATAAAACCACCAGCAGCACGTGCGGCACCTCTGAGAGATTTAGGAAAGGCCACGCCTCCCCCAGGACACATTTACAAATCTGTTTCCACGAGGTGAACGGGGCTCCCTAGAGCCGTGCACGGTACCACCGAACACGGAAGTCCTCACACGTGAGAAAAGACACCGCAGGCCCGCGCTCGAGGAGGGCGGGGGGCGGGGAGCAGTTTCTTGCCGTGTGTCCTTGGAGAAGCACTTCACCTCTCCGCGCCTGATTTCCTTCTTTCTGAAGCTGAAATAATAATGAACACAGCTGCCAAGTCTGGGCTGCGGTGGTGATCACAGGCGAGAATATGGGACCACCCTTACAAAGCTGTGGGCTTGCTATCCGGGCCTGTGTCCACCGCCTACTTACACATTCAAAACCCAGGGGCAATCACAATGTCATTGCCAAATGAAATCTTTGACTGAACTTGATTTCCCTAACCTAAGCTTTGAATATCATACAAAAGATGACTGAACACTCAGAGGTGGAGGGAGGGGGGTGTCAAATCCCAAAGGTTTCAAAAATGTCACATCGCATGTCCTCATGTGTATCATGTGCCTTTCTCTTTTTTAAAAGATTTTATTTATTTATTTATTTATTTATTTATTTATTTTTAGACAGAAGGGAAGGGAAGGAGAGGGAGAGAAACATCAGTGTGTGGTTGTCTCTTCCACACCCCCCACTGGCGACCTGGCCCACAACCCAGGCATGTGCCCTGATTGGGAATCGAACCAGCAACCCTTTGGTTTACAGGCCGGCACTCAATCCACTGAGCCACACCAGCCACGGCTCATGTGCCTTTCTCATAAGATAATATACTTTATACATCTCTAGGGTCACAACTCTATTTCAGAAATTATCACTAATCTTCCCAAAGGGAGGAGACTGGGGAAAGGGGAGAATGCTATTAAACAGATACCACCATTGGGAAAAAGAACAAACAAAAAGTCTTTAAATAAATGTATAAAGATGTTACACAATGGGTAGCATATTTCTACACTGTTTACATTTAAAAATTGGAAACCCTAAGTGGCTCACTAGATAGGGTTTGGTTGAGTACATTATTAAACTAGTGTACGACCATCGAAGACACAGACCCCTCCAGAGCAAGCCCTCAGGGTCTGCTGGAAAGCACCCAGCATTCCACTGAACCGACTCTGCATTTCCGAAGTCTTTCACAATTTTCCCTGACATCCATCCGTTTCATGGGAAACTATAAACACAGATACAGGAAGGCTCTACAACACGCTGCCGACTGAAAACAGCCTCAGGGCAGCGTGAAGACTGCAGTCCCACGTGTGCAAAGTGCTCTGTACGTTCACACGTGCACATGCGTAGAAATCGGGGGATACGCCCACCTAAACGCTGCCTGCAATGATCTCGGAGGGATGACGCCGGCTGCAGAGCCCACGGGAGGAGAGGGGGATCTTTGACTTTCTTCTTGATGTTTTCCATCGTCGTTCGAGTGTTCTTTAGCAAGCATTGTCTGCGCAGATTTCTTTATGTCCTGAACATCAGAATGACTCCTATTTAACTGTGAGTCACAGCGGCACACTTGATTCTTTTTCAAATGTCTCATCTGTGCTAGCGCTGACACTCCCAATAGCTGGTGAGATGACTGAGGGAAGTGACTGTGATGGAGGAGAAAAGTGTCACGTGCAGAAGCCTGGCCCTGAGTCCAGGCTCGGGAACTAGCAGGGTGCTGTAGGGGGCGCCGTCAACCTCTGACTGTCCGATTCTTCATCTCTAAGAATAGGGGAGCATCGAACTTGCCTCACAGGAGTGTCAAGATCAAACAGAACAATGGACACACACTTTTTAAATGGTTCTTTCAGAAAAAGGACAGGAGACTTCTCTGCCTACTCACTCCTCCTTTCAGAACCTGGCGTGGTGCCAAATATACAGCAAGCACTAACTAAATGCTGGGTTTATGACACTGGGGAAGACACAAAGCCAATGCAGGGCTATTCCCATTAGAATTTTGCTTCCGCGAAACCACCGAGTTCTCCTATTTAACGCAGATATTTAGAGCGTAAAGGCCCACCCCGGGTGAATAAAATTATAAGCAGACACAGGTTCACTTCTAGTGCTTGCCCAGGAAGAACTTGACTCTGAATAGGCCTCTCAAGTCCTCAACCCCCTCACAGTCATTCCTGAAATGTTTGTAAGCTGCCAAAGAGACTAGCGAGAATACCAGGCACCACGATATAAAACAATTAGTCACCCAATAGTTACAAAAATGCAAACTGAGACGTGTACTTGAAGTGTACCCAAAGACTAACCCTTACCTTGGTAACCCATGGACCACTGAGGGAATCAGGTTGGTCCTTTTTAAATTTTTATTCCGCTATATGTTATAGAGAATTAAGCTTTAATTTTTAAAATCCCTCTAATTGGATACTACTGATGGGAAGACATCTGGGGCAAATATCTAGGCCCGGTGCATTCCGTCCCAAGCAATGGTTAGTGGTTTGGAAAATGAGTGTGCGGCGAAATAACCAGTGGTTACTAATTATTATATATCACAGGATTTGGCAGCAGCCATAAAGCCCGGTCATGTCGGCCTCTTCCTCTTCAGAGAGGATTACAGAATTGACTGTTTAGAAATTTCTTCTCCGAGTTAACATACGTTTTCTTTGTCTTAATTGGATCCAGCCTTTTTGCCCATGAACAGAAAGGCAATTTTTCTGTAACGATTGCATCCTTCAAAGGCCAGGTCATCAGCCCTTCCTAGGTCTGGAAGGATCCCTGGTTTGGCTTCCTATTTTCTTTCCATTTTCTCAGCCTTGTCCTAGTAGTGCTGTGAACAGCATGTGAAACTGTGGCCTAAGCTACCTTCGGTTTAGCCAAAAAAGGTATGAGTGTTACCGGCATCAAACATCTCCTCCGACCCACACAGAGCCTCAGAATTGGGGAGAACTGTTTGCCCCAAATGTTTGGTCTAATGCAAATATTTACTTCTTCCAAAACAAGTAAAACAAACCACTTCCAAATTGGGGATGGAGGTGGGGGAGTTTGCCAGACATTTTTCGCAGTTCAGATAAACATTTGGAAAACATTTTCCAATTCGCCCTATAGCCTTAGTTAATCATTCTTAGCCGTGTTGAATCATCTCCTAACTTACCGTCTACAGTGACATCAAGACCATTTCTTGAGAATCATACTTTCTCTGCCCCCATGTAACTCAGAGGTAGCATCAGTCAATCGTTTCTGGAAATGTTTATTGGACAACTACTATGTTCCACTCATCTGACAGATACCCTTCCTCATCTGTGACTCAATGGGACTTAAGAAAAGCTGGGTCTTGCGATACCCACTCAAGTCAGCAGCCTGACTCTTTGTCCACACGCTCACATGCTATTTGTCCTAGAGCTGGATGGAGCTCCTTTTCGTGGGGTGTCATCTGGGCATCCCAGCGAGCTCTTCCTGAGTGCATGAACAGACACTGTGCTGAGGCAGAGCATGTGTGTGCATCAGCCATTACAACGCCGTCTCTCCCGGGCCATTTGCTGACCCTCCTCCAGCTTGTTTCCACTTCACAAGTGCTGAGACCCACGCCTCGGTGGCATTCCACTTCTCAATGAGGTTTCATGAGACCTTTCATCAGGTATACAGACCAGTCTCTCTGGCTGGCTTCTCTATCGCTGGGTTAGTTCTATCCTCCGCCCCCCTTCCTTCCAGAAGTGGTTAAGTTCAGAGCTTCACCTTCTCTGCAGGAGATCAAAGACTTGACTTCCTGCCCCCCATATTACCAGGCGGTGACATCACACAGCCTCCACTCCAGCATCTCAAATTTGACAGCGACCCCCAAGGAAATCCATGGTCCTTAAGACTCTCTCTCTCTCTCTCTCTCTCTCTCTCTCTCTCTCTCTCTCTCTCTCTCTCACACACACACACACACACACACACACTGCTACAGTTTCTAAATGCAAACATCCATAAGGTTACCACTGAAAAAAAGAAAGGGGTTAACCCAAGGAGCACTTTTCTGGGGGAAAAGGCCGCTTCACACATTCTCTTTAGGACACAGAGGGGACACCCTGCACTCTGGCCAAGCCATCGCTCTGGAGGGCCTCTCCCCACCTCCCCCACCCCAGCCCCCCACATTTTTAGGTAAAGAAAGCTGCAGAGATATTAGCATACACCCAGGGTGTCACCCTCAGGCAGAGGTGTTTGAGGGCAAGAATTTCCCAAGGGGTAGCAAGTCCCCAGGGAAAGGGGCCTTGGGGCGGAGGTGACCGGCCCAGGTAAACCCATGCCAGCAGGATCTGGCCTGCCCAGTGCCCACGTGTTGGCTCTGATGAGGATAGGTAGTTAGGCCACAGCCAGTGCCATGTCCCCACCACCAGCCATCTGGTTTAACGCCTGTCCCTCAGGGGCAATTCTTTGGCTTCTCGAGATCCTCCACAGGCCATGCTATTAGGAAGAATGCCAAGAGGCTGACCTTGCTCTTCTGACAGGTTGGTGTGTGCTGGGAGGGGCAGGGGCAGTGTGGGTAGAAGGCAAATGGGGCCCCAGGAAGGATCATAGCCCTGTGTGTGCGCACGCACACGTGCAGGCATGGATGTCTAGTATACATACACCCCTCCCCTCAATCACGGACTCATGTGAGTTGATTAGCAGTGCTACTTTTACAGTGGAAACACCTACTGGGACGATTCGCCCGTCAGGCAGTCAGAACCCACCAGGAACACTTCACCCGACTGCTCTCATTGGCACTGAGCTGAGAGCAGGGTCTGGAAGGAAAATCGTATTCCCGCCTGGCCCCTTTCTCCAGGAAATCTGACGGAGACCAGCTTTATCTTCCACGGTTGCACTCGCAAAGGGGGCTACATTTAGAAATTATACCACCCCAAGACGGGGGCTTGGTTTTTGGTTTACAATATTACAAGGGTGAGGAAAGACTTATTTTTGAACATTTAAAGGACTTTGGAGGGTACTCCACAGAAGCCCCCAATTCACGTGACCTTAGACAAGTGACTCTCTTTCATCTCAGGTTCCCCATCTGCTAAAGCAGGGGACCCTCCAGCTTGGAGAGTGGAGGACAGATAAGTAGACTGGCTGAGAAGGCTTGGGGTGTTGAGGTGCTGGCAGGCCTGTGGGCCCCTGCTTCTTCATGACACAGGAGTGCTCCTCTGTTTATCTCAGTTTCTTCTGCTTTTTGCAGAGACCCCCAAAGTTGTCCTTTGAGGTTCATTTAACTGCAGCCTTAAAAATATATATATATTGGTAATCCACAGATTACAAATTCCTAGACACAAGGCAGGCCCTGTGGAAATTAGACTAATTTGTTACTGACTTCTGTCAGAAAGATGTTACCAGTTCACTCTTGGGCACAATTTCAAATAGAGTCCCTGCTTTAGACCCCACAGAAATAGCAACTAGCTGTTTCATTGTTTCAAATGCTAAAGTTGCTTTCTAGGAGTACTCTAAATGGGCTGTGTTAAAATGTTGCAAATCTCACAGGAAACAGTTTTTAAAGTGAGTACAAGAACAGTGTGTTTTTGACATCTTTCTTGTGATCTTATTTCAGTCTGTCCTATTCAAAAAATGCAACCCCTTATAATTGTTTTACCTATTTTCACCCTCATTTTGGAGTGCCTTTTTGAAGTCCATGGAAAGAGGTAATTATTTTCCATTTTTCTGTATATTTACTGCATACACAACTTAACTTTTTCCTTAATGCAATGATTGATATAGAATATTCTCATACCAGGAGTTTCAAGAAGGAACATGGGGTTCTGTATGTATATTTGTAATATGTGCTTAATTTGAATCAGGAAAGTCAGTTGCTCAATCTAGGCAAATTTCCCAACAAGATACGAAAAAAAAAAAAAGAAAAGGAAATAAGGGTGGCTCACCACCACCACCAATATCTACTATTGTCCCCGAGCTGAATTACTCTCTGGAGCCAGTCCTAATCCCAGACCCCCCATGGCCCAAGCCCTTGCCATCTCCCCCTCCCAGCCCCCCCACAACATTTATCTCACTCCCTCTCCTTAACCTTCCCCCAATTATCATGTCAGAAGTTAAGGAGTTACCACACTCATTTAATTTGATGTGTAGAACTCCAGAGCAGCTCTGTCCAAATGAACTTTCTGCCGTGCTGAGAATGTTCTATATCTGGACCATCCAACACGGTAGCCACTGGCCTCATGGGACTACTGAGCCCTTGAAACGTGGTTCGAGTGCTTAAGGAACTGAATTTGCAATTCTAATTGACTTCCACGCAAACAGCCACATGCAGCTACAAGCTACCGTGTTGGACAGATGGCGCACCTTTAGAAAAGTAAAGGCCTTTAACCTTTTCAGGACACTGCCAGTGACTGGCTACATCAGAGGACATGCCCAAACCCGCCCCAACAAAAAGCCAGAGAGGAAGGTGGCCTCTGCCACCTTCACTCCAGCACTGTGGCCCATCGACGCCATCCAGGACGCTACCCCCCAAAAAGCACCAGAGCTCCGCCTAGCGGGTACCGCTGCAACCCAGCCTCCTCTTGGGTCCTGTTGTCCCAACCAAAGGGCCTTCTTGCCATTGTTTTTCACAGTTTCCATTTGTAGGAAATGACTTTTGTGAAAACACAATGTCTTGGATGATTAGCAGTTGTCTTCCAGATTTGGGCCTATCCCTCAAGTGTGACCCTTGAATTATCCTTAAATCATGTTTTGGTTCTGCAGGTTACTGTCCAAGTTCTTGGTGTAGCAGAGTCACTGATGTGTACCCAGCCGAGCAGGTCAAACCACAGTCAGCTTCAGCTCTTTGGGGGAAAAAACCTGGTTTTACTCTATCAGATTCACCAGTTAAAAGCCTGAGCATACAACGATGCTCAGCTCCATCCCTTTGCCCACCTCCAGCTGCATCTCCCCGAGGCCGACATCCAAAATGCCACCTCCCCCAGGGTCCTTCAACAATGGGTGTTAAATGAATGAATGATTTTACCCTTGCAAGAATTTCAGAAGATAATGTAAGAACAGTTTTCTCAAAATGAGAAACTGAGGGGGCATGGGGACACAGGGTCTAGTTAGGAAGTAGCAGCTTTCTCTTTAAAAGGTAGCATGATTTAGTAAAATGGAGTGCTTGCCCCTGGCTTTAGATAGTACTAAATGGAACAATTTGTTTTCACCCTAAAAAGTTAAAATTTAGACAAGCTTGATTTATTGACCAAAATCTTTCCAATATTTATGATGTTCTTAACTAAAATATTTCACTGAAATATAGCAGGATGTGTTTTAAAGTAGAAGTCATTCCTATTATTTAAGCCCATATAATCCATATTAATCATTTAAAAATCACATCTTAAAACCCTCATCTCCACTATTCTATTCTGATGTCAGGTGTGGGGCTCAGGGCAGTAAGACTGAAGAAATTCCTAGTTTCCTTTTCTACGTGTGACCTATTTGTAGTCACTTTCTATTCTTTTCACCTCTGAGCTGCATGAGCTATGGCAGTGATATCTTTCTGAAACCACGGGACTTTTTTATTTCAAAAATGTCTAGACATTATAATACTTTCCCTTAAGCCACAAATGTACCGGCAACAAATATTACCTTTAACTACTGCCTGCAGCCCTGGATGGTCTCCTGAGGGCACTGGAAGCCCCCAGGTATGGGTTGAACAGCCCTTGGTAAAGGTGAATTTGGTCGTATGTTGAACTCTTTCCTGAAATTCACTTGGACATTATGAAAGAATACAGCCTAGACCCTAAAGGTGCCATTTAGCAAGCCATGACAATAGCAACAGTTTCTGAAGACATACTTTAAACAAGAATTAGCTTGGGCACTGCAAGAATCTAGCTTGCTTGGAGTTAAAAATCTGACAAGAAGCAGCTAAGCTCTTGAAAGATGAGAGTCTTGTGGGCATTTAACTGATGCTTGTAAAAACAGGCAGCTAGATTCATTAAAATCATCACTTGAAATCTTTCTGTAAGAGAGCAAGGCCTTCTGAAAACACTGCTTTTGGTTTCTCTACCTCTGAGTTGTCAGTATTGAAAAGAAACTCTAGAACAAATACAAGGCCGTTGCATTTAATGGCATTACACTTCACAGGCCAGGCGGTGCTTACCCGCCTCGAGCTAGCTGGCTGCGTATGCCAGGAGGAAAGCCGTTATGGGGGCTGTGTTCGTCATCATGAACTTGGGGTGCGAGGGAAAGGGAGGGGGGAGGCCTGGGCTTTCAGCCCTGCTGTGGAATGCTGATTCTGTCCAAGTAAGGCCTGCCCCTCACCGGCTAGAGGCTAGATGTGGGCTCCCTCTCTCCTCCAGCCCTCCCCAGCCTCTGCCAGCCTCCAGCTTCACCTCTGCTTGGACCCTCGATCTTAATCACCAGGAAGAGCCAAGCCCACACATCATCCAGTTATCTGAGGAAATGGTTCTCGCATATTCTGGGTTTCAGCAATCGTGATCAATGGCAAAGTCATTATGTTTCCGACGGCTGTGTGCCTGTGCTCGGTGTCTGCTAGAATCACGCTCGGGAAACTGGGATCGATGTTCCCTCAGTCATCTCTATTGATCGGATGTGACTACTGCAGGCCTGTGGAGAAAGGAAAGGTGGGCCCCTGCAAAATTTCTTCCCACCTCTGTTCCCCTCAAGAGTGAGGCTACAGGCCTAACATGTGAGAAAAACACAAAAACTTCCGCTGCAGCAACAACAACAACAAACACACCAAAGGCACCCTGCAAATGTTCTGTCACTACGATCATTCCAACCCTGGCCGGCTTCCCAGTTCCCCGAGACTCCGAAATGTGAGTAAGTAGGTAGATGGAGCTGGTCGGAGCTTACTCACTTAGCTCATCTCTGCAAACTGGCATGAGTTTGGTCCCAACTTCTTTCTTTTTTTCTTTAGCCACTTTTTAGGAGAGTAATCGAAAGTTCCTAAGAGTGACCGAATTGAAGTTTTCTCATGAGACCAAGATAAACAAACAGAATACATTAGGGTGGTTTAAAATTTTCTTATTTCAAAACAACTGTCACAAAGGGGCAATTTGCTTGCTATGCTTTCTAATTACTAACAATGAATCATTTTTATGCTAATATGCCTATAGATTTTTCTATTTCATTGCTATATTCATGTTTTCCACTTTATACATGTTTTATTATGGTAAGAATCTTAATTTACAATGAATTTAAAAGTCATCTGCCTTTCAGAATGCATAATAAAAACAAAAGATAAGCCCCAAAATTATCCACCAACATGGATACAACTACAAATTCCTTTATAGCATTTGCAAAGTGTGTCTGTCTTTCTTCAAGGTCTGTTTCCCAATTGTTTGGAATAAATGTGACTTTTACTTGAAAGCATCATTTCAGATTGTTTACAATATATTTCGTTAAGTGCTCTAAATTAAATTTCACATTCACCAACTATATTTCTCATCTGTAACCATTCACAAGAATCTTCAAGTAAGAAGTGTTTTTAAATATTCCAAACAACACAGGTTTTTTTAAGATACTAAAAATACATCAGATATTTCACTAAACTAATTAGAACTTTCATTCCTGGATAATAAAATTACTTGCAGAATTACTTAATTTAAAAGAATGACTTCAAATGTATGAGAACTGAGAAGAAAAAATAAATTGCTTTTATTTCTATAAGCTTCCATACTAATTAGAATATGTGCTCGAATTTTTAATAAAGATGCAGCAAGAAGAGAATGAGAGCACTTAAAATCATGGGTTCTGCTTATACGAAAGAGAGAAAAAAGGGGAGAAACGCAAATTTAAAAATGAAGTTTCTATGTAAGTGATTAATTTTTCTCATTCATGTGTCAGTCTCTCCATTTCCTTTCAGGCTAGACACTTTCCATTTCAAAGGCATCATCAAGAGCTACTTTCTCGCCATGAGATGACCGCCAAACTCTCAAAGACAAATTGAAAAGGCTCTAAAAGGACAAGGAAGTGTAAGGCACATTATTGAGTGCTTTTAATCACTGCAATTCCATCATTCCACATAAACGTCCTGCCTGCAGGCTCTTCCTTCCCTAAGGTCCTGGAAAAAAAACTTTTTTTTTTTTTTGTTAACCCAACGAATCAAAATATCAGGCGGTGAATTCATTTCGGTGAAAAAAAAATCTAGGGAGACCAATTTGAGGGAGAAAATTGGTAACACTTTGCCCACTCCAAGCAAAACATTTTAAAAGAAGCAACCAATTGCGAAGGAAGGAAAAAGCGTGCCCCAGGCAAAGGAACGTGTGAAGCAGCAAATCTCGGGAGCAGAATTCCCCGGACAACTAGAGAAACCAGGGGAATTTACAAAACCTCCAGCACCATCCTATCCAGTGACTTCCCAAGAATTAATTTCAGAATGTAGGGAGGGAGACGAACTTTCCCAGCCCCAAGCCTTGAGATGTACAACCAAATCCCAGCACTAGGTGGCGGCTGCAAAGACGGAGAGCGGGGGCGCGAAGGGGAACCGGCCGGCTGTCCCCCCAAGCCCACCCCCCCGCCGGGCTTCTTCCGCTTCAGGACGAACTGCCCAGCACAGAAGACAGCCCACTGGCCCCCACCTTTGCCCCTCTCGCTATAATTTCGCGTAGGCAAAAAGAAAAAAATCAGGCCTTAGAACCTGAAGTTGCCAAGTAGCAGCCTCTCCTCCAAATCTGTTCTCACACCAAAGCTGAGCAATGGGGAGGGGGGTGGGGGGAATAGACCTGCATATTTTAAACTCTGCTGGGGTTTTCAAAGCAAACCTTCCTGGCAGCTGCTGCAGGCTGCTTTAGAGCGACAAGTGACGACCAAATTACGACATGAATGCCGGGTAGAATTGCTGGGCTGTGCATCACCCAACCCGCACAGCGTGCACAGAGCCACAAGGTGATGGAACCGGCTGGATAAACATAAGTCGTTTTATTGCGGGCCAAAAATTCTTCCTTCATTCATCAAAGTGGGTGAATGAAAATATTAAGAAGTAGGTATGGCATTTTCGTGGGCTGCTCCCGGAGTATCCTTCTGAAGTCGAGACCTTGCTCAGGCTGCCTTCGTACCTTGGGTGTCAAACGGAGCCTCCTCCCATAAAAAGGAAAAACCACTTCCCCGTTTAATAAAAAGGCTACACGCCAGAGCTCAAGTCTTGGCAAAAGAGATGTTACATAAATTCCAGGTGTTCCTAAATATGTATGTTTACAGGCACACAATTATTTCAGGAACCGTCTGAGTTTCTGGGCCACTTTTCCCCCATCTCTAGGAAGCTACAAAACGTGTGTTTATAGCTTTGACTTTAGGGTCTTACCCACTCCATTTAGACACTTCCTGCCAGCTAAATGCAGGAAATGTACTGATTTGCACCCAAAACGCATTTAAGCACCGGCACACTTACCTTTCTTTTCTTAATTGAGCCAAAAATTAAACAATTCAGTTACCGCCCCCCAGCCCCCCTCCCGCAAAAAAAAAAAAAAAAAAAAAAAGGAAAGAAAACCACCTCTGAAATCCTGAATTATTTTCTAGGTGATTTGTACAGCCATCCTCTCGTTATTCTAGGAATAGGCTAATTCCTCAACATCTTACTTTGCCTTTAAAAGGCTTCCTTCCACACGACGGGATTTCCCTAAGAAACATTCCCAGCGGATGGTTTCCAGCAAGAGCCTGTATCAACTCAGCCTGCGCAAGCAAAGACTTGGCTCCTGCCAATTCCACCCCCCCCCAACACACACTCACTCACACACACACACACACACACACACACACACACACAAATTCACACTCATAGAAACATCCCGGGCAGACTCGGAAAGCTATGTTATTTGCTTGTTTCATGTTTGCCCCTCTCTTCCTGAATGAATGCTTTTCCAACTGCCCTTTTCAACAGCTGCCGCGATGTCTGTAAGGTTAGAGCAGGAAATCAGGGGATATTTTAGCATCCTACCCCCTGCGACCTCGATGTTTCTCCTTCTCTACCCAAGTCCAGACTCTGTGAGCCCAAGGGCAGGAACCCTGAAGCGTTTGCAGAGTAGCTCTCAGAGGTGTCCTGCACGCGACCAACTCACTGCGGGCATCCTGCACACACACGCCCCAGCCCACACGCCGCCCGACACCCGCACCCTGGCCCGCGGCGAATGAGCCAGGCACGCACCAGCCCTGCCTCTTACCTTCCCTGGCTTTCAACAAGACCGTGTTGGCCACGATGTTTTCCAGCTCCATTGACAGTCGGCGGTCAGCGAGGGAGCCGGCCGGCGGGGCTGTCAGCGCCTGGGGGTGCTGCCGCTGCTGCTGCCGCTGCTCGGGCTAACGCCGCTGCTGCCGGAGCCGGGAGCCGGGATCCCGCCTTTCCTACCGCATTATTCCAGCTCCTATCCTTCAGAGTTTTCCTCGTCTGCAAAGAGGAGCCGCCGCCGCCGCTTCTTCCTCCCTCTGTGTCCCCCCTCCCCCCTCCCTCAACAGTCTCCCCCCCACCCCCCACCCTCCGCGTTTCTCTGTCACTCCATTCTCCTCCCCTCCTGCTCCCTCGGATGCTTTAATGCCTCGGATGCTTCTGCCTCCCCTCCGTCCCTCCCGGGGGTGTGGTACTAGCGAGCCCGGGCGGCCGCACTGCGCAAGCGTCAAACCCGGCCGCGCCTACAGTCTCGGCGCTCCTGGCGCCGGGCCTGCTGGGACTTGTAGTCTTCCCTGCGTTCCGCGCTGGGGCTAGGGTGGTACGCGGCTGGGAGTCCAACACCCGCCCCGGGACCCGCACCCAGCGTGAAGGCGGGCGCGGTGCTGCGAGGGTCGGTGGGGGAATCAAAAGCAACCCGGCTGAGCCGGAGCCCTCAGTCCTGGAGCTCGGACTCGCACGCCCACACCCCGCGCTCCGGCTCGTACGCTTCCCGCCCTGCCGAGAGCGAAGAAAGCGAAGTCCACAGGCCACGGCGGAGGTGGGAGAAGCGTCGCGGCCCGGCAAGCACCAGTGCGGGTCAGGCTTAACCTTGGGACGTACTCGGTACGAGAGGAAGGTCGGCCCGGCCGGACCGTGAGCCGCACCCCCTTCCTCTGGGCCGCGCCGGGCCCACGCGTGGACTGCAGCCCAGAGGCAGCGAGGTGCGCCCGCGGGCCTCGCACCGGGCAGCCAGTAACTGTGCGCCGTCCCACACGCACACGGGCCCGTTCGCTGACAAAGGTGTACTTTGTTTCCTCCAAAGGCGCGAAGGGGTCTGCGACTCGGTGGCGACCCGCCACCGGCGGCCGCGGCTGTGACCGCGCAGCCCGAGCGCCCCCCGGCGGTCGCGGGGTGGGGCGTCCGGCAGCGGGTCCGAGCGAACGGCGTTTCCCAGAGCTGCGGACCGTCCGCGCCCTCATGAACCGGACTCTAGGGGTCCCTGCGTGGGAAGCGTCCCTTTTGGCTAATAAACTGCCTTCTAGCACGTGGAGTCCGTAAATCATCAAACCCCATTACAACCAAATTCATTCACAATAAAAACGCAGATGGGATTACCTGTGTAGGCAGTGGGGAGTGTTAACGAGTAACAACGCCTAGCTGGTGTTGGAAATGCGTTTTCAAACTCCAGGCTCATTTATATTGGGGCTCTAGAGTCTTTCTACTGTGTGTTCAGAACATCAGACTCAGAACATTCAGCCTCGCTTCCTCTGAAGGCCCCGCTCCTGGGAAATGGGCCCTCGATCACCCTGGTGGTCTGCTACGAGTGTCCTCTGGGCTGGGGGAGGGGCGGACTGGCCCCAAGAACAATGAGGCTTTTGCCTCCTCTGCATCCTGCGGGCCGGATATCCGTTCAGAAGCCGGCTTTGGGCCTTCTCTGTGCAAAAGGAGGAAACCTTCTGTCCCCAGGGCTGCCAGGAAGTGACAGGGAGGTGCCGAGAGAAACTGAGAACAATTATTAGGCATTGGAGAATATAAAGAAATCAATAGACTTCCCAGGCCTTGGAAACCAGAATGGTTGCTGATTCTAAAAACACAGGACTGTTTGTTTCCTAATGGCGTCTACCCACCAACACCACCACTTCCTAGCGTCTGCATTTGGGTCAGTGGGTCTCCCTGAGCCTCCGTTGTCTCCTCTACAAAGTAGGAGCAGTAACAGTTTACCTGTTAGAAGGCAGGGAGTTGAGCGGATAACTTCTTAGGCACCTTCCAGTCCAGGAATTATTGTCCCAAGCAACCCAGGCTTGGTCTTGGCTACCTATGCACATACTCAGAGAGAGAGCCTTACAGTGGAAAGGTCTCAGAGAGAAACCTAGGGCTGTCAGCCTCTCAGAGCCACCAACGGCAATGATCACTTGCTGGCAGCCTAAGCTGATGCAACCCTAAGTCTGTTATTTTGGCTGACATAAAAAAGAAAAAACTAAATTTAAATGCCTTTTTAAAAAAGATTTCTAATGTATTTTTTTGGAAGAGGGCAAGAGAGGGAGAAGGAGAGAAACATCGGTGTGGGCTGCTGCCTGGGACCCGGCCTGCCCCCCAGGCATGTGCCCTGGCCGGGATCCAGCCTGCTGACCCTTCCGTTCAGGGCCGGTGCCCAACCCGGAGCCACACCGGCCAGGGCTAAGTTTGAGTGCTTTCAGATGCTTGTGCTCCATAGTAGCCATCTCAAACTTTTATGTGCATACAGATCGTTTAAGGGTCCTGTTAAAATGTTGATTCCATTTCACTAGGTCTGAGATTCTGTTGTTTCTAACAAATTCCAAGGCTCTGTCAATCCTGCTGGTCAGTGCACCACATTTTGAGTAGCAAAGCTCTACAGCCAACCATAACCCCCACCACCCCCTGATGTATAATACCCAGCCCGGGTCACCAGTGATTTTACCTATCTCACCTCTATAGGCATTTGAGTTTGTAACGCTGCCCGCCCAACCCCCTTTTACAGGTGTGAGACAGACCAGGTGGAATAAGTAGGTTCTGCGTGATCACTTAGCCAGCAAAAGCCTATCTGTTTCTCTCTCTGCCACATGGTAACACGTCCTGCCTACAAAGTACATGGCTGTACTTCAAGTATCTGTGCCTCTATGAAGAAATTAGGACATTCCGATGCAAGAATGAAATAATAATGGCTGGATTTACTGGATACCAGCTGTAGCCCAGGTCCTGCACTAAGTGCTTCACATGGATTATTTCACTGACCACAATATCTGGATAAAGTAGAAAACATAGCTCCGTTTTATAGATAAAGCCACCTCGTTAGGAGGAGTTTTATAGCTTGCTTAAGGTCACATATCTAATAATAAGTAAACGACCCGGGATTTGAACCTAGCGGTCTGACTCAGAGTCTATGCACTTAATTTCTGGCTAGCTCAGGCTGGCAGGCAGAAATTGGTTGCAATTGTTCCATTTGGCTGCCAGAGTGAACTGAAGTTGTATTGTAAGAAGGCAAGGGAGACAGTTGGTTAAATGATTGAGTCTTAAAGGGGTTTGCCATCCCCTTCTATAATTCCACTATTATAGCTTCATTCCTTTCAATTAACTGCATTAACTACTCACAGTCCTCTTGAAAGGTAGGGTTGATTCAAGGGAGAATCGTCCATTAAATATTAATAAGTAAGTAAGGAACCTTGCTGGCTGACAGCAAGAATGGAAATCCGAATGGAGGACTGGGTGGGTTTGAAAGGGATGGGAATACGCCATCCCAGTGCTGAGACAAACACAGACTTCCAGTGTTCTCGGGATCAGCTGAGCTGGACAGGCAAAAGAAACAGGGAATCTTCTCATTCTGTCGGCTCCTGTACTGCATGGATAAAGCTGCTCCGTCAGAGTTCTTGTAAATAGAAATTGACTATTCTGTGGCCATCATAAATAAAACAACAGACAAGTGTTGGAGAGGTTGTGGAGAAAAAGAGACCCTAGTGCACTGTTGGTGGGATTGCAATCTGGTACAACCACTGTGGAAAACAGTATGGAACGTCCTCAGAAAACTAAAAATGGACCTGCCCTTTGATCCAGCAATTCCACT
>CM052542.1:149188693-149324947 GCA_028533065.1 Trachops cirrhosus | reverse complement strand
ATATAGAGGACACATGGACAAAACTAGGGGTGTTGGAAAGGGGAGGGAGGAGGGGAGGAATGGGTGGGTGGGCTGGAATGGGAATAAAGGATAGAAACTGTACTGAATAAACTAAAATTAAAAAATTTTTAAAAAAAAGTAAAAAAAAAATACACATCCAAAAAAAAAAAAAAAGAAAGAAATTGACTATTCTGGATAGTCACGAATCTATCTCCATCCTAAAATATGGATTGCTCTGGCCTGAATAATCAAACTGGCTCTTTGAATAGTGCCGGAGCTGGAGTTCTCAGGCGTTGCCTCGCCTCACAGCTTTCTAGTCATCAGGAAACAGCGGGAGATAGTGCTCTCATTCTCCCACTGACTCTCTCACCTTCAGAGTTTCCCTTTATATACCAAGCCCTGTAGGGGATACAAAGGTGATTTTCCAGAAGAGCTCGGCACTAGGGAGGAAGACAAATTGGGAGGCAACCCACCAAGCGAAAATGGAATAAGAGCCATTGTGGACACGTATACAAAGGACTTGGAAACAGAGAAAAAGAAGTGATTCCAGGCACCTGGGAAGATTCTAAGGAGGAGGCGTGAGAGCTGAAAGTGGAATTGGAGCCACAAGGTTCCCAGTGGCATTCCCTTCTGTCTGAGAAGTCCCTTCACCGATGGCCCCCAACAGTCACCAAATTTAACATTCAGAATGTTACCATGCTGTAGACCTCCTATCATCCTTTAAAGTCAAGTTGCTTTAAACTTTTTACTCATCCTAACCAATCATATTGGTGAAGTAACTGGTAATAGAAATACCACACTTTGGAAAAAACTGACCTCCAAGCAGCACACTGAGAAAAAAACTATTCCGAGCAAGGGGTCTGAGCAGCCTGTGGTTGGAGATGAACCAGTGGACCTTACCAAACCTGTTGGGAGGCTGCACCCAGGTGCTGCTGGATGATTATGGCCTGTGGACATCCGAACACCCATCCTGATAGCAGGACTTTCCGGGCTCAGCTGCTAGGTTTCTTTTTTTTAATATTTTGTTTATTTACTTTTAGAGAGAGGGAAAAGGAGGGAGAGAGAGGGGCAGAGAAACATCAATATGAGAGAGAAACATCAATCAGTTGCCTCTCATACGTGCCCCAACCAAGGACTGGCCCGCAACCCAGACACGTGCCCTGACCGGGAGTTGAACCGGCAACCCTTCACTTTGCGAGACAGAGCTCAACCAGCTGAGCCATGCCAGTCAGGGCTCTGCTGGGTTCTCAAATGCAGGTTCAGAAAAGATTCCTGGTGAAACACACGTGTTTGCTGATGGTCCCAACCACATGTGGTTTCTGTGCTTCTCGTCTTCAGTGAGAATACGAGGCCTCCTTCCCTGGTCTCATGTTCAGTTAGGAGAGTCCCCACAGTAGACTTACTGGGGCACTGAGTTGTTTAAAAGTTGTTGCCTCCGTTATACTTAGAGGAGGCCTGTTGCCCAAGGTCAGCTGCTAAGTGGGTGATGAGGCTACTTACTTAGGTAAGTGTACTACCCAAAGGCCTGAACATAGACAGTGCCTTCCATGTAGTGAGCATTTGGCAATATTTGCTGACTTGGAGCAAATATGGCATCACTCAGCCCCACCTACATCTCTGGGATGCTGGCTATTCCATATTAGTTAACTATCAAAATTCCCACATCCCCGCCATATCAGAGATGAAAAGGGAAAAGTAGGGGAGACTGGCTTCCTGGTATCATAGGTCAACATCCTAGAAAGCCACGGGCAATCACTCAGTGCCTGGAACTTCCAGCTCTCTGACTGTACCTCCATCCTCAAAAGCAGCTGTTTCCTGTGATCGGCTCAGCAGTTCAACTGATCAGACAACCTAAGAGGCAACTGGGCAGACCAATTTCAAGTCACTTTTCAGACTGAGTGAAACAAAATATTCACCCCCAAAATGGTGCACAGGAAGCACCACTTTTTGTTTGGTTCAGTGCTGAGCAGTCATATAGATTTAGATGGAGGGAAAATGTTCAAATTGGTAAGAAAATCACACAGCAAAAGTATAAAAATTAATTCAGAGTGTGAAGAGGAAAAATCGGCTCTTTTCACATTATCTTCTTAAAAGCCAATGATGTTCAGCTAATATGGATACGCAAAGACTCCAAACCATCCCTTACAGTCTTTTTATGGCCAGCATCTGTCAGGTGATAACCCAACCAAAGCCAGGTTCATTAGTTTGAGCATGGTAGCCTGCAACAGAAATGTGGATACAGCCCTGGCTGGTGTGGCTCAGTGGACTGAGCGCCAGCCTGTGAACCAAAGGGTTGCCAGTTTGATTCCCAGTCAGGGCACATGCCTGGGTTGTGGGCCAGGCCCCCAGTAGGGGATGCATGAGAGGCAACCACACATCGATGTTTCTCTCCCTCTTTCTCCCTCCCCCCTCTCTAAAAATAAAAATAAAAAAAGAAATGCGGGTGCAGTCTTGACAACAAAGGTAGAATTGCATCTTAAAGAGAAAGAGGAGGTGAGATGAACTGAATGCAATGTGGAAAGCCCTTAAAACCAGAGGACTCATGACTCATAGGTGAGACGGGCTCCAGCAGTTTGGACCTCACTGCTGCAAACTCTCTCTGGTTCCAGAGCCTCTAGGTTTCATTATCCTGCAGACCATGGTACAAAACTTTTACTGTCCTACAATGCCTGTAGGGCGAAGACGTCCAAGACACATTGCAGGTATGTGAAAATTTCATTGACCCAATAGAAGGAGGGCATACTTGCTCCCTCTTGAAGTCTCATCTAGCGACCCACTTATATGCTAAATAGCATGTAACAAATGCTTAGAGTTTTAGAAATGTAATGTTTTACACAGATTGCTCTTTAACAATTACATAAAATAGAATATGGTATCCAATCTACCCAATTGATTTGGAGAGGCTTAATTTCCTCCTATAGAAGCAAAGGCGGGGTTACCGTGCTATAGAAATAAGTTTTGCGCAAGAACCTACACGGCTGTCAAAGTCTCCTCGATGGAGAGAGGATGCCATCTAGCACGGACTCTGGAGAGCAGCAGCCAGCTCCCAGATGACAAAAGCAAACCTCAGGCTCCACATTCTGTGGTCTAAAATGAGGCCGTTGAGTGTGCTAGGCCAGTTCATTTACAGTGCAAACAGTTCCCACATGCTACAAAGTCGGTTCTGCTTATGAAGTGGTTACTGGGCTATAGAACGTTTCCATTACTTACATCTCAAGCTCCACAACCCTCTTGTGCTCCAGGAGCCAAACAGGATTCCAATGAATCTCCCTCTCCCCTGGCTGAATTTGTCCTCTCCATGTTGTGGAGGTGGGCCAAAGGTTGGCCTGTTCTTGTTAAGGACACAGGATATTCGTTCCATGAAGAGCTGGACCATAACTCCTTTCACTAGTCATCCATGGATGAACATTTTTATTATTATCAATCTGTTGCCAGAACAATAAGACAATGATTTTTTAATTTAGTTTAACCTTTTTATATTGATTTGAGAGAGAGAGAGAGAGACATTGATTTGTTGTTCCACTTATTTATGCATTCATTGATTGCTTCTTGTACGTGCCCTGACCAGGGACTGAACTCACAACCTTGGTGTATCAGGACGATGCTCCAACCAACCAACGCACCTGGCCAGGGCAAGACAATGATTTTTTTTAAAGAGTTAACGAGCACATTTTTTCTTTGTTGTCTTCTACCTTTTAAATTTACATACAGTAAAATAAAATTCACTCTTTTCAGTGTTTAGTTGTATGAATTTGGACAAATGTATATACTTGTGTAATCACCAACACAACCAAAATATAAAATAGTTTCATCAACTTCTGATTTTGCTTTCATATTTTTCTTTTCCTTACAAAAAAATCTGAGTTTCTAAAAACGTTAAACAGAATTGACATATAACTCAGCAATCCCACTCTTGGGTATATACCCAAAAGAATGAAAAACATGTGTCCACACAAAAACTTGGGCACAGGCATTCGCAGCGGCACTTTCAGGAGAATCAGAAGGCGGAGACGATTCTAACGTTCTTAGTCATCAGCAGGTTGATGGCTGAGCAAACTGTGCTCTAGCCACACAATGGAATAGTATTTGGCCGTAAAAAGTGCTGATTCATGCTACAAGGTGGACGAGCCTCAGAAACCTTTTTCTAAGTGAAAGAGGCCAGAGACGAAAGGACAAATGTTGTATGATTTCACTTCCATGAATTATACAGAAAATTCATCGAGACGGAAACACAGACTGGTGATTGCTCAGGGGCTGGTGTTGGGTGGAAGGGGGGGAGGTGCTTAATGGGTGTAGGGTTGGTTTGGGTGATGAAAACGTTTTGGAGCTGGACAAACGGGGTGTTTCCCCAACACTGTGAATGGACGAAATGTTACTGACCTGCTCACTTCAAACTGATTCATTTTAGGTTGTGTGAATTTTACCTGAATAAAAATAAAAATTTTAATCCAAGTAATAGTTGAGAAATTCTTCAATTAGACCAAGTGATGAATAATTATTAATGTGCTAACAATTTACAATTTTCAAACTGCTCTCGCCTACATAATCGGTAGGTAGTTATTATTTTTTGCTCCCTTTTTATTTTTTTATTTATTGGTTTTAGAGACAGAGAGAGAAGAACAGGGAGAGAGAGAGAAACATCAATTTGTTGTTCTACTTATTTATGCATTAACTGGTAGCTCCTTGTATATGCCCTGACTGGAGATCAAACCCACAAACATGGCGTAGCAGGACAACACTGTAACCGACCAGGGCTCATAGAAAGGTATTGTTATTTCAATACTATAGACAAGGAAGTTACAGGCCAGAGAAATAAAAGCATGCATGACCAGAAAGTTGCCAAGTTGGGACTTGAGGATGAGTTCCTGATTCCACTCTACTGCATGGCCTTCCCGCATGATAGAAACGTTGTAGCGTTTGCACCAAATGGCATTGACCTTGCAGAAAGAAAGAACACTGGCAGGAGGCCTGGAGTCCGGGGAGCAAGTTGAATGGACAGAAGGAAAGGCAGAGAAGAGGAAGAAGAAATCAGCAACAGAGGACCCCAGCACTAGTGTGATGAAGGAAATCACGACAGGGGACAACAGGCAAACGGGCGGGGGATGGAGGGGGACTCCGAAGGAAAGAGGCTTTGAGCCACAATAAGCACCCCATTAGGTAATTCTAAATTAGGAGCTTCGCCACCCCAGTGACCAGAGGGACTGCTCCTCAGGCTCCCTTCCCGCAGCCCACTCATCCTCCCTCCTCTCTGATGCCATTTTCCCACTCGGAAGGGACCAAAGACAAAACAAAAACTGAGCAGTGTCTTTATTTCCAGCCCAACCTCTCACCCCACCTCTGCTTAACCTCTCTCCCGCTGGCCCCCGCATCTCTCTCTGTGGTCCCCAGCATCTGACTTGGGAGCACACCCGTACGGACCATCTTGCCGGTCTTGTCCCCATCCAGTCCTCCTCCTCCAACTGACCTCCACCCCTGGCTTTTCCCTGAAAGAGATTAATCCCCAGCAATCAGCCTTCCCCGATGAAGACATTCAAGTATTACTCAGCACAGTTTAACTCCTCTTTATTCCCAGCTCTCCATTCCAGAGTAGGAATTTGGCTTGATTTCAAATAACTAAAAGCCCCTCAAAGTGTTTTCCCAAAATGAAAGCGCCTCTTCCCCTTCAGATGAATTTTTCCTCCATCCCTGACTACCACCGCAACAAAAATACTGCTTGCCTAAACAGTCTGCATCTCCTTTTCATCACCATATTTCAGAAACATTGGTGCCAAGTCACAAAGCACATCCAGGGGTGTCCAACAGGCAGCTTGTGGCCAAGGATGCCTATGAATGTGGCCCAACACAAAATCACAAATTTACTTAAAACCTTTTTTTTTTTTTGCTTGCTGTGGCTGGCATGGCTCAGTGGATTGAGTGCTGGCCTGCAAACCAAAGGGTCATCGGTTTGATTCCCAGTCAGGGCGCATGCCTGGGTTACGGGGCCAGGCCCCAGGTGGGGGGGGCGAACAAGAAGCAACCACACATTGATGTTTCTCTCCCTCTCTTTCTCCCTCCCTTCCCTTCTCACTAAAGATAAATTAAATCTTTTTTTTAAAAAAGGATGTACTCATAAAATTAAAAAAAAAAAACAACAACTTTTTTTGCTCATCCGTTTTTGTTAGTATTTGTGTGGCCCAGAGACGCCAAATGTTAGACACCCCCGACACGGTACCGGTGTTGAAGCATCTTATGGGCTCCATTTACCTGTCCTAGGAAGGCCAGCCAAGCCAGCTCAGTGAGGGGCCGCACATCATGTGCAAGAAGCAGCTGCTTTTCATGTCCCCGGGCTTTCTGCCCTGGAAAGAGGAAGATCTCAGCAAAACCCAGAGTGATGTCTGCCATCTCTAATTGCAGCCCCAGCTACCAGAATGTTAACTTGTGGTTCCAGGGAGGTATTTTCCTAATCATCATAAAAAGTAGCATATATCTTTTCATTGGCCTTTCCCTCAGCTAGGCCCAGAAATTCTCCCAAACTCAAAAGGGAGAATTTCAGCTATTCTCTACCCTTTTGGTAATGAGGACAAGGTCAGGTTTTTTTTTCTTTAGGGGAACAATTTGTGTCCTTGTTGTGACAGTTGGAGAAAACTGAATAGAAAGCTTTTTTTTTTTCCAGAACGAGTGCGCAAAGAACATTGGCTATCATGTCAACCACTGTTTATTCATTCTTTTGCCAAACTGTTTCTGAGCAAGTCAATATGAGCCGGGCACTAGCCTAGCCATTGGGGCCACAGAGATGAATAAGACACGAGCTCTACCCTCAAGAAGTCCACAGGATGCTTAAGGCCCAGACAAGGCAAAAGAAAATTCCACTGTGACGTGGCGAGAACGATGAGAATGTGAAAGGCACGTGTGCAATGCTTTCTAGGCACCCGGCAGGGTTCTCCCACCTGGACAGAGAGAGGAGGTGGTCAGGGACGGCCTGGCAGAACAGAGCTGATACTGGTGATCGAATACCAGTCACGGTTTATCTGTCTCAGAATGCACACGGAGGGCTCTGTGTGTCCTCCCAGAAGTTCTGGCTGTAGCCCGAGATTAGCTGAAGGCCACTTACTTTGTAATTCTGAACAGGCCATAGGAAGGCTCACACATGATATTCCTTCTGGGTCTCTCGGCCTGAGATTCTAGGGTATTTCATTTCTGTTAGGGCAAGGGAGATCAACCTTTAGACAGAGGTCAGCAGACCAGGAGACCAACATGTCAGCTTTCGGAGAGTTCTTAGTTCTACTGTCCCTGAGCCAATGAATCCCTGTTCGCCTTGAGGAAAGCTCTTTAACCACCCTGTTTTGAAAAGAAGCGATAAGCAGTGAGACCTCCTCTCCAGTGGCCAAAAGACCTGGGAATTGGGCTGCTGTGTTGGGCCCCTGGCTGGTGGGAGGGATGCAGTAACGCTTTATTGAGCATGCCTAAACTGCAGTGTGAAGAATGACTGTGGAATGATCGAGACTTAGGGAGATAAAAATTAACAAATGTCCTACCGTGATTTATATTGAGGGAAAAGGCAAAAAGGTACCTATAAGACAGTATGTTCTTAAGATGAAAATTAAATCACATATTAAAAGAAAACACTGTAAAATGTAGACAGAAGTTAATATGATAGAAGAGAACTTTTTTCAAAATTGTACCAAGCTACTGGACACCCAGTGATTAAAGAACTGAAATGTGCATCCATCTTAGAAAGAGTCAAGACTTCTTTCTAATCACAGCTAAAACTCGTTTCAGGCAGATGGGGGTCCGACAAGTATCTTACTGTTGTGGTCGCATTTATTACTCAAAGTCAGCTTTAAAAGAAAAAGAAGAGGGTTCCCGAGTAAGAGCCTAGTACAGGATCTTTAAGGCAGAGAAGACTGAGCTGCAGAGAGCAGGTAGGTAGGTACCTGGCATCTTCTCTTTCCTCGACTTCATGTCCCTCTAGTTTCCAGAAGAGCATAATTTGAGCCTGTTGGGAGATCAGTGCCTGTGCAAAAGCCTCATCCTTCACTTCTGAATGAAAGGAGGAAGAAGAACTTCATCACTTGGAGAAAAACAAAATGTATTCAAAGTCTGCATCAGTTGTTTGAAAATGTGGCATGTCTGCTAGGGTGCAAAACTGTAACAAATATCTGTCTAATCCTACTGTGGGCCAAGTACCCCTGTAGGTCTTCTGCAGGTCATCTGCCTTCTCACAGCTAATGCTTTGAGGTAGATGCTACGATTATTCTCATTTTACTGACAGATGTGGAAACTGAGGTATAGAAAAGCAACTGGTTTGGCCATGAGGGATTCATGATGCCCGAGACACTCGCCCTGCCCTCCAAAACTGTAAGTGACAGACCAGCAATTTGTACCCATGTCCTGGTGGCTCCAGAGACATGCCACTAACCATTAGAGCAGTGTTTTGTTTTGTTTTCCAACCTGGGATGATTTCTGTCACCCAGGGGACATTTGGCAATGTCTGGAGACACTTCTGGTTGTCACATCTAAGTGGGTGCCCTCTTCCCAAAAGCTTGGCAGGAAGACAGGAACAGGGGAAAAAAGAGAATAGGGTGGGCGACACCAGGCAGGTTCCCAAGATGGTGAACCTTGATTGCAAGGCCAGAACCCACCAGGACCGTTCAGGTGAAAGAGCAGAAGGTACGAATGTACGGAAGGGGAGCGACGTAAACAGTGAATGACATGCAGGTGATGTGCAGACTCCGCGAACTGAGTCGGTGATGCAATGACTGGGGTTTGGAAAATACCCACGTACAGTCTGCAACTTGTCACATTTAAGTCCACCGTGAGCTTTTTTTATCCGTTCAGTGAGTTTGCTCTGAAGTACCATGCTCACCAGACAACGCAGTTTTACTGAATCGACAGAAAATAAAACTTAAATTTGTCCCAATTCTCCCAATTTTGGGAAGAGAAGACAAAATGGAAGCCCCACACGCCATCCCAAAGGTTTTCAGGACATCAAAACCTTGATGTGGCTGACCCACTTAGCTTGTTAACAGACTGAAATTGCACTGAAATTACTTCCATTTCATGCAGAAGCCAAAATAGGAAAGAGATCCTTTTAAGAAACAGCTATAAACAGTAACTATACAGGTTAACAAGTAGCAAATGTAGAAATAAGTATCTAGTTCCCCCACCTTGAATTAGTCCTTTTTAGGTTAGGGCAAAAATTAAAGACAAAGTCTTACTTTCTCAAGTATTCAGCTGCTCTGAAGCCATAACAGTGATCTTGCCCTCACTACAGGGAATGAGGGACCCAACCAAAGGGCGGCAAGGCCTTGTGGCTCTTCCCGCCCAGGCTCCAGCGCTGGCCCCGCCCCCTCACGACGAGAACCCGCCCTTTCCGGCCCCCGCCTCCACAGGCCCCGCCTCCACAGGCCCCGCCTCCCCTGCCCCGGCGATCCTCCTCGCGGCTCCGGTGTGCGCTGAAGATGGCGGCCACGGTGGGAAGGTTGCTGCGGGCTACGGTGAGTGGCTGCCAGCTGGGAACAAGTGCGGACGCACTGTGGTGGCTTCGAGAACGTGGCTCCCAGACTAAGTCCCACTCCTTTGCGGTCCGGGGGTATTTCGCTCTTGGAAGGTGTGAGCGGGTAACGGACCCAGCAGCCTCCTCCTCCAGGGAAAGCTCCTCGCGCCTGCGCAGAACTTCCCTTCCCCGGCCCTCTTCTCGTGGTCCCCTCGCTCAATGCATTCTCGCTGGGAGTTGCAGGTCCCCAGTCCTCTCTCTACCTTAGCACACGGGCGTGGTCCTGGAGGCGGGCTACCTGCCTCAAGTCCTGGTTCTGTAACAGACTCTATGACCTTGGAAAGTGACTTCGCCTCTCCGAATCTCAGTTCACTTTCCTTACCTTCAGATGGAAAGAATGATGCCTACATCAAGGTGTGGCTGGGAGCATCCACTAACTGCGGGATGGAAACCAAAGTGCTAATGTAACCATAGTGCTAAAACGCAAAAGGCGCTCTCCTCCTCCCACCCCCCTGATGTGCCCCCACGTTCTTATCCTGGCAAACCCCAGTACCCTCGTGCTACCCCTTTCTCATGGCGGGGTTCAACGCAGGCACTTCTTCCTGAGTCATGCTGGGCATTAAAATTGAGCAAACGTTTCCCTTGAGCCCCATCCAAACTTTCCTAGAGGCTGAACTTTGCTCTACTTGTTTGCTTGTCGGCGGGGCTGGAAAGGCCTTGTCTTTTCTAAGGAAAACCTTGACATGGTAGAATGTCTCAGCATTTTCGTCCTGGTTAAATACACGGGGACTGCCCAAGTCCCATTGATTTTTGAACCCTCCGTGTTGCTTTTAAGAGCATGGAGTCTTTCTTTATGCCCTCCCTTGCAGTGTTTTTTTTTAACGTATATATTTAAATAAAAATTATGTATGTTTAAGATGAACAACATAATTTGATATACTTTATTAAATGGTTACTACAGTCAAACTAATGAACATCTCTCTTCATGTAGTTACCTTTTTGTGTGTGTGATGAGTACCCCTGAAATCAGCCCTCCTGGCATATTCCCAGTGTTATTCCGTATGGTTGTCATGCTGTACATTAGCTCTCTGGACTTATTCATCCTACCTAACTGCAACCCTGTAACCCATGACCAATATCTCTTGCATTCTTGAAGGAGGGGGAAGTAGAAGGGAATGTCAAGAACCTGGAGACCCAATCCATGCTCTTAGAGTTTTGGTTTGGTGTGTGGTTCATAGGAATGACAGCTGAGACCCCCATTGTCCTATGCCCTTTCAGCAGGGCCAGCCTTTAGCCACCATTCTGGGACAACTTCCTAACATAAAGTGTTTCTCTTACCAGGCTGCCCGACACGTGAGCGCCATCTCGGCTCCTGCAGCCCTTAGGCCTGCTGCTTCTCGAAGAACGGGCTTGACAAATGTGTTGTGGTCTGCTCCCAGCCAAGCAAAATTTGCCTTTAGCACCAGTAAGTGTTACGCCTTGTGTTGACCCAGGCGATGGAAATATGAGTCCTCTCTGGACAGGGGCTCTGAAACCTGGCCGTACATACATTAGACTCACCTGGGGAGCTTTTAGAAACACACCCGGCCCCAGGCCCACCCCGGGCAAATTAAGTCACTGTCTGGAGTGAGGCCAGGATATCAATGTTTTTTAAATCTCACCAAGTGATTTTGCCCTGGCTGGTGCAGCTCAGTGGATTGAGTGCTGGCCTACGAACTGAAAGGTCACAGGTTCGATTCCCAGTCAGAGCACAGGCCTGGGTTGCAGGCCAGGTCTCCAGTTGCGGGTGCATGAGAAGCAACCGATTGATATTTCTCTCCCTCTCCTTCTCCCTCCCTTCCTCTCTCTAGAAATAAAATCTTTAAATAAATAAAAAGTAAAATTTCACCAAGTGAGCTAATGTGCAGCCAGGGTTCAGAATCACTGAGGCAAAAAACTGCCCTTGTGTCCATTTCCTTGTTGGTCACCACAGGTAAGAATCCTGGTCGAGGAACATGGGTAGGGGTGCGGGGGGATGACTCAGATGCTTCTGTGGCCAGGAAGGGTGTGCAGTAAGCGGGAGGGGCAGGCAGCCTGTTGGCAACGAGGCTTTTGGATTCGAACCTGTGTGCAGGCTCCAGTTGGCCATGGTAGTCCCTGGACTCCTCCATGATCTCAGAGTGAAGCATAGATATTTCTTGAGAATTACACTCCGTTGTCTAGAATGTGGGCTTTGCTAAGATCAGCCTCAGATAATGAGTGGCATTTGAAAATGCCTCCTTTAGATTTGTCTCACATTTGAAAAAGCTTGTGATGGTGTGGGGGGTATACTTTAGCAAAGCCTTTGTTTACGGGTGAAGTGTTCTAAAATGGGGGTCCCCAACCTCCAGCCCACGGACCAGTACCGGTCTGGGCCTGTTAGGAACCGGGCCACGGAGCAGGAGGCGAGCTTGAATGTAATGCGCTTGAATCGTCCCGAAACCATCTCCTCACCTCGGTCCGTAGAAAAATTGTCTTCCCTGGTGCCAAATAGATTGGGGACCGCAGTTCTAAAAAGTCTTACAATTTTACCACTGTGGAACATTAAAAATTTCTGAGTAGTGACTTGCTGCCACACATTTAAAACTTTCTTTGTTACCTATTCCAGATTCCCGCTCCCAACAGCTCCTGCAGTTTCTGCACGCAGGCATTTTGATACTCGATCTCTCTAGTCTCTAGATCTCCTTTGTCCCTTATTGTAGACAGAAGCAAGTCCTCTCTAGTTCTGCCACAGCTCTTGAATTCTTTTCATTCTTCCCTGTCTTCCCGCCACACACCCTTCCCCACTGCACTTCTCACTCAGATAAGGAAATCTCCTAACTTCAGTCACTCCTCCCCCAGCTCCTCCCACCCTCCCCCGCCAGACCAATCTGCCTAAGAACAGCCCGCTTCCATCTCTAATGCGAAAACCTCCAGTAACTCCTTTATCTCTTATTTTAAGAACACTCCTCACCCTGACATTCAGGGCCCTAAGACCATGGCCTTCAGCCACTCCTGCTTTGTGTACCGCTCTTCGTCCTGCCACACTCACCTGTTCTCTGTGTTCTGATCGTCCTGTGCCGCGGCCAGACCCCACGCTTGGCCTCTTCCTTCCTCCATGCCATTGGCCCTGTCCCGTCTGGACTTGGCAAAATCGGAAACATATTTAGGATCCATATCCAGTCTCATGTCTTCCTTGATTCCATCCCTACCCATCTCTGGTCATCTTTTTGGTTAGTTTTCCGTGGCGCTTTTCAACTGAATTTGTGTACAGTCCAGAACTATGGGAGGAAAAATAATTTACATAACACGTACAGTTGAACTGAATCTCCTAGTGAATTTATACAACTAATGAATTGTTGTGAGAGCTTTAAATAAAATCATAGGTGCTCGCATTAGCAGATGATGGACTCCATGTGCCTGTGGTTTTTTCCAGGTTCCGCATACCATGCCCCGGCCGTCACCCAGCACGCACCCTATTTTAAGGGCACAGCCGTTGTCAAGGGAGAGTTCAAAGAACTAAGCCTTGATGACTTCAAGGGGAAGTATTTGGTGCTTTTCTTCTATCCTCTGGATTTGTGAGTGTCATTTCTGCGGTAGCTGAGTGTCATTCTGAGAGCGGGCAGAGATCCCTGCTTGCACGCTGACACTGTCTGTCCCTAGGCAGGTTCCTTGTCGAGAGGGCTCTTTCTGAGCCTTTCTCGCTGATGGCCTTGTGGGTGCAGCTTGCCTCTGCAGCTAATTTTCAAGTGACAGATGTAGAGGGTGGTGTGGCATCCTCTTTCACGTGGTGGGGTTTTCTAAGGGCGCTGTGCATGCTCGGGAGCGGTGGCTCCTGCAGGCCAGTCAGTGGGGAAGTTTTCGCTGGTCTGGAGGAAAGTGAGGAAAGCACAGATAATAAAAGGAGTTTCCTCGTGAAACTACTTAATTTAAACAAAATTGTTTTTCATTCTTAGAATGTGCCTCCCCACCCCTTCCCGCATTTCTGGACACGGTTCTTAAATCGAAAGGTGTGTCCGGGGATGGTCAGCCATTTTGCCTTTTTTGCCTTTAGGCAAATCAAACTAGTTTTTACACTATCTGTTGTTCATATTTTAAATCCTCGTTTTTAAACTCTCTGATGAGAATTTCTGCCCCTTTTCTCTAGCACCTTCGTGTGTCCTACGGAAATTGTTGCTTTTAGTGACAAAGCCAACGAGTTCCACGACGTGAACTGCGAGGTTGTGGCCGTGTCCGTGGATTCCCACTTCAGCCACCTCGCCTGGATCAACACACCGAGGAAGGTCTGAACGTTGCTCGTCTTGCTTTGCTCTTAGGATCTTAAAGCAGAAAAGACCCCGTCAGAGACTTACCTGGAAGTCGTTAAAGCATGCCTCGTCTGAAGTGGGCTGTGTGTAGGTCCTCCCCTGTGGGCAAAATCTGTTAGCTGTGCCCGCATCTCCCTTGGCATTGCATGCGTGTTTACTCCCCGCTGCATTTTATTTCCCAAGGTACAAACGGGCAGAGAGCTGGCTCTGCAGGGCGGGGAACAGCGGGGTCTGTCGCCAGTGCCCTGTCGATCCCATGCACCCTGCATGGCTTGTGGGGTGGTGGGTAGATTCTCTGACTTCAGTGTTCCGCGTGATCGGTATTTTTGCCTAAAATTGTGCGTGGGAGAATCAAAATTTCTAGCTAAGATGCTGGACTATCATAACAAATTATTCAGGGTTTTTTTTTTTAATACTCTTTCATTTTTCTGCTTCAGAAATTAATCTTCAACGATTGTTAGTACGTTAAGAAGTAGAAAAAGAAAGCTCTGTAGTGTTAGCTGGGTTTAAATCCCGCTTCTGTCCCTTTCTGGCTGGGACCTGAAGCAAGGCACTTAACCTTGTCTGCCTCAGTTTCCTGATCTTCGAAAAGGTGGTGACGGTAGTTTTCACTCGAGGGTCGTCGGGAAGAGGAAGAGGAAGTGAGTTAAGGGAGCTGAGAGCGGAGCTTGGCCCGTCGTTGGCGCCCATTTCCTGCTGCCGACTGCCATTCTCGTTGGTCCCGGGTGTCGTGTTACCTGGGCACGCGTGTTGTGAGAGCACCGAGTAACAGCCCGTCTCGTTTGCATTTTTGTTAGAACGGCGGTTTGGGCCACATGAACATCGCACTGCTGTCGGACCTGACCAAGCAGATCTCCCGGGACTACGGCGTGCTGCTGGAGGGCCCTGGTCTCGCACTGAGGTGAGGTCCTGCTCCGCAGAGCTTGAAACGGCTCTTCATGTCTAGCAGCATCCCACTTCTTAGGGAATTCATAGAGACATTTGCGGAGACCTTGGCAAAGCATTCTGAAAACCAACATCCTGAACTTTAGCTTTGTAATGAGCCCCAACGAATGCCCCTTGTGAGGCTTGGCAGTCTTTCAGAAGTGGCCTTGACGTGTTTGCCCCCGCACCACCCTGGTCTCTGTCTGAAGAAGGACATCGTGTCCTGATGGCCACACTGCTGCACTGTCCTCTCTGAGAGCCGCCTTCCTGGGGGGCGCACCCCGGCGTGTCCGGGGACGGGGGACCGGCAGGGCGGAGTCGGCACCCTGGAATGGGCGAGCTCTCTTAAGGCCCTGGAGGCGAGCCAGCTGCGTCTGTTTGTGTTTGTTAGGCTCTCTGTTTAAACTTGGCTCCTTGATAGTTTAATAGTCTAACTTTGGGCAAGCTATTTAACCTCTTTGAGTCCCAGTTTTTTCGTGACTAAAATGAGAGTGTGCCTCCCAGGTTGGTTGTGAAGGCTAAGCGAGATGAGGTGGCTGCAGTTGTTAGCACTTTATGACCCCCGTTCTGACCCCTGTGTCAGAAGGTCATTACTGTCCTCTTGCATTCTGTGGTTACACTTTCATTCCTTTGAGTGCGGAAGCCTGCTTCCTGTCTGTAGCAGCCCCACGTGCAAACCCAGCCTTCCCGGGAGGGATGAAAGCTTTCCTTAGAACTGGCACCTTGATGGCCACTGAGTGAAGGAGGGATTGGGTGGAACTTGACCTCCAGGAAGCGGGTGAGGACCCCAGACTGTGGCTTACAGTTTGGCTTGGGCCTGCTTCCCTTTTGTGTTATACCTGGAATTTTAGCTCTGGGGGCCACAGTGGAGCATGGGCCTTTTTTAATCCAAGGAGGTTACTGTCTTCCTTTACTAAAGTAAAATCCAGCTCTGACAGAGTTGGCAAGGCGAGGAGAAGCAGTGCTGGCTTTTCCCTCCCTGGACCTTTCTCATCGGGTCATACTCATTTTGCAGTTACCTCCCTACTGGTTTCAGTTAGGACTGACGAGGGAGAGGAGCTGAGTCTGGCTTGTAAGATAAGGCGTTCTTTCTGGAATCTGTGGGCCCTGCTGCGTCCTAGCTCCGTGTCTGCACCTGCCCCGTGGACTCCAGCGTGGCTCACCTCCAGGAGCACACCGCAGGACCTGGGGAGCCGCAAAGCCTAGAGCTCCAGGGGCCAGGCCCAGGGAGGGAGAAGCACCTTTCTACCTTGTGAGTTTTCTCCAACTCACCTTTTCCCAGAGCGATTGACGCTTGGAATGCCACACCCTTTGTTTATTATGTATTTGTTTTTAAATTTGTATCGTATTTATTGGCTGATATTGGTGAATGAATATAAGTTTCAGGTGGGTTCCTCCTTCAGATTTCTGCTCTGTATAGACTTCTTTCTGCAAAGATTTTCCCGTGGGATCTCCCCCCACCCCCTTTACCCAAGAATTCAGTCATTTCGTAAGTGTTTACTGAATACAGATAAAATACATCTCTGTCCCTTCCCATTTGCCTGTGGTTTCTTGCCAAGAGCTGATACAGCAGCCCAAGGAATGCTTGCTAACTCACTAATAAGGAAAGAAGTCTCTGCTCTCTGTGACTTCTAGATACTGTGTGACATTCAGGTCACATTTGCCTGTTTTCCATGTGGCCTGGGCCAGTCCTGCCGAACAATGAAAACTTTGTTTTTCAGCACGATAGCACTTAATAAATGCTTTATTAGGGAGCATTAAAGACAGAAGAGGGTAGAAGCTAGAGTCTTTCTAGCTCTGGTACTGCTAAGGCACTAATGGGGACAACTTGTGACGCAGAGGTCTCTTCATCATTGACCCCAACGGAGTCATCAAGCATCTGAGTGTCAACGATCTCCCAGTGGGCCGGAGCGTGGAAGAGACCCTCCGCCTGGTGAAGGCGTTCCAGTTCGTGGAGGCCCACGGAGAAGTCTGCCCGGCAAACTGGACCCCGGACTCCCCAACGGTAGGTTTCCTTTCCAAAAGCCCTGGGACCCCCGCTGCCTCAAGGGCTGCTGGTCTGGAATAGCCACAAAGAGAGTCTGCCCTTGGAGCAAGGCTGCAGAGGGTGTGTGAGTGTGAGGGCGGAGCCACTGAGAGGCGGGACCAGGGGTTAGGCAGACTGTTAATGTAACTTTTATCCATGTTTAAAAGGAAACAGACTGGCCTTTAAAAAGTTAAAGAACTTCAGTGGAAAACTTTAGAGCTTTCAACTCCCTTTTGAAACTACTATCTTAAAGTCAGTTACCTGATAAAATGTGTGTATTTTCAGATCAAGCCACACCCGACTGCTTCCAAAGAGTACTTTGAGAAGGTGAACCAGTAGATCATCCCGAGTGTACCTGCAGCTTCTCCAAAGAACCACAGTTGGAACTCTTAGCATTTCAAAGATGATTATGTATAGAAGGCAAGAAAGCAATTACGCTTGCGTTCATAAATATTACTCTAAATGTTTTCATACATTGGCTAAAGCTTTTTAAACATAGTTAGTTACTAACGTGAGTCCTTTGTTGGTAACTCTGGATGGCCAGCTGTGTATAGATGGCCTGGTCCACCCGTTTCTTCGATCACGTCTTGGATGGGAAGCGCTCTTCTTAGCCCTGCGTGAACCTTTGTGTGCCCCAGTGCCGGACGGGTACCAACAGCCTCTGATCAAGGGTCCTGGAATTCTCTCCTCGGATTTCTTTGTATTAAACTGAATTTCCTTTTGAGGTAACAAAAGATCATAGTTTTAAGTTGTTAGTATCAGCAGTCTAGTTTAAATTCAGCTCTTGGAGTGGAGATACATGTGATGTAACAAATGTGAATCATGTTTTTAAAAAAAGCACAGTGGCAAAGTGACTCCACTGGTCATGCATGCTCCTCATCCCTGAGATTTGTAGTTCGTGCAATTATTTTATTTGGTAACTGACTTGGTGTCTACATACATTTCTAAAGATCAGTTGCAGGTAATTATAGGGGATATTTATTGAATCCATGGATTGCATTTTGAAATCAATGTAATTATATTTTCCAAAGCACTCAATGTAAAGTATATAATAAAAAATAAACACTTTAAAATATTTTCAATTTTAACACCATTAATTGTTGGTTTGGCTTATGTTGTTGGGCTGTAGTTTTCCCCCCCGACTACGTCCACAGACCTCCGAGCATTTAACCTAACTCGGGCCCCACACCCAGGGAACTCAGGTTAGGGGGCACGAGAAATGGAAGGATGTATTCATTATTTCAGTAAACCCTGCAGTGCCTACCATGTGCCAGGTGCTGTTGTGGTGGCACAAGAGTGACCGGGCAGTGACAGACCTTTTCCTTCATGCACTTACATTTTAGAGGGGGAAACAATAAACAGAACGGGGCAGGGAAAGTTTGGAAGGAAAGCAAAGTGGAGCGAGGTGCAGGGTTCTTCGTAGGGTCGTCCGGGAAGCTCTTGGGAGAGAGACGGCCTCTCCAGGTCTGTTTTCTGATCTGTGAAATGAGGGCAGTCATTGCCTGTCTCGGTTTTGATGAGGATGAAATGAAGTCACATGTACGAAGTGAGGGCGGTGGGGGGATGAGAAGGTTCCAGGCAAGGCCCCAGGCAGGAGTTTTGGCGGGAAGGGAGACTTGAAGGGCCTTGTGACCTCACAGAGCCGTGGAGGAGGAGAATGGCAATGAGCCCAGAGTGCCCCAGGGGCACACCGAGACCTTTGGGTTCAATTCTGAGATGGGGAACGGGAAGGTTTGAGAAGAGCTACATCAGCTTGTCCTCATAGGATCGCTAGCTCCGTTGTTCAGACTAGATTGTAAGGGTCCAAAGAGGGCAGCAGAGAGGTCAGCTGGACTGGGTTTGTCACCTGTGGGTAGAGCCGACAGAGTAATACAGGTGTGCTGACTACTGGAGTACAATAAATACATTCCTGGGTCACGGGAACAGTGAGGCGAGGAGGGGCTCTTTACCCAGCTGTGGGCATCAGGGAAGGCTTCCTGAAAGAGGAGATGAGCTTTTCACGGTGGTTGAAAAGTGAGCCAGGCCAGCTGAGCGAAAGGAGCTGCAGTCTCCTGGGCCTGAAAGACCCTGATCTGGTGTCAGGTTCCCCGAGGGGAAGGCGAGGCAGGGAATAGGCTGGCTGGGTGTGGGTGGCCCAAACCCTGAGGCAGGTGCTATCATTATCCTCGTTTTGCAGATGAGTCAACAGACCCGGGGAGCGTGACTGGACTAGGGTCACACAACTAAGAAATGGGTGGTGCTGGGTCCCCAGCCCAGCACTCCTGAGGAACCCCCACCCCAGCCATCACCCTAAACATCCACACTGGCTTCCACCAACACGCAACCCCTACCATCCCAGTGAGGGGGCAGGGGGAGGGGGCCACAGGAAGAAGGGAGGTGCGTTTTTCCTCCCTACCAAATGTCCCTGCTTGATCTGGTTATCAACAGAAAGACCTGGTTTTGCCCCAGAGCTGGAGGAAAAACTTGTCCAGGGCCAGCTTCAAGGCCCGGGCTGGGTTTAACGCTCTGATGTTGGCTCTTCTCGGTCTTGTTACATTTTCAATTTTCACTGGGCCACGAAAATTATGTAGCCAGTTTTGACTACCACCAATATCTGTACCCTGGGCTTCAGAGGGCAACAGAAGGGATTTCCGAGGGTATGCCCAAAAGCTTACGTTGCTGCTGTGATATGGGGGTTTTCTGGGAGGTGACCCCTCTCGCCCTGAAAGCGGCGAGGCTACTCTAAGGGATGAAGCACGGGCGAGACGACTTGGTCTGTGGGAGAGGTGGGCTGATCAGAAGAGCGGGTGCACGGGGGCCTGGGGCACTAGAAGGCAGTGACACCGAGCAGCGGGTGTGCAGGGCCCTGGGAGCTCGGAAACGGTGACACAGGAGCGGCCAAAAGCGGTCCGCGGCCCTGGTGCGTGTGACACTAAGGCGCAGGAGCCCCGGTCCCGGGATTGGAACCGGGGGCGCGCGTGCGCCTGGGGCGGGGCACGCTGCCTGGCTCCTCCTCCGCGCCCGGCCGGAGGAGGCGGCGGCCTCTCCAGCAATCACGTAGGTTCCCGGGAAGAGAAGCAAGAGGTGGAAGCCCAGGGGCACACGGCTCAGGGGGCGCAGCAGCACCGCCGGCCGCATGGAGCCCAACGTGCGCTTCTGGATCACAGAACGCCAAGTACGGCCCGGGACAGCGCGGCTGGGGGTGGGGCGCGAGGCGTGGAGTCCCCGGCTGGCCCGCGTGACCTTGGGCAGGCCACGTGGTCGCATTACCCGCCTCCCCACCTCACACCCCGGGAGGGGACGTAAGGGTAACCCTGGCTTGCCGGAGGCCAATATCCACGGCTGCCATCTCTGCCCCAGGCCTGGCTAGGAGGGGTCGCCACAAAGTCACCTTGCAGGTGGCCCTAAATAGGAGTCAGTCTCCTTTCGCAGATGTCTGCCCACTGTTGCCTAAGCTGTTGCTGAGCATCGGGTTGCCTCAGGTTGGAGAGGAACGGGTCCTCCCGCGAGCCCCCAGCCTCCCAACCTCGGTAGGCTGGGCCACTCACGCCGGGAGACCGGTCCTGCAGGCCCCGCCTCCACGTAGTGTCTGGGCCGGCGCTGTCCAATAGCAGCCTGATGGGAGCCCTGCAGAAAATTTCAAGTTTTCTGGCAGCCACGTTACAAAAGGCAAAAAGAAACATCCGAACTTAATTTTAATATGTTGTATTTATCCTAGTAGATACAAAATACTAACTTTTCAACTTGTAATCTATATAAGATTATTGGTTAAGTCTTGGAAATCCGGTGTATATTTTACACATACAGTGCATCTCAATTTGGTCTGGCCGTATTATCAAGGATTCCAAAGCCACATGTGGCGAATTGGACGGCACAGTTCTAGGGTGTTCTCCTTCAGCCCGTGTTTACCTAAAGTAGGGCCCAGCCTGGTTTTGTTTTTTTTTTTAGGTGGGGAAATAGGGAATGGACAGGGAGCCCAAGTTGTCCCTGCAGAGCCAGAACTCAAAACCGGAACCACCGTGAAGTCTGGAGCAAAACATGCCTCCTTTCTCCACCCGTCGACCGTTTAGTTCCTGCAGAGCAATTTGGCAGTGGAGTGGTTCAGAGCCCAGCCCGCTGAGTCTTTTCCGGACTGGGCTCCCTTCAGCACGTGCATGAGCCCTTCCAAGCCGCAGTTTCCTCACCTGGAGGATGGGGTTTTAGGAGATGCTGCAGGCAGACATCCCTACTAGGTTCTCAAAAGTAATGTTAGTTCTTATTACCGTGTATCGTTGTTGTTCTGCTCTGTTAACCTCTTGGGTGCTTTCTCCCTCCTAAGTCTTTTATTCAGAGATTTCTTCAGTGGACAGAGTTATTGGATCCTACAAATTTGGTCATTTCAGTTGTAAGTATTTTTTTTGTTTGTATTCAGAGATCATGAATTTTATGTTTTATTCTGAAACGAGAAGTCTGTGTGTCTCTTTTGAAAGCAGGAGAAATACCAGAACCCACACACACACATTAGCATGCTTTTATTCCTTCCAGGGAGCTTGCGAGACCGGAAGGGCGGCAAATGAAAGTGGACAGACAGGGAACCGGTCCTCCCAAGCCCTGGCCAGGTGCTGGAGGTTCAGAGGGGATCGGACAGACCTCCCTGGGAATGGAAGACAGACGCTCGTCACAGACCCTGACCCAGGGATCGAAGGGCAGGGTGTCACAGGGGGTTGGGAGAGGGTGTTGAAGGAGGACTGAGAGAGAGGGTCACTGTAAGCAAAGCCCTTGGGTGGACAGCAGGTCACCCAGTCTCTGGGGCTTTTTGTGAGGGGGATCCAGGTGGTTCTTGAAGGTCCTTGCGTGTCTCTCAGATGAGACGAGTTTGCACTTGGCCCACAGGGCAATGTTTCTGTGACAGAGTTTCTTTGGTCACCATGTGTTGTGACCACATGGGTCCAGGCTGTAAGTGAGGCGATCAGCTCACCGGACGGCAGAGCCTCCAAACGAAATTTGAGGGTTTGAACCAGGTGTGGCTGAGGGATTTGGAGGAGAGGTCCTGTCACCAGCAATGACCCTTTAGGGCCAGCCCCAAAGGGACACGCCCACCCTCTTGCTCCAGATGGTCCATTTAGCCGTGTTCATAATAGAGAAAAACAGGAAACAGCCTGAATGCCCAGCAGTAGAAAAATACAATGTGGTGTATTCATACAGATCAATATTGATTAGCTGTTAAAAGTGATGATCTAGCCATCAACACATGCGAAGTAGAAACATACTATATATATGGTGTTAAATGGGAAAACATGGTGTCTGTGATGTTTCGTGGAAAAGCAGGATGCATAAATACTGTATGCAAATTACCAAAAAATCCAACACTTCATATTTATTTAGGGATACATGTATTCGTGTGTGTATGAGTATGAAAAAAGGACTGGAAATTTATACCTTGAACTCATAATAGTGGTTACCTCTGATAGGATGGGGAGGAAAATAAGACCGGGGTGCTGATTCTTTTTGGGGAAAAAAATTAGAAGCCAGTATAACTGAATGTTTACAGTTGTTAATTCTGGGTGAGGGAAATTACAAGTATATAATCATTCTTTGTATTTGCTTTTTTAATTTTTTTAAGATTTTATTTACTTTTAGACAGAGGAGAAGGGAGGGAGTGAGAGAGGGAGAAAAACATCAATATGAGAGAGAAACATTGATAAGTTGTCTCTCATATGCACCCCGACAGGGGACCGAACCCACAACCCAGGCACATGCCCTGATCGGGAATCAAACCGGTGACCTTTGGCTTTGTGAGACGATCCCCTACCAACTGAGCCACACCGGGCAGGGCCTCCTTGTATTTTCTGCATTTAATTTTTCCCCTTAGATTAGGTAAAAAAGAGGAAATAAGACTGAACTGATTAGATGAGGGAGTGAGAGAGAAGGGACTTCCAGTTTCTGACTCTCACAGCCAAGTCGACGGTGGTTTCCTTCACTGAGACAGTGGACGGCAGAAAGAACAAGGAGATGGCCGCGTCAGCGGGGTCAGCTGCGGGGGCTGGCTGGGGGCTCTGATCGACGACACATGGCACTATCCTGATGGGACTCCCAGGAGGTAGAAAGCCTTGACTACATGTCCCACTGAGATCAGGTGTGATAAGCATGTCATTTTTAAATCTGTGGATAAACCTGCACGATGTTGAGCTAATGGCTTGATGCCTTTATATTTGATTTTAGGGAAAAATAGAGAAATCGAGGCAACTATTGTTAACAAATGAAGATGCATCTATTCGTGACTTGGGGGACGAGCAGGTATGTATTGAGTGCCCTGGTGCACCTGGTTCAAGACTGGTCTTTAAGGTGACTCTGCCTTCAGATGGTCTGAAATCTGGTGGAGCTTTGCCATTGAAAACAAGGGACCTGCTTTTCAAAAGTGGGTCGGTTTTTTCATTGTAGTTAGAATTCCTTCCCATAAACCAGATTAGTAGTAGGTACCAGGAGTAGAAACTAGTAATTAGGAGAAAATCATAGGGTTTCTCCTGTGCAATGGATATTAGTGGGGATGCTCTATAGCCCAGTCCTGTAGCCCTGTGGCGAATTCCAGGATTCAGACAGGCCTCAGAAATCCGAATCCATTTCCTGTTAGAGGCAGTGTTCCCGGACAGGACTCCATTCCCCCCTGAAGACTCAAACGCAGTATTTCTTACCTACCTTGCAGTAAGTGTATGGGGCTTTGCAGAGCCTCAGTCCCATACATCAGTCCCATGAGGCAGCCTGTGGAAAGCTCGTAGATTTAACGGGGTTTTTCTAAGAACCAGCTGGGGCCTTTGGGCTCCCAGGCTGGCTCTATTGCAAGTGACTTGAGTAATGGCATGCTGTCTACACATGGCCTGCCGAGGGGTCGGCTAGGTATTGGCCTTGAGTTCTCCAAGGTCAGTTGGAGAAGCCTTAGGGCTTTTTAATGTTTAGTTTTCATTATGTGGATCATCTCTTTGGTTGTTGTCAGTTCATTTGTCTGTTTGACTCGTTGATGCAGATTTGTCTGTCCATCTGGTATTTAGCAGGTGTGCCCTACGCTCCCTGAAAGGTGGAGCAAAGGCAGCGTCAGCAACGAGCCTGGAGAGGTTGGTTTGCGGCCAAGCCACCTTTAAAAACTACTGCTTATTTTTTCTCTTGTTAGATACGCGAAGCTTGGAAGAGAAGTCTGGTAAATTTCAGCCCCTTCTTAATTTTTAGCCTCCTAAAGTAACAAAACCAGACATCTCACTAACCGCGTGCTTACCTGTTGGCAGTCAGCAGTGCATCCTGACAACAGCAAACTGATCCCCGTTCCTTTCCGACCTGCAGGTGAGCCGATGCTGATTTTCAGGAGCGGGTTGGGCAGGTGTGATGGGAAGAGCTACAAAACTCTGCCTGCCTTATTTTAACTGTTCTTTTCCAAGAAGGATTTCTGACAATGAGTCTGCAAACCACAGCTTACATAGAATGTTTGAAGGGTGTAGGGAGAGCAGGGTCCAGAGCTGTGGAAAGATCTGGGCTTTGGGAGTGAGGGCGTTGGCCTGGTGCCAGAAGCTTCCACGCCCTCACCGGGCTGCTACCCTCCCAGCACCTCCACATGTTCACCCACCCAGAAGCTCTCCAGACTGCTCTGTTAGCCTTTCTATTTTTAGGTTTTATTTACTTATTTTAGGTAGAGGGGAATGGAGGGAAAAAAAGAGGGAGACAAACATCAATGTGTGGTTGCCTCTTGCATGTCCCCTACTGGGGACCTGGCCCACAACCCAGGTATGTGCCCTGACTGGGAATTGAACCAGCGACCCCTTGGTTTGCAGGCTGGTGCTCAATCCATTGACCCACACCAGCCAGGGTCTGTTAGCCTTTTTAAATGGAGGCTTTATTATTTGTCCTGGCTGGTGAAATCATTGGCCATTGGTGATTAGCTAAATTTCCAGCCCCTCTCTCCTCCCTTGAGTTGGAGGTTAGGGGGGTGGGGCTGAAAGGTCCAACCTTCTCATCACTTGTTTGGTTGCCCTGGCAACCAGCCCCCAGCCTTAGGGACTTTCCTAAAGTCACCTCATTACCACAAGCTCCAGTAGGGTGGAAGGGGCATGTTTACCAGACTTCCTTCTTCTCACTCTGGAAATTCTAAGCATTGTAGGATCTTTTGTGCTAGGAGCGGGGAAGGAGGGGGACTTCATATTTTGTATTATAAATCACAGTGTCCCAGATGTACTTAAAGTCACATGGCAGGGACAGCAGGTGTCTGTTAACAGTGCTTACCTTCAGTGATGGAGACTTGGAAGGCTGGTGGGTGGGAGCCTCATTAGGTCTTTCTGTACAGCACTGATTTAAATTTTTGCCATATTCGTATAGTTGTTTTTATTAGGAAAATTAAGAGAATGAGTAAAAAATATCCTTTGATGTCCATGCATTCAGAGGGCTGCAGAAGAGGTTTTGGGGGGACGGGGTAACCCCTCTGACTTCTCTGCAGCCACTGACTCTCTTCTCTCCCCCAGCTCTCCTGCCTTTCACGACGCCCATGGTGAGTAAGCCCCTCCTTGCCATTGTGTCAGTGGGGAAGGCAGCCTGGGAGGTTAGGAAGATGTCCACCCCTCTCTTCAGTTCCAGCTCCAACCCCTGTCCCGTGACTACCTGATAGACAGTAATGGAGTCTGTACCTCCGACCCTTGTCTGCTCTTCATATACCCCCACCCACGCCTCGCCCCCACCTAGCCAGTCAGGCATCCAGCGCATCACAGGGTGGTCCTTTGACCACCTGCTAAGCCCAAAGCATGCTGGGAGGAGAGCCACGAGTTAAGATGCCACAGAGTGGCCCTTTACCTTCTCTCCCCAGGTGCTTCACCCTGACACAGGCCCTCGCTGGGACCTGGAATTGCCCCCAGCGGGCCCCAGCCCACCTTGGCTCTCCCAGGGTGCTCTCAGGAAGTGACAGCATTCCCCCGCCGGTCTTCCACACCTGCCCTGAGTCTGTATCTGTGTCCCCTTGAAGTGCATCCTTCTCAGCTGCCTGCCCAGTTGCAGGTCTCAGAGACGGACCACTGAGGGACCCCAGGTGTCCTCAGTGTCCAGGTGGTGCTCGTTCAGTTTCACTGTTCCACGGACCGGTGGCTCCTGCACCACACCTCCACCTCCTTGTCCCTGCTCCTGGAGGTCCCAGTCCTGCATCTCCCCCGGGGACTTCTATGCTCTTACAAGCTCTCATTCCTTCAAAACACTAACTCTGCGTTGTTGTTGGTTTTTTTTTCCTCTAAAGGTATTTTTGTCCCTGGTGCCGGGGAAAAGCCTAAAGTCCATGATTTTACCTCAGGTAGCAATGATTTCGATTTTGTGATGACTAAGTTCTGTCCTGGAAACCCGCGTGTGATCTGCTTGCCTCTTGTTTTCTGCAGCTGTGTTTCTGCGGCTACAGCGCAGCATTCAACATCATCAATGGAAACGCGAGTTACGTGAGTGCTACTGAGTGCTACGGGGGGCTATGGGGTTGCAATTTTGTATTGTATCTTCGGGAGTTAGTTTTGTTTCCGTTATCTTTCCTGGGTAAAACTGCGCTGTTGGCTAAATAGATACTGTTGTTTCTCCCTAGAATCGTCACCCACACGAGAGTGTATTACTAGGGGCAGGAGCGGTTGCTTCTACAACCTTTTTTGCAGTAGGTATTTTAAAATTCTTTCCATTTTTTTTTTGTTCCTCAGAATAAAATAAAAACTTTATTCTGATTACAAATCTATATCCCATGTTAAACAATTCATAAAATATGCCTAAGACATAAAGAAGAAAATAAAGCCACCTGCAATCCTATCACCCTCATATAATTATGTGAGTATTCTGAGTTATGTGCTAGGCATATGCTGTTTTTTGAAAAATTAGTTTATGCTCCATAAACATGGTGTACACATTGTATATTGTGTTGGGTGTCAGGCTATGGTAATGGTTAAAAACATAGACTTTAGAGTCGGATAAGCCTAGGTTTATATCCTGGCTTACTTCCTGAATAGCACAGTGATCTCTGGACAAGTTAATGTCCTTTCTTGAAACCTCCACACATCCTTCTGATGATCAGGAGAATAGCTCAGTGCTGCATGGATTCAAACATACACAACAAACCCTGGCTGGTGTGGCTCAGTGGATCGAGTGCCAGCCTGGGAACCAAAAGGTCACTGGTTCGATTCCCAGTCAGGGCACATGCCTGGGTTATGGGCCAGGTTCCAGGTTGGGGGTGTGGGAGAGGCAACCGATTGATATATCTCTCACACATCAGTGTTTCTCTCTTTCTCCCTCCTTTCCCCTCTCTCTAAAAATACATAAATAAAATCTTTAAAAATAAATAAAAAATAAAAATACATGGAGCGCCCTGGCCGTGGTCTGACCCGTGGTAGGAATGAGGTGGATGCTGGTTCCCTGCTGTTGCGCGTGGTCAGCTGATACTTGGTCCCATGCAATAGTGATTTTTCTCTCTTCCTTTCTAGTTATTCCCTCATTTACTCCTAATAAAGTATGAGCTGAAAAACATTTTGCTGAGAAGAACCTTGCCTGTCGTCATTCTCGGTGAGCAGGAAGCATGAAGTCTTTGTGTGTGGTCTTCGAGCCTTTCCCCATCTCCAGGGACGCTCAGGTCCTGAGGCCATGCTGCGGCTGAGGACAGCCACCATTTACAGCTGGCAGGTGCCCCTGGGCCCAGATCAGATCTTTGATTGGAGAGATGACATTTTTTCCGTAGACAGCCTTTTAGTTGTCAAAGGATGAGCACAAACCTGGAAACACAGATTACGTTTTAAAGCCTGTCTGTATAAGCTCTCTACACGCATTGTTTTGCGGGACCCCGACGGCAGTTTATGGGTGGGCAGTTTACTGCATTTACAGATGAGGAGACTGAGGCTGGGGGAGACCAAGTCACTTTCCTAGGGTCGCAGGGAAGCAGCAGAGATCTAACCCCAAGGGAGTGGCGGAGATATTAACCAACTATTTTAAGTTTGCTAGCCTACAGGTTTGCTAATTCACGCTCCAAATTTGGGTTTGGGAATCAGGACTTTGAAGAGTTGGCAGAAAGTTAATGGTAAAATTTGGGAAATTGTTACAGAAACCTGGTCGAAGTGGCTTAAGCAAAAAGGGGGGTACATTTCAGGAGTCCCGGGGTTTCTCCTGGAATCCTGTCAGGGAGCCGAGCCAGAATTTCTGGGGTACTGGAACCCAGGGCTGGGTCGTAGCCGATCCCAGACTGACAGGCCAGCAGTTCTGACCCAGCTCCACAGCCCAGGACACAGCCTGGTTGGCCCAGCACAAGTCAGGTGACCACTGCGGGGAGGCACAGCCATTAGAGAAAGAGACTTGACCCCAGAAAAGATGTCTTCTCACTGGACTGAAGTTCATCTCTCTGCTGTGTTCTCTTTAATCCACAGCCCACGTCAGTGCATTGAATGTTCTCGCGGCCCGAAGTTTGGAGACCACGCGAGGGATTGAGGTCATGGACAAGGAAGGCAAGGTCATAGGCTATTCCAGGAAAGCCGGGGCAAAGGTAGGGGGACGCAATGGTGCTTATCTTGTGGGCAAAGGATTGAATTCTGTTTGAGAGCTGGTAACACACATTTCCCATCTGACTTTTCTTATCCTGTCTTCCCTCATGCTGAGAGAGATTGTGTGTCATGCACTCTGATGTTTAGAAGATTGTGCGTTAGCCCTGGCCCATGTGGTTCAGTGGTTGGAGCGTTGTCCTGTAAACCAAAAGGTCACGGGTTTGATTCTCGGTCAGGGCACATGACTGGGTTTTGTGTTTGGTCCCTGGTAGGGTTGCTGGAGAGAGGTAACCGATTGATGTTTCTCTCCCTCTTTCTCTCTCCCTCCCTTCCACTCTCTCTAAAATCAGTAAGTGTGTACTCATGTGATGGTAAAAAAATAAAGCAAAAGATCGTGCCCTGGCTGGTGTGGCTCAGTGAATTGAGTGCTGGTCTGTGAACCAAAAGGTTGCTGGTTTGATTCCCAGTCAGGGCACATGCCTGGGTTGCGGGCCAGGTCCCCACTTGGGGGTGTGTGAGAGGCAGCTGATCGATGTATCTCTCATACATTGATGTTTCTCTCCCTCTCTTTCTCCTCCTTTCCCCTCTCTCTAAAAATAAATAAATAAGAATTAGGAAAAAAATGTTCATGTATTAGTACAGATTTTCCAGAGAAACAGAACCAACAGGATGTCTGTCTGTCTGTCTACAGAAATATACATGGTGAGACTTACTTTTAATAACTGGCTGTGTAGTTGTACTGCTGGGAATATATAGGGCAGGCCTACAGGCTGGAAACTCAGAAGCGGGTGCTACAGTCTTGAAGCAGAAGTTACTCTTTGGGAAACCTCAGGTTTTGCTCTTAAAGCCTTCAGCTGATTGGGTGAGGCCCATCCATACCAGGGGCGATGAGCTGCTTTACTTAAAGTTTGCTGATTGTAGAACAGCCCCACTGCAACAGCTCGATTCACATTTGGTGAAGTGGGAGCTGTGGCCTTGCCGAGTGGCATGACCGATGCAGATGGGTGTCTGCCAAATGCCAGGTCTGAGTGTGAGATTTTTATTTTTTTTTTAAGATTTTATTTATTTATCTTCAGAGGGGAAGGGAAGGAGAGAGGGAGAGAAATACCAATGTATGGTTGCTTCCTGTGCATTCCCTGCTGGGAACTGGCCTGCAACCCAGGCATGTGCCCTGACTGGGAATCGAACCGTGATCTCTTGGCTCACAGGCCCGCACTCAATCCACTAAGCTACACCAGCCAGGGCTGAGTGTGAGATTTTTTTAAAAAATTATTTTTAGAGAGAGAGGAAGGGAGAGGGAAAGAAAGGGAGAGAAACATCGATGTGAGAGAGAAACATCGATCAGGTGCCTCTCGTACCCCAGCTGGGGACTGAACCCGCAACCCAGGCACGTGTCCTAATTGGGAATCACTTTGCGGGACAACGCCCCACCAGCTAAGCCACAGCGGTCAGAGCGAATGTGAGATCGTGTTCTTCAAGCTCAGCATCCGCCCTCGCAGCCTGCTCTGTCCTTACAGAAGTCGGGACATCCTCTCTGCATTTCCGAGAACCTCCCTCTCCCACTCACGGCAGATTTCTTCATCTTTAGGGCCTGAGCTGCTGTCAAGGATGGCCTAAGAAAATCCAGTGCTGTGGCCCAAAACTCTTCAAAAACTCCTCAATTTTTTTAAATTTTTATTTTAAAGATTTTATTTACTTATTTTTAGAGAGAGGGGAAGGGAGAGAGAAAGAGAGAGAGAAACATCAATGTGTGGTTGCTTCTTGCACATCCCCCACCAGGGGACATGCCTGCAACCTAGGCATGTGCCCTGACTGGGAATCGAACCAGTGACCCTTTGGTTCGCAAGCCAGTACTTAATCCACTGAGCCACACCAGCCAGGACTAAAAAGTCCTCAATTTTTAATGATTTTTATTACTAAATAAATAGCTTATTCTTTTGCTCATTCCAACACAGTGACTTTTGTATACATTCTGCTCTAAGGACCTCAGGAAGCCTATGATAGTTTTATTTTGGGTACGGACTTTGTAAGAAAGATTTTTTTAAACAAATGAGATCTTTTTGGGGTCCCTGGGAAGTGACTTCAGCTGAGAAATTGTAATATGAAGCAGTTGTTTGCAAATGGCATGAAAAGCAGCATGCAGCAGCCGGATACGAAGCAAGAGACGGGCCGGCTGGACAGCCTTTCGCCCAGCGTGTGGGTGGCCGCGGGGCTCAGGAAAGGAGGGTGCTCGTTCAGTCAGGAAATGCATCGTGTTCGGCTCATGAAACACGCCGCTCTCAATTCTGGCGGTGATTCACAGAGCTGAGTTATCAGCCATCGGTAACGCGCTACCGTGTCTCTGCCAGTCCATCAAATTAGCATGTCTCATGATAATGGCTACCTTTCTGCATGAATTACAGCAGGGATGTGGTAATTGCCAGTATCAAGGAGAGAAACTTCTGCCAGAAATAAAATATTTCATTTTCGAAGTGAAGATTCTGTGCCTAAGAAACCACCCTAAAGAGATGTTTTTAACAGCTTTATTGAGGTATAATTTACATACTATGAAGTTCATTGTAAGACTGTAGTTGGGCCCTGGCTGGTGTGGCTCAATGGGTTGAACACCAGCCTGCAAACCGAAAGATTGTCAGTTCGATTCCAGGTCAGGGCACATGCCTGGGTTGTGGGCCAGGTCCCCGGTTGGGGGGTGTGTGAGAGGCAACTGATGGATGTTTCTCTCCTTTCTTTCTCCCTCCCTTCCCTTCTCTAAAAAATTTTAAAATTCTTTAAAAAAAAACTACAGTTTGATGAATTTTAATAAATTTAAGCAGTTATGCAGCCATCACCCTAGTCCAATTTTAGAACACTTTCATGACCCTAAAAATTTGCATCACGATGGTCGGTCACTCTCCCCTCCTACCTTTAACACCAAGGAAACACCGATCTGCTTTATGTCTTCACAGTAGGGCCTTTTCCAGAAATTTCATGTAAATGAAGTGTTCATTAGTTTTCTGTGTCCAGCATCTCTGACTGTTGAGGTTCATCCACAGTTCATCCAGCTTTCTGTTGCTGAGCAGTCTTCCAAGGTACATGTGTACCACATCTTTGCTTTTCCATTCTCCAGGCAATAGATACTGGGTTGTGTCCAGGTTGGGGCCATTATAAACAGTGCTGCTTTGAATGCTCATGTGCAACTCTCTGGGCATACGAGGTCTATCCAGAAAGTACCCAGCCATGCACTATGAGAAATAGAGACCTTTATTGAGGAAGGTACAAGATACAAGAAACATTGTACACAGGACAATGACCCCTATGTCCCCTTCAAAGGAAGCACCTTGGGACCTCACACATTTCTCTCAAAATCGCCATCAGCTGCCCCGTTGTGTTTTCCTGAGTCTCATTAATGATCTGAAATCTCTTCCCTTTCAAAGATGATTTTAGAAAAAAGCCAGAAGTCACAGGGCACCAAATCTGGACTGTAGGGGGCCTGAGTCACCTGCGTGATTTGACGTTTCGCCAAAACACTCTGCACGAGTGGGTGCACAGTTGTGATGAAGCTACCAATCACCAGGTGTCCATAGCTGCAGCCTTCTGAGTCATCCCAGTAGTGTCTGTGGAGGAATGTTCAAGCTTAACACAAAATCTGATGCAGATTCATTGCTCTAATTGCTCAGTCATTTTGAATGTGACAGCCACACAGTACACATGCTCACTCAATGGCATCTACTGCCCCCACTGACTAGTACAGTGAAGTCGTCATTGTTCACGCACGAGCAGTTCAGTCCACTCTCCGTGGCTGCCAGGTTACATCGATGTCATGCAAACCATTCTCATTGTATTAACAATGGCTGGACTTTTCCCAGACAGACCTTGTATGTTTGCGTTTCTCTTGAATTCAGTTTTTTTTTATCCTTTTTTGTCCTTACCTGAGCACATTTTTCCATTGCTTTTAGAAAGAGAGGAAAGTGGGTGGGAGAGAGAGACAAAAGAAATATCTGTGTGAGAGAAACACCAACCGGTTGCCTCTCATAGGCTTCCCAACTGGGCATCGAACCCACAGTCTCGGTACATGCCCTGACCAGGAATGGAACCTGCGATTGTTTGGTGTCAGGACGATGCTCCAACCAACTGAGCCACACTGGCCAGGGCTCTTCAACTCAGTTTTAACTGCAGGGCGTTGGTGGTGTTGGGAACGCTTCCTACAGCCAAAGAGAGATCGAATGTTTAATCCACAATTGTTCCTCAGCACCCCTGGCTCACCAGGCACCGCGCCGGGGTCCGGACACCCTCACCAGTCCGAATCCCTTCTCCCCAGGGGCCAGGAGCGCCGGGCCTCCCGGCGGGGAGGCACCTCAGGCCCTGCTAGCTATCTAGGCATCTAGTCCATTTCACTGGGAGGAACCTCATTTTTCTGCATGAATGCCAACTTAGGGTAAAAGAAGGGTTTGATGGTCTGCTTAAAAGAAATAAGTTTATCTTTCTCTTAAGAATAAAGTGTCTGCAACTGTGCGTAAGCATAAGCCTTCTTTTATCATTGCCCTGTCACTGAAAGGTTTATTTTCTTTGGCTAAAATTTCAGAAACTGCGTAACCAGCAATATCTGATTGTAATAGGGCACCTTTGATCAGGTTTCAGGAGCCTAGTCCATGTTGTTCCCCCTTGACTGGCCTTGGAAGCCACTCTGCCGCAGACTGTAACTGGTCTCCCGTGTTTCTGAATGACGGCTGTCTTGCTTGGAGTGTCTTCCCCGTGCACAGGGGACACGTGGAGACGGGCCGGCCTCTCCCCACGGACGTCGAAACACACCATGATCACAGTCACTTTTCTCTTCCTGAACTGGAGCAATTTTATGTAATGTTTGTGAAAGTTTATTTTAAGAGCCACCCTCCCTGGCTCCCTCTGTCATCGTGGGGGAGAGGCATTTCCTGCAGAGGGGTCAGGCATGCCGAGCATTCGTGTGACAGGCAGACAGCAGGTGTGGGCATGGGAAATGGAACTGGGAGGGCAGGAGGTGGGGGAAGGGAGTGGGGGCCCATGTGCCTGTTTATCTTGCCCCGAGTGGCGCTGTGTCTTACCCGGGGTCTGGGTTCTGAAGCTAACATAGTGTCATCTGTACCCATAAATCCCCTTGAAAGTCTCTTACATTGTCCTTGAGTACACAGGATGTTGTGCATGTAGCCCATACAGTAAATTATATATTTAAGTGCTCACTACATAACGTATATAATAGAAAAGGTCACAAAAGTCATACGCTTTACATACAAGTTTGTGCAAAATAAAATTGCATAGCACACTTTTATTATTTTTTAAGACTTTATTCATTTTTAGACAGGGGAGGGGAGGGAGAAAGAGGGAGAGAAACATCACTGGGTGGTTGCATCTCATGTGCCCCCTACTGGTGACCTGGCCCACAGCCCAGACATGTGCCCTGACTGGGAATCGAACTGGCGATCTTTTGCTTCGCAGTCCAGTGCTCACTCAGTCCATTGAGCCATACCAACCAGGACACCATAGCACACTTTTAATTGCACAAACAGAAGATTGGTGCATGTAGGCAGACTCACGCGTGTTCCCTGGGGGCGTGACCCCATGCTGGTGCACTCTGACCTGGCTTTTGGAGCATTCCTCGGCTGGAAGGGGTAGGAATAACTGGGGAGCTGTTCGGGATAGGGAGGCCAGTGGCAGCGTCCTGGATTTAAAGGAGAACAGAGCTTGGTCCTCATTGGCAAAAACCAGCATTTCTGCCAAGGGGCCTGCCGTTTGGTTCTAAGAGAGGATCCGTCTGTCAGCTGCCTTTGCTTAGACTGAGGATTTTATTTGGAGTGGTTGGCGGACTGCTGGAGCCCATTGCGGAGTCGGGAGGGTGGGGCATGAATCCCGTCTTCAATCGCTCCTGGCACCGGCCCCAGCCGCCCTGCATACATGTGCATGTCAGGTGCTGCCCCCACCTCCGTCCTGGTGCATGAGTTTTTTAAGTGAGGAAGGAGAGTTGCTCTTTGCTTGTCTCTGTCATGAATTACAGGGTGCCTGGAAATCATCTCACTCCACGTCCTAAGCTGCCTTCTTTCCCTTTCTACCAGGCCGTTAAAGACACAGCCACATCCAGAGCCATGCTGTTCGGCACCTCCGCTTTGATCCCTGAAGTCTTCTCATACTTTTACAAACGGTAAGGCACCGTCTAAATCCTTACAAGGACCTGTGAAGCCTGAGCCTGGCGGGCGGGATGGGAAGACGGTGCTTCGTGGTCTTCCTACCAGACGCTCTCACTACAGTTAAGACGGTCGGATTAATGTGGGGAGGGCGTGCGCATCCAGATATGCCCGTGCCAACCAACCTGGCGCGCAGCCCGGGCGCTGTCCTCGGTCAGCTCGGTCAGCAGGTGCCCCAGCACCTGCCGAGGCGTGTTCCCTCACTTCTAGAACGATGGTGTTGGTGATCCGCAGGCTTCCCCGCTCTGATGTGCTGTGAGCATTGCCCGAGCCTCTGTCCCCGCCTTCACTCCAAGCATGTGTTCAATTAGCGTAAGCGGCCCCAGATTCGGTAGACTGTCATCCTTTTTGAGAAGCAAGAAATGGCCTGTTGGCAGCGGGGTCTGGGGATCCGCCGGTCTGAGGAGCCCAGCTTGCAGTAACTCAGGCCAGAAGGAGGCTGTGTTGGTTTCGATACCCGGTACCAGCGGGGAGTGGAGCCCACAGCCGCTGAACGTGAGCTGTGGTGCGGGCAGCGTCCTTTCCGCTCCTGCCACACACTGGCTTCTTCATGATGACGAGGGATGTGACTGTCCCGGTTATATCCTCACCACGTCCTGAGGAGAGGTAAAAACACCGCAAACCTCAAGGGAGGCAGGAATGTCTTCCACTCAGCTCACAAACTCCCAGGGAAGGGTTCTGTTGGCCCATGTGGGGCCACCTGCCTGTTGCTGACCAGTCCACTCTGTTCAGCGTGGTCAGCTAGGAAGCCCCTGCTAGAACCATGTACGGAGCGTTTTTCCATGAAGTAGCCGCGTTCTGGGCAGTGCCCACTGTACTTCCCACGGTCAGTCCAGCTGGATGGACATGGGGACTTACGCTCAGTCAGCATCTTCCTGGCCCGCTCCAGCTGGCCTCAGAGCTGGCTCCTGGGACGGCGGGGCCCTCCAGTCAGTCCCTGGATGCCTGTGTAGTGGCACTGGCTGCCTGGAGCAGAGAGAGGGTCCTCGTTTCCCAGGGACCTTGGAGCGCCCAGAAGGGCCATCCCACAGCCGTGATAGTATCCAAGCTAGAGTGACCGCCATGGCCGACGCAACCCTTTCATTTTGTACCTGAAGAAACCCAAAGCTCAGGAGGGGGACATGACTTGCCTGAGCGCACCTGGTCTGTCCGCAGCAGAACGCTGCCCGCACCCCAGGGCCCTGGGCTCTGACTTCCGGGCTGGGGTGCTTTGCATCTTCCCACAGCATCTCTCACACTCTCAAAGGTCGGGGTCAGAACGTCACATCTGTGTCAGCGTAGCCCTGGGTGGAGAACACGGGCTCTAGGATCTGACCTCTGACTTTTGAGCTTTGGGGATATTGGACAAATGACTTACCGTGTTTCGCTGTGTATAATGTGCACTCCGGTGTATAATGTGCATCCACGTTTGTGTGTGCGTTACACACGGCAGAATACGGTGACCGGACGCTGGCTGCCTCCTCTCGTCGACGTGAAGGAGATGATGGCAACACACACCTCACAGGGTGGGGGGGCGCTCCAGCCAGCAAACGCACGTGAAGTCCTCACCCCGGGCCCGACGCTAGTGAGCGAGACCGCTGGCCGCCGGCAGGGCAGAGGGCCGACCCCTGAAGGAAGCCTGTACCCTCGTCTCTTACAGGACCCAGTTATTCGGGCGGTACCCGCGGTCCCTGTGGACCCTGAAGCTGTCTTGTACCGTCTTGGTGATGGGGCTGATGGTGCCGGTTTCTTTTAGCGTGTTCCCCACTATCGGACGGGTAAGTGCCCGCGTTTGACCTTCTCCTAAAAAGTAACTTTCTCTTCTCCTTGTTATGAGAGTGAGATAAACTGTTCTCCTTCTAAAAAATCGGCTAAAGGTTGCCAAAGCCTAAAAGAAAGTAACACTGTTGACACAGAATCCCATCTCCCCAATCAGTCCCTTGTGCAGTTTTGAATTCTGTGTTTTTAACAGTATATCAGAAACGTTTTTATGGGGTGTTAAAAAAACTGTGAGATTTTAATCCGTCATATTCTGGAGCAGCGCCTCATCCAGTGGAAGTGTCTGCAGTGATGGAAATGCCGTGTCTGTGGTGTCCTATACGGTAGCCACTGGCCCCATGTGGTTGTCGGGCACTTGAAAGGTGGTTACTATGACTGGGGAACTGAATTTTAAATTAAATCTAATTTTTAAAAAGATTTTTTTTATTTTTAAAGAGAGGGGAAGGGAGGGCGGAAGAACGGGAGACACGTGGCAGGTAACCCAGGCATGTCGCCGGACCGAGAATCAAACCAGCGACCTTTCTGTTTGCAGGACGATGCCCAACCCACTGAGCCACACCAGCCAGGGCAAGGTTAATGTAATTTTAACTTAAGTACTCACACGCGGCTGGCGGCTACTGTGTTGGACCGCGCAGTTCTGGAGACTAGGACGTGTTGCCGTTTGTGGTGAGCGAGCCTGCGTGGACTCAGAGCCAGCTCCTCCACGGCTGTGGTCAGCTTGCTCACACTCTTGGAGGCTCAAGTCCCTGTGTCCGTTAGAGAGAGATGGCTATAATGGGGTCTCTGCAAAGGGTTGCTGCTGGTACCAAGGACACTGTCGCTGCCAGTAGGTATTAGCGATTTCTGGCATTCTTGGCTGAAAACTTCAAACGCTTGTTTGTGCCACTGAAGTTAAAATGATCAGTCATGCTTTCAAAGCACTTACAGAGTGGGACAAAAGTAGGCTTACAGGCATGAGTATACAAAACAGTTTCTTGGATTATTATTTAGTAATTATTGTACTATTTTCTATACAAACAACTGTAACCCTGCTTTTGCTCCACTCTGTGTATTTATGGAATGCTTTTGTTCCAAACCCAAATTCTCTTAAGTTTAGGTTTACAGAATCATTAATTCAGGCAACTTTGCCAGCATATAACAGAAATTTTAAATACTTTAAGATAGTTGCGCCCTGACTGGTGTGGCTCAGTGGGCTGGGTGTCGTCCTGCAAACTGAAACGCCGGCAGTTCTGTTGCCAGTCAGGGCACGTGCCTGGGTTGCAGGCCAGGTCCCCAGTTGGGGGGTGCACAGGAGGCAACTGGTTGGTGTTTCTCTTTCTACCTCCGTTCCCCTCTAAAAATAATTTTTTTTAAAGAGGGTGGAGAGGGACAGCGGTAGAGGAGTAGCTTCTCATTAAAATAGATAAAAGAAAAAAGTATTTTTAATGCTCACAGTCCCTTTTAGAACAGTTTGTTACAATCAGATTGCAGTAACAGTGAACTCTCTGCAAACAATCACTTCTGATTGCATGGATACTCAGAGGGGAGAGCAGCGCTTAGCAGCAGGCCGGGTCACTTACAGAAGGTTTTAAGTCTCGCGGGACTGGCAGATCGTTGATAGTTAAAGCTGAGTGATGAGTACCGGAGGGCTCATTATATTCTGTCTGCATTTGCTTACGTTTGAAATTTTCCAGAAGAATGTTTTTAAGATGTTAGGTTATGTTTTTTTGCTCTGAATTAGACATCACTAGAAAAAAAAAAAGTTGGACCAAAAAAACAAATACTTTCTGAAATTAAAAAAACAAAAAGCAAAAAAAAACTTGGCTTCCAAGGCAAGAGAAGTTCTGACTATAAATACTAAGAATGGAACTGTGTTTTTCAGATACAGTGTAGTAAACTGGAAGAGGAAATCCAGTCTGCAACAGAAGACGCAGAAGTCTTCTACAACAGAGGAGTGTAGGGGTGAGTGGTAGGTGAATTTGTTTGGTTGTTGCTCGAAGACCTTCCTCTCAAGGTCTCGGTTTCGAGGACGGTGCCAGAGGTCCCCTGGAAAGCCCCGAGGTGTCTGTGCAGACAGGATGGTTTACAGTCACACGTGCCCAGACCTTGTCGGGCCCGTGGCTTTGATGGAGGAAGAGAAATGGCAGGCTGTCCTGTCTGGCCTGCCCCCACGGGAGTGCCGAGGGGGTGGGTGACGTTCAGGTTCAGTTTTCGATCTGTCAGCCTGTGAAATGACACCGTGCAATGACTAATAAACTCGTCTCAAGTTGAGCGTTTGAGGACATGACGGGTCCACGAAGCCCGGGGCACCGGTGTTAAATCGATGGGCCATTTCCAAGCCAACGTGAACCGCTGGGGAGCCGGGGAAGGCCTCCCCCCCAAAGCAAGCCTGTCTCCCTGCTCAGCGTGCTCCCATTCTGTACAACTATTTAAAATCGTTGCCACCCGCCACCCAGCTCCTTTCTCCTGACTGGCAAACGACCCTGCCTCCTGCTTCACAGTCAAAACCAAGGCCCTGGGCCAGCCGTGGAACTGCCTGGCACCACACCTCTGCCCACACCCAGCCTTCCTCCATGCAAGGTCAGCTGGGCCCCCGGTTCTGGGCTTGTCCCTTCTTTCCTCAGGGTCTCTCTGTGTCCAGCCTCCTCTGTCTGCTTCTTCCCAGTAGTAGTTAAACTGCTTGAGTCACCTGCCTCATTGAAAAAGCAAAACCCCCATTCGTAGCCACACATTTTCCAAGATCGTCTGCCCTCACTGTTTGCACCCCACCTTCCACTCCACGGCTGGCTGGCTGGCTGGCTGTTCCACTGGTCTTTGGGCTTGCTCTGCCCGGGCAATAGGCTCACATCCAGCTGCCCCTGCGCTTTGCCATTTGGGTGTCTGCTTGAGACCTCCCAACCTCAGAAGTGTCCCCACCACACCTGCATCAGGCAGGATCACTGGCGGCACCCTTACACCGCCCTCCCCCACTCCCACTCAGCAGGCTGAGCCGGAGTCCTCTCTGCAACTCTGTGGCCACCGCGGCAGTCCAGCTCAGTCCAACAGCAGCCCCTGCTGGTCTCACTCGTCCGCTTTCTGTCTGGCTCTCTCCAACTCGTGCTCTTCTAAACCACACCTGCCTAAGAGCCTTCAGTGGCTTCTCAGCACTTCAGGTCAAGTTCAAATTCCTTGCCATGCAGACAGGAGCCAGCCTTTGCCTTAGTCATCTCCTGTCGAGCCCTTCCCTCACTCTGGAGCAACGTCCAGCTCCTCAAAGGGGCTGTGTGCTCTCTGCCCTGGGCTAACTCCTGCCTATGCTTCAGGCCTGACGTGGACACGTCTGTCCCTCCTGGAAGCCCCTCCTGTGCTCCCAAAGCACTTGTCTAGCTAGCACTTGCCACACTACAGCGTAACGGCCCGTTTGCAGACCCTGTGCCCCTGTAGACTGTCCTTTGACAGCGAGAACTGTCGTGTGCATCCGGGATGCCCCAGGATACACTGGTGCACTGCACAGTCGGGACCAAAACACCTGCACCCTGGAGGAATGTCCCCACCACACCCTGCCCCATCGAGTCGAACAGATCTCTGGCCTTAGTTTTCTCTGGGCTGGAATGATGGTAAAAAGGGTTTCACAACAAACAGCCTAAAAGGTCAGAATTAGTAAAATCAACCTACTAGGTGGCTCAGGATAGCCCCAGGCTTCCAGTAAACAGAAGGACAGAATGTGCAAAGGCTCCAGGCGAAGGCTTGTCCACTGAAAGTGGCTACGTGAGGGCCTCCTTTCGAAGACGACACGGAAGGAAGAGCTCTGGGAGTGGGCGAGGGAGGGTAAGGGCAGGGAGATGAGGGGCCGAGCCAAGGGTGGAGGAAAGGAGCCTTCACCTTCTTTAAGATTTTATTATTTTTTTTAGGGGGAGGGAAGGAGAAAGAGGAAGGGAAACATCAATTGTCTCTCCTACGCACCTTGACCAGGGACCAAACCATGGCCCAGGCACGTGCACTGACCAGGAATCAAATGGTGATCTTTCACCTTGTGGGTCGGCACCCAGACAACTGAGCCACACCGGCCAGGGCCCCCTTCACTTTCAAGCAGGTCTTTTAATAATCCCCCAGCACATCCGCAGTTGACAAACAGTTGCTTTGTTTTGTTATGTTTTGGAGTGGGGAGAATTAGTGAAAGGGCACAATTTTTCATCTGCCTAAAACTTTGTTGAGTATCAAAATATTTCCATTTTATTTCTGCATCATACATTTGTAATTTTAACAACTTCGATCATTAGCTAATATAGAAATACAAAAATGAGCAGGAAAAAGATGTTAGTATTCATTTCCATAAAGTGCAGATTTAATTTTAAATTGTTTGCCTTAGTAAACAAAATCTCTTTTCAGGTTCACCCCTACCCAAGGAGGGAGGGAACTTTAAATTTTTACTTTAAATTTTACTTAATTTACTTAACAAAAGTCTAACACCAAGAATAACTAACTGAAAGATCTAATAAAGACGAGATTTTCTGCAGACATTTTCTGGATACAACTCAGAAGGACAACAGTAGTGACTGAAACATAACCTGTCGTAGTTAATATGAATACACATACTGAAGTAACAAGCACACAACCTAGGCCTGCACGCTTACTCTGCAGCGCTCAGGTCTGACCGCGAGGAAGGTACACGACTGAACAGGGACAGCTACCTTCGTGTGTGGCCAGGTTACTTTTACTGGAGTTACCTGAAGACGTTCTCTGGTTTTGGCCCTTGCAAGAAGTTAATTCTCACTCTCCTTTACCACCGATGTAAAGTTGCTAGTTCAGTTATACAGACATTTGTGTTCAAAATGGGCTGCTCATTTTACTGCCTTATAAGGACTGGTATCTTTTCCAAAATGACATTGCTAGCAACAAGGTTAATTGAAGAGTACTGATGGCTTAAGTTTGCCAAACGCTTACCTCTGAGACAGCATAAATACGGATTATTTAAGTTGTCTACTCAAGTACAAAATCTATGCAAAACCCTCATAATATAGGCAAAATGTTCAAAGGCCGAGAAGAAAAAATGTATAAGAAAGTGCAACTACAGGGCCTTTCGAATGATCTAGACAGTTCTGCAGAAAACTTAGTAGTTTGGCTCAGAAAGTGAGAGCTCCTCATGAGGAGTTAAAGTTCTTCCCAGAAGAATACAAAGCAACATTTCAGGCAGCTTTCTGAAAATAAACATTAGTTTGTGGAGCACAACGAGACAAACTGGAAGGCATGATACGGAAGGCGTTTGGACTTGCTGTGATGTACGCGGGAACCTGACAGCTCTTCCCTCTGACCCCAGGGCCTCAGGCCGCCTGCAACCTGTCTGTCCACGGCGGTCACAGTGCTCCGCCCAGCACCGATGTGGGCGTGAAGCTAATCAGACAAGGGAAAATCAGAAGTGTTTTCATGTGTGTTTCAGTGCTTTTCAGGTCAAATCTCAATACTTTCAAATAAATCATTAAAATATACCATTTTCTTTGTTATTCTCAGTATTTTACACAGTTAATGGACAATCACGGTCACAGCTCTGCATCAGTCCTCAGCGGTACATTCGGACACGCGGTCAGATTTTCAGCATTTGTTCGGCTGCAGCTAGGTGGTAAAGAAAGTTTTCGGTGGCTGGTGGAAACCGTCTTTGCTTCAGCGCCTCCAAATTGAGAACCAGCTTTTCTCCATCACCTGAAACTTCTGAAAACGGTGCCAGGTTGGCGAAGATTTCTTTTGTTTTCAGGGAAATATCCTTTAATAAAAACAGGAAAACATGCAATATGTTAGCACCAAAAAATCTGAGTAGTTGTTGCATTATAATAGAATTCTTCCTGCTATTTTAAAAAGGTTATCAGATTAACTTTATTTTTTCCCTCTTTTTTGCCTGTAGTACCCCCTACTGGGGACCTGGCTTGTAACCCAGGCACGTGCCCCAACTGGGAATCAAACCGGGGACCACCTGGTTCTCGGGTCAGTGCTCAATCTACTGAGCCCCACCAGCCAGGGTGTTTATTTTTAAATTAGAAAAAAAAATAACATAAAAACCAATGTCATGGATAATTTTTTCTTTTTGCCATCTTTAAGCATGTGATTGGGTGGCATTAAGTACATTTCATGGTGTTGAGTGATGATCATTGCTTCCATTCAGAGCTTTTTCATCATCCCAAACGGAAATTCTGTTCCCATTAAACAAACACTCCCCATCCCCCCACCCCAGCCCCTGGTGACCACCATTCTACTTTTTGCCTCTACAAATCTGCCTACAGAGTACCTCATTTAAGTGAAATCTACAATGCTTGTCCTTTTGTGTCTGGTTTATTTCACTTCGCATAGTCTTTCAAGGTCCATCCATGTTGTAGCGTGTTAGAACTCCATTCCTTTTTAAGGCTAAATAACAGTCCACTGATACACACACATTTTGTTCATCCATCCATCCATCCATGGCTATTGTTAACAGTGCTGCTCTGAACAGGGAGGTACACGAGTCCCTGTTTTCAATTCCTCTTGACAAACACCCAGAAGCAGAATTGCTGGGTACAGGGTAATTCTGTGTTTACCTCTTTGAGGAACCCTGCTACTGTTTCCAGAACAGATCTCTTCCCAGAGTTCTCTTCTGCCTGGGGTAAGACACCCAGCACCTGCCCCGGGGGCTTCATTCCTCTTCCTCGACTGACACTCCTTTGCAGGGCTGAGGACTCACCAGAGCGCACGTGAGAGTCATGTCTTTTTCTCGGTGTGTTGACATTAACACATTCAAACACTTTTGCACTCCTACAACATGCCGGGCACCCTCACCATACATTATACTGAGTCATTGTGTATCACTTTTAGTCCATGAAAAACACCGTAACTCAGATTTACACGTCTCACCAATGTGGGGAAGAGTCACTGTTTTCACTACAGTGTTGATGGAAGAAGGGTGGACAGGCCATGACGATCCACAGGGTAGGAAAGGAGCGTCTCAGTGTTCAAGTCCACAGGACAAGACCCACCCACTCCGCCTGGCCACAGCTGGACAGGCCACCAGCACTGAACAGAAAGAACAGCGCTACTGGTGGGTCCCTGTCAAAACCTGTGGTCCTCACCCTTTAGCACCCTCTAGCTCAGATGTCACTTTCTCAGAGGGCTGTCCGATAGCCCCCGTTTCTGTCCCAGCGTTCATTCATCATGGCTCACAATGATCTTGTCACTTCATCTACTCCACTAACACACGGGCCATAAGGGCAGGGACTTAGCTCACCACTGTAACCGGAAGCCCTGTGCAATGGGTGACATAGTCAGTGCTCAATAAATATCGTCTAAGTAAATAAATGGATTAATGAAGAAAAGAGCTAGGTGCAACCAGATGAGTAGGACCTTTACATCAGAGGTGCCCCCCAGGTGCAGACAGGGGGAGACAATCCTAGGCCCCTGGCCCCCACCAGAGTAAGATGTGGGTCTAGATGAAGCAGGGCCCGAGAGAGGCCAGGCTGGAAGCGTATCCGTGCAGGAGAGGAGCAAGTTGCTGGAAAGGCACAATGCAAACTGGCAGCAGACAGAAGGGGTGGAGGCTGGCGAGCTGGGGTGTGGAGGAGGGGCTTTATCACCACAGGGAGAGGCGTAAACAAAACCCACTTGCCATGCCAGTGTGGCAAGGGGAGAGGAGAGGGTCCACAGGGACACTGTTGTCAGATGACAGGCCCCACAGAGGAGCTAGCCCTGCAGGCTATGACACCAGGGTCTGCTGAGTTTGGCAGGGGCCAGCACTATGAATGCCCTGGAGACGATAAATATATCAAAGCTAGACGAAGACACTCTCTCTAGTCCCCCTGCTCAGCAGCAACCTTCTGCATACAGTTTGTTTCTCCATGAAAAGCCTGCCAGGAGGAGAGAACGCATTGGCCAATCCAGAACAGCATTCCAGACCACTTAGAAGTTACAATTCTCTCCATAAGTGCTTGGCTTCGGCACCAACTCCCCACACTTCCCTTGTCCTCAGAGCCTGCCTGACCCGAGTGGCCACGGCAGCCCCCGCTGCTCACTTCCAGCGGGTCCCTCTGCAGACCCGCATGAGCGCGAGCCTGCTGGCCTTTCCCAGCCACTTCCCTGTCATGTGCACTGCAGACCACAAGCAACTCCTGGCACACGGCCCAGCGACACTGGTTCAGGGCTAAGTCGGCAGGTTAAGGGCTTACCTGTATAACTTGGCTGTCGGACTTCTCTGGATCTTCTGCAGACTGGACAATTAGCTGGCCTATTTCTTTGTGCAGTTTGCCCATTGTCATGGCCTCTGGTGAGATAAAGAGTATGCTGTGTGAATATTTAGAAGTTCACATAATAAAAAATAACCATGCCATCTATCTGATAACCTGAAAGATCATATAGAGGGAGTTTTCAAAAACCAACTGACAACCCACCACCCTTCTTATTGCTAAACACAAACATGATATGCTAGGAGGTAAGGAAGGCATAATTCTGATTTATATACTTCACTTCCAAATAAAAACACACCAATACCAAACCAAATTCCTCCTTCACATTTGCCCGATACGAATTTTTATTTTTCTTCTAGACAACACTTCATGAAAGCTTCTGACTACAAATAAGTTGTGGGTTTAAGCCAAAAGTCTGACTTTCCTGTCCAGGTCCTTATAGTTAAGAATTCAAGTTTATCTTCCTGGTGGGAAGATTGTGAAAGAAGTGTTTCCTGTTAGTTTTGCAGAAGCTGGCTGAACGTTCAGTGTATAAAGGCCCTTAGAAACGAGCAAAGGAAACAACCCAAGTTGCATTAATTCTATATGAGGGGCGATCCCCCCCAAAACGGAGTTATCTTTTGGAGGGTGGGCCCTTTGTAGTACAGGCTTCCCCTACAGGGTGAGTGTTCTAGGAACCCATCTGCATCAGTGTACCAGCTGGCGTTGTTGTGAGAGGCTGCATTCGGCTTCAGTGAATTTTTTTGAAGATTCAGCACATTTGCCCACTTCATGAAGGGTGGTTTGTGGGCTTCCCCTGCCCACGCTGCGCTGAGTGTTCAGCAGTTTTGACCAAGGACGGCACGACCCCCATGCCTCATCCTCCCTGTTGACCAGATCTTGCCCTGAGCGACTTTTGTTTCCCCTGATGAAAAAAGTCCTCAAAGGAAAACGTTTTGCCAATGTGGAAGAAGTGAAACAAAAAACGGCAAAAGCACTAGAAGGCATCAAAACCGATGAGTTCAAAAACCATTTTGAGCAGTGGAAAAAAATCTCGAAAGGTGTATTGCATCAAATGGAGACTACTCTTTGAAGGTGATTGAAGTTTAAACATGAAAAAATACACAATTTTTTCTAAAGTCCAGTTTCTTCGGGTCCCCCCCACACACTGCTACTTTCTGCAGCAAGGAGATTAGCAGGAATTTCTGCGTGTCACTTCAAGGCACGAGTAAGAGAGGTGCCGACTGGGCTGAGCCCACTCGCTGCGCACGCGCAGAGAAGAGACGGCAGCGAGGAACCGCCACCCTCTCCGCAATTTCGGTGGCTGCGGGCAGTTTTCTATCACTTCTGCTTCACGAAAGGTATTAGGTGATTTCCTATTTTGAATTTTTCACCATGAACACGCATGACGTTTGTCACTTTAGAACAAATGAAAGAAAACTGCTTCTGGTTCCCTTCATCTGGAGTTACTAGACAAAATCTAAGCGAAGGAGAGTCTGTCTAACAAAACCCCCTGCTCGGCCAGCATTCAGCTCTCCCCACTTCAGCCACAGCCAACCCTGGTGCAGGGACACATGTCTACCCACTCTTTAAGGCTGCTTCCTCCGGGAGGTGGAGCCTAATTCCTGTCCCTTAAGTGGCCTGGACTTAATGGCTTCCTTCGCACACACAGACCACGGAGGAGGTGATGGTATATGACTTCTGAGACTAGGCCATAAGCAGGAGTGTCCAACCCACAGCCCACGGGCTGCATGCAGCCCAGGATGGCTATGGAGGCGGTCCTACACAAAACCATAAATTTACTTAAACCCTTTTTTTGTTCATCAGTTTTCTTTAGTGTTTGTGTGCTTAAAGTGAGGCCCAAGACAGCTCTTCTTCTTCCACTGTGGCCCAGAGACGCCAAAAGGTTGGCCACCCGGCATAAAGGCTCCTGTCATCTCCTCTCCATGTCTCGGACCACTCACTCTCGGAAGCCCGCTGTCAGGTCACGGGAACACTCACGCCGCCCTATGGAGAGCATGGGGTGAGGGCTCCCGCCACAAGCCCCGCGGGTTAGCTGGGCAGTGGGGCCTCCAGCCCGGCGGAGCCTTCAGGTAACGGCAGCCCTGGCCCTCGCTGAAACCTCAGGAGAGACCCTGAGCCAAAGCCTCCCAGCGAAGTCAGTCCTGAATTCCTGGCCCACCGAAACTGTGAGATAACAAGTATCTGTTGTTTTGAGTCACTAAGTTTGGAAGTGATTTGTTATGCAGCAATAGGTAACTAATGAACCTTGTTTAATAGAAGGTGGAGAAACAAATGAATAGACCATCTTATTAACATACATTGTGCAACAAGAGCATCCGGGATGTATTACTAACGTGGCTAGGCCTGTAAGAATGCTGTGTTCACGACCTGAAAAAAATCTCTCCAACCCTGGCTGGTGTGGCTCAGTGGATTGAGTGCTGGCCTGCGAACCACAGGGTCACTGGTTCGATTCCCAGTCAGGGCACATGCCTGGGTTGCAGGCCAGGTCCCCAGTAGGGGGCGTGTGAGAGGCAACCACACACTGATGTTTCTCTCCTTCTCTTTCACCCTCCCTTCCCCCCTAGAAATAAATAAATAAAATCTTTTAAAAAAATCCCTCCAGCTTCAGCACAGCAGGGTAAGAAGGCCCTCAAATACTGGTTTTAGAGAATCGGCCTAAAAGAGTTACAACTGCTTGGCTCTTGTCTCGTATTAACAACGGAATGGAGCAGAGAACTAACCTTTTGCAAGCGGAGCAATGGTAATCTCACTGTCTGCCAGATTCACAAACACGTCATAGAGGTCCGTTCTATTGCTCACGTCCAAGTCCACAAATCCGGCGACGTAACCTGCATCACAAAGAGGACCAACATCACCGGAGTACGAAGAAATCCTATTGTGAACATGTCAAACGAGAATTGAGTCTAAAAGCTGCTTTTTTTCACTGTTTTACTTGTTCAGGGTACATTAGCTGTGCCTTGTGGCATTCATTAAGGCTACTTCATTGTCAATTGCCCAAAGAAACTCACACACTCAAAAGATTCCAAAGCCAGACTTCAGTGTCAAGGAAGGAGGCTGAAGGAAAAGCCTTTACTTTTCAGTTGTTGCTTAGGGGGCAAAACCGACAGACGAGGCAGAAGGTAGCAAGGATGCTCTTGATCAGTGTTCCCCCTTTAGATCCTTGTCTCCAAGAAATCACAGCCAAACGCTCGTGTTTCTTGGGGACAGTAGGTGGAAACAGCATCATCTCCCACCAAATTCAGGGCTGATACAGGAGTGGTAAAGGAATCAGGCAACTCCAGAATTAGCAGACCTTTGGAACTGGTGTTAAGAAAGCGATTCCCAGGCTTTTCGGATTTCACAGAGCAGTACAATAAAAAAAAATATTCTTTTTGAGGGTCAACGTATCATTTACTAAAGCTTTACTTTACCAGGTGGGGACATTTAAAAGCAACTACAACAGAACCAAACACTGAGCACAGGGCACCCAGGCACAGACTCCGTCGCGTGAGGAAATGCAATACGGGACACAGATGCCACTACTGACTACTGGACGGGGGCGGGGGACCTATTCGGCATGTTCCTGGACCAAGTGACTATTTAAATGGGGAAAAACAAAATCAGTTCCCAAACTTGCACACCACCCAAAAAAAAAGTAATTCCCTGAAGATTAGACTTAAATGAGGAAGAAAAAAACCTTTATATTTATACACAAAAAAGGAGAATATCTTTCTACCCTTGGGACAGAGATGTTTCTTAAAAAAAACATAAGAAGTAAAATCATAAAAGCCTAAAAAATCTCAACACATTAAGACTTTTAGTCCTCAAAAGATACCATGAAAATGAAAAGAATTCACAAACTCAGGGATTTTTGAAGCATATAGACCAACAATAGGTTCATATGCTGAGTGTAGAAAAATCAATCAGCCCCGGCTGGTGTGGCTCAGCAGACTGAGTGCAGGCTTGCAAACCAAAGGGTCGCCGGTTGGACTCCCTGTCAGGGCATGTGCCTGGGTTGCGGGCCAGGTCCCCGGTTGCAGGGTGTGAGACCAATCAACGTTTCTCTCTCTCTCTTTCTTCCCCCATTCTCCTCTCTCTAAAAAATAAATAAATAAAATCTTTTTAAAAAAGACTATAAATGTATAAAGGACTTTTTAACCTTAAATCTAAAGAAACGAAAACAAAAACTATGACACTAAAAATTAGGATTACTTTAGACATAGGTAATACTGTATTATTAAATTATTCCCAGAATCTTATTATTAAAAAATTATTATATAAGTATAAAAACATCATTTTAAAATAGTTTTTTGAGGAAAAAGTATGCCAAGGCTCAAATTAAACTGTAAATCAAATCACTGAGCCTTGACCAGTGTGGCTCAGTTGGCTACTATCCTGCAAAGGGAAAGGTCACTGGTTCAACTCCTGGTCAGGGCGCACGCCTGGGTTGTGGGCCCGGTCCCCTGCTGGGGTGGCATATGAGAGACAACAGAGAGATGTTTGTCTCCCTCTTCCTCCTCCCTTCCCCTCTCTCTAAAAATAAATAAAACGTTAAATAAATAAGTAATCACTAATAAGAAAACTTTAAGATGAGCACTTTCTAAGTTAAAAATAAGTTGTATTTTGGTGATGGCTATATAAAAATGTTAATGTACTTAATGCCACTGAACTACACACTTAAGATGATTAAGATGAATTTTGTTAAGTGTATTTTACCCAATTTCCTTCTAAATTAAAGGTTTGAAAGGGGGGGTCTCCTTAGGAATGCACACACAAAACTTCACAAAACAAACAAACAAACAAACAAACCCAAATCGAAGCACCAACAACAGCCCGAGGGACAGCCGAGCCCCCGCCCTGGGACCCCGGGGTCTACCTGTGCACATCTGCAGGGCTTCCAGCTCATCGGCATCGAGGTGCACGTACGAGTGCACTATGGTCCAGTCCTGTCGATGCCACACCAGGGCGGGCAGGGTCCTGGGGAAGCAAAGCGAGAACGCACATGGCCGCTGGCCTGCCCCTGAGCTCTTCCCGCTTCTTCCAGGAGGGAACTGGCTATCCCAGGCGGAGGGGAGAACCAGCCATAAAAGGGCGAACACCTCCAGACTTCAAGTGAAAGTAATGCAACGTTTAAAACTCTGCTCTTGGTGTCAGATTAGCTACATAAAGCTCGAGGTGAAACTTCCAAAGATCTCCCTGGTGGCAGACAGGACACTGCTAAGATTCCCTCCAAACCACCCCATCACGCAGACTGTACGCATAAAAATGTTTGAAGCCTCTCATTTCATATTTAATTACGGTCAGACCTGTAAACTATTTTGTGTTTATTAATAATAGGTTTTCCTCAAAAAAAAAAAAAAAAAAAACTTCCAGTAAAATGACTATTGCAAGAAGAAGTGCTGAATTTATCTGTGGTTTTGTGTCCCCCTGATGCCTCGTTATATACTTCAGAGCTCTGATGCCCCAGTGTTAGTGGATAAATGCAGAAGGAAAGGACAACGGGGCAGAAAGGACACACAGTAACACCAACCGCTCCGAACTGGCTGCCAACCAAGTTCACACTCCTTAGTGATCAGGGAGGATACCTGGTAAACTCCTGGACGGCTTCTATTTTGGGGTGATAGACGACAATTCTCTTCTTCAGCATCAGTGCTGTGTGTAAGATAACAGTCTCCATTCCAAACTGAGATACGATGTCTTAAAACAAAAGAAATTATGTTAAGTTAAATGTTAAATAAGGAAATAAAGTTTTTATTGGAAAGAGTTCTTGTCATATGAAGACAAACTTATTTTCAACACAAAGGGTAACTTTAGGTAAATGCTGTAAGTACAGAAGCATCTTCTCTGGCGGACACATCTGCTCCCCAGGCGGGGTGTCCTAGCTGTCTGTGCCTGCCCCCCAGGACTCATTATGCTGGGTGCATAAAGCCAGACTCACAAGAAAGTGCAGTAAATGGTATGAAGGGAACCAGCACTTTCCTTTGTTGTAAAACCTTAAATTTTACAAATTACTCACTAACCCCCGCCCCATGTTATTACTTAGTCCTTTTGACCCTGGAGTTCCCTCTCCTCCCTTTGTTAAGGACCCAGAAGTCAGTGGCTTAGCCCCGGGCTGTCTCTGTCATTTTGGATTCTCCAAAAGAGCTGGACCAGGAGCCTGGGTCTGGGGCTTGAGCTCTCCCGATGGAAGAGTTAGCAGCTAAGATCTAAGGAAAGAAAACTACAGAAGTCAGCGGAGACCTGAACCTGTGAAGTGCAGCTCACTTTCTAAATACAGAAAGAACACTTCTACATTTAAAGTCAGATCTTTGGAAAGGAACGCCACAAAAGCCTGCTTTCCTACGACAGAATTCGAATCAAATACGAAAACGGAGAAGCTGAAGAACTCTCCTGCTCAAAAATAAGTATCAGGCAGATGATGTATGCGGAAAGATGAGCATCGGAGTGGACTGACAGACGGTCCTCGGCTTCAGGACTGTTGCCGTCAGGACGAAATCACCTGGGACGGGTTTTCTGTTTCTTCTCTTTACCTTTGACAGAGCCTGCGAGGTATGCCTTCCGGGCACCGAAGTCCTTGCTGAGGAAAGAGCCGTTTTCTTCGCTCTGGCAGACCCCCTTCGTGAGAACGGCAATGTAGCTCTCCATCATTTTAACCGGGCTCCCGTGTTTCAGGTATATCCTGCAACAAAGGGCAAAAGGCAATCACGCTTCCGTTTCGCATGAACCACGTGGAGAAATGCACCAAGGCTCGGCACGGGTGCTTTCTAAAGAACTGAAGCCAACTTGCTGATACGCTTCTGAATGCCTGAATCTTTTCATGACATAATTTTAAGATTTAATTTTAAAATATATTTAAAAAAAACACTTGAGAGATCTTTGACAGTTCTTTGAAGCTGGCTCTGTCTTTGCATCTGGGAAAGCCTGCGACAGTGCGCGCAGGCGGGAGAATGAACTACGGGCTTTCCGAGGCTCCTTATTCTCAAGAACATCGACACTTATCTCTTTTTATGTCTTACGTTCACAGCTGGGGTTCTTAGTCATAACTCTGTTTTATTGCTGGAATTTCCTCCGACAAGAAAGGAGGTTTATGCACTGTTCACAGAGAAAGCAGTAATTAGTTGTAGAACCTATATTTATTATCAGAGTTCCCAGAGATAACTATATTTAAATCATTAAGAAACCCAACTCCTTTAAGCTTCTGGTGATAAATGCACACTAGATATACTCATCAAGTTAAAAATTTCCAGAAAATGCTGACAGGAAGCTGGCTCCATTTATAGCTCGCATGTGAAATCAATCTCTCCCCGCCGAAATCTCTTCCTATGAGTAACTAAATCTAAATTCTGCTTGGAAAGCAGGACTGGGTCTACTTGGGCCTTTCGGCAGCTAAAGGGATAGAAAATTGGGAAGAAAATCAAATCACTGTTTAAGATAAATCACTTGAAAATGATACTTATTGTATATTAAGTTTCATTAAGATAATGAAAAAAAAAGTGTTTTGACTGCTTACCAAATTTTGACAATCATCAGTTTTTCAAGGCACAAACTGAGAAAGAAGGCAGAGAACAATGACTCCGGTACACCCTCATATTGGTAAAACACAGTCAAGCCCGTGGACGGGTTCCACGTGCTTAAGGGTGCAGCAAAGATCTCAGCTGGATATACAGAAAACAGGCCCAGGAGCCGCCTTGGGGGTGGGGGGTCAGGAGGTAAAACTGGAGGCTGGGAACCGGGGAAAGGACTTAGTTTTCACTGTAAACCCTTCTGTACTGTTTGCATTTTTTAATTACGTGCTTCCATTACCACCGCCACAAAAAAAAATACAGAAACACACCACTGCCATTGTAAAATAGAAATGATATACAGTAATGGAGAAGGGAAACATAAGAAAGGTAGTAGAATAAGGTGACTTCCCACATGACAACTGTGAGCCACACGAGACTGAACAGGGGAAATAATCCCCCAAAACTCCTCCACAGGAAAACCACAAAGCACAGCCCAGGGGAACGTGTTCAGAAGGTCACCCACAACCTGTCACACCTGGCCTGGATAACTGACTCCAAGCGTGCACGAAACCCTGGTTCTCTACCAGGGCCACTAGCTGAGGGGCCAGAAGAGGAAGGGGTCATGGCAGCTGACCTGTACCCCTTATAGGGAACGACCCTCCCGAATGACCCCCCCGCCTCCAATGCAGGCCTCCACGGCTCTGTAAGCGGCATGCTGTGGAAGGAATGCCAGCCTGCTTCTCTCTAGAAATGGAGGGGGGCACGTCCACAGCAACTTCTTCATTATTAAAAAATGTCCACCTGAAACTAATAGAACATTGCATATAACTGAAAAATAAAAATGACTGTAGAAGTGTCTGTGTGCACATGCGCACAGACACCTGCATTCATGGGAAGAGAGTGTGTCCGTGTGCACACACGCATGCGTGCACCTGACTGCATGGGCACGCCCACATGCAAGGTCAAGCACGAGAGCTCACTGAGGGGTCGGAGGCCGAGGAGGTGCCTGGCAATGGCTCTGAGTCCTCGTTTCCCTCGCGCTGTGGCAGAAGAGAACCCAGAATGCGCCCACACCACAGCACCCCAAAAGCTGAGAAGCCCTTGGGCTTCCTCCTGGTCAGGGAGCGGGGCCTAAACCAACCTTCCCCCCGGGCCCCGGGACATTTCACAGCGAGTTCAGTTACAACACCGAGCCCTGACTCAATAAATGAAACGGGGCCAGTGTTTGCTAGAGACCACCTCTGCATGTTCTGAGTTCACAGCTTCTGGACAGCGTCCCGTCCAGCAACCAGCCTCTCTCGGTGTAAGCACCATGTTAACAGACAATGTCTACACTCCACAGTGAGCCACACACCTGGAATTTATCCTGTGATGGCAAGAGGTCTTTCTTATCATAGCTGGCTGCAAAAGCAGCGAGACTTCATTTTGCCCAACTACAGCCTAACTGAAACCCTCAGGTAACGAGACGGTATTCTTATGCCAGGCCGTGTGTTCGCTAGGCCGTGTGTTGCACATAAAAGTGGCAAAAAGCAAACCATTTATTGAGCTTACAGTGGGAAAAACAAAATTCTGCCCACTCACACCCCCCCCAAACTACTTATTGGGTGTGAGCCTGAGAGCTGAGAGTAATACATATTAGACTTTCAAGTCTTTCTAGTGATAACAATATTAATTAAAAAACAAACACTAAAGTCTTCATTATACAAAAGCCACTATTCTTACCACATAAGAAATATTTCATGAAGTCCATTAGATTTACTTACCAAGGCAAGAAAGTACACTGGTGTATTTTAGATAAATTTTTTCAACAGCTAGGGTGAAACTAAAGGCATCTATTTGAATCACGATTAACCAGTGAAATCAGTTTTTCAGCCTCTCGGCATTCCAGCTAAGAAATGTTCTCCTGTGTTTTTGCACAATTCGAAATGCTCGTGAACTTCCCCCAGATGACCCCACACACAGACCGACGCACATGAAGCAGCTGACCACTTCATAGAGCACTTCGCCTACCCATTCTGCTCAGGCGATTCTGGATGGGAATGAGGAGAAGCAGACCGAAAATGGCAAGGGACTCAAAACCCCAGGAACAACGGTTGTGCAAACTGCTTCTTCTCCTCCCCTCCACCATCTTCCCAAATGAGAGGAGCAATGTCGTTGAAGCAGAAGAGAAAGTTCCTCTTTATAAAACAGTCTTTGCAGGGCCAGTAAAGATTAAGACGGCGAGATAAAGGGCTGAAATCTGCTTCCCTGGTATAGAAATCTGCTATGGAACTACTAAGATCTTCATTTGTGTATATTAGCATTCGATACAGTTTTCATACAGACCTACACAATATCCTAGTGAAGGCGGCATATTTCTCTGGGTTAAAATCTTTGGCGGTCAGAACAATAGAAAAATGAGTCACCTGTCCAAAAAAAACAAAAAAAGTAAGCTTTTTAAAGACACTTTAATAGAATTTTTATCACTCTATTCTAACAAACCTCTTGTACAAGACATAACAGCATTAAAAGAAAAAGACCAAAATGTAACAAGTCCTCAATTGTTTCTTTATACTTTTATATGTATATCCACACATATAAAAATGGTATATATAACTGTACATACAGATACTGAATTTACTACAAAAGAATGTAATACTTTCAGTTTTTTTAAAACAAAAACATTTCAAATATAAAAAATGTGATTTTTCATTTAAAATCCCTTAACCTCATCAAAGCAGAACTAGGAATGCCATATCAGACCTACCAACGTTGCACTATTTTTCATTAATGAAATCGAAGGATGGAAACAACAAGAACACATCTCAGTAGAATTCTTGTACTAAAAATTACACAGTTCCTGAACTAGTTCAGTCTCCATAGGCTGCTGTATAATCTAAAGTATGCTGTTATAATAAGCTTCACTTATTGATATGCCTCATTTTATAAATATAAATTTCTGATAATCATATACCTATTATTTCCATTAATGAGGCAAAATTTAGAACTTTATAAAAGCAAAGCATTTAAGAAATATATTTTTGAAAATCATGTTTTCAAGTGTAAAATCTAAAATCTTGCTATTTTTCAAATCTGAAAAACAGACTTGAAATCTTTGTTGCTGTAATTTGGCAGTCTGTGGTGTAAAGCATAGTAACTCTACCTGAGGATACACCGACTTTTCAGCAAAAACTTAACGAACATATATGAAAGATTTTATGACACGTGGAAAACTATCTTTTTGCAAATTTACATTTTCTAATTACAAATCCCTGTTTTCTCTTAAACTTCTAACAGTTTCTAAATTGTTGCCTTCCTGTTTTTCTAAATGTAACTCCTTAAATTTAAACTGGTATCTTGTTATGCTTCCTACAGTCTGGTTATTATTGGCTGTAAAATTATTCCTGAAAAGGTAAAAGAAGCTCCTGCTCAGGAACACGCCAGGAGCTCAGCCGCTACTCCCCAATATTCTTTTCTTTGAAAAATCCTGCTGGTTGTGTGGTTTTCAACCTGTCACATTGATCCTGTCCCTATCAAATGACACAGCAAAAAGCCTACTGAATATATGAGTTTCCTTAATTATCATTTCTATTCTTAGTACAGCCTTACTATCCACGAATGAATAAAAAATGTTTTCTTAACTATGTCAAGAACAATTATATCCTCTAAAATAGTTTTTGAAGATAGAAAAAATACTTCTTCACGCTTCTAATAAAAGTCATGACTTTGAAACTACTTCTGCATTTCTACTCCATCAGACTACGACCTGAAAACGGCTTCACTCCACCTGCTGCAGGGTCAGTCACATAATACACACCAACAAATATTAGGGTTAACGAGCGTGAAACATGAAAGAGAACGTTCCCAATGAAAATCACATTTAATGCTTTTCAAGTGGACTGCGAATGATAAAATCTAAAGCTAAGACTTACTGACATAACCTTACATCACTTTAAATATTTTTGGTTTTTTTGACCTTTACGCAGTCATACCTTTTTCAACACTGAAGACTCCGGAACTTCGACTGTCGTGATATAAAACCATGTTCTTCTGTACTGACCGAAGACGAAGGGATGGAGGAGTTTGTTTTCATCCGTAAGGCAGCATTTTCTCAGCAGCAGGTTCTTTAAAGTAGCTGTCGTGGAAGGATAACACCACACCCACAGAACTTCTCCATTTGTGTCCTTTTCTACGGTGGAAAGATGGTCACTGTGAGAATGTCAAACAGCAGCAAGGGAGTGAATTGATTGGTTACTCAGAAGCACTTAGTGGAATCACTTTTAACATCCCATTTTACAAAGCAACCCAGAGCACGTGAGACCCCCTAATTCCCACCTTCCTCTACTGCTCACATAACCTCGCTTCCTGGCCTTGAATTTTAGTCCACCTGAGAAAATCTTGTTACATATTGATTGTACAGATTCTATATTTAAAATTTTAATAATGATGATAATAAAGGTTATCCAATCACATGTGTACTTTCATTATCAAAATAAACACCTCGATGACAAAATAGGAGCAACCAACTTCTAATAAAAACTCCAAGCAAAAATAGCCTAAATTTTAGAGAAACAGTTATTGCAGGTATAGCATTAAGAATCTAGACTTTGCCCTGGCTGGTGTCGCTCAGTGGACTGAGTGCCAGCCTGCAAACTGAAAAAAGCCACTGGTTCGATTTCTGGTCAGGGCACCTGCCTGGCTGCGGCCAGTTGAGAGGCAACTGTTTCTCTCTTGCACAACAATGTTTCTCTCCCTCCCGGTCTCCTTCCCTTATCCTCTCTCTAAAAATAAATAAATAAAATCTTTAAAAAATATCAAGATTCTGATCTATAGACTTAAAAAACTTACTATGAAAAATGTCAAGTGTATAAAAAAGGCAGAGAGCCTTGACTGGTGTGGCTCAGTGGATTGAGTGCCAACCTGTGAACCAGTGTCCCCAGTTCAATTCCCAGTCCGGGCACATGCCTGGGTTGCAGGCCAGGTCCCCAGTAGGGGGCGTGTGAGAGGTAACCACACACTGGTATTTCTCTCCCTCTTTTCCTCTCTCTCTGGAAATAAATCTTTTTTTTAAAAAGCAGAGAGAATAAAAAATTCCTCAGCTCCATCACTCAGCTTCAGCAATTATCAACATCTGGCCCTCCTTGTTTCATAAGGGGAGGGGCGTTTCTCCCTTATTTTGAAGCAAATCCCTTTATTTTTCAGGTCAACATGAAACAAAAAACACACAGAATTGAAAAGGATTGCAAGTCATCTTTTTCTTCCCTCTTATCAATTAAAGTCACAGTTTAACTCAGCCTTAATTCAGAAGTACTTCAGCCAGGACTAAGATGCCCAAGTTACCTGGGCTTTGCTTTGAAGCAGGTTTAAAATCACATTAGAAAGATTAGATTGGTACGAAATTAATCAGGATGATCATGTAGTAGGCTGTACAATATCTACTCACTGGGCTGTACACCTGAAACTAATATAATATGTCAACTGTAATTGAAAAATAAAAAATGATTTAAGAAAACAAGAATACACGAAGCCATTCCCACATAAACGCACTCATGGAGACACTGAAAAGTAGTCAGCACATTTCGCCGGTTTGCCTTAACCCAAGCAATGTTCTTGCACACTAGGGATATAGAGTGTTTAGGGATTTGTAAAAATCTCCATAGAATAATGCTTTTTCAAAGAGCAACGGCACGCGTGGAACCGAGGGACGTTCATTCAAGCAGCCCCGTGCTCGCTGTCGCGCCTCGAATGAATGGTTCCTTGAAACACCCAGCCCCGGAACACTGCACGCAGTTCAGACACACGTTCTGGGCGGCCCGAAGGTCCCAACGTACGTCCTCATCCATCAATTCCTCAAAACCAACGGGATCCCACCCAACGGGGTTAAGTGGACACCCGTGCCACGCGCACGAGCCCTGCCGTGCGATGCGGCAGCCGTCCTCCACCGGCCGAAGTTGGGGCCCTGGGGCTAGACCGCACGGGTCCCAGTCCTGGCGCCGCCACTTTGTAACGTGCGTCGGTGCACAAATGACACCCTGGGCCCCCAGCTGCTGCCCGGTAAAGTGGGCATCAAACGTTAGCCACCCCCACTGGAGCCGAGGGGAGAGTTAAATGGAGATAATCCACGCATAATGCGCAGCACCCGGGGCCGGTGCGGCTGGCCGCCCAGTCGCGAACCGCTCGATCACATGATCCAGACCAGTCGGGGGCTGGCCGGCAGTCAGGCCCGGCTCCCCCACCCTCCGAGGGGCCCCGGGCCTGCCCCTTCCTGCCGTGGCGCCCGAGAGCGGTGCTCGGCCCCGCCAGAGTCCCGCCTGAGCAGCCGCCCCCTCGCAGACACGGGAGCTCAGTGAACTCCCATTCCATGCCCGATCTCGTCTGCGGCGCAGAGCGTCCAGGAGGAGCTCCTCTCCCTGAGCCCACGAGGCCCGAGGGGTCCCTCCGCCCCCGCGGCCGCGGCCGACCCAGCGGGCGCCAAGCCAGGCCGCGGGCGGAAGGGCTGGTCGAACGTCCGCGCCGAGGAGGCCGGGCTGCGCAGCCCTCCGCCCAGGCCCAACAGGGAGGGGGTCGCGCCCTCCCCTCCGCGGGGGGCGGGAGCAGGGCCCGCCCCGGACCCAGGCGGAGGCCTAACTGGGGTGCGGGCCTGCGAGGCCGGCTCCTGCGTCCTCACCAATGAGCCCGACTCCGAGCATCAGCTGGGTGTCCGTCACCTCACAAGCAGCCATCTTCCGCCACCGCAGCGCGCCGCAGCGCGCCGCTCCCAAAGCCCGATCACAGGCCCCGCCCCTCCCAGAGCCCGCCCACCAGCCGGCCCCACCCTCAGGCTGAGGCCCCGCCTCCACTTTAAGCCCCGCCCCCGCCTGCCGGGACTTCCCCCAGCTCCTCCATTCACCTTCAGCCCTTGGCTCTTCACCCTCAGAAACTTCCGTCAGGCTCTGCAACTTCCCTCCATTTCTCTAATCCAGATTTTCGTCTGCCTTCTCTTCAACCCACTCCAATCTTCCCTCAGGCTTTCCTCATTCTACTTCTCCACTGCAGTCCACTCGGACCGCTAAAAAGAGGTGTCTTGAGGATGGAGGGTCTCCATTCATTCATTCATCCCTCCATCATCCATCGCCCCCCCAAAAAAAATTGAGGACTTAAAATGGCTTTGGAAATACAGTGTTGGCAAGACAGCATAGCAGTGGGGAGAGACGAACAATTACCGCGTAAAATAATACTACAACAGCCCAGAGTAGTAAACGCATTGCAATAAAATAACACTTCGATGTGTTACAGAGCAGATAGGGGAGTGCTGCTTTAAAATGGGTGTTGGGGAAGCGTTCTCTCCGAGGAAGGGCTGTCTGAACCGAGGTCTGAATGATGGAAAGGAGCCAGACAGCTTGGGTGGGTGGCTCCAGGAGGCCGCCTTCTGGATCCTCTGCACCTCCACCCCCAGATCACACAAAACTAACCAGGGAGGGCCCTTGGTGTCTACAGTCCCACCGCCATGTCGTTGCATATTTTTTAAAGTGTTCGAAATAAAATATTTCATACATATGTACCAGTCTGAGAAAAGCACGTGGCGACCACTCAACTTTAGTTATTATAAATGTAGTTGAAACACTTTTCCTTCTCTCCGTGATCTCCTTCCCTTCCCTGCAACACAGAAGGAACCACTATTCTAAATTTGGTGATTGTCTTTTTACTACGTGTTTTTAACCTTTGGCATATGTGTATGTTTCACTCAATAACATACTGTACTCCTTTTCAAACGTCGCCCCAATGCAACAATGGCCGCCATTTATTGAGCAGCAGGCCCTGTTCTGGGCGTTTCACTGGTGTCACTTCCTCAGACCCTCACGATACCCCTGCGTCTACGTCCTGTTATGACGCCCAGTCTACAGGTGAGAAGGTGGGAAGGTGGCTCGATTCGCCCAGGATCACACAGCTTGCCAGTGGCGGTGCCGGGGAGTGGGCCCAAGCCGTGGGGCTGGGACCACACCGCAGAGCGCTGTGCTACCCCGTCTCCTGTTCTGTCGCCTGCTGTTTGAAGTCATTGGTAGACTGCTTCCCCCCGCCCCCCGCCCGGCCAAATGTGTGTTTTTACGGATTTATCCACATTAATAGAGTTCCGGTTCAGTTATTTTAACTGTTGAATGATATTTTGTGTATGAAAATATCAGTAGTTTCATTGCCTGTTAATGGACATCAATTTGTTTCCTGTTTGTTTTTTTACTTTATCATCAGTGCTGCTACAGTTTGAACAAGTCTCCTTGTTCTACTTGCTCCTCACTTTGGGAAATTCCAGGTCATGAAGGCTCAGCTGCCGTTTCTTCCCTAAATTCAGGCAAAACTAATCTCTCCCTCTTCCAGAGTCTAACAGCATTTGGCCATAGAGCTAGGAATGGCGTGTATTTAGGTGTGTATGGCTCTTCTATTTCTCCCATTGGACTAAACTCCCGGGGGCGGCATCATGAACTACACACCTTTGAATTCCCTGTGCTTACTATTGTAGTAAATAGTTGTTAATATTTCTGGTTCTCACCAAAAACACACATGTATTAGGGGCTGAGGAGTGGGACACATTCAGAATCAGTTTGGGAGCCAAGAAGACACTTGCACTCGTGTTTCATTGGTCTTCGTAATTTCTAGGGAGTTTTTAGAGATAAACAGATCCTCTCATGGGTTTCCTTTAACAACCTCAACAATAACTCTAGCCTGCATTAACCTGTACCTCAAATGCCTGCTTTTGGTGAAACACACATTAACACACATATGCATGTGCAAGGATGTTCATTCAGTGCTGCCAGGAATAGTGAAAATGTGCAAATCACCTAGAGATCTGCTAATGAAGAAACTGGAAACATGATGACTTACTCCATATTATAGAATGCTATGGAGTCATTGAAGAGAATGAGGCAGACGTATTTGTACTAACTCACTATGATCCCATGTGTGTGTAAAACTTCAAGCTGATATATTTGAAGTCTGTCCAGAAGGTATCTAGCCACGTAATATGAAAAATAGAAACATTCATTGAAGATACGAGATACAAGAAACATTGTACATAGGAGAAGGATGCCCTTCAAAGTAGGCACCTCGGGACCTCACACAGTTCTCCCAATCACTATCAGCTGCCTATCATGTCTTCCTGAGTCTCATCTGTGATCTGAAATTTCCTCCCCTTTCAAAGGTGACTTTAGATTTGGGAAAAGCCAGAAGTTGCAGGGTGCCAAATCTGGTCTGTGAGGGGGGCCGAGTCACCTGGGTGATTTGATGTTTTGCCAAAAAACTCTGCACAAAACATGATGCATGAATGGACATGTTGTCGTGATGAAGCTGCCCATCACAAGTTGCCCGTAGCTGCAGCCTTCTGAGTCATCCATAGTTTCTGTGGAGGAATGATCAAGTTTAACACAAAGTTTGATGCAGATTCATTGCTCTACTTGCTCAGTCATTTTGAATGTGACAGCCACACAGTACACATGCTCACTCAATAGTATCTACTGCCCCTACTGATTAGTACAGTGAAGTCCTCATTGTTTACGCATGTGCATTCCAGTCCACTCTCTGTGGCTGCCAGGTTACATCGATGTTGCACAAACCATTCTCCTATATTAACAATGGCTAGACTTTTTCCAGACAGACTCCATATATATATATATATATATATATATATATAATTAGATATCCATATGTGTGTGTGTGTGTGTATGATTGGAGACATGCACACCCAGCAGCTGACGATGGCTAACTCAGAGGGAAGGTGTGGGGGAACAGTGTGAAGGGCTGTGTAGCTGTGTGAAGGTGGAGTGGAGGTACAGTGACCACTGAACTGTAAGGTGTCTTAAGACCAAGAAACAAAGCAGGCAAATTCATTGAATATAACAGAATTTATAGTAGGGTAATTTACTTACAAGGAAGATTGGGTTAGAATGGAAAAGATGACCCAGTAGTTAGCACAGATTCTTTTCCACTACTCTACAGTTAGTACAGTAAATGTTTTATAGTATAGCTGAACTACTAAGGATTGACAAGGCAAAGGGACAAAGAATGTGGCTTGAGCCAGGAACCACACCTCCCAGTGGTCTTATGATGGATAATTGCTTACAGTTGGTGCCAATACCTAGTCTGATATTTATCTCAATTGCTATTCCATTCTGGCCACTTACTGACAGGAATCTTCATGATAGGACACAGTTAATCATTAGCTATGAAGCTCTGGTGCTGGCTGAGACTAGTAAGAGTCCTCAGCATAGAAACCAGGAAGAAATTAGGGGGCACACAAAGATGGGGTCAGCTTTGTTTACATCAACATTTATACAGTACCCCAAACACTGTGAATTGCATAATAAAAATCCCAATGTACTTAGAAATGTGTTATATAAGTGTCTATATTTATAAATACTTATAAGTGTATATATGTAATATATAATGCAATTAAATATATTATAGATTGTTCATAACTGTAAAAATGTCACTGGAAATATTGAAGATATTCAAAGTCTAATAACAGATCCTAATTAAGTGGTTTGCTGACCTGGCTGGTGTGACTCAGTAGATTGAGAGCCAGCATGCAACCTGAAAGGTCGCTGGTTCGATTCCCAGTCAGGGCACATGCCTAAGTTGTGGAGTGTGTGAGAGGCAATCTATCGATGTATCTCTTGCACATCAATGTTTCTCTCTCTTTCTTCCACCCATCCCCAATCTCTAAAAATAAATAAATACAATCTTTAAAATGGTTTGCTTTAGGTAGGTAAGACTTCAGCAATTTTTCCTCCTCCTTTTACTTATTTCACAATTTAAAAAATACTGTATTCATTGCTTCCAATAGTTCAAATTTTTAAATTTCTAAAACCGGATGCATCCTACAATTATAACTTTGAGTGTTTTTTTTTTAAGATTTTATTTATTTATTTTTTTAGAAGAGAGGGGAAGGGAGGAAGAAGAGAGGGAGAAAAACTGTGGGACAACGCCCAATCAACAGGGTTACACAGGTCGGGGCTTTTCTTTCTTAATGGCATACAAAATGATTTGTTCAATCATTGATGGTGCTTCTAGATTTGATGAGATGTGATAAACAGAAAAACAAATGAAAAATATGTTAAATCCATAGACCCCCACATCTCTGGTCTTTCCCATTTCACCAAAGTCATTTGCTGATTCTTACGGAGAGACATTTGCCCAAAATATGTAGTATAATTTTTCATGGTATTTTGGCTGGAAGAATCATTTTCCGTAAGTTAGCAAGACTGTAGGATCAGTAAAACCTGATTCCCTTGTTGAGTGTGCAAACATTCGCAAACCAGGCATGGCATGGGCTCAAGAGTGGGGAGGTGAATACAGATGCAAGCATAGCAGGGTTCCTGCCTGTGGCCGCTTTACAATCGGGAGGGAAAGCAGAAAGACAGAGGGAAGGCATGACCAGACCTACTGCTTCTGGGACTTCAGACCTGGAGATGCAAACCTGAGTAAAAGGAAAACAGTGACGAGTCTCAGAGGTGGAGCAGGATAAAAGTGTGCTGGGTGTACTGCCTCTCCTTGTTCCTGGTGGGATTGGTCATGCTGTGTCTCCCGCAGTGCCTGACCCTGAGTATTTCTTCAGTGATGTGTTAGGGAGCAGCCCCATGCGGTCAAGGCCCAGGGTGCCACCTTTGTCTCCGGCATACAGGAGACACTCAGAAAATACTGAGGATAAAGATGCAGCTCCTAAAACAAAGGAGTTGAGGGAGAGAGTGGTGGGTGCAGGGAGAGGCTAATGAAGGCTGTAGCCAGGCTTAGCTGGAGTGGGACACTGGGTGAGGGCTGGGGAGGTTATCTGTGGGTAGAAGGATGACTGGAGCTTGTGCCTCCCTCCCTCCCATTTTACTACTTGGCACTGTCAGACCTGCCAGACAAGTTCCCCAGAGTTAAGCGGAAAGACATAAAAGGGGAGAGAGAAGGGAAGTATTATTCCCAACCTTTAGCAATAAGACTGTCACCAATGCAAGGAACTGGGGTGTGGAAACAGACAAACCGGAGTTTGGATCCCAGTTCTGCCATCTTTACTTGCGAAACCTCACTCGTGTTGCCTGTCTTCTCTGCACTTATATTCTCAGTGATCAAACGGAGCTATACATACTGTCCTCTGTGCCTCTTCCAGTGAAGATCTGAATCAAGAAAAACCTTTATGCTAGTTTTATAGGTAAGGATAGCCTTGTGTAGGAGGTCCCCAAGACAACCCCCAGATTCTATTATTTGTTGGGGGACCCTCATGATTCAGCATGCAGCTATCCTCATGCCTATGATTTATTACTGCCAGACAATACAAAGTTACAAAGTCAAGTCAGCAAAGGGAAAAGCCACAAGAGGCGGTGTCCAGAGGAAAGTAGGCCCACGCTTCTCGGAGTCTTCTTCTAGTGGCATCACCCAGAATGTACTTAATTCCACCAGCAACAAGTTGTGACAACACATGTGAAATAATGGTTGACCAGGGAAGCTCATTAAAGACCCAGTGCTCATTAGAGACTCGGGTTTTTTATTGGGGGCCAGTCACGTAGGCATCTTCTGCTGAGCACGTATCAAAATTCCAGGCTCTCAGAAGGAAACAGGTGCTCAGCACGAGCTCCATTGTTTGCACAAAATGTTTAGGCACAGTCAGTCGCTCTTACAACCTCTGGGAATGGTGGAGGCACTCCCGAAAGCCAAGTTCCCAGACCCCAGCCACAGGCCTCCCTGCCAGCAGATGTTACTCAGGACGGTGGTCTCGGGCCTGCTATGTCCTGTTTGCACGGCCTGCTCACTCCTCGCTCTCCAGGAAAAGAGGAGGAAGTGGTTGGCATGGACGCGGGTTTGGGAAATGTCCCAACCGTCTGGGCATGTAGATAAGGGGCCCCAGCACCTTCCACAGATGTTCCAGTTTCCAGGTCCCTGGGAGCCGAGTGGGCCCTTCATCTTTTCTCCATAATCGGATTCAACGAGAGATGAGGCATGGGCCAGCTAAGAGGCCATTGGAGCCGGCTCTTTTAAGGGTTTCCAGGCCCACTGGGGCACCAGGAAGTCACCCCTGGAGAGAGCTTCGTCAGCGTTCCTGACATTCTGTCCTGACAGTTAGCTCGCTTCCAGCATATGTGAAGTTTCCAGAATGTTCCCAAAAGGAAATAGTCCTTGCTGTGTTCCTCATAGATTTAGGGTGTCGACATTGAAACTTCAGTAGATTCCAAACCCCAGGAAGCCTAGCTTTGGACCTGTCTTGTAATAAAAGAAACAGTTCAGCAAGAAAAATTTAATTAAAATAAATACGGATCCTTACCTGAATTTTTCAAAGAACATTAAAGAGGATAAAATTCATTGCCTGCAGTGATATATCTAAAAATCCCTTTCCTCTCATATTTTTAAAATAAACTTTAAATCTTATTTTATTATTTATTTTTACTTTTTTGGTGCCAAAGCCCAGGATAAACTTTTTTAAAGAATAATTTTAGATTTACAGAAGAGTTACAAAGATAATACTGAGAGTTACCATGCACTCCTCACCCAGTGTCCTGTGTTATGAACATCTCACATCAGTAATGTACATTTGTCACAGCTAATGAACCAACACTGATACATTAGTAACTAAAGTCCATGCAGATTTTATCCTCAGTTTCCAGATTTCCTCCTAATCCAGGTTTCCTTCGTTTTTACCTAACGCCTTTTTTTCTGTTTCAAGATCCTACTTAGGATACCATGTTATATTTATTTAACATGTCCTCCTGGCTATAACGGTTTCTGAGGCTTTCCTTGTTTTTGAGAACCGTGGTGGTTTTGGGGAGTGCTCACAGGTATTTTGTAGATTGCCCTTCAGTTAGGACTGTCTGATGTTTTCCTCATGATTAGACTGAGTTATGCACTTTGGAGAGAAAGACCACAGAAGTCAAGTGTCATCCTCCTCTTGTCGTAGCTGGGGTCCGTCAAGGCGATAACCCTGATCGCCCTGCTGAGGTAGAGTCTGCTGGGTTTCTCTCCTGGAGAGTCACTGCCCCGCCCCCAACTTCATGCTGTCATCTTCGCATGTCACTGTGCACAGCCCACAGTTGGGGAGTGGAGAGTTATTTCCACCTCCTCAAGGGCAAAGCATCTACCTGAATTATTTAGAGTTTTTCTCCATGGGAAATTGGTCTATTCTTTCCCATTTATTTACATACTCAATCTTTATGTCTAGCAGTATGGACTCCCTCCATACTGCAACTATCTCTCATTCATTCAGCACAGGCTCTGAAATCTCTCTTCACTCTCCTTACATTTAAATAACTCCCCACTGCCAACTTCTCTCCTCTTTCCTTTCCTTCCCCATTAGCCTTTTCCTGCACCCTCTGTCCTCCCTCTTTTATCTCAACCCTTCCTTATTTGAATTGCCTACCCCACTTCTCCAGGTGTCCCTCCAACTCGTTACCCCATGTACCTAATAAAGTGGGAAGTCGGGGAAGGCAGGAATGAAAAATGCTTACTGGTCAACATCAGAATATTATAGTAGCGGAGAAAGAAGCTGCGACTATTCCATGCATTGATTTTGTCCCCCTTCTGTTTATTTATTGTTAAGATTTTATTTATTTATTTTTAGAGAGAAGGGAAGGGAGGGAGGAAGAGGGGGAGAGAAACATCAATGTGTGGTTGCCTCTTGTGCATGTGTCCCCCTACTGGGGACCTGGCCTGCAACCCAGCATGTGCCCTGACTGGGAATCGAACTGGCGACCCTTTGCTTCACAGGCTTGCACTCAATCTGCTGAGCTACACCAGCCAGAGCCTGTCCCTCTTCTATTTATATATGTGAAAATGATCTCCACAGAGCTTGTGTCAGGAATTGTGCTGAATGCTACAGGTAGCGTCTCATTTACACCTCAAACAGAGATAAAACCGAGGCTCAGACAAGTTACTTGCCTAATGTCATAGTGCTAGTAAGTGGCAATGCTGGGGTTTGAAGCCATGTCCACCCCCAAATCTGGCCTGCCTACAGGATGAGCTGAGGTGTATGTGACCCTAGTTCTCCAGGAAAGAAAGCATACCCCTGCGTTCTAAAACACCGACGGGGACCTGTCTCTGACTCCTCCTATGGCGCTTTGGCTCCAACAGTCTAAATCTGTGCTGTTTTACACAGTTGGCCCTTTTCCTTACTGCGCTGTGCTTTTCATTGCATGCAAGGCGAAATCACTTCAGAATTTCAGCCTCCATCCGTGTTTCATCCTTCTTTCTCTGCGATAATATGGAGAAAACCATGAAGGTCTCTGTATTAGTTTTCTATTGCTGTGTAACAAAGTACCACAAACTTAGTGGCAATTTGAAACATTAAACTGTGACCATGTGAGGAGCTAGTAACTCACAGTGCTGTGGATTCTAAGTCCAGGTGCGGTGTGGTGGGGTTCTCCAATCGGGGTCTTGCCAGGCTGAAGTCCAGGTGTTGGTCAGGCTGTACTCCTTTCTGGAGGCTCTGGGGAAGAGTTTACCCTGAGCTCATCCAAGTTGCTGATGGAAGTCAGTTCCTTGCAGTTGTAGGACTGAGGCCTCTGTTCACTGTCTGGCTGTTGGCCCGGGGACTGCTCTCTGCAGGGAACCTGCAGTTCCTTCCCATGCGGCTCTCTCCATATTCCCTCTCATGCTTTGAATCTCTTTGAATGCTTTGAAAAGATTTTTAGGGCTCATGAGATTGGTCAGACCAACCCAGGTAATCTACCCTTCTTCAAGTCCATTGGAACACATAACATAGCCTAATCATAGGAATAATAACCCATCATATTTACAGTCCCCGGGTATTATACAGGGTATGTACATCAGAGAGTTGGAGTCCTGGGAGCATCTTAGAATTTGCCTATAACAGTCCCCATTCCTTTATTTATTCACACATCACATATTTATGTGCCAGGCACAGTTCTAGGAGTTGGAGATACAATGGTGAAGAAGACAAACTTGGTCGATTAAAGCTTACCATCCAGTGAGGTGAGATAGATAGTAACCAAGGAGACAAAGAAAACTATCAGTAATGAGAACTCCGCTGAGAATGAACAGAATGGGGTCTGGGCTAAATCGGGTGGTCAAGAAACGAGGAGGAAATCTCTGAGGAGGTGCCATTTTAGTTGCTCCATGAGAAGATAACACAATCAAAAGGTCCAAGTAAAGATTGTCTAATATCCACAAACCCCAGATGAAAGCCACACCCTGTGGTTACAGGACAGGGTTCCTTCTAATCGTGTTTTACATATTTAACAGAGAAGCCTGTTTCCAAGCCACACCCAAAACCACTATGCACAGTGCCTTACTCATTGTTTTCTTGGCCCTAGTTGGCTTGTGCGGCTTTGGGCTTGACCTCGTCAGTTCCCAAGCAGGACCTGGGCTTCAAGGCATGCCAACGAAGGCGTGCGTAAGTGTGTGCTCCAGTTCCCACACACACGCTTCTAACCTCCGCTCAGCCTTCTCCTGGAGTCTGGCAAAATAGGAATGGGTGAAGACCCATGAGTGTATGTGTGTGTACAAATACCACCAGGACATGTTTCTGATAAAAACATACTGAGTCGAATCTGCATTCCAACTGCCTGCTTTAAATCTGCAGGACTCAAAGATTCCATGAGCACATCCTGGCACAGGAACGGTGCACCCCACGTCTGCCCCTGGGTTGCTACAGTTGAAAAGATTTCCAACTCCATTTGGACGCTGACCTGCATGGTTAAGAATGCAAGGTTGTGAGGTTTCGGACCTTGTTAGTTGTCATGCAGTCGGAACCATCAAGATGCTCTGAAACATACACTGAAAAAAAACAAAACACCTTCTGGGTGTTGATCATGTGCTAGGTGCTGTCCATACACAAAGATGAACTGTCCTAGTCATTACTTTCAAGGGACTGCCAGTGTCATAGTAGAGACCAACATGCAGATGGGCGATTATAATATAGGAGGCTTGCTTTAACCAATTATGTCACAGACTACTTCCTCTGTGCCGAGCAGTTATAGATACCAGAGATAGCGCAGTTAAACAAAACAGACACAAATCCATGCCCTCATCAAGCTTATTATTGTCTAGAGGGGTAGACGGTAAAGGCATAACCTCATAAAATATATTTGGAATCATGTGGTAATAAGCAACTAAATGCTATGGAGAAAATAAAGAGAAGGTGTTTGAAAGTATGGGAGGAAGTTAAGTTATTATTGCATTGAAGAGTCGAGGGAAGACATCATCGAGAAGGGATATTTGTGTGGCATGGGAGGGACATCCAACTCTCCTTAGGGAGGGAAGGAGAGTTGTGCAGGGCCTTGCAGGCCACCAGAAGGACTTTGCCTGTGACTGCATGAGCTGGGAAGCCATATGGGGTCTTGATTAGAGGACTGACATGATCATCTCACTTTTGTTCTGAAAGATTCCCCTGCTTGCTGTGTGGAGAGTAAAGAGAAGGGAACCAAGGGGAAACAGAAAGACAAGTTAGCAGGTTCCTATACACTCCAGGCGAGAAATGAAGGTGACTGGGTCCGAGTAACAGCTGTGACCCAAGAGGGTGACAGGTGGTAGATACAGGATTTGTTCAAGGGATTGGTTGGGTGTGGGGATGTGACAAAAAGAGTCAAGGATGTCTCCTCCAATATTTCTGGCTGGAGCAACTGTAGGAATAAGGTTGCCATTATCCTTCGTGGGGAAGAGGACAGCAGGCGCAGGATGGATGCAGAAGACACCAGAAGTCTGGTTTGGGGCAGGTGGGGTTATGCTGTATGTCAAACACCTAATGGATGTGTCGGATAGGCATCTGGGTGTGAGACTGGCTTTCAAGAAAGAGGCCAAGCGCTGGTGACGCAGTTTTGTGACTTAAAAGCATAGAGGTGAGATCTAAAGCCATGAGCCGGAACCGGGAGATGAATGTAGGTAGAGGAGGGAAGAGGTCCAGGGGCTGAGCCCTGGGACCTGTCAATCTTAGAGGTCTGAGTGATGAGGAGACATCAGCAAAGGAGGTTGAGGAGTAGTCAGAGACGGGGGAAGACAATCAGGAAAGAGTGATTCTGGAAGCCAAGTGAAGAAAGTGTTTCAGGGAGGGTAGCGCAATCAGCCCTGCGTGAGAGTGGAGATGGAGTCCAATGCGTTGGTATACAGGGGCCGGGTTTAGATCAGAGCTCTGACTGAAGAGTAACAGGAAGTAAGGCAGGTAGAGGCAGGTGGGTGTACCCACCAGGTGGTGGAGCACCAGAGCTCCCTTCCAATCGCTCCACTGTTGGCAGTCCTACAGAAAATAGGCCATTGGCTGAGGGCAGAGGATTGGAGAGAGGAAAGAGTATATCATCATCATCTGGGAGAATGCAGACGTGGCCTAGGGAACCGCAATAGGATGACCGAAGAGCAGCAGGGGGCTTGTTGAGGTTCATGGCCAGGAATATGAAGTGACACTCACTTGTCAACAGGGTTGTGAATTTTATCCCACTCATGTCAGGCTGCCGGCAAAGAGTGGGTGGAGGGCTGGACTGGCCAGGGTTTAGGTAGAACAAAGGCAGAGACAAGCAAGAAAAGAACTGTAGGATGGAGTCCAAGCTGGGTGCGGAGGAAACAGAGCACACAGGGGTGAGGAGCTGTGAAGAGAGAGTAGGATGGCTGGATGGATTGTGGGGCCCCGTCAGGCAGCAGGGCTGTTAGACTTGGAGCGCAACGGGGTTAACTTCAAGAGGTAGTAGCCGGAAAATGAATCAAAATATGGGAACTGAAATAGCTGGGGTGACTAGGTCTACGGTGAGGGCCAGCAAACCATGACCTGCGGGCCACATTTGGCCTGCCACCTGTGTTTACGCAGCCTTGAGCTAAGAATGATACAGCCTTGAGCCAAGCCTCGGGTTGGGGGTGGGAGACAGAGCTGTTTAAGGCACTGGAAGACATTGAGTGTGGTGAGAGATGGGCTGGAGAGACACTGGGGGCCCAGATGGGAGTGGTGTCTGTCTTCACGGAGCTTCTGGAAAGTGTTTGAACTCTTTCTCTCTCTAGCAAGCCGAGTCCAAGGAGGGAGGCACTACGTCTGTCCTGTTCACTGCTACGTGCCGATGGGTGCTTACTTCCCCTGTCTGGCACACGGTATGCACCTTGATACGGGTGTGTTGCATGCATCTGTGAACCTTAGCTAACCTCTCTGAAACTTACATTCATCAGTGTAAGTATCATCACTACAGCATTGTTGTAAACAAAACAATGGATGTGAAAGCATTTTGTGAACTGTAAAACACAGTACCTGTTTTAAAGCTATAAGATACCATGTTGCAAATATGTATAAGGTAGTATGTCTGTTGTGCCCTTAACTGTTTTTTGTTTTTTGAGAATCTTATTTACTCCACTCCAGTCAGAAAAAAACCCTCAAAACATTAAAATAGCCTGATTGATCACTTCCTTCTACCATTTCCTAAAGTGGCTTCTAACATATTCCGGTTGCTTGTTTTCTACTAAGTGAGCATTCATCAACAGCAAGTAATTATGCTTTTCTGCCGGCCCAAAACAGTAGATCCTATCTTGTCCCTCCTGCACCAGTGAATCATCAAGTCCTTGAAAGCAGGCATCTTGTATCTATTTCCAGCATCTAACATGATGGCTATCAGTTAGCCATACCTATTGGTTGGATTTAATAGGTAAATTTATCCTGGAAATTGACATTCTATCTTTACTTATTCACAAATACTGTACCAGGCTCTAATTATTTTTACTTAATGCATTTTAACGATCATTGGCTGTTATATTACCAAATGCTTCATATACTCTAAATAGCTTGGAAGAGTTAAGGTAAAGAAAGATATAGAGATACTGGATTTCATTTTACCTTCCAATTTTCTAGTGTTTATCTTGTTTTAGGTCTACCAAATACTGAGTATTAGTAAGGTAATTTTACCATTTTCACTCAGATATGATAATGGAAAGTTAAGAATGTTTGGAAAGTTTTTTCTGCTATTTAGGACAAATTTCCTTTTATTTTATTCTGTTACATCTCTCTATGGCCTACTAGTTTTCTACCCACAGCATTTAAAAGCTATAATTGCTCCTAGGTGTAGCTCTTTAATTTTGACTTTATTATATACACAAACGAGTCTCTTGATCTTGCTCCATAAAACAGTTCCTACAGCTTCTTAGTATTTGTTGCTCAACCCTGTCTGGCTCTTAGTTTTTGGAGAGTAAGCTCAGACATTTAGACTGGTTTAAGCATTTTGGAGGAGGAACTCTCTGAATCTTAATTTCAAAATAATCTTTTTTTTTAGAATTTGTGATTTATTTTTTGTCTGCATTTCCCAACTTTTCTTGCTTTACAGTGGTAAATTTACTTAAATAGATAAAACCCTCTTTGCTGAGCCAGAAAAAATGAGGGGGAATGCTTTTTATGTACTGTGGTTTCTTCCTTCGTTAATGTAGTACCATCATGAATTCACATATACCCCTCATTATTACAAAATATGTAATAAAGTTGCAACAAAGTATTCCACTGCTGCTTTCTGAATTCTTCTTCTGAACTCTTAAATTTCATAGCAAGGGCTTCAGTAATTAGGTCTGGTTTAAAAGACTTTCAAATTCTAGGTACAAATAGTAACTGTTTGGACATTAAGAGTGTTAATCAATAATAAAGACTGCAGCAAAGGGTCTATTATAAATTGATGCCCTTTTCACTATCGCTCATGTCTCTTGGGTTTGTGCTGTGTGCTGAATGTAAATGCGACAACACGCCATGTATTTTCAAACACGCAGGTCCCTCCTGCTGCAGCGGGGCTTTTGCCTTCTGCCAGATTGCTGTCACTAGTCTGTCCCCATCTTTAAAGTCTCGCCTTGCCTGAATGCTCCCATTCCTCAGGCAATGTCTGTGTCACCAACTTTTAAATTTCACCTAGATATGAAATAAGCGTGCTTATTTGTCTAGTTATTTACTGCTTCCCTCCTCCCCAAGCTAGTCCGTGGTGTGACAGGTCACCACTTTTTCCAGTGCTGAGCAGCGCTGACCTAGAGATACCTGCCCAACGCATTTCCGTTAAACGGATAAACTCCCCATTTTCACTCCAAGACCGGCCATTCATTCCCTAGGGGGTTGGGACTGATTGTAACTTTGCATGACTCCGCACAAATCACGGTAAAAATGAATCTGTGCAGACGCCTGTCTTCCAGCCAAACAGAAACTCAGTCCCAAATCTCACCTTTCCCACCCCGAGTCTCGCTTGAGGAGTGAGGGCCCTGAGAATCGCCTCCCTAACGTTTAACCTCGAAGTTCCAAGGGGCCGAAGCGCAGCGACGACGCCTGCCGCCGCCACGTCAGCCGACGCACGTAACCCCTAGGGCGCCTGCGCGCGGAAGAAGGGCGGTGCGCAGGCGGAGGACCGCCCTATATCCGGGGCCTTGGCGGCGGCGGCGACGCCGCCGTGCGGACGTCACGTGGCTCCCTCCTTTCCATCTCTGGCTAGCTGGGCGCGGGCCACTGCTAACGAGGCGCGTGGAACCTCGCGCTGGTTCCCCTTCGTCTCCTCTCCCGCCCCGGGCCACTAAGAGTTCACTGACTCCGTGTGAGCCGACCCTGCCGCCAAAATGCCGGCCTATTTTCAGAGGCCGGAAAATGCCCTCAAACGCGCCAATGGTGAGTAGGAGCGCGGGGCGCCCCAGGCTGGGGCGGCCGAGGCCTCAGAGGTCGAGGGTCCCGGGCCTGCTTTTCGCTGTGACTGCGGCGCGGCCGGAGAGGGGGTTGATGCGGCCTGCCCGCCGACGTCTCAGTCCGTGGTTGGGCATGGTTTCTCTAATCGCCCCAACCGACTGGGGACAGGAACCGTCGCCCTGGGGGCTCTGCCTGCCCCCCGCCGCTGTCTGCTGGTCTTGGGAGCCGCGGCCCGGGAGACTGGGCCACCCGGGCTGGTGCTTGTCCACCCTGTCTTCCTCCGCCTTGCTCTTCTGGCCATGGGTCTTTCGTCTGCTTAGGCCCCGCGCCCCGGGCCGCCATCTGGGAGTGCCGGGGAGGAAGAACATGGCTCCCTCCCGGGGACAATGCACGCGAGAACCTCGACTCCACCTCCCGCCGGGGCCGGGAGCCGGGCAGTCCCACCTCCGGCCCTCCCACGGCCCCCTCCGCCCCTTAAATCTAGCGCGGTTCTATGCTGGGTCAGGGTCCACTTACCTTCCTTCCAGCCCCTGTATCTCTGCTTCCGGGACTCTGACCCATTTAACCTGTTTTCAGTTTTTCTCTGGCATTGATTATTGGCAGCCGAAAAGCGTATTCGGAATCACAGGAAGTTGGAACAGAGTTCACACTGTAGGAGGGAGGCTTAAAAGTTCTCTCTTCAAGATAACGAAACTGAGGCCTAGAGAGAGAGCATGGTTTGCCCAAGGTCACTCTGGGAGTTAGTCGTTGATCCAGGGAATAAAACTGTGAGGTCTCTTGACTTCCAGACGAGTCCACAGCGTTACTGCCTGCGATTTCTATTTCCACATGTGCACTTAAGCCGCGGGCCTCTCGGGAAAACCTGTGCCTGTATTCAGTAGGCATTTATTACTTTGACATTAAGGGGGTGCAGATGTATTATGCATTATCTCTGGTCTTTAAAAACTTTATTGTTTAGGGTCCCACCACCCCCAGACTAACTGTGTGAGGGCGTCCAAAGCCCTTATTTACAGTCGCCTCCCAGACAAGTTTAGGGCTTGATCGATGTTGTAGATGGATATACCGTGTGTGTTACAGTATCATATTTGTAATCTGGTTTGAAAATTCCTCTTGCGAAAAGTCAGTGTCAGTCATGACATAAAATTGATACTACTGATAATCTGTCAGGGCCCCGAGATCTGTTTGTCACATGCTTATTATATTAACTAAAAGTAACAATTTCGGGGGAGGATTAACAGTCTGGAATAAGGTAATTCTACATTTTATGGAATACAGTAATTGTTTTAAAAAACAGTTAAAACTCCAATTTAAGGCCTGATCACTATTCATTCTAACCAGCCATCTAATGGTTAGAACAGGAGAAGTTTACGTTTATAGGAAAGACAACAGATAGAAATTTATCACTACCAAATAAAAAATAACTGTAGCAAAGTTTAAAGTTTAGAAATTTAGGATTATGTTAAATAACTTGGGTAAAATTACTGCTGGATTTGCTATTGTGGATCTGTTTTAGAGTCATTTGCATGCTTTTACCAACAGGCACCCCCCCCCCCCCATTCTGATAGGCGGAAGCACTGTAATCTCCGTGGCCTAAATGTTCCACATTTGATGTGTTCAGGCCTTGTTTCCTTTCTCGCTCCTCCCTTCTGAATCTTCATATGAACTTAGTATCTCAGTAACTTTTGAAATTGAATAGGGGTACATGATGTGTAACAAATCTTAAAACTTTTCCACATACCCGAAGTTGGAATTGATTTGATTCATAAAGGGGCAGGCGGGGAAAGTGTCTTAAAGTAGGCAAGATGAGAGGGTGACTGCTTGGGCGGGCAGAGTGGGTTTTGTTTCTGTAGTTTTCAAAAAAGGCTGTGTTGACTCTTTGCAGCCTTTTTAAGGTGTAGGACGGGTGTTTCTGTGGTAGAGATGATGCCTTACCAATCAGGTAGTAATTTCTGTGCCTTTGATCTTTTGAATAAAAGGTCTCTTCACATAAAGTATCAAGGTGAGCAGAATGTGGACAGCATATGGCACTGATCACAAAACTAAATAGGGTAATAAGAGCACATTTCATTCAGTGGAAATAATCTCATTTTATCTAAATAAGTGTTTTGTCTGTAACATTTGTAACCTCAAACACATTTAGACCTAATCCATTGCATTGTCTCAGTAAAATGTGAATACATTTAAGTAGAATAGTCCTTTAGGTCACCCTGAGTCTGTATATCAGGGCAATTGTTTTTGGAAACAGTTGCAGTACTCTGGAAGATGAGAGCTTGGCCCAGCAGTTACAGGCAAAAAATTCACGCCCAGGCATCATTTGGGAAAAGCCCTTTTCCCAGATTATGTTGTTGGTAGTGCCAAGGTAGCTACTCCTAACCCTATAATAGCTTTTTACTTAAACTACACCCAGGATTTAAAAATAAAGTTGTTATTAAACCCACAAATTGTGTAACATTATAGTTTATCTACTTGGTCTGCTAATAAATAAACTAGTAAAATTGAAAGGTTCGCCTAAACTTTTCCTTTATAGACAGATACATAGTTTCAGTCATTGCGTCTGAAGGGTAAACTCAGAATGTTCACCCTCCTGCTTAATACAGTTTAAAATTCCAGATTTTTATTTTTATTTTAAGAATATCATTCTGGAAAGGAGCATTCTTTAAACATTACAGTAGAGCTTTTAGTGTGTCACAGTTCCTTTCACCCTCAGTTTCCCCCCCAAATTAGACCATTCAGAGGAACTAAATCCTCCTTGTCTGTGTTAGGGTAAAGGCACTGTGGATCATCATGAGAAATCTGTTCCCATCCCGGTTTTTCTTTTAAAGCAGCCTTTGCTGGTATCCATGTCGTGTGTGCATGCACCTGTGCGTGCGATAGTGGAGGGGTTTGTTCTGTAAAAAATAATTTTGTAATGCGTTTTCTTTGGCTTTTTTGAACCTATTTTAGTGTTGGTAGTATGGTATGAAATTTGGAATCATAAATTTTGATCGGCTCTTTAGGTAGTGAGAGATACTTTTAGTTCTATTTCTAAACAAGACATTTTATTTTTTCGAATGACATGAGAAACCATACTTTCTCACTTAAAAATCAGAGATTGGGAAAGTGAATTATTTTTAGATAATTTAGTATTTTGTCATGCTGGGGCCAGCTCTCAACTTTTAACTCTCTTTGTGCCTATTTTATGTTACAAAATATCGACAGTAGTTATATATACTAGTATAAGATTTAAACCTTCACTATAAGATTGGGAATTGGATAAAATAGGTTATTTGGGTGCTGATGTTGTGATTTTTTAAAAAAGATTTTATTTATTTTTAGAGAGAGGGGAAGGGAGGGGGAAGAAACATGGATGCGAGAGAGAAACATGATTTCTCTCTCAGCCGGGACCAGCCTGTAACCCAGGCATGTACCCTGACCCAGGCCCCAGGCATATGCCCTGAATGGGAATTGGACGAGCAACCTTTGCTTTGCGGAAGGATGCACAATCAACTTAACCACACCAGTCAGGGCAGTTCTGGTATTCACTTTTTTAAAAAATATTTTATTTATTTATTTTGGCGGGGGGAGAAACATCGATGTGTGGGAGATGGAGATATATTGATCAGTGTCCTCTTGCACACCCCCGACTGGGGACCTGGTCTGCAACCCAGGCATGTGCCCTGACTGGGAATTGAACCAGCAACTTTAGGTTTGCAGGCTGGTGCACAATCCACTGAGCCACACCAGCCAGGGCTGTTCTGGTATTCCCAATGTAAAAGATAAATTTAACTAAAAACATTTACTCCTCAATTTTTGGCTAATAGATACTGTTTTCTTGTTAAATAATTGTGAAAAACACCTCAAGTTCTGTTGGATTTTAGAAAATAACCTTATATGCGTAGTCCAGTAATAAACTAGGTAGGTCCACCCCTTAAAATCGGAAAGGTTTATTATTCCAACAAGGTATCTGGTTGTTTTACATCTTTGTTACATTTTGTGAGATTTGGGAGAGGGGTAGTAAAATTGACAACTGAAAATGGACTTTGTCTCACAATGGCAAGATGAATATTGAGTTTATTAATTATTGAAGAGAGATTCGCATCCACTTGCACGTGAGGACTATGATTTGATACAGTATGGGGTGAAGTAGGATATTGTGTAAAGATACTTGTTTCGGTATGCTGTGTTGTGATTTGTCCTGTTGCAAGCTTTTTAACATACTAGAGACTTAGAATATCGTTTGTAGCTTTCCTGTGGGGAGGAATGTTCACCATCAACATTCCTGAAAGGTGTGCTAGTTGGAAGAAGAAATACTAGAGAACTACTAAATCTGTAGATCTAGTAAACCTCTCAGATAAGGGCTCTGTTTGCTTATTCTTTGCCTAACATAGAGTTGCATGGAAGATAATGCTATATACATGGTTAGTTTAACTCTTAAAGAATTCTTTGTCAAAAATGTTTTTAAAAGATTTTGTTTTGAGAGAGAGAGAGAGAAATATTGATGTGAGAGAAAGATCGATTGGTTGTCTCTCATACATGCCCAGGCTGGGGTCCAAACCTGCAAGCCAGGCATGTTCCTTGACCAGGAATCGAACCTGCCCCTTTTCACTTTGCAGGACAGCGCCCAACCAACTGAGCCACATTGGTCAGGGCACAAAGTATTTTTTTTTTTAAAGGAGAAAGATAAATGATTTAAAAAAATGGAGATGTTGTGGTTTCAGACACTTTTTTTTGTAGTGTAAACTAGTGTTTTAGTTTTCCCAAATTATTTTTCAAGTGTTCAGTGAAAAGTTTCTGTCTGAAATGTGGCAATTACTTTTTTTTAAGATTTTATTTATTTATTTTTTAGAAAAGGGAAGGGAGAGAGAAAGAGAGGGAGAGAAACATCAGTGCGTGGTTGCCTCTTGTGTGCTCCCTACTGGGGGGACCTGGCCTGCAACCCAGGCATGTGCCTTGACTGGGAATCGAACCAGCACCCCTTGGTTCTCAGGCCAATACTCAATCCACTGAGCCACACCAGCCAGGTCAAAATGTGGCAATTATTGAATTTTAAGTTGAACATAACCAGATGACTTATGTTAAATAACCTTTTCCCTCCAGTTTATTGAGGGTTTGTGCAAAGGAAAGCCAAAATTGAGAAAAAATAAGTTAAATTTAAACTTTAGTGAGAAATAATGTGATAGAGGAGCCTTTGCTTTTGACCAAATTTCAAAATGAGCAATATACATAAAACATGACATTAGAACTGGATTTTGAAATATTGCCACATACAGAATGCCTTCAGGTTTAAGTGGTGGTAAGTTCAAGAATATCAGTTTCTTTGCTCTATATTCTAAAATGTTTTTCCCAGTTTTTAATTTTGAGATTTATAGAATTATTACAAAGATAGTATAGCATTCCCATATACACCACACACGTTTTCCCTTATTAATATCTTTTATCAGAATGATGGTACATTTGTCACAACTAATGAATGAATATTGGTACATTATTATTAACCAAAGGCCATATTTCATTCGTATTTCCTTAGCTTTCCCTAATGTCCTTCTTGTATTTCAGAATCTCATTCAGGATGCATCACACTAAGTTGTCCTGTGTGTTTAGGCTACTGGTTTTTATAGTTGTTTAGACTTTCCTTTGAGGGGTACTTGTATTTTATAGAATGTCCCTTAGTTGGGATTTGTCTTAATATTTTCTCATGTTTAGATTGGGTTAAGTAAAGAGATACTCTGTGCTTATGTGTTGGAGGACTGAATTTTGTTAAGTTGTTGGTTCTTCCAAACTTAAAGTATAGAATATCACAATTGAAAATCCCAGTGAGCTATCTGGTAGGTATTTAGAAACTAATTCTAAAGTTTATATGGAAAGGCAAAAGACCTACTCTAGTGAACACGATGTCGAAGAACAACGTTAGAACACTCACACTAAGTGGCTTCAAGAGTTTACTCTGTGTTCTGTTACAGAAATCAAGACTGAAGTATTAGCAAAAGACTAGACACATAGATCAATATAGAACGGTCAGAATAGAGAGCCCCAAATTAGACTGACAAAAATAGTCCATTGGTCTTAAAGCAACATCAGTCTAATATATTTTTCTGCAAGTCTTAGGATGAACTAAAAAAAATTACATCAGCCATAGCACTGGTGACTGAAGTCATACTTCATTTGTGGGGAATATTTTTTCCCCTCATGACTTCAGCTTCTGGAACTTTAAAATCACTTGGAATTGAATGAAATCTAGCTTTACCTGTAGACCAGGTCTTGAGACGGTGCCAGGTTTTCACTTTTACCTTGGATAATTTTGGCATAGCTTTAGAAGTCAAAAATAAATGTGACCTAAAAAGAGATGGTAATGAGTTTGGAAATTAAAACAGACTATTTAAAAAGCAAGATTGACACTTTGTATAGTACACATCACTGATTTTAATTCTCCTGACTTTTCCAGAATTTCTTGAGGTCGGCAAAAAGCAGCCTGCTTTGGACGTTCTTTATGATGTTATGAAAAGTAAGAAACATAGAACATGGCAAAAAATACACGAGCCAATCATGTTGAAATACTTGGAACTTTGTGTCGATCTTCGCAAGAGCCATTTGGCTAAAGAAGGATTATACCAGTATAAGAACATATGTCAACAGGTATGAACAGAGTTGGGGTTAATTTCTTGACAAGTGCTTTTTAGTAATTTTGAGTTTACTTTTTAAAGAAAAATTTATTTATATTTAGAGAGTGGGGAAGGGAGGGAGAAAGAGAGGGAGAGATATCAATGTGTGCTTGCCTCTTGCACGCCCTCTACTGGGGACCTGGGCCGCAACCCATGCATGTGCCCTGACTGGGAATCGAACTGGCGACCCTTTGGTTCGCAGGCTGGCACTCAGTCCAGCTGAGCCACACCAGCCAGGGCTCTGCTTCAATTTAAATAATATATTGGAGAATTAACTGCTTTGGCTAAAAAGTTTGCTCCAATTTTTAACCTTAACTGAAGTAAATCAGACATCATCTCCTTTGGCTCAACCACTAAAGATGCCCAGAGAAAGAGATTATAATTGCTTTTAATCATACTGTTTTTGCTATGTTAATTTTTGTTAGTCCACAGACATATCTGAAAGTCATAAGTACATAGATATATTTTCATTTTCTCTTTATCAGTTAGATTGTAAAGTGAGCAAGCATAAATGGGTTTTTTTAAAAAAATTTTATTTATTCATTTTTAGAGGGGGGAAAGGGAGAGAAACGTCGACTCACACCCCCCCCAAATTGGGGGCCTGGCCTGCAACCCAGGCATATGCCCTGACTGGGAATCGAACCAGTGACCCTTTGGTTTGCAGGCCAGCGCTCAGTCCACCGAGCAGCACCAGCCAGGGCTAGTTTACCTTTCAAAGTTAATGTATGTCGTATCATAAAATTTGCTTTTAAAATATTTTATGGTTTGTTGGGACATGTTTTAAGTTCCTTTTTTGGGGGGGGTTAGGTGAACATCAAATCTCTAGAAGATGTTGTCAGGGCATATTTGAAATTGGCAGAGGAAAAAACTGAAGCTGCTAAAGAAGAATCCCAGCAGATGGTCTTAGACATAGAAGATCTGGATAATATTCAAACTCCTGAGAGGTATGTGGGCTAAACTGCTAATAATCTTTTCTCAGTGTTTTTCTCTACATGTGCCTCCCATTCTTATTTGAAGTAGATGTTTATTAGAAATACTGCTTACCTTTGAAATTTTAAATGTATAATAACCAAACATTCATGTTATTCAAAATTCATACAAGTGGAAAATTACAACCTGCAGATAGGTGGGTGTACACCAATTTCAGTGGCTGTACGGTAGATTGGGAATTCAAGTACTCAGACACTAAGCGTGACAGCTTTACATGTGTCCGAAGTTGTAGGGAGAATTTACACTATTTTATAAACATCATCTAGTTTTGGGGTTTTAGCCATATGGCAAAGTAGGAAACCATGTCTGAAAGTGTTTTTGACATTTTTTGTTTTTGTAGTGTCCTCCTAAGTGCTGTAAGTGGTGAAGACACTCAGGATCGTACCGACAGGTTACTTTTAACTCCGTGGGTCAAGTTCCTGTGGGAGTCGTACAGACAGTGTTTGGACCTTCTTCGAAACAATTCTAGAGTAGAGCGTCTCTACCATGATATTGCCCAACAAGGTAAAACGGGAACTGATTTGAAAAGTTGACTTAAAAATAGGTTTTGCAAAAGATTAACTGTTAATGTTGACCTCCTTTTCTCCATAGTACCTACTTCACATAGCTTTTATTCTTACTGAAAGATTGGCGTTCATTTGAATATTAAATAAGTGACTATAAGAAATTTGTTTTAACAATTAAGGTAATTGTATACGACATTATTCCATTAATGTCTGAAAGACCTTTTAAAGTCATTTTGGAATTTTTCACTTTTTGATTGCTTTCTGATAAATGAGTCCTACTTTTGTCTCCACTGCTGCATGTCTTGGGAAAGCTACTTAACTGTGCACTGGATTTGTAAGGTCTTTTAAAGCTCAGGACTTGAGAGTCCATGAAATACACATGTGTATTAAACAGCATTACTAAACATAGAACAAGCCTTTTGGACGACTCTGGATCATCATTAAAAGTATTCCATTGTTGGCCGCTCTGTTTGCGGCGTAGCCCATTGTCTGTCTCTAATAAGTTCACTCTCCTTTTAAACTGTGAAAAAAAGCCTCCAGTTGTTACACTGCCTATACTTCTAATTCTTTTCTGAAGAAAAGAAAGCGTTTGTTCTCCTAATCGTGTCTCTTACCCTTACTGTCACTCGTCTTGCTGTCAGTGCAGCCTTTTACCTACCACGTGGGACCTGAGCGTGGCTCCGGGCGTTTTCTCCTTTGGCCCTAGCGTGAGCGTGGGCTGCCGTTCCTTTTACCATGGCCATGGTTGGCGTTTGTTGGTCCAGGTTTTAAGGGACCTTGTGATTGTGGATGTTTTACCAGGAGTATTAGAACCTGTATTCTGTTTCTGCTTATGGCTAGCATGTATGAATTTTCACTTAGAACAAGTAAACTTGGGCTTTTTATTAACCATTGGTATAAATAATTAACTTAAAGTTAATTGCATCTCTTTGTTTGAGGCCTATTGAAATAGGAATACTGTTTTTTTAGAGAAGGGAAGCAGAGTTCCCCCAAATTATTCTACTGTTGCATATGTGACAGAAAAAATTACTGCTTTAAATTATTAGTAAGTAAATGTCCACTTATTAATAAGTAAATGATTAAAATAACTGATACTTTAATGACAGCAAGTAGTGCATCTGTATATCAACTGTGTATGCAGTTGAAATTAGGTCACCATAAGCCCCCAATTTGCACATTTTTATTAGTGCAAAAGCTTGCTATCTTTGTAAGTTAGATGGTAACATTGATTGTATATTTGACCCCTGAACAACACAGGGGTTAGGGGCACCAGTCCCCCCCATGCAGTTGAAAATCTGCATAGAACTTTTGACTCCTCAAAAACCCAACTACTAACAGCCTACTTTGACTAGAAGTCTTACCAGTAACATACAGTGAACACATTTTGTGTGTAATAAGTATTATACACTCTATTCTTACACTAAAGTAAGCCAGAGAAAAGAAAATGTTCAGAAAATTATAAGGAAAAGAAAATAAATTTGCAGTACTTATTGAGAAAATCTACCTGCATATAGGTGAACCTGCACAGTTCAAACCTGTGTTTAAGGGTCATCTGTGTGTCAGGCTAGAACTTTTTTTTTTTTTCTCTTTTGGGATTTGAAATGGTATTAGAAAGGTGAGTCCCTGCTAGACCTAAATTTGAATAATTTCCCATTCGCAAACTCAGAACCCTATTTTAGTCCTAGGACAGGACTGATGATTGTCCAAAAGGGGGTCAGGGCACACGAAGTGAGTTTGGTAAGTCTTGTTAAAAAAAAACTGACCTTAATACACAAAATAAACCCTTCCAGTACTTACATTGATGATGGAAAGTACCTAATATGTCTTACATTTATGCTTATAGCTTTCAAATTCTGCCTCCAATACACCCGTAAGGCCGAATTCCGGAAGCTGTGTGACAATTTGAGAATGCACTTGTCTCAGATTCAACGCCACCATAACCAGAGTACAGCAATCAATCTTAATAATCCAGAGAGCCAGTCAATGCATTTGGAGACCAGGCTCGTTCAGTTGGACAGTGCTATCAGCATGGAATTATGGCAGGTATGGTGTGAAATATAGCTTTTCGTTCAAGTAGTAATAGCCCATATTACTTTTATCCCCTTTCTGAGTATCTTTACCTTGATATCTATTAGTTGATTTCAGTAGATAGGTTGAATTTAAGATTATCTAATGGAGTAGGGAGAGCTCTGGACAGGGACACTCAGAATATTTTGGTTCTAGTTTCTAATTCAAGTCTGGGCCAAACCATGTCATCTCTTTTGGACCCAGTTTCTTTCCACATAAAGCAGCTCATTCTCAGTGCGGCTCAATGTGTAGTTCAATGCCTGGTTTGTGATGAAATGTGTCTTCTAGAGAAGACACATTTACAAAGTTTTTTTCTTAGCAGTTTCATGGTAATTTTGTATCTGTTTACTTTGATCAAAAAAAAAACAGCTTGTCTTTCCACTTTATTTTTGTAGTAATTTTATTGTATTGCGGAAGAGTGTTGGTGGTGACAGGTTGGAAATTAGAAAACAAACTTGTCCCTTACTGCAGAGAGGTGTGCTGCGCAGGGTTGTCTCCTGCGTTTCTTAGCGTTGCTTCGGCTTCGTGAGAATGCACGGTGGGGAGTCCTACACCGGAGATCTCACCAGCGTTGGGAATAGTCCTCTATTTGGCCTTCCTACTCTTAAGAATTCCACAAAGACGTTTTCACATGATTTTGTAGTCGTAAGGTGAACCTTTTATATATTTGATCCCCTCCAAATCTAATTGAAATTATAGAGGAAGAAACTAAAAATCGTACCAAAAGTTTTTCAGCCAAGTGAAAATGTGATGTGATTTCCTACTCTCTCCTTATGAAACCTTCCTTTTCTATAGGGATACCCTTAAAACGCCTGCCTGAAATAAAAGTAAGCATGTTCATTGTAGAAAATATGGATAAGTAAAAAGGACAATATTCATTCATGATCTTAAAACTTGAAAATAACCTCTCCATTGTGTTTGTGTCCTTCCAGATTTTTCTGTGTATTCCCCCAAGTGATATGCAATTATACACATTTTTCTTTAAAAGTCTGCTGTCAACTTTAAGGAGTTTAAGGATTTAGTATTTTTGCAGTTACGAGTTTTCAGAAATACATCAGATATTAAATTATAGGTGAATAAAAAGAACCACACTTGAAAGCATTTTATTTTTCACTTTTATTAAGTGTTTTGTGCTTTAGCTTTTAGAAAGAGATTTGAATTAGATGAGGGTTTTTTTTGTTTGTTTGTTTAGAATGCAATGAGTAATTTATACTACTAATTTTAGGAAGCATTCAAAGCTGTGGAAGACATTCACGGGCTGTTCTCCTTATCTAAAAAGCCGCCTAAACCTCAGTTGATGGCAAATTACTATAATAAAGTCTCAACTGTGTTCTGGAAATCTGGAAATGCTCTGTTTCATGCATCTACACTCCATCGCCTTTACCATCTGTCTAGAGAAATGAGGAAGAATCTTACCCAAGATGAGATGCAGAGGTAAGAATGTTACAGAATTGGGATTATGAAGCAACTGTCTACTACTGCCATGAGTAGTATGTTGTAGATTAGGACATCTCAACCTCTGCACTGTTGACATTTGGATCTGGATAATTCTTTGTGGTGAGGGACTGTGCATTTAGGAAGCAGCATCCTTCACTTCTACCCATTGGATTCCTTAGCAGTCCTTCCAGTTAGTGACGACCAAAAATGTCACCAGACATGCTTCTTGGACGGTGTTCTTGGTCTTCAGTAGCTGTCTTGTCCAATAATCAACTCTACCAAAGGCACAATTGAGAAAGATTGATTAGGAATATTGAATATAAAAGACAGTGTTAAGGCATAAGCTTTCTATCCCCACAGGTATTTAGAATCTATTCTTAGAACAAATTAGATGCTTAAAAATACTTTCCATAAAGTCACTTTTTGTCCTGATTACAAAAAATATTAAGTATGTAAAATATTTAGGGTACATATTAAAAGTAACTGTTTAAAAGGGTCTATAAGCTAGCATCTTAAAGACCAATTTATTTTTAACACTGTAATCTGTTTTCTTTCAGTCATTTTCCCCTTTTAAAAAAATAGTTTTCAATTGGACTTAGGTGATTCACATACTGTTCTTTTTCTGTTACTGGTAGACTATGATATTTTGGCCTCTAGTAGAATTGTGTTTTTCTTTTAGCTTTATAGCAATAATAGAACCAACCTAAATGAAATTTCCTAGTATATTTTTGAAACTCTTGAGATCAGTGTTCACAGTGTAATTTGCTGTCCCTTATGTGATCCAGGTCTGTTTGAGGTAAGAAGAAACTTGGTTTTCTTTCAGGTACTTCTGTAACCTCTCTTTAGAGAGGACTGCAATAAAAAGCTTCCTGTTGTGTCTTTGCTTAATCAGGTGTGCTGCCTGAGACCTAGTCGTGCAAGTGGGAAAGCCGGGGTGCCAGCCCGTGGCCCCGGGCTGCAGACTCACGGCCCTTCGTGTCCAGCAGAGTTCCCTTTCCTTTCCCTTGGTGTTTTTGAGGGAGTTACAATGTAGCTTTTGTTTTCCCCTCTTAATTGTGTTCACTTATGGTCCTTACAAGTTTTTTCCCCTTTTCCTACTGTCATTTTTCCCTTAAATTTTAAAGCTGCTTTGTTTTTGTAAGGAACTATGAGGTGTGCAAATGTGTTTCTCTTGCCTTTTAACCTAGTCTTTTTCTGCAGCTAGAAACCATTGACAGGAGTAAGTGGATGGATGAAGTTCTGATTCTCCACGTATTCATTTTAGCACGGTCCATTTCGTAATTAGCCCTATGCTTTGATGAATAACATTTATTAATACAGCTCACACGGTGGTATACATATTCTGTCACTGGTGCATTGTAGCAGATGATCAAAGAGTAATCTCTTTCTGCCGTTTAAGTAACATTTACAGGTTTAATAGGTTTGTAATTTTGTTCTCCAGAATGTCCACGAGAGTGCTTTTGGCCACTCTTTCCATCCCTATTACCCCGGAGCGTACTGACATCGCCCGGCTTTTGGACATGGACGGCATCATAGTTGAGAAACAACGGCGCCTCGCGACTCTGCTGGGTCTTCAAGCCCCACCCACGAGAATCGGCCTCATTAACGACATGGTTGGTACACGTTTGACATTCTTAGAGCCCTGAACAAAACTTGGGTCAGGTTTTATAGTTCCTGATGAGATACTGGGGGTTCTGAGGCATGGACAGATTTTAAGAACTGGTGTCGTAGGTCAGCACTGTGTTCATTTGAGGTGATTTGTCTCTAGTGGCTGAGCTGGATTTAAACCTGATGTAGGAGATGAAACGTGGACTAGCTCTGAGGAGTAGTATGGACCATACCACTCGGTACGAGAAGAAGAGTGGGCAGGAAGGTCCATGGCTTCTCTCGGGGGCTGTAGGAAAGCTACTCAAATGTACAGAATTGGGAAATATGATGAGGCTAAAATGCAGATTTCTAGGTTTCACCTACTACATCCACTAAATCAGCTTCAGGGTATGGAGCCTATACTTTGTATGTTTACAGTGTTTTACACTGATGGGATCTTTTCACTCAGCAAAACTTTGTCGTGTGAGTGCCTGTTATATGCCAGGCTAGTGATACGCAAATGGAATTTGTACTCCTGCGGAGTTTAGATTTTAGGGATTCTGATTTACTGTAGTGCGACTTGGTAGTTATTGTGGTATACCTCCAGCAAGGCACCTCACACGGAAAAACAGGGACAGGTGCTTCAGGAAAGGCCTGCCTTTCTTGGCAGAGTTGATCATTTTAGGTAAGAACTACAATAAATTCCTGCATGTCCACGGGGGATACATTCCAAGACCCCTAATGCATGCCTGAAACTACCAAAAGTACTGAACCTTATATATACTGTGTTTTTTTCTATGTGTATATACTTACAATAAAGTTTAATTTATAAATTAGCCACAGTAAGAGATTAACAACAGTAAAATAGAAAAGAACCATTATGTCCTATTATGTGAATGTGATCTCTCAAAATATTTTAATGTACTTACCTTTTCACTTAAAAGAAAAGCAGTTTACAGCTTGGGCATCTCCAAATAGTCAGCATCACTAGTCTCACTCGGAGCATTAAGTAAAATAAGGTTGACTGGAACAGAAGCACCGGGATACAGCTGATCAGATAACGTGTGCGGCTGTGCAGTGCAGATACACAGGACAAAGGGTGGTGTGGGATAGAGCAGGACAGCGGGAGGTTGCGCTGTGTTACTCAGGATGGCGCACAGTTTAAAACTTGCAGTCTGTCTGTTTCTGGTAACTAATATAATAGTGGTGCTGTGATAATTTTTGTGAGGTTTAGTTATTTATAAACTCTGGTATTTTACTTGTTATTGATAATAAGTTAGATTATTTTGGCCACATGAGTTACATTTGTAAATATCTTATTGGTGGTGTTTAGAGTTTTTATTTCCTTTTTAAGTTCTTGTGGGGCTTTTCACTGTAGATAGTTCATAATTTAGGGCAAGAGACTCAGCAGTTGTCCTGGATTTCTCTTCAGTAAATTTAAAGATTGGGGCTAGATAATCTTTCACTTTTCAGATTTCCAGTTCTGTTTTCTTCAATTTATCATCTGTTCAGAATCCCAGGTTGAAAATTCCCTTTAGCAGTTCAGCCTATTTTTTAATTTAATCTTTATTGTATATTTTTCCTATTACATTTAATCTCCTTCAACCTGCCTCCCCCAGCAATTAAACCTTTTGTCTTGTTTCCTGTAGGTCAGATTCAATGTATTACAGTATGTGGTCCCAGAAGTGAAAGACCTGTACAATTGGCTGGAAGTAGAATTTAACCCACTAAAACTCTGTGAGAGAGTCACAAAGGTGAGCCTTCGTATTCGGTTTTGTGTTAGGTCACCGCGTAGCCTGCCCTCTTGCAGTTTTAGCTTGTATTTCTATTATTAAGGGCGAAGTGTTACATCGTCCTGTGTGTTTGAATTCAGCGCACATTTCTTTCTTGGTTTTCTTGTTTCTTTCCCTCCCTCCCTCTGTCCCTTTCTTGCTCTCTTTCTCTTTCTTCACCTGAGGGCATGCTTATTGATTTTTTAAAGAGAAGGGAGGGAGGGAGGGAGTGGAACATGGATCGGTAGCCTCTTGAATGTGCCTGGAGGACCGAACCCGCAAAACCACGCAACCTTTGGGTTTGAGGGACAACACCCCAGCCAACTGAGCCACACTGGCCAGGGCTTCAGTGCACATTTCATTGTCCGTTTTCTTTGCAACAAGAGAAAAGGTAGTTCTGATGTGCGAAACAAACCTGTGGGGTAAATTAGCAGCACGACTTACCTTAGCTGTTGCTGCCAGTCACCTTCAGACAACACCCGTAAGCTTCCTGATACATTCTGCATTTCTTTGTGTTGTGTGATGTTTTTGTATGTTCAGGAAATTGAGGGGAAAGTTGAAAAAGTTTTGTAGATGTTTTAGTGTCTGTCACGTAGTAAGTATAAGGCTTTCTCAATCAAATGTGTTTTTATAGGTTCTAAATTGGGTTAAGGACCAACCTGAAAAGGAACCGGAACTGCAGCAGTACGTCCCACAGCTGCAGAACAACACCATACTCCGTCTTCTGCAGCAGGTAAAAGTGAAAGACGGGTGTCTTGTGTAAGAACTGAAATTTCTTCCCTTGATTGTTCTGATTGTGAAACTGAAACATTTAGGCATGGCCTAGGAAGTGAAAGACTCCCCAAATTCTGCTCCCTGTCCAAAATTAGTCTTACTGATATTTGATTTGGGGGAAAAAAGAACTTGTATAATTTATAACTTTTTTTCTCTTCTTTTGTTGAACACTCTTTGCACATTTTTTCCTTGTTGGTAATGGCTTTTCATTGCTTACGGGTACCATAATTTATTTATTCAGACTATTGATGCAAATCTGTGTTTCTGGGCTTCTTGCTGTTAGAAAGTGTTGCTGTGAGCATATTTCTTACTTCTGTGATTCTTTGTAGCATAAGTAGTAGAATTAGAGTTTTTATGCGTTTGAAGCTTTAATAGCTCCTGAAAAGATTCTGTTAAGGGACCTTCCCACCAGTTGCAAACAAGAGCCTTTTCTCTTGTAAACAGTAGGTATTATTAGTCTTTTAATATATTTTAGTCCAAGTTATTACTTAAGTTTGACTATTTTGATCTGTAATATGGTTTAAAGTTCTGTTTTGCTTTCCGTTTGCTTCATTTGGGGGAGGGGCTTTTATTATATGTTCCCTTCAGTATTTGTGCACATTTCATTGGCCTGCTTTCTCGTATATGTGAGCAGTGTTATTTCTTATGTGCTATACAAGTAGTTGAAGGCTAATTAGCAGTATAACTAAATAGTAATGCTGCCAGTCTCCTTCAGACAAATAGTTCTAGAAAATTGTTCAGATGAATCAGGTAGCAGGTCTTCATCTGCAAACATGTAATCAAGGGTTTGTTTTTTTTTTAATGAAATTATAAAAGTACTTTTCAAAAATAGTATAATATGATGGTTTGAAGCATAGGATTGGATGTGGAGAGCCTTGCGTTGGAATGCCAACTCCAGCAATGTACTGTTAACGTAGATACTCTGAACTTCAGCTTCTGTTCTCTGAATAATGGGTGTAGTTTCTACTTCCCACGTATGAGACTGCACGTAAAAAATGCTGAATAAATGATAGCTATTATTGGTAACCTTGTGTTTTTTATACAGGTGGCACAAATTTATCAGAGCATTGAGTTTTCTCGTTTGACTTCTCTGGTTCCTTTTGTTGATGCTTTCCAACTGGAACGGGCCATAGTAGATGCAGCCAGGCACTGCGACCTGCAGGTATGTGCTGTGAGGAGGCCTGGGGGGGCTGGGCTTTGAGTGCTAAAAATACATCTTTTGTGTCTCCGCTTTTGGTACCTAGGCACCATTTTTAAGCTTGACTGAGTAAATCTTCCAGGTTTTTTATTCAACATCCTTTTGTTAATATGTTTCTCATTCAGTTGAAATTTTTAATCAAAAGTCATTCATTCGAAGAATGACTTTATGTGTATATTTAATAACTACTGATAATGTTAATTTTCAAAGGTTCGTATTGACCACACTTCTCGGACCCTCAGTTTTGGATCTGATTTGAATTATGCTACTCGAGAAGATGCTCCACTTGGTCCTTATCTGCAAAGCATGCCTTCGGAGCAGATAAGAAACCAGCTGACAGCCATGTCCTCAGTACTTGCAAAAGCACTGGAAGTCATTAAACCAGCTCATGTACTGGTACGCATCTTTGGGAGAAAAGAACTACAGAAATTTGGGGGGGCCCTTGTGCTACATCTTCCACAAAAAGGTTTGAGATGGTGTCTGAGAGAAGGGACTTACTGTATTACCTATTCAGTTGTATTTGGTAGTTTCGATATTTTTATCACATCTCTTTATCAGATACACATATCAGTGAGCTGCCTTCCGTGCGGTAAAATAATACAGTCCACATAGTAATGAGTGTTGGAATAGACCACATAGGGATGATCCCCCAGTAGGGAGTACTGTCTGGCGTTGGGCTTTTCTTTCCAGCCCAAGTTGTTTTTTCCTTGTTTGTGCATTCTTTTAATGTTCCTTCTTGGCTAGAACATTTCAAAGTAGATTGGGTGCAGCGAAAAGTTGACTTTGTAGCAAATAGAGGTGTTTCAGCTGTGTTACTGCTGTGGGAGGGGTGTCGCGGCCTTTGGGCCTGAGAGCTAGTGGCTCGAATAATCATCTTGTGTTGTTTAAATGCAGATGCATAAGGATAACACATCGGATTATTTAGTAATTTTTGATGCCTAATACCATACCATGGTTGCTGACTTAATCTTTTTAATAACGTTTGTTTTTGAAGCAAGAGAAAGAAGAACAGCATCAGTTGGCTGTTACAGCATACCTTAAAAATTCACGAAAAGAGCATCAGCGTATCCTGGCTCGCCGCCAGACGATTGAGGAAAGGAAAGAGCGGCTTGAGAGTCTGAATATTCAGCGTGAGAAAGAAGAATTGGAGCAGAGGGAAGCCGAATTGCAGAAAGTGCGGAAGGCTGAGGAAGAGCGGCTGCGACAGGAGGCAAAGGAGAGAGAGAAGGAGCGCATTTTACAGGAACATGAGCAGATCAAAAAGAAAACTGTTCGTGAGCGGCTGGAACAGATCAAGAAGACAGAACTGGGTGCCAAAGCATTCAAAGATATCGATATTGAAGTATGTAGTGTGTCACTCATTAAGTTCAGTTGTACCCAGCTCTCTTAGAAGCACAGCCCGTTACCGTTTGTCGGTATATTTTGAGTTATTTGACTCGTTTTGGTACATAAGATTTACTAACTATTATCTGTAAAGTTAAGCGTTTGTTTTTAATGGCTCTGCAGTTTTTCAGTATTTTGGAGGAGCGAGAAATAGATGTTATTTTCACCTTACAATAAAGTGGAAATACGGTTATTGCAAAACATTTTTACATTGCCCAGATTTACCCCTTGTAAACATTTATCCATTATGTAAAAAGTAATTTAGGGTCGGATTCTAGAAGCAATGCTCTATTGCATTTCTTTTATATTCTTATTTATTTAAAGATTTTATGTATTTATTTTTAGAGGGAAAGGGAAGGAGAGAGGGGGAGAAATATCAATGTGTGAGAGAGAAATGGTTGCCTCTTGCACGCCCCCTACTGGGGACCTGGCCCACAACCCCGGGCGTGTGCCCTGACTGGGATGAAACCAGCGACCTTTCGATTTGCAGGCCAGCACTCGAGCTACTGAGCCACACCATCCAGGGCTATATTCTTATTAATGGTTGTGCGTTTGTATTACTTTTTAGGACCTTGAAGAGTTAGATCCAGATTTCATCATGGCTAAACAGGTTGAACAACTGGAGAAAGAAAAGAAAGAACTTCAGGAACGCCTAAAGAATCAAGAAAAAAAGGTAAATGAAAAGACTGGTAAACTTTTAACATGTCAAATTAAGAGATTTTTTTTAAAAAAACTCCATTTGTTTTCATGTTATTCAGATTGACTATTTTGAAAGAGCTAAACGTTTGGAAGAAATCCCTTTAATAAAAAGTGCTTATGAAGAACAGAGAATTAAAGACATGGATCTGTGGGAACAACAAGAAGAAGAAAGAGTAAGATTTCAGTTTAATTGAAATATTTTTAGACTGTAAGCTGTAATTAAATCTTTTGCCAGCAAAGGGACCATTGATTTATTTTGTATTCTTTGCTAGATATGGTACTTTAATGATTGCGTACGAACAGATCAGTGGGCAGAAATTTTTACAGCGAGATTAAAAAAAATGAAACTTCTAAAATAACAAAGGACAGCTGAAAAGTGTAGTTTTTAAAACAGCTTTATGGGGATATACTGTACTTTTGCCATGTATAATACGCATATTTTTGCCCCAGTTTTTGAGGGAAAAATGAGGATATGCACTAGACATGAGTAGTACTAATTCTGTGTTTGTGTAAATAAATATTTTAATTCTTTTGTTTATGCTTATGTGTTAAAAAGTATAACTCTAGAGAGCAATAACAATATTTATGTTCAAAAATAAATGCTGAAATTTCTTCATAATACAAAAAAACAAGTATCAAATAAATTAGTAATTGAATTAAAAAATTAAAATGAAAGATTTTTTTCCTGAAAGTTTGGGCCAAAAAATGTGGGTGCACATTGTACACGGCAAAATACGGTAACTCACGTGTCTTGTCACTCACCTGTTGAAAGCGTGCAGTTGACGGTTTTTAGTGTATTTCCGGAACTGCACAGCCATCTAATTTGGAACAGCTCAGAAGAAACTTGCTACGCGTTATCAGTTACTCCTCATGTCGTTTCCAGCCCCTGGCTGTAGGCAACCTCTTTTTTGCCTTTAGATTTGCCTATTTTGGGTGTTTATGTAAGGGAATCATACAGTATATGACTAGACAGCTCCATCTTTACTTTGTTAGTCTCTGTGTACCTAATGACACAAAAATAAGGTTTGAGAATGCTTGTGGTGGCCGAAGTGGTAATACAAAGAAGTGACCTCATTCTGGTGAAGAACAGTAAGGTGACCACAGGCAGGAGACGGTGTGCGTTTGTGGGGGCTGCGCTGTGGAGAATGCGGCCCTCCTTGGTTCCATCGGCTTGTCATTTTGGGCCTAGTGTTGCCAGTTCTTTCTTCCTTTTTTTCTTAAGACGTTGGAATTTTAGTGATAATTCTCTTTAAAGTTAGGAAAAATGCTGCAGACCAAATAAAATATTTAAGATGATTTGCTGCAATCTCTGAAGCCTTACCTTTTTTTACTTGGGGCATAAATAGAAAAGCCTGAGCCTCCAATTTTATTTCTTTTTTGTGTGGGCTGGTTGTTTATTTATTTATTTACTCATTTATTTATTTATACAGAGGGGAAAGGAGGGAGAAAGAGAGGGAAACATCAATGTGTGGTTGCCTCTCGCTCGCCCCCTGCTGGGGATCTGGTCCACAACCCAGGCATGTGCCCTGACTGAGAATCGAACTGGCCACCCTTTGGTTCACAGGCTGGTACTCAACCCACTGAACCACACCAGCCAGGGCTACAGTTGTTTTTAAGGAAGAAATGCCTTTAATAATTCAACCATAGTGCCTATTACCATTTTTTGGTGTTTATTGTTTGTATTTACTGTTTGTTTTAACATGTACATTACAGTTTTTCCTTTATAAAAATTTGTGGTACTGTGGGCCTAAATAAAAACAGTGATGAATTTACAGATGCCTTGGGACTCCTTACCCATCTCCCTGATTGCATTCCTGGGGACCTGTTGGCACAAGGAACAGTCGCCCTTCCATGTTTTGGCAGGGTGGACGGGGCATGAGAGCTGCTTGTACTCTGCAAGACTGTGTCAGGGTGTGGGGTTAATCAGTACTCAGATAACGGAAGCCTTGGGAATTTAGTTTTGTATTATGTATCTGCAGATTACAACTATGCAGCTAGAACGAGAAAAGGCTCTGGAACATAAGAATCGATTGTCACGGATGCTTGAAGACAGAGATTCGTTTGTAACGCGACTCAAGGCAGCACGGCAGTCTGTTTATGAGGTGCGCTTGGGGTTTCAGGGCCGTGGGTGCTCAGGAGTGTTCGTGTGGCCTCAAGGGTTCTTTTTTAAACACAGTGGCACATACTCTGTTGATCTAACAAATACAGTGTTGTCATTCAAATAATGTTTTAATAGAAAATTTCTTAAATATTTTCCAGGCTAAGCAGTCACCCATTACTATTTTTCTGAAGGTGAAGGGTGGACTGCATGAAATTGGTTGTTGATACAAGCTTTTGTTTACTGTTCCATTCAGAAAGAAACGAAGTGTTCTGCTCTTAACGTTCTAATTTAATTATTTAGTTTGTATGGGCGACAAACTCAATATTGTCAACAATTTAAATTTTTGGAAATCTTACAGTTGAGACAAACTTCAGTCATTTGGAAATTCTGTTTTTTTATACTTGAAGGTTGCCTTTTATGGTTCCAAGAAATCTGCAATGCTTTTTTCTTTTTTTTTTAAAGATTTTATTTATTTATCTTCAGAGGGGAAGGGAAGGAGAGAGGGAGAGAAATATCAATGTATGGTTGCTTCCTGTGCATTCCCTGCTGGGAACTGGCCTGCAACCCAGGCATGTGCCCTGACCGGGAATCGAACCGTGATGTCTTGGTTCACAGGCCCGCACTTAATCCACTAAGCTACACCAGCCAGGGCTGCAATGCTTTTATAAAGTTTAAAGTTAACTGCTATTTGTAGCTCTTCAAAAAAATCTGATCTTTAAAGTTTTTGGGTAACCAATTACAGGAGAAACTTAAACAGTTTGAAGAACGATTAGCAGAAGAAAGGCATAGTCGCCTGGAAGAACGCAAGAGGCAGCGTAAAGAAGAACGCAGGATCACCTACTACAGGGAAAAGGAGGAGGAGGAGCAGAGGCGGGCAGAGGAGCAGATGCGCAAAGGTAACTAACTGTGTAGGCCAGTGTTTGAGGTGTGCACCAGGCTGGTGTTGGGTCAGATTATAGCAGTTTTATTTAGAAAACAAAGGAATCGAGGAGTCAGGATCATTGGCTTACTAACTATACCTAACTGGTTCTCAGGTTCTGAGATCTTAACCTAGTTGTCTATAATTTGTTGAGTTTAAAGATACTAGGTCTCAACCTTACTAGCTGAATTTCACGTTTTTGCTGTTCCTTTAAAAATTAATACTGGTTTTTAAATTTTTATCACTGTATCTTCGAGGGAAGACCCCAAAAAAACCTCGGAATTACCTTCTGGAGGGCGGACCCCTTGTGGTACAGGCTTCCCCCCCAGATGGGTTAGGAACCCATCTGTGTCAGTGTACCAGCTGGCGTTGTTGTGAGAGGCTGTATTCGATTTCAGTGATTTTTTTTCAGAAGAATGAGCGCATTTGCCCATTGCATGATGGGTGATTTACATGTGCACCTGCCCACACTGCACTGAGTCTCAAGTAGCATTTGACCAAAAATGGCGTGACCCCGTGCCCTGCCCTCCCTATTCACCTGATCTCGCCCTGATTTACCCAGATGAAAAAGTCCTCAGTGGGAAATGTTTTGCTGATGTGGAACAGGTGAAACAAAAAATGACAGAAGCACTAAAAAAACATCAAAATTGACGAGTTCAACAACTGATTTGAGCAGTGCAAAAAAGTCTCAATAGGTGTACTGCATCAAATGGAGAGTACTTGGGAGGTGACTGACGTTTAAACATGTAAGAGTACACAACGTTTTATAAATAAATTCTGAGTTTTTTGGGTCCCCTCCTGTAAGTAGTGTTAACATTTATTTAGGATTACCTGGCAGACGAAGTCTGTCAAATAGTCCTTTTCCTGGTATCGAGTGTGCTTAGGAGTGGGAGGGGGTTCCTAGTATTTTCTTAATTCATTACAAAACTATTAATGATGAGTGTGGCATAAAACTTTTCTCAAACATCTTCTGTCCTTTAGCTGATTGAAGCTATTTTTATATTCTTGAAAAGCATTTATTTCCGTATTACGCTTTCTAACCTAATCCCTTATATAGAGCGTGAAGAGAGAGAACGTGCCGAACGGGCAAAGCGTGAGGAAGAGCTTCGAGAATATCAGGAGCGGGTCAAGAAGTTAGAAGAAGTAGAGAGGAAAAAACGCCAAAGGGAGTTGGAAATCGAAGAAAGGGAGCGGCGCAGAGAGGAAGAGAGAAGGCTTGGTGATGATCCGCTTTCCAGGAAGGTGAGTATTTAGACGTCGTTTTTCCCTGGGATGGTCTGTGTTTGTCGGCGCGCCTCTTCTTGCATGGCGTGTGTGTGTGTGTGTTTGTGCGTCAGCACACGTGTCGATGTCTGGGCTTAGTGTTTTAACGTCTTAGTACATTTACGTCTCTGGTATTGCTTCGTCTTCCCACAGACAGAGGGTTCTTAAGGAGAGAGAATTAAACCTTCATTAGTGAGGCTGAGATTTTTACAGGCTTTGGATTATTGAATCTCATGAGACTAAATAGTTGATCAAAGGTAACTCAGTGCTGTTGCAGGGGGGTTTTTCTGTGTTCTTTGAAAGGAGTTGCTGTGAATTAAGAGGGTGAGGTGAGGTCTCTAATTTCTTGGCACTCAAAGTTGGGTCTGATAGACCATCAATATTCAGCATCCCCTGGGAGCTGTTAGAAATGCAGAGGCTCAGGCCCAGCACCAAACCTCCTGAATCAGAACCTGCCTTTTAACAAGATTGCTAAGCAGTTCACACACTGCTCTATTTATTATGTTTAATTTGCACGCATGCCCAGAACTGACCTATTTCCTCTCCCTCTATCTTGTGTCTCTTTAATTGCCTCTCCTGACTAGTGGCATTGTTACCCACTTAAATCACAGAGGTCTGAATCCCTCTCTGTCCTTTCTGTTTCTACATTCCTGCTTTAATTCAGAGTTTTCTGTTGTCTGCATTATTTACTGGTCTTCCTATTATTCTCCCTGGTCATGATCTTCCCCCAGCTTCAGACCTCCCTCTACATTGTGACCTTGATTTTTCATAATGTGTATTTGGTCATTACACTTGCTCTTGGGTTTCAGACCTTTCTTTGGTTGGTACTCATTACATAGAACAAAAGGTTAAAACGTGTCTTAGCAGGCAAGGCCTTTCGTGTTTACTGTTCTTTTTCATGAGCTTCATCTGTGCCATTTTCTTCTTAGTTACCTATACTTCAGCCAGACTGAGCTAGTTTTGTGCTTTATCACGTGTCTGTGACATCTACCGATATGTTCTTTGTTTTCCTTGGGATGTGCCCAGGCTGCCTCTTAAAATACTGCTTGTTTTTAAGGTTGAGAGCTAATAATAAGCAGCTGGAGGATTTCTTGCCTGCCTTTTCTCCACTCCTTGTTTTGTGCCCTGCCTTTACCAAGCCCACATCTTCATTGGAGGAACCCTTAGCAGGTTACCTGCGTGGTCTTTGATTTCAGTTTTATATACACGTGGATAGGTTGCCAGTTTTGTTACTCTTGTTGCTAATTTCTGTTTTCACTTTCTTGTTATCGGTGATTGTGGCCTGCATGCTTTCTAATTTTTGGAATTTAATACATTTTTTCCCTTTGTGTCTTAAAACATGGCCACGTTTTAGGAGTACTTCTGGCGGGGCACAAAGTCCTGTGGGTGCGTGTGAAGCCAGAGCGGTCGTGTTACTTGATTTGATTTGTCCTGTTGGTTTATGGGAAGTCCACCGTCTGAAGGAAGTGAGGTGGCTTACCCATGATTGTGGGTTTGTGACTTAGTTTCTTCCAGTTTTTGCAAATCTGTGTTCACCCTTTTGTTTCTGTGTTGTGCCCCCTGCCCCCCACCCCCGCTCTTCACCTTCTCTTTTAATTGGAGAGTTTTTAGTTTTTTCTATTCAATTTAGCATGGTAACAGTTACACCTGTTTTATTTCTAACATATGGTTTGGACCTTTTTGTTTGCTTCCATGTCCCTGCCATTCCTTCTTTTCTTCAGACTAGACTTAAGAACTTTATTTTCTTTACTCTTTTGGTGAGGACCATTAATGTTTTCCAAGATCTGTGTAAACTTAACAGTCCGTAAATTTTGGAAGCTCTTCTGTTTCTTCAGAACAAAAAAAAATTCTGAGCATACTTTTATTCATGTTTTATTGCAATCAGCTGTATATTTTTGCCTCCAGAGCAATAAAACATGTTTTGTCTTTATTTAAGGATTCGTTATAGTAATCTTGGCAAATGTGATTTAGTTTCGAGTATATTTACACTGTATCACCTTTTCCCTTTGGCAGATAGCATGTTGTCGTGTATTTTATCTTCTTGATGTTTTTCCAGAGCGTCTCTGTGTGTCTCCAACGAGGTTTTGCTTTTATCTCACAGGTGAACAGCGGTGCGGCGGTTCGGGCCGGGTCAGAGCCCTCCTCCCGCAGAGACGTGGGGACCCGAGCTCGCGGTTCCAGTGCACGCGGGGGCGGGGAGTGGCACGGTCTTGGGAGGCGCTGTGTTGTTCCGGGGAGCTTTTAGAATGCTCTCTGTCCTTGGTGTGAAGGGCGCTGACGGCTGTGTTGGGGCACCGGGTGTGCGGTCTCTGCGAGCCGCCCTTTGTGGCGCGTGTGTCCTTCGGTCGGGGGCGCGGTTTTCTCGGCTTAGAGAGGATGGAGTCCCTTGTCTTCTGGAAAGTTTTTTTCCTTTTCTCTATTCTGGTCTTCCGAAGTTCTTTACCTTTTTTGATATTTCACTTTTTTCAACTCTTTGTTCTTCTGTAACTGGTTTTCTGAGATTCCTGTTTAATATTTATGTTTGTCAGCAGAGCCTATTCTGCTGTTTGATCTGTCAAGTGAATTTAAAGGTTTGGTGACCGTGTTAAATTTTTAGAATTATTTTTATTTGTTTAATGGCTCTCATAGCCACCTAAAAAAATCTTTTGAGATTCTAATATTTGTCCTAAAACCTCATAGTTTGAATTTTTGAGTTTAATTTGCAGGTGAGTATGAAGGGCAGGAGAAACTTGGTCTTGTGGGTGTGGACACCCCTTTCCCTGGAACGACCAGAAGTGACCCTAACAGCTGAGGTCCTGCCCTCTCCCACAGTGTCCGCTTGGGGATGTCTCGAGAACAGTCCCAGACCGCCCCCCTGCCCTGAGTCAGTAGCTGTGACGGCAGCTGACTTATTTGGGCATTCTAGTTTGTGGAGGTTTCTGTTGCCAAGACACCTTTTAAATTTTAAATTAAGGTCCTCATATTCACCTGTCAGGGATCACAGTTGTTCTCGGTTTAATGAGGTTTTTAACTTTAGTCCTTCCACCCCATCCCGAGAGCTCGTGTTGTGTTGTTGTTTTCTGATTGTGTTTGTAGGAGCAGTCAGGCTGTGTCGGGGTGTTTGTGATGAAAATGGTGTGTGTCTCCCCTTACGAAGGTCACACCGCATTTGCCCTTCCACCTTCAGGACGTTGAGCGTCTCCCACGCCCTTTCCGTAGTTTGTGTTGCGCATGGTGTTTTGAGTAGGGAGCTGCTGTTCATCTACCCAGCCCCTGTTAGACGTTTCACTTGCTCCAGCCCTGTTTAGTAGGCACTGGGACGCACATTTTGGGACATTCGGCTTTTTCCACGTAATCTTAAAAGGGAATTGCTAGGTCAAAGGAAATCTGTAGGCATTTTAGTGGTTCCAGGGGGATGCTGCCAGCTTGCTTTCAAGTGTTGTTTTACCACTTATAAAACCACACAGTACATGAAAATACCAGTTTCTCTGTCCTGCCCATCTCAATCCAGGTTAAAAGAGAAACAGTTTTAAAACTTACTTATATTTAAAGACCTGAGATTGCTTAACGTAAGTACAAAAGGGTTTGAACGATAATAGCAGTAGTTGTAATTGTTGCCAATTTGGTGCATCTTCCTTCTTCAATGTAGGACTCTCGCTGGGGAGACAGAGATTCAGAAGGCACGTGGAGAAAAGGACCTGAAGCAGATTCCGAGTGGAGAAGAGGCCTGCCAGAGAAGTGAGTAGAGTTGAGGGACAGGGTACCAACTAATCATAGGCTGTGGCAGTGCCCTGGCTGTGGTTTTCCAGTTTGGTTGGTTTGTAGGAGGGGAAAGCAGAGCTGTGAAGAACTGTGTGCGTGTGTGTCACTGAAATGTTTCTTGTGGTTTACTTCAACACTGCTGTAACTGCTGACTTACAGTCATCTTGAGAAATGAGTTTTGGCACAGTATTCAAGTTAGAATAAGAATGAACAGTTTCATAATGAATATTTTTTCAGACCATCCTTTAAAATGAAATTGCCAAGGGACTCCTGGAAAGTTCACATACGCTTTTAAAAAAAACCAGTTGCCTGCTTATTGTTTTATTATTTGTTGCTGTAGTATTTTGAATTTAGTATTTATTTGTTTTTATTAGCACATACTATTTTAGGAGTAGGATTAATGAGTTTACACTGAAGTGATTTTTGAAAGTAAGTGAAATTCTCAAAAGGACTATGTGCTTTTTTAAAGAAAAGTGAAAGATGTTTTGGCGTGTTGCCCTGTAGGGAGTGGAGACGCGGAGAAGGGCGGGACGAGGAGAGGCCTCACAGGAGAGATGAAGATCGCCCGAGGCGGCTGGGGGACGATGAGGAGAGGGAGTCTTCCCAAAGACCAGATGACGATCGGGTTCCCAGGCGTGGCGGGGACGACGACAGAGGCCCCAGACGTGGTCCTGACGAGGATCGCTTCTCTCGCCGTGGGGCAGACGATGACCGGCCCTCTTGGCGTAATGCTGATGACGACAGGCCTCTCCGACGAGTTGGCGATGACGACAGGCCTCTCCGACGAGTTGCCGATGACGACAGGCCTCTCCGAAGAGTTGGCGATGACGACAGGCCTCTCCGACGAGTTGGCGATGACGACAGGCCTCTCCGACGAGTTGGCGATGACGACAGGCCTCTCCGACGAGTTGGCGATGACGACAGGCCTCTCCGAAGAGTTGCCGATGACGACAGGGGGAGCTGGCGCCATGCGGATGATGATAGACCACATAGACGAGGGCTGGATGAGGACCGAGGAAATTGGCGGACAGCCGACGAAGACAGAGGACCAAGACGAGGGATGGATGAGGACCGGGGACCGCGGCGAGGAGGTGCCGATGACGAGCGGTCATCCTGGCGTAATGCTGACGAGGACCGGGGTCCCAGGAGAGGCGTGGATGAGGACCGGGGTCCCAGGCGTGGGTTGGATGAAGATCGAGGAACTTGGAGGAATGCCGACGATGACAGAATTCCGAGGCGCAGTGTGGATGACGAGAGGGGTCCTTGGAGAAACGTGGATGATGACCGCATCTCAAGACGGACGGCGGATGATGATCGGATTCCCAGCAGAAGGGGCGAGGACTCGAGACCTGGTCTCTGGAGACCATTTGTCAAGCCAGGTAAAATTATTTTAAGGATTTACTATTTATTTACAATAATTTTAATTTCCATTGCATTTTTATCCATTGCCATTTATCCCCCTGCACCCTTTTCCACCTCCAACATCCCTGCCTCCCGGCAGTCACCACACTGTTGCCTGTGTCTATCAGTTCTTTCCGTTTTCCGTCAATCCCTCCAACACTGCCCCTGCCCGCCCCAGCTGTCAGCCTGCACTGAGTCTTCCTGTTTGGTGCGTTCAGGTTTAGAGAGAGGGGAGGGAGCGGGGAGGAAAAAGGAGAGAAGCAGCAGGCGGTTGCACCCTGGCTGGGGTCAGATCTGTGTGACCCTGGCGTGTGCCCTGACTGGAATGTAACCCAGAGACCTTTTGCTTTGCAGGTGGCCGCCCAACCAACCACGCCACACCAGTCAGGGCTGAAATGACTATATTTTGATTTTTTTTTACATAAAAAAATTATTTTTCAATTAAAAAAATGAAATTTTAATGGATATATGACAGGTTGGACCATATTCCTGTTAGTTTCTAGATAAACTGATCTTTCCTTTTTTCTTGCATATCTCTGCAGTGACTTAGGTCAAAGCTCACTTACCTTCAGTATCGCACACACCAAAACAGAGTGACTGTGCCCTTGTTTCTGCTTTGTTTCCTTTTGCTTTTTTACTGCTTTCAGGACTCTTCTTCTGTGTCCATACCTGAACTGTCTGTCCTTCAGGTTCTGTCCTGGACCAGCCTCCTTGTAATAAATAACAAAGAGCAAAATACACTTGTCAGCCATGGGATTATACTCATGGCAAGAGCTCATTTCCTTGTCAGTCTTAGGCCTGATCATCTTTTCATACTTTACTATTCTTGAGCAATTGTATACAAGTCTGTGAACTTGATCGTAGTCTGCAGATTACTTCTTTCCTGCCTTCAGACCTGGTGTTTCTGACTGCATGCTGTACACAGCACATCTCCACCCAGTAACTTTCTGTGCCTCCTGTAAAATGAGGATAGCAGTATCGTTAAGTCACGATTGTTGGGTTTTATAAAGTCTCTGTGAATAGTCAACCATTTGCTCCTAGGGAAAACACACGGTTAGGTTCCTGTGAGCCTTCTGGTTACAGCAGTTTCGTTAACCAGTCAATACGTAACTTGTTTCTTGTATTTCTGTTTAGAGATACCTTACTTAATATATGTTATTGACTCATCAACATTGAATTCATGGCCAAAGCTCTGTAATTTATTCCTGAGTGAAGCTTATCTAACCTGTGTATTTTCTCCCACCCATTGCCTGCTTGTGCTTGGGAACACTAGAAAACACTTCAGCCAAATGCTTGGAGGCCATTTGAAACAGCGAAATTGCCAACTAAAAACACAAAACTGAAAAACGTGGCAGTAACTAGACCTTCAGAAGGATGCTTATTTAAAGTATGAGAGACGTAGCGAGAAGACAGCATTGCCTTACTCAGCCTCAGCTGAGAATGTATCGTACTTGTCAGTCAGCTGACATATTTTGCCACTTCGCACATGTCTGCAAGTGACTGTAAAAGTTCTCCAATTTACTTTTGGGAGTACAGGTAAACGTTAGCATATAAGCAAACTAGCAAGTACGATCTCCTTAACTCAGAGCTATGGATAGGGTTGAATGAGGTAATATATCAGTTTGGAATAGTGCTATGGCACTTAGTAATTGAGTGCTAGCAGGAATAATAATTATTAGCCTTACAACTGCAATGTGTTTTCATTGAAATCTCTGATCCCTTTGACCTCTTTGTGTGCACATGAAAATAAAATGTTCCTAGATTTGGACATTCCATGGGTAAGTATGAGGTATTGGGCAGGGTCAAAGGCTTTATCCTTGTTTCCTGATTGTGTGGGTGGTAAATGGAGGAGGGCAGGAACATGAAATAAAAGGGTGGTTTTGGTTACAAAGGTTTGAAAATGTTGCAAGATATAAATGAAAGTATAATTGGAGTTCTGTCTCAGAGATCTGGCTTCCACCCTTCACCCTTTAATCTCCCTGCTTAAATAAGTTGTTTACCATCAAAATAGATTGTTTACACCCAGAATATCTGCATACAGGTTATTCAACCCAGGCTTTTATGTAAGTTTCTTACGTCACATTCCTGTGTGTTAGAAAAACAGGATAGGTAGTCATATAAATAGGAGCTGAGGGTTTTCTGAAATGAGGTAAATGGCTTTAGGGTTTTTTTTTTTTTTTAAATGAGGTTGGAGTGTCTAAATTAGTATTTAGAATAGTGGTGGATTAATGCCAACGTTAAGATCTCTATTCATTGTTGCCAATCTGTGTTTCTTGAGTAGAACAATTTTTTTATTCTTTAAAAAAACAGGTGGATGGAGAGAGAAAGAAAAGGCCAGAGAAGAGAGTTGGGGTCCACCTCGAGAATCAAGACCATCAGAAGATCGTGAATGGGATAGAGAAAAAGAGAGAGAGAGAGAGAGTCAAGATCGAGACGAGAGCGGCAAGGACCCTGAGAGAGAAAGGGACAGAGAGCGAGATGGAGATCGAGAGGATCGCTTCAGACGGCCTAGGTTCGCTGCTGTCCTTGAAACTGTCTGTGGGTTCTCGTTAGGTTCATCTCACATGCTCCTGTGTGTTCCCAGCTGCCTTTGAGAGCTGGAGCTCCTCATTCTTCCCCCTGCCTAAATTTATCTATTACAGTTATAGCTTTTTTTTTTAAAGAATGTTAGAGGTCATCTAACTGAATGTTCCGTCTTGACCACGCGTGAGGGTGAGAGCACAAGCTGTGTGGCCCTCCGCAGTCCGGGCCGCTCTGTGGCGGTGGCACGAGGCTGGCCGTCTTCATCAGCCACGGCTTTTCCCACCGCCCTGACACTGTTCACAGCCCCTTTTCTTTTTAAGTTGAATTTATTGGGTGACATTTGTTAGTAAAATTTTATAGGTTTCAGAAAGCTGCTTTACTTTTATTAGTGATAATCCCTACTTCTTTTGGCTAACGTGGCTTTGTACCGATAAATCTAGGCCATCACTGTTTAATGGAATTTTCTGCAGGGATGAAAATATCCTGTATCCGTAATGTCCATGATGGTAGCCAACAGTCATATTTGGCTGTGGACCATATGGAATATGGTGAGTGTTACGGAGGGAGTGTCTTGGCTTCATTAAGTTAAATTTAAGGAGCCACGTGTGGATAGTGGCTGCTGTGTTGGATAGCACACACCAGGTGTTCTTATTTGACCACCGTGCCTGAGGCCTGAGATCGAGAGTAAGTGATGAGTTTGAACTTTATCCCTGTTACTCCATTCCTAAACTCTCTGAGCACCATGACGTATTGTGAAAATTCACTTATCATTACCCATGTAGTCTAACATCAGAACTTAAAGTACCATTTTGAATGACTGCAGGGATGAAGGTGACAGGAGAAGAGGACCAGCTGAGGAAGCCTCGAGCTGGAGAGATTCCGGTCGCCGCGATGATAGGGAGAGAGATGACCGCCGACGGGAGAGAGATGATCGCCGTGACCTAAGAGAAAGACGGGATGACCGAGACCGCAGGGTACCTCCTCTCAGATCAGAGCGCGAAGAAGGTAGGTGATCTGTACAGCTGCTGAACTACTGGAGAACTGACTTCTGGGGAATTTGGGGTTTTAAATGTCTCATAAGTTTATGTGAACACCAGAAAGATGACAGTGGTGTTTAGCTTAGAATTCACAGTTCTCATAAAGTTAGTGGTTGCTCAAGACACACTTTTCATTTTCACCAATAACTATTGATTTGGATATTTTGAGTATGTCCGCTGTCTCCCGCGTGGTAGAGCACTGTTCTCAGTGTTTCAGTTTGATCCCTGTTAACTTCAGCTGGTCTGCCCGATAGTGGAGCATTGTCCACTGAGAGATCCTCCAGCGTGAGACTTCGCAAACCACTTCTGACACATTTGATCAGTCACAGCACTGTCTTCATACACTGCACAGATTTTTTTTGCATTTCAGTTGCACTTTTCCCTTTGTTGAAATAATAGAGCATACTGTGTCAAAAATGTTGCATATATTCTTCCATCTTCAATATTAAAATGGCTACACAAAAATTAATTTTAATAATAAGCCATTGTACGGAAGAAAAGCAAATGAACTTTTTTGGCCAACCCAATAGAGTAGTACAGTAACTAAATTGGTTACTAACCAAAATATATAGATAAAGAGTTTATTTTATGTAAACGAGGAAACAGTTTATCACTTTTTTTAAAGTAAGGTCATAGATTAGGACAAAGTATATTCTTTCTCTGAAATTGTGACAGTTGGAACTTTAGTAAAAAATACTTTTAATGTTTAAAATGACCATTGCACTTAAATACCTGTCTTACAAGCTTCTAATACTTTATTAGTACGGCTGGATTGTAAGGATATTTCTGAGCCAGAAACCCTTTTAAGTTAAAAACTTTAAAATTCAGCCATGTTATTCTCACTTTGTCGCAGGCTTTGTAGAATTATTGGGTTGGCCAAAACATTCGTATGGTTTTTTCCATAAAATAAGACACATTTTTCGTATTTTCATCAATAACTATATTGATTTGGATATTTTGAGTGTGCTGGCTATCTCCCACTTGGTATAAGGCTGATTGTTCTCAGCCAGTTTGTCCATTGGATCGCTGTGAACTCCAACTGGTCCACCTGCCCGTGGAGCATTGTCCAGCGAGAAGTCTCCGGCACGGTACTTCACAAACCACTTTGGACATGCGCAGCCACAGCACCGTCTCCATACGCTGCACACATCTTTTTTTTTTTTTTTTTTTTTTGCGTTTCAGTTGTGTTTTTACCTCTCTTGAAATAGTGAAGTATTTCACTGAAGATATTTCATCTTCAGTATTAACATGGCTACACAACAGTTCACCAATTTTGATAAGTTACCGTCACAATGCAACCTAACCGAATTGTTTCAAATGAGGTTAAAGACATCTAAGCCCTACTAGAGCCATGTTACAGAAAAAGAAAAAAACCAAATGAACTTTTTGGACAAACCAATAAAACAGGACACTTCCAAGCCAGTGATTTCTTGTTTGCAAATTTCAAGTATATCTCTTAAGTCTGCATGTTTCAAGGTTTTGTTAAGAAAATGTATCAAAGTTATTATATTTAGCTTTTGTTGGTTTTTAATGCCGATTCTGTATCGAGCTTTTCAGCACAGGATTTCTGAGTAATTTGCGGCATTCCTTTTGCTGAAGTTGTGTTTAGTTTCAGCCAGCAGAGGATAGTACAAACTAATTCTCTTTCCTTTAACTTTTTAGCAAGTTCCTGGAGACGTTCTGATGACAGGAAAGATGATCGACCGGAAGAGCGGGATACCCCTCGTCGTGTTCCTCCTCCAGCTCTTTCAAGAGATCGAGAAAGAGACCGGGACCGAGACCGAGAAAGAGAAGGTGAGAAAGAGAAGGCCTCGTGGAGAGCTGAGAAAGATAGGGAATCTCTTCGTCGTACTAAGAATGAGACTGATGAAGACGGATGGACTACAGTACGACGTTAAGTCCCCGAGTGACGGACTCAAACTCCTGTCTTAACGTAGGTTTGATCACATCCGAGGATTACTATACTTGTGCTTCAGCCAATCTGAATTGGATTCGTTAATGTTGTCTCACCATAACACAAAGCATGAACTTGTACTAATCCTATATAATAGATCGATCATGCGCCGTTTCCACAGAAGGTTGGAAAACCATGCCATTTTCTGGAATTTAAGGTGTTGCATTATTTCATCAATCACTTGTTTACAAAAAAGGAAAAATAAAAAATAAATTTAAAATGTGAACCCTTCAGGTATTGAGTAATACCCGTATCTTGGTATAGAACTGATATTTTTTTTATTTTTGAAATATATTAATTTGGAATGAGGTAAGGGTCTATTATAGAAAATGTATTTCAAGACTCTCTAAAGCAAGGGGCTAAAGCAGTTTTCACACCATTAGCAGTTGAGACATGCCTCTAGGTGTTTTGAGGTACCGACTAAATATAAAACGTTTAGGTTCACTCTAAGTGCAGTAAACATCACAAACATCGGATGCAGTGGGATTTTCTGTAGATTTTACTTGAGAGAAGGTGAGTATAAAGCAATTTGCAGTTGTTGTTGTAATGACAAGAATACTGCTCACGTGTGAATCCAAGAGTTACAGCTTTTAAATTTTAAAGTATTTGGTAAACCTTTGCTGAGTTTTTTTTCTGTTGCCAATAGCAAACTGCTTTTCCATTAATGGAGAATTCAGCCTTTCAAGCATTTTAAATAAGACAATATTTATAAGTGTGGTTTGGAGGAATTGTTTAAATTCTTTTTCTTAATTTCATTTCAGGATAGATTCTTTCACCAAGTAATTTGTAGTAACGACTGTGTTGACTTCAATTCTGGGGTGTAGTGGCTGTGTTCAAGATTAACTTTGGTCTCATTGAAGCCAACACAGAACTTGCTGCTGTGTTTTTTCTTTAACGATAAATAAAATACTTAACAGAATTTGTTTCTGTGTTGATTTGTGATTATATTTAAAGTGTTTCGTTTATAATGGTAAATTTGCATATTCAGTTGGTTTTTCACTTTTACCTGTACCAGTAAATGTCTTAGTTTTTGTGTCAAAGACAACCTAAGTGCACTGTCCAGCAAACGCGGACAGGACGTGTGCCCAAGACGATGGCCTTCATTAATGTGGACCCCTTGGCTCCTCTGCAGTGCTCTTGTCTCTCTGAGCTTGTGTGCACTGCGGAGTGTGCGTGCGTGCGTCTGGTCTACCCTCCTGGGTTATCCTCTGAAATTAGAAAAATTACAATTCAGGGACTGTTAGTCGCAACTTCATAGTAGCTTTCGGCACTTAGGCACTTAAATTATTTCTGATATTGAGTGGTGAGAATTCCTGTTGGTACAGCTCTAAGGCCAGAAGAGGGAGCGTTGATGCTTTTTTACTTAAATATTATCAGATGCGGCCTTTTCTGTTTGATGTTACCAATGATAGAAAGCACTTTTTACATATTTAGCCTTCTTTTCAAACCAGTAGAAGTCTTTAAAAGGTCTTCTGGGAAAGGACCTTTTCTTTTGTAACAAATAAAAGGAGTTGGGGCGGTAACCTACTCTGTGCTGACACCCCCTGCACCTGAACTCCACTCCCTGCCCCAACATGCATGTAGTTTTTCACAGGTGTCAAAGCTGACCAAGCAACCTACTTACTAATGTGTAGAAGTCTCCGTGTTCCCAGTGGCTATTGCATTTTTAAATGAGAATACCATTACTGTTAATACGAGTGGATAAGAGTGAGCAGAGATAGACATTGGCCAAAAAAAGACAATAATCCCACTAGTGGTCCACAGTGGCCACCAGGAGGAAGTTGGCATCTGTGTGGGGGAGATGTTTTTATGGCCAGGACTACCTGTGTTTTGTTTTTTTATTATTTTGACTAGATTGTTTTATAGTTTTATAAGGGTCATTGACATACGGGACACTATGGAAGGCATGTTTCTCATTTTGTGGCTAAGAACAGACTAGAAAACGACAACTAAAACTTTTGCCGAGAGTACATAACATTTGTGGTATAATTTTAAAACATGTCATTTTGGCTTATAATAAATCTATGCCAAATGTTGTAGTCAAAGTTAGTAATTTTACAGCTTCCAAAAAGGACTTCACAAGAGAATTAAAATTGAAAGACATAAAAAGCCACCGGAAATGTCGCTACAGAGGACAGGCAGATTAAAGCAGCGCGTGCCTCCAGCGTTGGCAAGGCTCTTCTGAGGGTTCCATACCTTGTGTTGATATCAGCTAAATGTGTAGCATGTTCTTTTTTTTTTGTTTAAAGATTTTATTTTTTAGAGAGGGGGAAGTGAGGGAGAAAGAGGGAAGGAAGCATTGATTGCTTCTCTAGCACCCCCAGCTGGGGTTCTCGCCCGCAACCCAGGCACGTGCCCTGACTGAGATGGAACCAGCAACCTTTCTTTTCGCAGGCTGGTGCTCAGTCCCCTGAGCCACACCAGCCAGGGCTGTAGTATGCTCTTACTGAAAATAATTTTTCTCATACTGATTTTTAAACTGAAGAATTGGTAGGTTACATTTAAATAATTGGGTTGGCTGAAAAGTTTCTTTTTTCCATACAACGGCTTTAGTAGCTCTAGTGGTGCTTAGTTGTCTTTTCACTTCATTGGAAACAATTTTGTTAGATTGTATAGTGGTGGTTGGCATATCAGCGTGCATTGAAAAAAAAACTTACCAAAATTGGTGAAATTTTGTGCAGCCATTTTAATATTGAAGATGGAAGAGTATATGCAACATCTTCAGTGTAATACGCTTTATTATTTCAGGAAAGGTAAAAATGCAATTGAAACGTAAAAAAAGATTTGTGCAGTGTACGGAGAAGATACCAGGACTGATTGGACATGTTAAACCAGTTTGCCAAGTTTCTTGGTATTGACATTTTGGTCAAGTAATTCTTTGCTGTGGGGCTATCTTACGCTTTAGAAGATGTTTAGCAGCACCCTGGCCTCTACCCACTAGAAATCAATAGCTGGAGATAGCCGATATACTGAAAGTACCCAAGTCAATAAAGTTACTGGTCAAAATGAAAGATGCCTTATTTCACATAAAAGACATAATGGACGTTAGAGCCAACCCAATACGTGAGTGTGGTTACTATACTTTTAATAAGACATCTCTAGAAAATAATGGTAGTAATACCTCTGTTTATGTAACTGTCAGTGTTTTAATGTTAGCTGGAGAAGGCAAATTTCGGGGTGGGGGCAGTAATACGGGAGGTGTTTTAAATGGATTAATATGATGATTGCCAAACTGGTTGAGGGTCTTCTGGATACCCTTCCCAACCAACACTCTCCTGATCTCAAGACTAAGATCCCTGTTCAGTGTGTTCCTCGTTAGGCACGTCCCACCAAGGGACTTTGCTGCATGCCCGGGGACCTGGAAACAGTGTCTATAATTTGGCTCCTGTTAAAAATACAAAGGAACTGCCTGCCTACTCCTGGTCTGAAGAATGCACTGATCAGTTTATAGTGACTCCTGAAAAGGTAGGGAACAGCAGGAGGAGGGGTAAGGTGAGTTCATGTTCCCCTGAAAAGTACCCCGTAAGTGCAGCTAACTTAGGCTGGTGTACTTTCTGGCCAGACGAGGATTATGTGGCTTTATTAAGCGTCTTGAGTTTAGGTCCAGTCGATTTTGAAGTTCTTCCACCTAAGGCAAGACTGGCAGGAGTGGATTTTCTTCTAAGAAACGGTATGCATGTCCCGCAACCCTCTCCCCTGTGACGCACCTTCCTCTAACAAAAAGGCTCGCAAGCTACCCAAGAGCATTTACTCCGGCCTCTAGTACACCTTCCAAGTAGTGTTCAGGCCAGTTTGTTGTGGAGGATGTGAGCTCTTTAATATGAAAGCAGTCTAGTCCTTTAAATTATCCTACTGGAATCTTTATATATACTTAGATTAAATCTCCTGCTGATGTTTTCAGATAGGCATTTTGTATTCCAGGTGAATTCATCTTTATTTCCGTTTTTGCCTGTCTTGATAAAGTCACCTGTGATGGTGTGGTATTCCACTTGGGGAATTTAAGCATGAGGATGGCAGAGTAGTGGTTAGGAACCTTTGCCTAAGAATCAGGTGTAACCTCATTTATGTGTAACTGGTAGGGTTCCAGAAACACTGGGGTCTTCCAGTGAGCATGGAACATAGGTTTTGTTCCTTGTCTCCAACCCCCAGGTGCATAATTACTGCTTATTTTGGTTTGAGGACCGTGCAAGAGTGTTCAACCCCCAGCCCTCGGGCCACATGTGGCCCAGAATGGCTATGAATGCGGCCCAACACACAATCGTAAATCTACTTAAAACACTGAGTGTTGTGGTTACCTGTCGCAACGTATTTAACGTGGGGCCCAGAGACACCAAAAGGTTGGACACCCTAAAGCCAGACAGCCCAGAGTGGAACCCATCCTTGAACACAGGTTATTACTACATTAACCTTCCAGAGTGCAAAGGGTTTCTTGCATCTTCCACTTAGCTTGAGAGGCAACAGCTGGAGTGAGTTTTCCACCACTTAGGAACCCTGAAATTGAGTGATTCAGGGTCAGTTCTACCCCCCTCTTGATCTTAGCATCACAGTGTTTTTAAAGAACTGGAAATGGGGGTGGGCACAAAGACAAAAAGCCAAGTAGCAAAGTTATAGGCAAGATTAATGAAATCATATACTGTTACTGTATAAATACACAAGTCACTTTTTTTAAACAGCACCATTTCCAAGTTTGTACACAATATGATTATAACGGCACAATTTTTCAGGGTGGATAATGCTAGTTGCTAGTTTAGTAATAAAAGCTCTGGTACTTCAGAATAAATTGTATTCTACCTGCTACAGATTGTGCATTTTTATGCCTCCAGCTAGGACAGAAACAAGCCACAAGGAGGGAATACCTCCTCAAATTAATACTGGAAAGTTTACTAATTCTTCACTTCTCAAAACAGAGGCTACCAGGGGCTTGCTTCACCTGGAATTAGAGTAACTCATTAAGGACAACTAAAAAATGTTTCAAACAATAAAAGTCATTTTGCCAACATTCCATAAAATCATCAGTTTTAAGTTCAATTAAGAGGCTTTTAAAAAAATATTCTAGACCTAGTAAAGTGCCTCCATTAATAAAATTAACATCCAAATTTGATTGAGACAATTTCATATTGATGCGCATCTAAAATAGGTCGACGTGTACAGTAAATAAACAGCGCCTCTAAGTTGCCATATTTCAGTTAGTGGAATACACACAGCCTTCACTGTCCGGATGCGCACAAACTAGAAATTAGACAAATCAAGATTTTAGCGTCTTGACTCAACCGCAGTACTCCGAACGGCCTGCTTTCTTTGAAAAAACCAGAGCGACATCCCAAGTTGAAGCAACTGCTGAGCTCCACGCCTTCCCAACAGCAAGGAAGAGATGGTACGCAGACCAAAAACGAGAGTGGGCAGGCGGTGACCCTGGTGGCGTCAGGTGGCAGCAGGCTGGGCTCAGCGCAGCTTCTTGCCGGGCAGGGAGTCCCTGGTGCTGCGCGGGGGCGGCCGGGCAGTGGGCGGTGGCGGCACTTTAGAGAGCGGGCAGTACTTGATGGTGTGCGCGTTGTCGCCGCTGGCGCCGCACAGGGGACACGTGTAGCGGCGCAGCACGGGGCACAGCACCCGCCCGTCGGGTCCCTTCAGGATGTGGGTGGTGTAGAGCGCCACCGCCTCCTTGTTGTTCCGGCAAAACACGCACACCTGCAGCTCCGGCTTGAGGAGCCGGGCAGCTGCCGCCCCGGAGGCTGCGTGCAGCCGGGGCTCGGCCGCCCACGCCGGGGCTCGCTCCTCGCGCGGCGTCACCTCGCCGGTGGCTGCAGCAGCCGGCGCGCAGCCCAGCAGCACCGCGGCGGCACGACCCGCGAACGGGCTCAGCTCGGCGAAGCGCTCCTCGAGCAGCCCGGCCTCAGCGGGGCCTGCGCACAGCTCCAGCGCGCTCCCCAGGTAGCGGGCCCGGCACCCCGGCTCGTCACTGTCGTCGTCGTCGTCCTCTTCGTAGTCCGGCGGCCCCAGCACAGGCCTCAGCGCCCCGGGCCCGGCGTGAGGGGAGCAGCAGGACGAGGAGGAAGAGGAGGGTGGAGAGCCGCCGCTGTCTCTGTCTTCTCCGCGGGCACAGCCGAAGCGTTGCTCGCCGTCCACCGCCTTGGTGATGAGCGTGGCGAGCCCCAGATAGTCGTTCCAAGAGCTGAAGGGCTGCGTGTGCGCTGGGCCCTGGGCGCTCACGTAGCGGGCGCTGGGCACGAGCGCCATGGGCGGGGGGCCGCGGCGGGGCGAGTGGGGCGCCCAGGGGAAAGCCTCCATGAGCGGGCTGCGGGCCTCGCGGGCCGCCTCCCCGCCGCCGGCGCGGGCCGGACGGAAAGGACGCGCGGAGCTTGCCCGCTGGCCTGCCGCGGGGGTGGGGCCGCCTGGCCGCCTTTTATCAGGCCCCGCTCCTCCCCGCCCCCCGGCCTCACCGCCGCGGCCCTGCCCCCTGCGCTCCCCCGCCCCGGCCACCTCGCCCGCGCCCCGGACGGAGGCGGAGCGGAGGCGGGCACGCGCTCCGCTCCGGACCGCGAGGCTCTCGCGCCCAGCGCGCTGCGCCTGCTTCCCCAGTTGCGGGGTGGCTTTCATCCTGCGAGGGGGCGACCGAGGCGCCGCCACGAGCCCCGGCGCTAATTGGCTGCCGACCAGAAACCCCCTGCGCCAGGGGTGCCGCTCCGGACGCTGATTGGTGAAACCGGGGGAGGGGCGTGCCCTGCCCGCTCAGCGCGGCCTGGAGGGGTAAGTAGAGGAGAGGAGAGCCGGGGAGGGGTGTCTGCTGGAACCTGCCTTCCTCTGAGCTCTGTGCCCTGGGCTTGAACAGGTGACAGACAGGGGTTTCAACAGGTGACTAGGCGTCGGGCTCCCTTGGCCTAGTGGTGAGACTCGCCAAGGACGGGATAGGTATGGCGATGAGGAAATGACCCAAGGTCCACGCACCCTCCTCCCAGCCTTTAATCCCCGGGCTAGAAGCCCCTTCTCGCCTCCCACCTCCTCACCAACATCAGCAAGAAAAGCTGTGGGGAGGTAGAGCTGGGCGCGATCCAAGGATGCAGTTTTGGAGTCAGAGCCACCCAACAATCAAGTAACTTAACGTTTGCACAGCACTTTGGAGAAATGTCAGCTGGATGAAATCCTCGCCCAAACCTGAGGTTCACACAGGTTAGGGTTCTCGCCTTAGTAAGTAGTGGAGGTACGCAGCACTTCCTACAGTGGCCTCCCAACAAGTTTTCAGAGCCTGGGTGCCATTTAACTGGTGACTTACCTAGAGGTAGGAAGTGCGCCAGGACACCTTCCAGCCCTAGGATTGGGGGTGTGTGTGTGTGACAGCAGCTCTGCCCCACCCTCCCTGCGGGGGGGGGGGGGAGGGCAGGCGCTGTTTGGAGATCTGAGGTGTAGGTGCCATTTGAAAAGCAAAGCATATTTAGCACCACAATTTAATACTTTGAAACAAATACAATATTTTTGCAAAAACAATGGAAAAAATAAGATTTTTGATTAGGAGGGTGTGCAGGGGTCATGCCCTTCCCAGGAGAAGGGGCAACACTTGTTTTGTGTTTTCACGGAAGGGTAGTGGGAAGGGGCCTTGTAGGATTCTGTGGGGCTGGGACCATGTCTCTTTTGGTGGCCGGCTGGCAGGGCGGGGCTTTCCTTCCCCCATGGCTATTGAAACAAGGAGCAGGCTGGCCTCATCAGGCAGGTGCCCAGCAGCTTGAGAACGGCCCAGGGGAGGACACCCAGAACCTCTGCTGCCACCAATTCCTGTTAGAATGAGAGTGAGTCAGCATGTCAGCAGTGGCCGGGGTCTCTGGGGTTAGTCAGATCAGTCTTACTCCGCTCCTCTCGGGGAAAAGGACTTCTTTTAGGTCACACGGTGAATGCACTAGCAAGAACTGGGTCCCGTCACACCTGGCTTGGTGGCCTTCCTGCTATACCATGGACCCAAAGGTATGTCACACCAGGAGTCCATGTGTGCATCAGCAGAAATCAAGTGTAGAACACAGGGGACACTAGTAGAAGGGGCCACACCTTTGGCTTGGGCCACTGCCCTTCAGAGGCCGTCCAGGGGCCAGGCGGCGGGCACGGGGAAGGACTCGAGGTGGGGAAGGACTTGAGGCGGTAACGTGATGCCTCTTCTGGCCACCTGTCCCTGTGAGGGGTCGAAGATTTGTTTTCCTAGTCTCTTCCTCACTTCCTCCTCCCTAAAGCTCGGTTTAAGTCCCGAAACCAGGCAGCAATGCTCTCCACTTGCCAACCCAGTTCCTTTTTCAAGTTTGTGTTGGCACCCAAGCGAAAAAGTCATTCCTTTATTTCCTCTCCTTCTCCCACCAAAAATAAATAAAAGAGCCCGTAAGGCGTGGGGCTCCTGCAGAAACGTGGCAGGTTTGCTGACACAACTCTGAGCTCTCACCACGAGAACGAGGCCCCCAGAGGGGTATGAAGGTTATTATTCTATAAATGGAAAATTCCACTCTGTTCGCACAGCCCTGCAGCCTGCACACTTACTTTCAAGGCATGCAGACCTTGCAAGCTCTGAGGGGTGGGGCCGCCGTTCAGAGGACAACTTCTGCAAGGAGAGTTTAAAACCACCAGCTGCTGTGTCTGACCCCTTGGGCGGCCCGAAGAGAGGATGGCCGAAGGTGAGGCCCCTCTCCTTTCGACATGCTGTCAGCCTGGGGCTTTACAAGGGGAGTGGAGACCTTTCAGTGCACGAGAACGACAAATGCCTTGATTTAGAGCTGCAGGGCGGGTGGGTAGCGATGATCTCCAGAAGGTGCCCTGCCAAGCAGTGGAAGGGAGCTCCTGTGTCCTGGGGGAGGTCTGGTGGCTCCGTGCTCTTTCCCCAGGCTGCTCTACTTATCAGCTGTGGCCTTGGCCATTGTCATATGCCAGTAGGTCTTTGACTGGAGAGGACATCTGGGAGTGGAGCCCAAAGTGCATGAGGGCTTTTGTTTTCCGGCGCACGCTGGCCTCAGGGCACTGGGGTGGGTGCCTGGTTCAGCTCTGGGTTAACTGGGCGGTTGCTTTTGTCGCCCAGCACAGGCTGCAGCCTGGCCACGAGCTCTCTAGCTCTCTATGAGGTGGTGGAGCTGACTTCAGAGATGTTCTTAGCACCTCCACTGAAGTCTGCCATTTGTTCCCTTTCCAGAAGTCTGAAACAAAACAGGCAGAAATAACCAGAGTGTGAAAGTGTCTTCCAAGGACACCCTCGGATTGGTGGAGGCAGGAGATCAGAGGTGAGAGGGCGTTGCGGCTCAGCGTCCTCAGGGGTGGGCCTGAGGGCACAGGCGGAAGGCTCCAGCAGGGCAGAGGTGGGTGGGGAGGAGGGCTTCGGGACTCTGTGTCCCCGCCTCTCCGCATGGCCCCCAGCCTGGCCATTTCCTTTGCTGGCAGCAGAACTGGACCAGGGGAGGCAACACACAGCCCTCAGGCTTCTTGAGGCTCTTCAGAAACATGAGGTCAGCCCTGGGGAACGAGGCAGCTTGGCGGGTGTCCAGGCAGCTACAGAGATGCCGTTTGTCAGGCTCTGCGTTCCCGCTGACTCGCCTGCCAAGCTCTTTCGAGGGGCAGGAAGGGCTTTGGCCCCTCAGCCATGGGGCAGGGATGCGGGTGAGGGGCGTCTGGGCCCGCGGGGGGCTCTCTTCTGTAATTGTGTGGACTTTGTCCACACTGCGTCTCCGGCCAAGCTCCGAGAGGCCTGGGGACGGCGCTCCTGCCCTTTGGGGGCTTAGAGGTGGCCACAGTCAGTTGAGAAGGCACGTGGAGAAGTGGTGGGAGCTTCCTGGGCCTTCTGCAAAGTCACACGTGTCCTTGGATGAGGGACTGAACCACTCTGGGCCCCAGTTCCCTCCTGTCATCAGTGAGGGGTTCGTGGTGTAAAGTGGCAGCCACTTGCCTCTTCTTGCTTCCTTACTCTTGTTCCAGGTGATGAGTCCCCTCCCTCGCCTCAGGGATGAGCTGGGACCGGTGGAAGCCGACAGAAACACCCGTTTCCCCTGGGCAAGGGTGGGGCTAGGTGAGCGCTGGTGGCCCTGCCCCAGTCCATGCTGTAGAAGCGGAGGTGTGTTAGGGGGACTCGGGGAGAGAATTGGCTCCCTTGTTGGAAAAGAGAGAAACGAGCCGCCTGCCCTTCTTCTGGTCCACCAGCAGGTTGCGGAGCTGAGGCCACTGTGAGGGGCAAGTCTGAGGATGGAGCGCTGGCACGCTGGGGACAGCCGACCTTTTCCCTTGACGACTTTTTCCCTTGACGACTTGTTACACCAGTTAAACACCTTTGTTGTCGCAGCACTGAGCCCGGTTTTCTGCCGCCCGAGGCTGAATTCATTCTAACTGGAATGCGCGGTGAGTAACATGAAATGAATGCATTTGGTGAAAGGTAGGATACGATGTTCGGGCCAGAGGGAGCTGTGTGTGCGGACAAGGGCTGGAAGGAAATCAGAGAACGGAGAATAGGGGGCTTCGAGGAGTCTCCCCACTCACGGGGCCCCGGCCCTGCAGCAGAGCCTCCCAGCTGGCAGTGATGCCAGTGAGGCCGCATCGTCAGGCCAGGCGCTCTACTTTACAGCACTGGCTCACGGCCCTCAGCACGACGGCCACGTGAGGCAGGTACCGTGATCGCCTCGTGTTACTGCAGCTGAGGCGAAGGCCGCGCAGCTGACATGCAGAAGGGCTCACGCAGAGACCTGTGTCCCTCGCACTGCAGAGCTGGTCCTACTCGATGCACCTGGTCATCCTCTGGCCATAGGGCTTTGGGGGCCCATGGGAGAGGCTGGCCAGCAGCACAGGCAGCGGGGGCCGGAGGAGAGCACACAGGAAGCTCCCCATGTCAGAGATCGCCCCCCAAACAAAACCCATTCCAAGCAAAGCCGTCCGCGTTTTCCCGATTACCCAGTAGTAGGCACTTGGGTGCGGTGAGTACTCCTTTCTGTCTGTAGCACACCTACTGGCCGCCAGGAACGAGGTTGCTTTTACATATCGGAGTTGTCCCCATTTGGTTTAAAGCAGGATAAGCCTGGAGGCTGACAGTCTGAAAGGCAGATGTCCCAGGGCTGATGGTGCTGATAATAATAGTAATAACAATAGCTCTCAGGAGAGGTGCCCGTACAAGGCACTCGGCATGAACTGGTATCGTTTCTTAAATCCTCCCAGCAGTCCTACAAGGATACCCCGTTTCAGAGAAAGGAAATGAAGTTTTGAGAGGCAAAAAGAGTGCACCCAGCGTCTCCCAGTGGGCTGGTGGGTGGGATGTCTCCCAGGCCTGTGCTGCGGCGAGCCACCATCCTCTCCACCATCTCCTGGCCCATGGACGCCCATTCCGTCAGAATTCACTGTATCCTGCCGCCCCGCCTCCTCGTGTGCTTCCCTAAATGGGCCCATCAATCTTCTCAGGCTCCTCTTCAACCCCTGCTGTCTGCAAGGGGGGAGGAGCAGGAGCTGGGGCCCCAAGTGGCGGAGTGACACATAAAATGGTGAACTGTGCAGTCCAGGTTGCTCTCCGGGGGCCTGAGGTCAGGGCAGGGGGTGAGACCAGGTGGCCAGGCAGGGCTGCTGTGGGCGGTTCTGCAGGCTGCGCACCGCCCCAGGGCTCCCCACTTAAGGGGGCACCTTTCCCTGCACAGACGCGGGACTGCACGTTCCAGGGAATCTATGATCGTTTTCTGGCAGATCTGGAGTGAAGTGTCTTTTTCTAACGGAATCAGTCTATTGTGACAGTTGTCCGACAGGCGGAAAAAATTGTCTTGGGGATGAAGTGCCTTTTCCCAGTTTGCCTGAAGCTTTGGCTCTGGCCGGAGATGTGAAATGAAGAGCCTGCTTGAAAGCAGGCTTCAGGTTTGCCATCAGCTAGGTGCCCGTGGGCCTCACCAAAGCTTCAGGTGACAGTGCCTCCCTCGTTGAGCTGATCAGGCGGGTGCTGGTCCTGGAAGGTACAGATGGATCAGCTGCGCTGCAGGGATGAACATTGTAAAGACTGCTGAAGTCACTTCAGCCATCTTCTGGTCTTACCTGGCGTGCACGTGCATTATCCCAGCTGTCCTTCGTTCCCTAGGGGATTCCTGTGCCCCGACAGTGCCCGTCCATGATGGTGAGTTGGCAGTAGTGTCCACACCGGGCTTCTGTGGCCTAGTGATTGGAGAGAAGGCAGGTGGTGGCCGAGGCTGGTATAAATCCAGCAGCCTCGAGCAAGTCATTCCCCTTCTCTGGACCTCGGTTTCTCTCATTTAAAATAATTGGATGGCCTAAGGGTTTTCTTGGCTCTTTCTAGCTCTAAAGTTTATTTGTTCACCAGCAAGGCCTGGGACCACTTGGCGAATGAGACTGACCTTCTCCTGAGCTCCTGGAGTTTGTGCTCTAATTGGGCAGACAGACAAGCAAACAGGTGCTGATGCTTTGGTGGGACGCTAATTGGTTTTCTCTGGCTGCTGTGATCCATTACCTCCAACACAGTGGGTTAAAGCAACACACACTTGTTTTGTTACCATTCTGAAGTCGGGAGGTCTGAATTGGGCCTCACTGGCCTGGAATCGGGTGTCTTCTGCAGAGCTGGTCTTCCTGGAAGCTCTAGGGGAGAATCTGCTTCTTTGCCTTTGCTAGTTTCTAAAGGCGCCTGCATTCCTTTGACTCACCCCCCTGTAACCAGCAGCTGGCTTTGATGCTGCTTCAAAGCCAGCATCAGCAAACTAAGTCCTTCTTACCTTCTTAAACTTCCCTCTCTCTGTTTTTTCTTCCACTTCCCTCTTTCACCTCTTTAAAAATTGATTTGAGAGAGAGAGAGATCAATTTGTTGGTCTGTTTAGTTATGCATTCATTGGTCTTGTATGTGCCCTGACCGAGGATCGAACCTGCAACCTTGGTGTATCAGGACAACGGTCTCACCAATTGAGCTACCTGGCCAGGGCCCTCTTCCACTTTTAAGGACCCTTGAGAGGACATTTTGTTCATAATCCAGGATAATCTCCCTCTTTTAAGATCAGCTGACCAGCAACCTTAATTCCACGTCCAACTTTAATTCACTCTGCCAGGTAAGGTAAGAGGCACAGGTCAGTGTGGCTGCTGCTGTGCCAGTCACAGAGAATGCAGGTGACCACCTGGAGCAGGTGATCATCCTCTCGAACCTCAGTCTCTCCATTATAACAGGCCCCTTAACCTCGGCACCACTGACATTCACTGACGTGAAGAAAGATAATTCTTTGTTCTGGGGGCTGGTCTGCACATTGCAGGGCGTGCACAGCGTCCCCAGACTCTGTCCTTTAGATGACAGTAGCAACTGCGTCCTTCCCCGCCACGTGACAACCCGAAACATCTGCAGACTGTGTCACACACCCCATGGGGGCAGAACCGCCCCTGGCTGGGAAGTCATCTGGAAGGTGGGAGCTTCATGGTGTGGTTGTGGGGGTCAGACAGGAGGGTGACAGTAACAGGTTTGGCACAGGGGCTGCTGGGCGGTAAGGTCCCCCTAAGTGGTGGCTGTCTGCATCTTACTTTTCCGGGGGCACATTACTGTTACCATAATTAAAACAAGAGTTATTAGAAATAAACGTTTAGCAGTGGGGCACCAGGCTTGACGATGAAATATCCCCAGAGCCCAAGTTACCTTTTCAATGAAAATATTACAAATACGTTTTTATTACTCAAGTAGCGGGTTAATTCCTATTGTGCAAAATTCTAACAATATGGACAAGGCTAATATTTTCCATCATCTCCCCAACCCCCACCGTCTACCATTTCCTTCCCAGAGGTGACCCCTGAATATAAGTGCCTCGAGGACAGGGGCTTGACTTGTACTTTTCATCATTTTAGCTCCAGAGGTTGGCATGGTGCCAGGCACGCCATAGACATTCAATTCATGTCTCTCCAATGAATGAGTAAACGAGTGAGTTTAGTGTGTATTCTGATTTAAAAAAAAATTGCTGTATAAATTTTAGTGGTGGTTATTATTTTTTTACCCTAGTGCCACAGCTTACTCGCCATATGGTCGAGTTACCTAACCTCACACAACCTTAATTTCATCCGCAAGCCAGGGTTAATAATACGGCGGCATGGGGTATTTAAGAGGTATGATAGGTCTTCGGCCAGGCATTTGAATGGGCACACACACATTCCTTTAAACTGAGTACACAATGTGGTATTGTGCAGCTTGCTTTTTTTCACTTAGCACGTCTCCGGAGTTTTCCGGGCCAGGATATACAGTACCGTCTCCCCCTCTTTAGCCGCTATGAGGATGAGCCGTGGTCTATTTAAGGGTTGGTGTCGATCTCCCTGCTGTCCGACTCCCGGTGTCTAACAGGTGCTCAACGAGCCAGTATCTTTTGCTGAATCATTGGGCAGAGTGTTCCACCAGCTGGAGGAGCCTGTCCATATTTCAGTTTCCATCAGCCGTTCGAGTCTTGGAGTCTTTTCGGTTTGCATGCGTCAGAGTCTGGTCTGGAAATCTACCCAAGATTATTTTTAGCCCTTTTGGCCAGGGGACTGGCCGCTCTATGGAAACGTGCCCTCGGGGCCTGAGGCTGGTCTGCATGTGCCGCCTTCAGCAGGCGGTCGCAGACTCTGGAAGGTGTGCCTGGGCCTCGGGTGGACCTGGCTCGGGAGCTGATGCGGAACCTTGGGTTCTGAATCTCCGAGCAGGACTGGGGTTCTCCTATGGTCAGCTGTCGTCAGTAGGTAAGGGACCTGAGGGGATTCCCGGGTCCTTTTCGGTCCTGCTCGGACGGTCTCTGTCGTGGTGGTTGGACGCTGGCAGGACATTTTCACTCAGGCCTCCGCCGCTGCCCCTCTCGGCTCCACACAGGCTGCACATGTGCACATCTCAGTGCCTTTGCACAAGCTGTCCCTCCGCCGGGAACACCCTGCTCCTCCTGTCATTCAGAGGTCAGCGCATATGTCCCCTCTTTGGGAACACTTCTCCTTTCCCACCAGGGAAGAGTTGGGCACTTGCTTCTCTGAGTGCCCAGGGACTTTGTACCAGCTACGTTCTGGTCACAAGGTAGGGGTGACCGCTGCTGTCTGTCTACTGCAGCAGGACGGGCGCTTATAAAGCGAGGACCTTCGGTGCTCTCCTCGTGCCTGGCCCATCTTGGAACTTTGCAAGTGTCTGTGGGGGGAGGGAGGCTCAGTGGCTGCGGAATAAAGATGTTTAGGAACAAGCAGGTGAGCTGAGGGAGTGCAGCAAGCGCAGAGGAGAAATCCGGTGACAAGGAACCCGGGCTGTCTTTAAGAAGGCCACTCATAGCTGACTCTGCTCAGACGACCCCTCATCGCCTTCAGGGTGGTCCTCACAGGCTGGCGCAGGAGACCCAGGGCGGCAGAGACTTCATTCAACTCTGCCGAAACCTCGCTGTGATCCAGAAACATATTAAAGGAAGGTGGCAGTCATTTCAGTGACCCTGTATGTTTATTATTTGTAATATTACACGTTGTTATGGATGTGCATGAGACAAAGCATCTGGAAGCACTGTCCACGGTGGAGGCCACGTCAGACATGCATCCCCAAGGCCACTTTTCTAGGGGGGCTGACCCCTGAAGCCTCCGCTGCCTGGCGAGGGGCTCAGGAGTGAGCAGCGGGGGAAAGGCCCTGGGTAACTCTGGGAGCTCGACCCAAGGTCACGGGGCCGAGGAGTAGCTCCTCTCCGGGACCTGTGAACTCGTACCTGTGTAACAGGCACCTGAGCCTGGTTTTTCAGCTCAAACCTTGCGGTGGTGGTGACATGGGAGGCGGGGCTGGGTTCAGCAGGCCCGCTGAGAGCCGTGAGAAGCGGTGACGAGGATGCGACACGCAGGGAGGACAGCAGCGGTCTGTGAAATGCCGAGCGGGTGTTGCTAGAGCAGAGCTGCCTTGGGCCGGGCCGTTTCGCATTCGGACAAACCGTCCGACTCACCTCCGGTCACCTCTGGGGACTTCACTGTACGACGGCAGGGTATGATCTTCTGGTGACGTTAATTCTGAAGTATTGGGAAAACACTGGATTTCAGCGAGTCTGTTTAAGAAGGCCGGCAATGCATAGTGCAGTCGACAGAGTGATGCGCACATAGTGTGGTGTTCGGAGTATATTTCAGTTCAGGTGCCTGCGCTCACTTATGGGACCTCTCTCCTTCTGCAGAACCAGCAGGCAGATGGTAATAACGGTGGGTAACGTAGCCGGCACTGCGGGAGAGCTCTCCCTTGTTCCCCCCTTTAATCTCTAACAACCCAGGGACTAAGGGTAATCCCATTTTATAGGATGTGGAAGGTGGGGCTCAGAGAGGGAATGCGACCCATCGAGGTCACACAGCCAACAAGAGCTTGAAGGGACTCTGAACCCAGGTTAACAGACTCCAAGGCCAGAGCTCCGGGCCCTTGGCCCTGCTCTGCCGTGGTTTTCCCCTCTTGCCCCGGCAGACTGCCGCCCCGTCGGGCGTTTCTCCTGCTGTCCGTCAGTCTCCCCACGTCACCCAGCTCTCTGGCAAGGTTCAGGTGATGGCGTTGCCACCCAGGAGCCTGGCTGCATGGCCAGGGCCCCTGATGTCCCCCGCTGTCACAGTTGCTGATGAATAAAGAGGTCCCTTCCGGGAGCCAGAGCTTTCATCGTGCAGCCGCAGGAGAAACATCCGGTGCGCCCTGACAGCCCGAGGGTGCATCCTGACTGTCCGTGTGGACGATCTCCAGGTGTGTCCACGGCCTTTGGCTGAAACAGTCACACCTTGTCTCTCCACCAGAGGGAGAGCCTGGGGGCGTCACTCCGCACAGTGAAGGCCAGCGGGAGGGCCGGAGGTGGCAGGTCCTGGGAGGCAGGGTCCAGGGTTCCGGCCGGGAAGGCACCGGGGCTGCCCCTCAGGTTGCTGTGAGGCCGAGCCCTGGAATCTGCGGGGGGCTCTAAGGCATGATCGGACCACCACCCCCTAGGTGCTGCCTCAGGCCACCGCGGGCGGAACACTGTCACCTACGGAAGGGAACTCATCAGCAGCCGCTTCATGGGCTGGGACGGTCCCTGAGTGAGCTGGAGCTGGGGGAGCTTTCTGACCCACTGGCCACTTGCACCTGCTTCCCTCCTCTGGGCCTCAGGCTCCTCCCCATTAAGCAAAAAGTCAGATAACGGAGGGAAACCACTGCTACCTGTCACGGCTAACAAGGGCCACCAGACTGCGGACCTCCCCATTTTCATGAAAAGAAACGTTTGGCAGGCAGAGTTGCCTCTGTATAGCTTGTGTAAAATATATAGAAATATATAAAAATATGTAAAAGTGTAGAAGGGTATTTATAAAATTGCTAACGATGGTCACCAGGTGTTGGAATTATGGGTGAGTTTTTTTTGCATAGTAATACACTACTTATTTTTTAAATTTCATTTTCCAATTACAGTCTCCATTCAATCTTATTCTGTATTAGTTTCAGGTGTACAGCATAGTGGTTCGACATTTACAAAGCGCTTATACTTATTTTTTAAAAATACAGAAAATTCAAACCCAGATGTTAGACTCCGAACACTGTGCTCCCGGCTCGTCCGTGCCGCCTCCTCTGCCGCAGAAGCCTGACAGCGGCTGCCCCCCCTTGTCCTCGGAGCCTGCGTCCAGCTCTCCGCAGCGACCAGGTCCACCTGCCGGGGAGGTCTCGGTCGCCGCGCCTGCTGAATTCTCTGCGTTGCGCACCTGAGCGGCAAACTCCATTTCCCAAACAGCCCAAGTGGAAGCCTGGGTCCCGTATGTTTTGTTCACCTCTCGCCACTGCCCCGCCCCCAGGTCCAAACACCACTCTGACCCGGGAGAGCTGAGAATGGGAGCAAGGCGGGGCAGGTGAGTAGACCTTTATGGGTCTCCTTTGCTTGCCTCTCCGTCTTAGCTCGGGCTGCTGTAACAGGATGACACACACTGGGTGGCTCATAAACAACAGAACTCTATTTCTCACCGTTCTGGAGGCGGGAACTCCAAGATCAAGGCAAGGGAGGTTTTGGTGTCCAGTGGGGGCCTGCTTCCTGGTGCGTAGATGGCTGTCTTCACGTGGCCTCTCCTGTGAGGGCACTCATCTCATTCATCAGGGCTCTACGCTCTTGACCTAGTCACCTCCTCAAAGTCCTCCCTCCAAATGGCATCACATTGGGATTCGGTGTCGACACATGAAGTGGGGGGCACAAACATTTGGTCTGTAGCCTTCCCCTCCCCAGCCACTCTCACTCCTGTCCCACACTTTTCCCTCTGCTCTCCTAGCTTTCATCCTGGTAGACCCTGCCCAGCCATCAAGGCCAGCGCAGGGGTGTCGGCTCAGCAAAGCCACGGGCAGTCAGTCGCCTGGGGCGGTGAGTTCACCTGCCTGGCACGCTTTCCCACATTCCTCTGGGCTTCTCTGGAGAATGCCCTAGCGCCACGTGCTCCTGGTAGGGCTGTCGGGCACGGCTCTGCCCCTGCCACGGTGGTGGTCAGGACACGGGTGGACCAGTCAGACAATCCAGCCCCCCTGGCCACAGAGATTGGCTCAGGGATGGGCACGTGACTCAAAGAGGACGAGTCAGACCCTTTGCTGAGACTGGTGTGAGAATATTGCGAGCGAGCGAGTGGTGCTTTTCTCCCCTGTGGCTCACCTGGTGTGCGGTGAGTTCGCAGCTGCAGGGGACCATTCTGCCTGCCTTGCAAGAGCACCTCTGTGCCGAAGACAGCCAGGTACAGACAGAGCTTCCGTGTGCAGCTGAGCCTGAAGCAGATAGCCCTGGACTTCCTGTGTTTTGTTGGAGCTGGTTAGACACGGGGTTCTGTTCCTGGCGTCTGAAGGAGGCCTGACCCCAGGGCCCCCCACCGTGTACAGTTTTGGGGTTAGTAACCCGTTTTTTCTTCTCTGCACATTGTCACCTCTTGCTGCTGTCCTCCCCAGCAGGACCTCCCACAGCCCCTAGGCCATCGGTCATTACAGTTAGTGAAGGGCGACTGAGCGAACGGGGGAGGGACGAGCCTACGGCCACCTTGAGACCCTTGCTTCAGCTGCTACCACTTCTACCTAAGGACATGCTGGGTCTGAACTTCCCTGCAAAGAGACTTGAAGAAAGCAAGCAGACCTAGCCCCACCGGCCTGCGAGTTCCTGCTTCAGGAATGAGGCTGGGCTTGTGGGCAGTGCCTGGGATCCAGGTCTGACCGGCCGCAGGCCGAGAGGATGGACAGAACTGTTTCTGGAGCAACGAGAGGGCCCAAGGCCACACACAGCACTGGCACCTGCCAGGGACAGCTGGCATCAGAGTGCATCTTGGCCCCTTAGAAGGCAGCCAGGAGGTCAGAGGCGGGTCCCGTTGTGGTCGTGGGGCCACGGCTGGGGACAGCGGGCCCGTTGGAATGGACGGAAAGCTGAGTCCCTGCCAGGAAGCTCAACCATCTACAGCTTCAGCTCCTGGGGGAAAGTTCAGATTTATTTACTGTGTCGCCACCCTGGGCACCGTCTTCAGTGTGGCTGCAGGAATAAAGGCTATGGCCTTAAAAAAAAATGGAATCAGAGGAGCAACACGCTTCCGGGTCTGCAACTTTAGAAAGCTTGGCAGGTAGTTGGAGAAATGTTTCCCTGTAATGAATTAAACAGTGTTTTATTTTTCCTTCAGCTAATCTTTCATAATAAATTGTACTGTGGGGTGGTGGGGCAGGGTTCTTTTAAGTAATTCTTTCCTGAAACATAACACCTGCTGCTCTCAAGGGCCAGAAAGGGCCCTTGATAAGTCTGATATTGATGGAGATAAAATATTTACAATTTGCCTACATTTTGTTTTGGTTTGTGGAAGTCCCGCTCTCCCCTCCTCCTCCTTACACTGACTCTTAAGTAAGGACCACGGTTGTGACTTCGATGTTCAGTGAGTCCATGGTGATTTTAGCAGGAGCACGGCTTGCAGGGAAGTCACTTCCATATTTAGAGATTCTATTCCCGTGATGGAAGGGATCCAATGCAATCAATCAACTCGCCACTGGATCGCTGGCTGGTCCCCTTGGGGACTGAACGGTGACACATCCGTAGCCAGATGAGCCTGGAGGCGGTGAAGTCCGTGTTGCTGAGCTCGTGCCTCAGCTCCATTACTCCGAGTGCCACGGCTCCGTGGTCACTAGAAAGCCTGGATCTCCAGTGTGCAGGAACCCGGGGACCTGGGGGAAGGCTGTGTTGGGGCAGCAGAGTTCCTTCTCAAGGGGCCTGTGGCAGATTGTCACACTCTCGTGCTGTGACATGGAGACTCCCGACGGAGCAGTAGAGTCTGTGATCTCTTCCCTTGAATAGGGACTTAGTTAAAAAAGTCACAGTGTGGCTGCGATGGTTATTACGTGCCAGCGTGAGTTGGTTCAGGGATGCTCAGCTGGCGAAACACTATTTCTGGATGTGTCTGCGTGGGTGTCTCTGGGTTAGCGTTTGAAATGCTGAACTGGGTAAAGCAGACGGCCGTCCCCCTGTAGGTGGGCGCCATCCAGCCCACCGAGGGCCGGGATGGAGCACAAAGGCAGAAGAAGGGCTAATCCTCTCTGCAAGAGCTGAGACGCCAGTCTTCTGCTCTCAGCCAGTGGCACCCCTGGTTCTTGGGCTTCCAGACTCATACCAGGTGTTACACCATCAGCTTCTCTGCCTGCCTCCCCCCTTCTTCCCGCCCCCCCTTCTCAGGCCTTCATTCTCGGACTGAATTATACCAGCAGCTTGCCGGGTTCCCCAGCTTGTAGACGGCAGATCGCGGGACCTCGTGGCCTCCATAGCTGTGTGAGACGATCCCTAGAATAAATCCCCTCTTATATCAATCTGTTTCTGATTGATTCTGCTTCTCTGGAGAACCCGACGAATACAATGGCAGTAGTGACGCTCCTTGGCATCTGGGGCTAGGCTATAAAAAGCCCTCCGGTTTCCACCCGGTGCTCATCACGGAAGCCGTGCCAGCCTTGTCTCTGGTGATTGAATACCATCATTCGGCCTCCACGTCCTGAGATTTCATCCTCCCTATTGAATTCAAGGAACCCAGCTGGATGTCCCCCTCAGTCCCAGTCTACCGAGACTAGCCGCTGTGGAGCGACCTGCAAGGGTGCCGCACAGCCCCCACCGAAGCTGGGTCGTGAGTGTGAAGGGCCTGCCCCCCACAGGTACTCCGTCCTAGCTGGTGTCCTTGCCGATACAGGCCAGTGGCAGCTGAACTCTCACACTGCGAGACAGCAGCTGGGCCTGGCTCGGGGGGGCATGTCCTCCCTGGGGCCCAGAGAGGAGAAGGATCTATGCAGCATCAAAACAGGCTGCAGAGGGAGGCCACCCCGAGCCCCTGTGAGGAGCAGAGGACAAATGCCACAACAGGAGCAGCACGGGTGCTACACAGGGCGGGCCGGAGGCACCTGAGATGACCCTCGGGGTCCCCAGAGCAGGGCTCTTTTGCCGGGGCAGCTGGGCTGCAAACCCGTGACAGGGAGGCCGATTGTGGGGCCTGTCTGCTGCTCGGTGTGGCCCCCCTCTGCCCTCTCCACCCCTGTCCTCCTGAGTACATGTGGCCGTATCATTTGGATGTCCCTCTTTGGGGATGCCACCTCTCACATCAGCCACCTTCATCCTGCACCTGCTGTCTGGAGTCCCCACAGAGCCTTGGAGTCTCAGGGCTGCTCAAGGACCCTGGTGAGGCTGGGAGTGGTCAGAGAGGAAGAGCTGGTGGGTGGGGGGCAGGTGCCTGAGAGACCCCCACGGGGACCCTGCTCCGAGAGGAGGGCCCCAGTGGTCCAGCGCTGTGGTTCTCAGTCGGAGGCAGTTTTTCCCCGCAGGGGACCATTGATGATGCTGGGGGACATTTTAGTTGTCCCAATCGGTGGGGATGCTCTTTGTGTCTGGGGAGCAGAGGCCAGGAATGGTGCTGAACATCCCACAATGAACAGAATAGTCCCCTACAAAGAATGGTCCAGCCCACGATGTCCTTAGTGACAAGGTGAGAGACCTTGGTCCAGGTGAGCACTGAGGTGAAGAGAGTTGGTGTGGGGGGCCTCAAAGGGTGTAGCAGAGACCTGTGTGACTCAATGGCCAGAGGGAATGAGGGTCTCTCAGGAGCTGTCAGCTGGGCAGAGGACAGTGGGGGGCCCACCTCAGCCCACAGCAGGCTTCAGCACCAAGTGGCATTTGGGAGCCAGTGGAAGGGGAATAGAGGGGTGGGGACCCTCCATTGTTTTTACTATCCCATATAAAAGGGGCTTGCAACAGAAATGAAGCTCAGCCAAAGTGGAGCCCAGCTGCAGATCTGAGAGCTAGGCCTGCTGGTGCAGGTAGCCTTGGCTGGGTGCTGTGTGCATCACCCCACTTAATCTCATGGAGAGTTGGGCTGTTACCCCTTCTTGTTTTAGGGGAAGCCGAGCCTCAGAGCAGGAAAGCAAGGGGCCCAAGCTCTCAGCTGGTGGTCGGTGGTGTCGGGATTGGAACCCAGGCCTGCCCGAGTGCAGGGGCAGTGCCTCCGGCAGGTGTTTCTGTTCACGGGTAGAGTTGTGAAGGGCCCCACTCTCTGAGTCCGAGTGTGTCCGGGCCGATCCCCGGCCAGGGGGTCCGGCCTACAGCAGCAGCTCAGGGACCCTAGCCTGGGACATGTTTGCTCGACTCATCCCTTGCCAGGGCCTTGCTTCTGAGCCTGGCCCTTATTTCTTCTAAGGCAGGGCTGTCAAACTCATTTTCACTGGGGGCCACATCAGTCTCGCACTTGCCTTCAAAGGGCTGAATGTAATTTCAGGACTGTATAAATGTAACTACTCCTTAACAGTTGAGCGAGAGCTCGGAGCTGCCCCTGGGTAAAAATATAAGGTGCCGGGCCCGATAAAACAAGGTGGAGGCCAGATTCGGCCCATGGGCCTTGTCTTTGCCACCTGTGTTCTAAGGAGACGTAAGACTGCCGCAGGTCTCCAGGAGCTTGTGCCCTCCCCTGTCCTACGCTCGGCAGCCCCAAGGGCGAGGCTGGGTTATGGGGGCAGCAGCCCAAGATCCACTCTTTGGCATGGGTTCTCCCCGCTCTAGGGACTAGCTGGGCATCTAGGTGTGGCCCTGCAAAGAGGCAGGAGCGTCAGCTGCCGGGGAGGTCAGAGGCTCCTGCGGTCCCTGGGGAGGCCTGCTTGGCCGCATGTCCTCAGAGTTACTTCGTGACAATGGTGAGGCCCCTATGCTCCCCCACCCGGGCCAGCTAGGTGTCAACTTCTCAGCCTTTATCCAAGGCCTAAGGCAGCTGAGCTGTGCCCTGTGGGTGTCTCTCTTCCTGAGCACACCCTTGCTATAGGGGAGGAAAGAAGCCTTACTCTTAGGTCCTGCCCCTGAGGCCTGCAAACAAAACTGACAAATGACAGATCAACAGGGGAAAGGCACACCGATGTTATTTGATGCTGACATTTTCATTTCTCTGTGCATGGAGGCCTTCATAGAAGAGAAGCGAAGACCCAAAGAAGCGGCTGGACCTGGGGTCTTACAGTCTGTTTTAGTGCATTGGGGACCATTTGGCCTTCGAGGGGTGATGACTTGTGGGAAGGTAAATGTAGACGAAATGGATGGGAGGGAAGGGGGTTTTTGCAGGGTTTGCTGTGCAGGCCCACCTCACTGCTGACTTTCTGTCCCCAGGGTCGAGGGTTGCGCTCCTGGAGTGGGAGAGGGGAGGGAGGACGCGTTCCCAAAGGGAAATTTGTGTCCTGCTGTCCGGCAGATGGGGGAGATGGCAGGTGTGTGTTGGCTGCTCACGTGCCTCCAGCTCTGAGTTCTGTGCCAAAGCGGCAGGGTTTGGGGGGGCAGATCTGCCTCACTGCTCCCTCCCCGACCTGCCCCTCAGGTTCACATGTTTGCCCACATGCCCACGCTTACTTCTGTCAACAATGCCATAATGCTCCCAAAGAACCCTTGGCAGCTGGGGTCAAACAAACTGCCCCAGAGAAGGTGACAGTGCAGGAGAGAGGCAGGAGGGGGCCGGGGGGGACCTCCTGGGCCCCAGGCCTAGGAGCCGGGCCCTGCTCCTCACTTGCTGAGAGGCCTCGGGTGTGTGGTTTTGTTTGTGCTGAGCCTCAGGTGCCTTATCAGTACTGTGGGGTAGGAGTTCCCCAGCCAGCTGGTGTGAGGACAGAGTGGAGATGAGGCATTCTGTAAACCATGGAGTGTTGGGTGGGGCCCAGGCGCCCCTCGGCCTTTCCTCCTAGTGCTGACCTTGAATTCTGACCTGCTGTCAGGGACAAGCTGGGATGGGGACGGCAGTGAAACAAACTGATTCACTCCAGCTCAGGGAAGCTAGCAGGGTGTGCAGGAACTGTCTGAAGGGCGCCCCCTGGTGTCCGTGGTGATGGTTCCCCCTTCTCTGCTGCATGGGGAAACGGGAGCCGTTCTGCAGGTGTACCCCCCTCTCGCACTTTCCTTCCCGCCAGGCTCCCACCTGCACAGGAGCCAGTGCTGAGTAACGCCCACTGCCTGTTCTCAAGACCCGAAGCTCGCACGCCGTGTCCTGTTTACCAAAGCTTTGCCTCCCCAAGGTTATGAAAATAGTCTCCTCATCACTTTCCAGAATACTTTTGTTTTACTTTCCCTGGTCTATACTTGAAGAAAAATTTTAAAAAAGCACCCTAAAATTTGCTTACAGATTGGTTGCTGTAGAGTCAAATTCAGTAGGGAGCAAGAAATAGGTAATAACGCCTAAGCTTTGGTCTCCTTAGCTGGGAAGTGGGGATAATTGTCACAGGGTTGTTGTGACATGATGGGAGATAATTTGAGTCAAGTGCTCGGAGTAGGGGCGGGCGCACAGTGAGTAAAACTCAGTGTGGGCGCTAACGGTTGTCACGGACCCACCTGGTGGTTTCTGTGGCCTGCTGGTCCTGTTTGACAGCGACCGTCACGGAGGGGAGTTCCATTTTCCACTCTGACGGTCCATGCAGCCTGGATATGCTTGTCAACGCTGACACTTACGAGTATTTCTGCAGGACAGAGTGTATCTATTCCCTTATTATTTTAGTCCTCACTCAAGGGTAGGTTTATTGGTTTTAGGGAGAGAGAGAAAGATGTGAAAAAGAAACATTGATTGGTTGCTTCCTGTATGCACCCCAACCGGGGATCAAACCCAGAACCCAGGCATGTGCCCCGACTGGGAATCGAACCTGCAACCTTTTGATGGATGCGATGGTGCTCTAATCAACTAAGCCACCGGGCCAGTGCACTTTTTTTTTTTTTAAGAAAGAGTTTTGCTTCTGTTCTGCACAGAACCACGATGGAGAGTGGAGAGTAACACAGATGCGCTGAGCGGCGAGCCTGGGGATTTATGCCACACTCCCCGCCTTGCACAGCTTTCCCCTCACCACTGCTGCTGGGATGTGTCCTCCGGACTCTGTCCCTCAGAGCTGGAGGTGTGCATTCGATTTTGTCTGGGCATAAACATTTCTTCCTTTGTTGCCAAATGCCAGGATTTGTAAAGTTGAACTCCCAGCTGTGGACCGAGGAATGTACTGGACTGAAAGAAAAGAAGTCACAGTCTCTCAGGATTGGGTATCCAGGGAGGTGCCTTAAAGTTGAGATCCACGTGGGTCTATTTTTGACCCAGCAGTTCAGGCAGGAGTGGAGGTGAGCGGAGGGATTAGGGGCCCAGGGGCGAAGCCGTTTGTGTGTGGCTCCCGTCTGCTAGTGGGGCGGAAGCAGGCACAGCTGTGGCCAGGTGGAGACCCGGGTTACTAGAGTAAGGCCCCAGACAGCAGGTGGGGAAGGAGGCGTCCGGAAATCCGGACTCGTGGCTACAGGCAGGTTGCCAACTCCGGTGAACTTTTGACGAACCATTTCAATATTTTATCCTCCCTAAGGTGGAGGGAGCGCTGGGGGAGCAGGTGGGGGCTGTATTACAAGGCAGGAAGGCAGGATTTGCTAGTTTAGAAAGCACGCCTCCCCACTAACTCTCGGCGGGGTTTGACACACTTTCTTTACAGGGCTGGATAGCAAACGTCGTTGGCTTTGGGGGCTGTAGGGTCTCTCTTGCATATTCTTTTTCTTTTTGTTTTTTTTTTCTTTAAAAAATTTGAACTGGCTCTTGGCTTGCTGGCACGCGAAGAGAGGCCGAGGGCAGGATGGGGCCCACAGGCCACAGATGGCCAGCCTTGCATCCCATCACCCTGACTTCCCTCACAAACCCTCCCGCAGCTGGATGACTTCATTTTATTTCCTTCGTTTCCTCTAACAGGGGGTCCAACCTTTTGGCATCTCTGGGCCACACTGGAAGAAGAAGAATATCTTGGGCCACACATTAAATACCTTCCGACATGTAATCACACGCAAAAAAATCTCATAATGTTTTAAGTAAATTTATGATGTTGTGTTGGGCCGCATTCAGAACCATCCTGGGCTGCGTGAGACCTGCGGGCTGCAGGTTGGACACCGCCGCTCCTAGAACGTGACCTCCACAAGGGCCAAGGCCGTGGCTCCTTTATTCTCTGCTTGTCCTTCAGGCAGGGCCTGACACAGTGGGCAGTCCAGTCTGGGCTAAAGGATTGGATGTGGTATTAGTTCTAATTTCGTCTCCGGCAACTCATCCGTGAAACAAGGGACGTGAATTGGGTGGTCTTGGAGGGACCTTCCAGAGCTCAAGTTCAGATGTTCTAACTTGCTGACAATTCCAGCAGCATGGAAGTAAAGCAAATAGCGCTTGTGAGCCGAGGGCTGGCTCTTGCCCACGTCCTTCCATGGCATCGGCCCTGTTCTGCTGGTGCTCAGAGAGAGAGGCGTTTCTCTAAGAACCAATCGGATCCTCTCAGTCCTCTAATAGTTCGCTGTTCCAGCCCATGTCTAGGCATGAATGAGAGCTAAATCATTCAGCAGCCGATACAAGCACAGGCACTGACCAATCAGGATAGATGCTGGCTCAAACAACTGGAGCTGCCATGGCGACGCCTGCAGCTCTTCTCTCCGCCCACTTCAGCATTGCCCTCGCTGTTCTCCACCTGGGCATGAGCATTCGTGCCTGGGAGACTCCTAGGCACCCTTTCAGACCCACCTCAGCCCGCAGCTCCTGTGTCCCCTGGGCACACTTAACTGTTCCCTTCTCCGCGTTGCCATAGCACTGAACCCTTCTCCATCATCACACCATTTTTCGTTACTGACTTAAGTGTGTCTCCCCTCCGGACTCCGTCCTCAATGCCTGCATCACTTCACTGGCTCGTAAAAGCCTCAATAAATGTTTACAGAATGAAATGGATTTAAATCAGAAGGACGGGATTCACATGGAAGATTTCCGGGACCATGAGTCCGGGATCCATACGATATTTCCAATCCTGGGTTTTGACATGTGGCTTCCTCACAGTTGCCAGTAGGCATTTTCCTGAGGCTCTTGCACATTGAGAGAATTGGATGGCAGCCCCAGGCAGCTGGGCCTCCAGGAACTGGCGCATGTCCTAATGGTGCTCAGACCACTGGGGCCATCTGCAGGAGGCAGGCCGCCTGGAGGAGGCAGAGCTTTGAGGTTGGGAGGTGGGCCATGGGTCTCCCACCGGGAGGCACCTCCCCTCTCTGGGTTGGTTCCCTCGCTTAGGGATCACTGGATTCCCTCCAAGGTTCCTTTCAGAGGTGAGGTGTCAGTGACTCCACTAAAGAAATGGGCCCTTTTCCTTCTGATCAAACACGACCGTTCTCTAAGTGCGCCCTCCCACGTCGTGCCTATGGCCCCGCTGTCATTCTGCGCCCACGATAGCCCTTGCTGAACACCAGGCACCACGCTGCCAGGGCACCTGACACTCCCTGGCACCCAGCCTTCTCAGCACTCCTGTGCCCACTTCACAGTGAGGCTCAGAGGGGAGTGAGGGGTGGAGGGCGTGCTCTTCCCCACCCCCGGCCCCCAGGTCACCTACGGACAGTTCCTCCATGCTGCCGGCCTCCTGGCTCTCTTTCCGAGGGTGTTCTCTGTACGGGGGTGTGTACTGGTCCGTGGTTTGTGGCTGATCTGAAGTGGCAGGGAGCTGACACCCCGGAGCATTCCCCAAATTCCCAACCAAGAGGGGGAGGGGATCGGCTGAATGCTGCCCTGCCACGCCCTCTGTGGGACAGCTCCCGGGCTCTGCCCAGTCTCTGGGAGACTCGCGGTGGATTGAGCCCCAGCCACCCACCGTGGTCAATGCTCATTAACACATCTTTTGTCGGTGTTCTTCCCTTCCTTGTCATACCTGTCCAGGGACCCTATGCTTCCTGGGATAGGGTCTCAGGTGAACTACCTGCACCCAGTGCATGCACTGTGGTCTGGCTTGGGGGAACCCGCATTTGCTAAGTGGTCAAGAATTGACCACATCCAGCTGACTCTGGGTGCGCTGGAGCGTCTGTGAAGTATGCGGGGATGGCGGGCCAGAGTCGGGGTCCTGTGTGTTCACGGCTCTGACGCCCGTTTTCAGTGTGACCTATCACCTTTCCACGGAGGTTTGCTGACTGGATGAGCTTTCTTCCAGGAAGCAAGAAGCAAGAAACCAGGGCTTGAGGAGAACCCTGCCTCGCCTCAGGGCAGGCTGCTGGCTGAAGGGGACAACAAGGAAAGGAGAATGGGGAGGAGGACATAGGGAGGCCACCCTTGCCCTTCCTCTTGTCACTGACACTTGGTCACATAGGCTCCACTTGTCATCTTGGCCACGGCCCTCCGGTTCCACGAAGTTGGTGGGGAAAGGGGTCTAATGCTCAAGGTGTGACCAGCTCAACCACACAACTGTTTAACGGGCACTGCGTGGGTGTGAACGGTGTGTACGCTCTGGTCCCTGCCCTTGGGGCCCGAAACAGCCTAGCAAACGGGACCAGCACCCACAGAACAGCTGTGTTTATGGCAGTTCAAGGAGAGTTTCTGCAGAAGGTGGGAAGATTGGTAAGTCCCTGGTAGGGAACAGAGGGGACACCCAAGTGGGGTCCCCGAGGAGAGAGAGAGCTCAGGGACTGCTCAAAGGGGAGGGGAGGCATGAGAGAAATTGATCTGGGGTGGTGTGCTTATCACCCCTGGCTGGAAGGGTCAAGGGCAGGGGGTGGTGTCAG
>CM052542.1:149158444-149188193 GCA_028533065.1 Trachops cirrhosus | reverse complement strand
CATCCCACTGCACATGTCCTCTATCCTCTTTTTCCTAGATAAGTCCCTTTAACATTTCATAAAATAAGAGCTTGGTGATGATGAACTCCTTGAACTTGACCTTATCTGAGAAGCACTTGATCTGCCCTTCCATTCTAATTGAAAGCTTTGCTGGATAGAGCAATCTGGGATGTAGGTCCTTGTCTTTCATGACTTGGAATACTCCTTTCCAGCCCCTTCTTGCCTGTAAGGTCTCTTTTGAGAAATCAGCTGACAGTCTGATGGGGACTCCTTTGTAGGTTACTATCCCCTTATCTCTTGCTGCTTCTAGGATTCTCCTCCCTGTCTTTAAACAGCAAGCCTCTGAGCAGCCCCACGTCTGGAGTCATCGCTCCTTCTGCTCCTCGGCTCGCACTTGCCTGACCTTGAAAGAGCCATTTTCCGGGACCGTTGCTAATGGACCTTCACGTGATGATATAAAACATCCCGGCGCGCGCAGAAAGGAAGGAGAAGCCGCCTGGAGTGATCCTTCACGTCCCCCAGCGTCGTCTGGTGACAGGGCCAAGGTGATGGATTCCCCGGCCACCCTCCCATGGTGCCTTCACCCCCTCTGATGCTGGAAATGACATTGCCTTTAAACATTTTTTTAAAAAAATCCTCACTTATGATATGTTTTTTTAAAAATTGACTTTAGAGAGAGAGGAAGGGAGAGAGAGAATGAAACATCAATTGGTTGCTTCCCATACACACCCTGATTGGGGATCAAACCTGAAACCTAGGTATGTGCCCCGACTGGGGATCGAACCTGCAACCTCTTGGTATATGGGCAACGCTCCAGCCAACTGAGCTACCTGGCCAGGGCGGACACTGCCTTTTATTTATTTATTTATTTATTTATTTATTTATTTATTTATTTATTTTTAAATGAAAAAAATTATTGTTGTTCAAGTACAGTTGTCTGCATGTACCTCCCACTATTCCCCACCCCAGCCACCCCAGCCACCCCAGCCACCCCCTCCTCCCTCCCCTGCTTCCAACCCCCCCTTGGTTTTGTTCATGTGTCCTTTATAGTTGTTCCTGAAAACCCTTCTCCCCTTTCCCCCCATTGTCCCCTCTCACCGCCCCTCTGGTTACTGTCAGATTGTTCTTAGTTTCAATGTCTCTGGTTATATTTTGCCAGCTTGTTTGTTTTGTTGATTAGAATCCTTTACTGTTCTTGCAAAACCCACCTTCCTGTACTGAGTAACAAAATGGCCAACAGCTGACCCTTGTTTTCACAGCCTCCCAAGGACGACTGAACTCAAATGCTGAGAGCCGGGGCCGGGCAACTCGCTGACCTGCCGAGGCGGGAGGATCTGCCCGTGGACGCATTTGGAGTGCTCAGTGAGTTTGCTGAGGCCTGAAACATTCCTTTGACTAGGAGCTGGATCTCCGGGCCCTCAGTCACGTTTGGTCTTTCCCTCCACTCCCAGCACACAGCCTGCCTCGGAGCTCATTGCCTGTCCAGAGGCCTGATGTTCGTGTCCCCCGCTGGATCTGCTCCTTCCCCTCTGGCTGGAGGGTGGAAACGAATCCTTGTGCAGGACAAGCCCCTCGAACCCAGTCTGGGAATGGGTGACAGCTTAGCTGGTAGCCCTGGCTGTTAGGCCTAACTGCTGTCTGGCTTCCTTGGGTTGGCGGGCGTCCAGCAGGGCTGTGAGATGCCTCTGAGCCGCGCCTTCGGGGGCTGTGGGTGCAGGAGGCAGAGCTCTTGCGGGGTCTGAGATCCATGCCGAGGTGGAAAACCTCATTCGGAAAGCCAAGCTGTGAGTGGGGGAGCCTCCTTCGGGATCAGCAGTGTCCCCGAGCAGACCCCCGACTACCGGGCTGCGTGTCAGCAGACATGGGTGCTCGCCCTGGCCCCGGCCTCTGGCTTGCTGTTGGGCCCCAGACAAGTGTCCTTCCTCCTTCAGATTTCTTCTCCTCAGCAAAACCAGAGCCCCAGGAGTGACGTGAGGTCCCTGTGGCTCTGACAGCCCAGCTTTGCTGTCATCTGGGGTCCCCTTGTCCATGTCCCAGCCTCACCCCCATGACCACCTCATCACTCCAGCCAGTCCTGCAGTGCGGTGGTGATGGGCTCCTTCGTCACTGCACGAGACTCGATGAGCGCCTTTGACCTTGATTAAGGTCCCCGAGTTGGAGGGTGGGGACCAAGGTCGGCACGTCTGACAGCAAACCTCACAGCCATTTCACTTTCTTAGACCCCTACCTGAGCCCGTCCCTTTCCAGGGAGCCAAAGGGCACAGTCCCTCTGTACTGGTTTTCGGGTGCTGTAGCACAGATGACTACAAACCCAGTAGCTTAAAACAGCACGGATTTATAATCTTACTATTCTGTGGGTCGGAAGTTTGGCGCAAGTCTCCCTGGGCTAAAATCAAGGTGTGGGCAGGCTTACTTCCCCTCTAGAAGCTCTAAGGGACGATCAGTTTCCTTGCCTTGCTGGCGCCTAGAGGCTCCTGCATTCTTTGGCTGCTGGCCCCTCCCTCCATCTTCAGAGCCTGTGGGTGGGTCTCTCTTTCTTGCTCTGTGCCTCTCAGGCGTCTTCGTCTTTGATCACATCTCCGACCCTCTCCGCCTCCTTCCACAGTTTAAGGATTTGTGATCAGATCGGGCCCATTGGGATGATCCAGGATAATCTCCCCCATCTCAGGATCCTTAACCTTATTCATATCTCTACACCCTGTGGCCGTGTAAGGTAATGGATTCACAGGTTTCAGCTGGGCATGTGGACATTTTGGGGGGCTGTTATTCTGCCTGCCACCCCCTCCCCACTCGGAGGCTTGAGGCTTGAGCCATGACATGACGCCCCTGTGGGGTCTCAGTTCAGGTGCTGGGAAGGCACCTTCTCTTCGGAGCCCTACCTGATGGCACCAGGGAGAGGTGGTCGCTCTGTATTCTGCACTCCTATGGTCCCAGGTGCCCTTAGTCATACCTGTGCGGCAGGGCTCACGGGCAGGTCTGGGACTGTGTGGGAAGGGACCTTACCTCCTCCTCTCTGGGTCCCCAGGGCATGGACAGAGAGCTCGGGGGTTGGCCTTGAGAGCGGCCTTAGCAGCTGTTGGGTGGATAGAGAGCTCCTTCCGGGGTCCAGCAAGTGCAGATGGGGCCTCCCCTCCGCAGACTTCCACGGATCCTTTCCTCTGCTCCTGGGACAGTCTCGGTGGCAGCGGGAAGCACGGGTCTTAATCTCTGTTTTACAGGGAAGAAAATAGAGGCTCCGAGGAGCTAAGTGACCACTGGGCTTCCAGGGGAAAGGATAGAACAGAATTCAAACACAGACCTCCCCTCCCCCGCCTCTCCCCTTCTCTCCCTCTTCTCACTCAGCTATCCTTTATCCCTCAAACTGTCTGTTATGGGTTGAATTGGGGTGCCCACAAATTTAGATGGTCAGGTCCTATCCGCCAGCACCTCCGATTCTGATTGGAAATAGAGTCACTGCGGATGGAAGGAGTTAAGATGAGGTCATGCTGGAGTTTCGGGGGAGGATGGTATGACTGGTGTCCTTATCGGAGGGGAGGGGCCATATGAGGACAGAGGCGGAGAGGGGGGTGATGCTTCCACAAACCAGGGATGGCCCGCAAACCCCCAGGAGCTGGGGGAGAGGCGTGGAACAGGTTCTCCCTCACGGCCCTCAGAGGGCAGCACCCCGGCCAACAACGTGGTCTCAGACTTCCAGCCTCCAGAACTGTGAGACAGCACGTTTCTGTTGTTCAAGCCTCCAGTGGCCAGGAGCCTGGGACGCTGCCTGCGGAGAGAGGTCCATCCCCAGGGGTCCGTGACGCCCGGTGGAGCGGAGCTGGCTCCAGCCACCCTGGCTGTATTCTCTTCTTCTTTTCTAAGACTTTATTTATTTAGAGAAAGGGAAAGGGAGGGAGAAAGAGAGCGAGGGAAATGTCGATGTGCTAGAGATACATCAATCAGTTGCCTCTTGCACACCCCCAACTGGTGGCCTGGCCCGCAACCCAGGCATGTGCCCTGGCCAGGAATTGAACCGGTGACTTTTGGGTTTGCAGGCCGGCGCTCAATCCACTGAGACACACCAGCCAGGGCTACATGTTCATTTCCTAGCAGCTCCACTGGGATGTGAGGGACGTGCAATAAGCTGCCTGTAAAGTGTGCGGTTTGGTGACTTTTGATATGTGCGTGTGCCCGTGCAGCAGTCACCCCTCTTGAGACGGTGATCAGGCCAGCCGCCCCCGGTAACCTCTGCCGCGCCCCCCCTTTCAGGCTGGGCAGCCCTGTCAAGACAGTGTGTATTTTCCAGAATTTCAGATAAATGGAATCTTCCAGTAAGTTCTCTTTCTGACTTGTGCACTGGCCTTCCTCCGCTTTCTCGGAACTCCCATTGCCCTCCCGCCGCAGGGTCTGGTCTTCCTCTGTCGACATCCCCCACCTCTCCTCCATTCCTCAGCCAAGACTCCCCCGGCCCCCAGGCCAGGAGGGCCCCCATTGACCACACGTTGCCAGCCCTGCCCCCTCCCTCGGACACCCACCGCAGGTGCATTTTAGATCAGCTGTGTGACTGATTAATGCCCACCTTGCCCCCAGCCTCTACAAGGGGCACACCCGTGATGGATTCTGCTCACCATCATCCCTGGCACCTGGCACATGGGTGGCACCCAGGAGGCACCGGAGGGTCAAGTGCGCACGTGAGAAGGAGAAGCAGAATCTCAGAGCGCGAGGGCTGGGCCTCTGCAGTCAGCCCGCGCAGTGGTCTCAGGCAGGCGAGACCCTCCAGCCTGCCTCCGGCGGCCCCCGTCTAAGGTGGTGCAATAGCGGTGCCCCCGTCACTGCGCTGTCGTGAGGTCTAAGGGAGCTGATGCAGGGAAGGAATTTTGAAAAGCACCTAACATGTAGTTAGCACTCAGTCCACGGCGGTCAGACGGTTTGGGAGCTATCAAGGAATATAAGACAGTTTTGTGACTCGAAGCTGAATTGCTTCTGAAGAGTGCGTCTGCGGGGCTCGTTTTCTTCCTCCTCTTGCTCCCAGGCGCCTTAGTTACAGGCCTGTCGTGGGACCAGCGATGCTGGAGGGCTAGCCGAGCGGATAAATCACTGGTATGAGCCTGGTTTCAGGCCCGGGTGGGGATTCCATTGCTGCCGACAGTGCTGCGCTCTCTTCCAATTCTCTTCCTGGGGACTCCGGCTGTGTTTATTCTGTGCCGATGTTTGTGCGGGGACCCTGAATAATGGCCCTGAGGGGCCCATGGGAAGGTAGAGCCAGACAGGTGGGCAGGCGAGGTGAGACTGGCCGTGGCAGGCGGGCAGATTTCCCACTGACCTGACATCAGGAAAGCCCCACAGGCAGCCCTGGCCTCAGGCAGGACCTGGTTTAGGGTGAGAACAGACTGGGGCTGGCTCTTCAGTGACACGGTCTGTCCGGGCTGATGCGGCCATGCCCAGCGGAAGGAGCCCTGAAGACAAGGTCAGGGGACACTGAACTCTGGGATGGAAGGGGAGGCTGAGCCAGGCCGGTGTGGGCTACCACTTAGGGCAGAGCTCCAGACATTGCAGTCCATGTGGATGGCGCCCCCTGGAGTTGTGCAGTGTGCAGCCTGCGTGGCTGTACCAGGCTGCCCTGTCTGGGGTCCTGGTTTATGGATTAGTGTTCAGACCCTTGGGGACATTGAAGAAAACAGTAGGGCGTGGAGGAGAGAGCTGGCGGTCTGTGGCCCGAGGAGACGGCACAGAGCTGGCTCTTCAGAGAAAGCTGAGGGCAGCGGGCAGAGCCCCCCTAGAGCCCCCTCACTCAGTGGCAATGCAGGCCTCCCTCACCGCACAGGCTTCTGGGAGGACTGAGCGAGCTGGGGTGTGTGCGCTCTTGCTAAGCTGCTGAGTAGGATGGACATGTGTTTTGTCCTCAGGAGCGTGGTCCAAGTGAGTGTTAGAGGCCCTTCGCGTTGCCGCCGACCCTGGGAGAGGCACCTGAGTAGGTCTTCTGGGGTTTCTTGGGGCCTGGAACTGGCATGCAAGAGCCAGAGCCCCACACAGGTGGCTGTTGGGGAGACACGGGGGGTCCGCAAGGAGCTGCAGCACCTCCTTCCTCGAAGCCTCCTGTTCTTGGGGACTGTGCACCGGCAGGTGGCCAGGGCACAGCCGACTGAGCGGCTCGGCGCAGCCGGGGATTTGAGTCCCATCTGGCAGGTGTTGGTGCGTGGTGGCAGCAGACCACAGCGCCGGGCACCTGGAGCAGGTGGGCTCCTGGCTCCTCTGGTACCAGGTGGAGTTTGAGGATGTGGGCTCTGGAACCAGCCCGAGTGTGGCTCGAATCCCTACTCCATCTCCTGTTTCTGTGGCCTTGGGTAAACGCTGTACCTCTCTGGGCCTCAGTTTTTCCACCATAACACGGGGATAATAAGAGCACCTCCCTGGGGTGAGAATTCAGTGAGTTCAGTTGCCAAGCTGCTCTGTACAGACTAAGAACTTGGGGCAGGCAAGCAAGAAAAAGTGCCAACGGAAGTCGCCTGCTTGGCGACAGGTACTAAGAGTTTTGTTGAGCCAGGCCTTGAGCCGAGGCCCTATTACCCATGGGGGTCCTGGTTCCTAAAAGCAGAGAACTGGGTGTGGCTTCCTGTACGTCTGGGCTCTGTGCTGATGGGCTGCCTCTGTGTGTGTCGGCATGTTCCTGTCCTTTACAGCCTGTGTGAGGTGGGGTGGGGTCGGGGGCCTTGTTGCTCACGGCCTCAGAAACTGCTAGGATATTTTTTCATAGGGAAGAATAACAGCACTAAAAGTCCTTAGAACAAAACCCGGTTAATCTCAAAGACTCCCTTAAAGGAGGTGGTACAAAATACCGGTCTGCCTTCCCAGACCCTGGGACAGACTCACGCAGAGGAAGTCCCAGAGACACCGGTTACCCACCCCCACCGCGTCTCCAGCTGCACACCCCGTGCTTCCACTTTCCCCTGAGTCCTCCAGGCCGCCCCACGGAGGCACAAGGCCACGTTTCTCTGAACTGTCACCAGCTGGTCCTGGCGCCGCAGGGCATTTGGAGAAATAGCAGGGTAGTGATCACTCTAAGTCACTTCTGTCTCCTGGGATGAATCATGTGGCTTAAGGCTGCACCTGGACTCCTGATAGATGAACGTTGGGCACCATCCATCAGCATTCTGGAACCGTCCCCTGCTGCCCAGGGTTCACACGTACTGGGGCTCTCACAGGCCGGCTCGTTCCAGGGTGCCGTGGCCTGGCCAGGAGGCACCTCGCGTGGTGGGAAGCTGAACCCCAGGTCCATGGCGGCGCCAGGAAAAGTGTCAGGCACTGGCTGGGCTGGGTTTCTCTGTGGGGAACGAGGCTAGGGACCCAGGGCTTTCAGGTCGATATTTGAAAATCTCCTGCCTCAGATCAAATAGACTATGTAGATGATTATTAATCAGAGCCAAATGAAAGATCATTTATTTAGCATTCACTCTGTCAGACGCAGAGCTCCAGGGGCCTCCTACAGGTAACCTGGTTGCTACCGGGTCCCCTGTGTCCCAGTCTCCGTGGGGAGCCGCTTTCAAAGAGTGTAGTGTGGCACCTCCGAAGTAATTAAAGGTAGTTCAAACCTGACTCCGTCTCTCGAGGAATATCAAAGGCAGGAAAGAATATGCCCCGTGCAGCGTGTGAATTTCTTTAGAAACACCTTTCTCCACCTTTCAGCTTTCCAATGCCTTTCACGCAGTTGCTGTCCCCGAAATAATCCCTCACGCTTCATCCTTAATGCCAAGTCTCCCCGAAAACCTGTTCAGCTCGTCCTTCCCCTCCCCATCCCGATCCCATGCGATAAACATTCCCTCCCCACTGCCGCCTCTTTCTCCAGGTATCGCCCTGTTTTGGCATCAAGAACCTGGGTGAAGAAGTAATTCTTTGGGGAATAGGGAGATTGGTGATGGCAAAAACTTCTAATTTGAAACCTTATTTTCATGTATGTTATTCTTGATAATGCTGACATCACAACTTGGTGTGGTCAGTACTAATACCCTCACTTTACAGACAAGGAAACCGAGGCCTAAAAAGGCTTAGGGAATCAAGACTCGGGCCCACCGAGTGGGACAAGGCGGCAGCTCTACCTAAGAATGTACTTGGCGTTTTTCCCCTTCTGCTGCATTTTTTTAGAAAAAGGGCCACCTCATCCGAGGACTTCGTGTTTTCATGAACCCTCTCTTATTTCTCACCGAGTTGCGCTCCCTCCTGTGTTACTCGGGACGGGGGCCAGCAGTAGGCGGTAGAGCAGGGTGTTCTGGGTACCTGGTTTGCATGCTGTGTCAGTCGGCTCGGGCTGCCCTAACCCAACACCACAGGCTGGGGGCTTAACCAACCCAAAGTTCTTTTCTCCCAGTTCAGCTCTGGAGGCTGGAAGTATAGGGTCAAGGTGCTGTCAGGGCTGGTTTCTGGTGACACCTCGCTTCCTGCCTTGTACACAGCCAACTTTCGACGTGCCCTAACATGGCCTTTCCCCTGTGCATTTGCAGAGAGAGGGAGGGAGTGAGCCATCCATAGCTCAGGTGTTTCTTCCTCCTCTTATAAGGACACAAATCCTATAAGATTAGGGCACCACCCTTATGACCTCATTTAACCTTAATTTTCTCCTTAAAGGCCCTGCGTGCCCATATGGTCACACTGGGGGTTAGGGCTTCAGCATATGAATTTTGGTGGTGGGTGGGGAGGGTACACACAGAATTGGATCCACAGCATATGCGCAGCTAAGGGTGGTGGGACTGGAAGGGACTGTGATGGGACGAGGTCAAAGGAAAGGGAGGAGAAATCTAGAGTGGGCAGGAGGTGCTCAGTTAGCTCAGGGAAAGCACTGGAGAGGACAGTGTGCTTTGGTGGCCGTGGGAGTCCTGGGCTGTGGCACCTTGACCCTCACTAGGCATATAAGCTTGTACTTGCAATTTAACACCTTTGAGGTGCTATTTCCTCATCCGGGATATGTGAATAATAGGAGTATCCGTGTCATTAGGTTGCTTTGAAGATAAACTTAGGCCATTTATCTAAAGGCCTTGGTGCTGGCACTGGCCCCTGCTCACTGGTGAGCAGAGGAGCCGGGAGGCCAGTGATGGTGCTGGGCCCCGGGTCCGTGCCCTGGAGCGCCAGCGTGAGGTGCGAGTCCCTCACTTTAGAGGAATTCATCTTCACTATCTAGTGGATTAGAGGAGAAGGGGCTGCTGTACTCGGCCAGGTGAGGGGGTGCTGGGGCCCGAGCGAGGGGACTGTGTCAGACAGCAGGGCACAGACGTGAGACTGGTATTAGGGTCTCTCAAGGTTGCGGAGAGGCAGGGTCTGGCAGGTAGAGGAGGGAGTGCCCAGGGAGCTGTCTCTCTCAGTCACGGGCCAGCACAAGGGCTGCAAGGCAGGAACAAGCACGTGCTGTGGCCAGAATCGGGGGCTGGGGGGCCCCTCCCTTCTCTTCTGACAGGCGGGGCAGCACCCCCAAGCGTGGTGCTCTGAAAGTGGTTGGTGGCATTTATGAGTTGGCGAGTCATTTTATTGTTTTAAATGAGATTAAACTTTTTTTTTTGGCCAAGTGCAAAGTTTCTTCGTTGTGCTTCGTTGTGATCGGGGTCATTTTAAAGGATGGGCGCCTGGAAGCGGAAGCAGCAGCGTTTGATAAATCAGAATAATACATGGTTTCTCCCCAAAGTGCCTGGTGCTTCCCTAAAGGCGCTTCCCCAAAAGCCCTGAGTGCAGACTGCGTCTGAAAGTCTGCGGAAAGCAGAGACCGAGGGCCAGACCCACACTGGCAGATAAGCAGCTCTGGGATCCCGTTTTAAAGGAGCCGGGCGCTAGCCTGGGGTGGTCACATGTTCACCCGAAAAGTCCCCGGGGGGATTTCCGTGAACCTTCATGGTGATGGTGCAGGTGCCGGTGGCCGCAGTTCCTGGGTCTGTTTGGATATTTGTATGGGCTGAATCACCCGCGTCCCTTCCAAATCCTCAAGGCTTGGAGAGAGGGTGCCACTTGCCAGAGGTCCCCCGGCCTCAGCCTACTGCCAGCACAAGACAATGTTCCCACACCTGAGGGGCTCCACCTGCACCCCCTGACCTGGCCTGTTGAAGAGGCAGGTATTGTAGTGTTTTCTTTTGTTTTTATTGCGCCAGGCTGGTTCCGTCATGGGGAGAAAATGAGCTCCAGGTTTTCCCTGGGGCTGGAAGAAACTCAAAGTGAACTTTCTCGGAATTTCAGTGGTGTTTCTTGGCAGAGCCTTATCTTGCAAAGGAGGAGGCAACCCGGAGGTTTGGATCAGTGGTGGGAGGGTGGGATTTCCTGGGGTCTCACTGGCGTGAAGACTCCTTGTCCTTTGTGGGAGCTCCAGGCTCGTTTCTGTGCTCATCAGACCCTGTCTGCAGGGCCGTGTAGCTGTGCGCTTTGCTCCGCTGCTGGGCTGACTCCTGCCAGATGACGCTGACAATGCCATGCAGTGAGTGCTTCCTCTGTACAGGTCAAGGGCAACTACTTGATACATAGTAGCTCATTTTACCTTCACAATTGCCCCATGTAGAAAGTAATGTCCTTTCCTGCTGTGGAAGCTGAGGTTGCCCAGAGAGGTTGTTTATCTTGTCCAAGGACACACAGCTAGAAATAGGTGGCTTTGAATCTAGACTTTCTGACTTGAAGTGTGACCGTGCATCAGGGAGCTTCCTTGGTGTAGCTGGCTTTAGTCTCTTGCCTTCCCTCCTCATCCGCAAGGTACCCCAAAGGTCCTTGCCGCCACACATGCGCTTCCTTGAGCTGCAATGCCTTTCCACCTGGCCAGCGCTCACTCATTATCAGGACCTGGCTTGGTGACCACTTCCTGCAGAAAGCTCTCCCTGACCTCCCTAAAGTCCAGGCCGGGCACCTCTCCTGGTGCTCCCGTGCCATCCCTGGCCTCCTCCCAGCAGCCTGTTCACCACCCACTGTTAGAGACAGGTGTCTCCTGGTCCATTTCCTCCACAGGGCAAGCAACTTGAGGACTGGGCCTGCGCACTACATGCTGGCTGGATGAATGCGGGAACAAGTAAGTGGTTAACTCGTGTGCCCGCTGCAGTGTCTGAGATGATCAGCCCTCTGTCTCTGGGCAGCAGTGCTTGCTGCGCTTCTCGCTCTCCTCTCCTCCCTCTGCCTCGGTTTCTCATCTGGAAGAGGGGGAGAATCGTAGTTCATCCTTGCAGGGTTGTCATGAGGCTTAAATGAGTGAGTGGACCCACCCGAGCACTCAGAACAGCACAGCCCCCTGTGAGCTGAGCGCTTTTCATCCTGGGAGGAGGAGGAGGGTGGGGGTGGGCGGAGGCACTGGCCCAGGCTGACCCCCTTCTCCCTCAGGCACAGCCAGTGACTCAGCCTTTGAAAATCTGACTTCTTTTTTAAGGAGCCACATCATTCCCCCATAAAATCAAAGATGTTCATCGAGGTTAAATGCCAACCAACTGGGGTGGGGATTGGAGTGCTGGATAGCAAGAAAATCGTTCAGTTAAAACTGAAAGACCATTTGCCACGGAGGACAACAAATAAAATGTGTGTGTGTTTGGGGGGGCGGTTGGGGAGGGAGGCAGACATGTCTTCCATGGGGGTGGGGGGTTATAAACTCTAGGAAGGCGAGTGCTTTTCTCCTTCAGTTCTGTGTTGTCTCTTGCAGAGTTTCTCCAAACCTCTTCCCGTTAGTCCGTAGTGTCTCATTAGGGCTCAGAGTACTGTTCGGACGAGTCCTGTTAATAGCACGCTCCTGTGGAAACGAAGGAGCGAACCTGAGCCCTAAGCAATGAAGGCAGCTCGGGGTCATCGAGGGCTGGCCCCGCTGGCCAGTTCGCGTCGCTTTCGTTAACCCTCACAGTGAAGCGGGTCACAAGACTCTGACTGGCATCGCATATACTTGCCATTGTGTGGGAAGGAGACCGGGTCTTGGAGGGGCTAGGTGACTTGCCCACCGTCCTAAGGAGATGAGAGGCGCAGCCAGGACTTGAACCGGGTGGTTTACTCCAGAGCCCAGACTCCCCAGCCCTTCATTTGTGCAGAGAACTTGGTCCCAGTTATCAGCGGGCAGATGGACCCCAGCTCTGCTTAACCAGCCTCGGACCCCCCTGAACCCCCAATACCAGGATGCGCGGGACCCCAGGCTTCCTTCAGGAATCATGTTAGGGGATTAAGAGTCAGAGATCAATTCAGAATTGCTATTGGAGCCAACAATTATTATTTTTTGCTACAATGGGTAAAATTTTCCTCTCTGTTCTCGTTCCCCTGCTAAAAGAGTCAATTGAGTAAGCCAGGGACACAGCAGTGCGTGTCGTTTGAAAACTGTTTAGTGCAATTACTGCTGCAGACTGGACGGAATCTGAAAACGATAGGTGGGGAATCTCCGTCTCCTCAGCTCTCTGTCCCGGCCAGCAGTGTTTTAAAGACCAGTAGTGCGGCTAATTGCCCGTGCGTAATGCCCACGAGTACACGGTTCTCCCTTTTATATAACACATTATGCTAATCACTCTGTATTCCATTTTTCAATAAAAGGTCAGCAGAGCGCTGTTTGTTCAGAATGTGCAATTTAAACTTCAGGTCTGTCATTAGAGATAATCTAGGTTTGCTGTGTCAAGTAGGGTTGTCATAGAAACCAGACCTGCGAGCTCTGTTTACAGCCTTCGGAGAATAAACACTTTGCATTCATGTCTCTGGAAAGGAAAAGAAATGAGAAATCATCCAACAGTTAAGTAACGTTTGAAAACAAAGCGGTGATAACCCAGAAGAGAGAACTATGTCATTCATCAGAATCAGTCACTGTCACGCTGTCGGTATACCGTCGCAGTTGGCATCCAGGCAGGTGACTTGATGGAAGTGGTCAAGTGTCTCCTCTGGGAAGAACAAGTAAGGGGAGGGGTGTGTCGTTATGCTGGGTATGAGTTAATGCTAATGGGTTTTATCCGAGCAATTATATCCTTGAAAAATATTTTGTGTGAATCGCATTGAGTGTCTGAACAGGCATCTTGTGCCATATATTGATTGGACTTTCATTTATGAACCCCACAGAGCCGAGACGGCTCCCCATGACGGTTTCTCTGATCTTCCTTCTGTCCTTTAAGGACAGACCCTCCCTCCAGGGGGAAGCATTTCCAGGGCCCTGGGCTTGAGCATTTTAAGATCCTGCCTGAGTAGTGTCACCATGTTTATCAATAAAAATAGAGGATGCCCAGTTGCATTTGAATATGTTTTTCACGTAAGTATGCTCCCAGAATTTCGTGCGATACGCTTATGCTGAAATTACTTGTTGCTTATTTGAAATTCAAATTTAACTGGGTATCCTGCACTAAATCTGTTACCTTGTGCCTCAGGGGCCCAAGGGGATGAGGAGGCAATTCTTCCGTCTCCCCTGTCAGCCTCCGGCTGTGTTCCCTTTAATAGGGGAATGAGAAGCATGGGCACAGGAGGTACGTGCATGACTAACTTGGTTAAGTCACAGTGTAATTGTGGCTCTAATTTGCTGGAGGCATCCGCAAAGTCAAGTTCAAAAAAGTCACCCACTTAGAAAGGACCAAACACCCACTCGGCACAGCTACTCCATAGGGGTGAAGCTTCTGGGGGCTTTTCCACCTTGGGAGGGTCCAGGCCTCCACTCCTGGGGGAGGAAAAAAGCATCCCCAGTTATTTTTGGAACTGGTCCAGAGGGAGAACCTGAGCTTCTCTGTGGGCTGTGATGCTCAATTTGGGCTGAAAGTGTGGGTGATGTGAACTGTGGCCCCGGCCAAGGGCAACCCCATTGTTGTAACTCCCACCCATGCAACATAGCTCACAGAAATCTGGTGATTGGCAGAAGGTGCATCACTAGAGCGTTGTATCAGATTCAGGCTGATGGAGCTGAGTAAAACCCAACACACACATATAGTTCAAATTCAGTACGCTCTGCCCTGGGTCAGGCGCTCTAGGGGACTCACAGCCAGTTCAAGGTCAGTCCCTAGGGGACTGACCTTGGCCAGTGGGAGAGAGTCAAGCACAGATGTCGCTCTAGAATGAGCAGACGGGGCCGAGTGCCAGAGCAGAGGTGGAAACAAAGTGCCATGAGAATGTTGGTGGATGAAGAGATGACCTTCCCACAATGAGTCCGGGAAGCCTTCTTGGAGGAGGGGGATTCTCAGCTGATCTTAGAAGTGGCTATGTTCCTAAATGAGATTAGTTAATACTAGGAAAACCTGTCTCTTACAAAAACACTCACTGCACTTGGAGGCCATGTGAATTCAGTATGATCCCATATCGATTCTTAACCTCAGTGATGTCTGCAAAACCCTGTTTCCAGATAAGGCCACATTCTGAGTTTCCAGGTGGACGTGAGTTTTTGGAGGACACTACTCAACCCGCTGGAGTTACCAGTGATTAAAACTTGGTAGCTTTCACAAAGTACAGAGGTCTCTGCCTTCTCTTGAAAAATCAGCTGGCCCCAGTGGGCCTGCCGTAGGCTGGGGTGGAGGGGCAGCGGGCCCTTTTCCCAGGCCTGTCCTCTCCAGGCACTTGGGTGCTGGGTTCAGTTCTCCACCGGCCCAGGCCCTGCTTTTGAGTTCAGATGAAGCAGCCACACCTGAGGCTGGAATCTGCTTCCTGCTCTCTCTCTTCCTCCTCAACGCCTCTTTACGGCAGGCACTCACTGATTCTGTGAGGAACCACTGGCTCACAGTATTTATTTCCAGAGTCAGAAGTATTTGATTCCAATTAGGAACACTGAATTGAAACCCATGAAGCATCAAAAATGCAGGTTGGGTAATAATTGAGAGCCTGTGACACAGGGCAGGGTGAGAGAGTGCGGGCTCCTGGATCAGCCAAGCCATGCAGCAGCGCCTGCTCTGATCCCTGTGTGGTCCTGGGTTCATAACTCAGTCCTAGCTAGCCTCAGTTTCACACCCATGAAATGGGTATAATAGCAGTTCCTTTCAATGTCGTGAGGACTTGGAATACTGTGTGTAGAGTGCTAAACACAGTCCTGGAATGTAATAGAGGCTTAATAGGTGTATGGTGAATAAATGATGAATGTACTAGTTTTTTGAACTTTGTTCCACTTCCAGCTGAAATAGGAGAAATAGTTCAGATGCAAATAATAATCTCCAAACCACACTGACGAAATCAGAAAAGAATGTTCCAAGAAAGATTCTCCTTGGCCCTGCGGTGCAATAAACTAGGCATTTTTCAGTCAAAAGGGAATTCACTCCAAGATCAAGATGTAGCAATTCCAAAAGTAAAAATAATGACAAACATCAATGGTTATTCCAACAGATGGGAAGTTTACATAATTAGGGAGCAAAATAAAGTATTTTTTTGAGCATCTCCTGTAGCATTTCCAGTTGTGTGTGTTCTAAAAGAAGAGGCACCCTATAAAAAAAGGTTCCTGGTTAATTTTAGAAAAATACAAACAAAAGTTTTCTCTACGGCAGGATTTCCCAGAGTCTTTAATGTGTTAATATGTAGCATGAATTTCTTAAATGCAGGTAGAGTATGAAGTATTTTCCAAATACATTTTGCCTTCCACCCAACTCTTTATTGGAGCTGGCATTGCATGAAACACAGTGCTGGGTGATTTCTGATGAATATGGTCCCTTACCAAATGATAGACATTCCTACAGGTTTTAGGAGGGTTCTAATCCTGGTTAGATCTGTCTGGCTTCACAGTCCTATGCTTTTGGTTATGACATGACAGACTGATCAGAGGGCTTTGGGTGTGGAAGGAAAGACACCAGGCACTGAGCCTGAGAGATGTTACCTTTAAGGCAATTGGCGAGAGATTCCTGCAGGCTACCTATGGACTGCCTGAATAGGAGGGGCTGGGGAGAGCCAGGGAAGGAGCGGTTCAGCTGCCCCAAGCAGGCTCTCATCTCTCTCTGCTTCCAGGTCTTTGAGGGCCACATCTAATCTTCTAACTAGCTCCCAGCAGCACCTCCTGAAGTGCTTGAGTACAGTTGGGGCTCCCTGGAGCCTGGGGCCAGGGGTTGCCTGTTCCTCAAGCTGTCACTTCTAGTCTCCTTATCTCTCTGCCACTAAACCCCACCCGCTGATTCTGCCCTGTAACCCCCTCCACACATAAAGGTCTCAAACAAAATTTGACTTTAAGCCCTTAGACTTTACCTGTAAGTCATCCACCATCATTTCTCTGCTCATGTCTCTTGGCAATCAGTCACATTAACTTTCCTAGCTGCAAGGGAGGCAGGGAAATGATTCTTTTACCTAGTTGTTCTTGTGCCCACCTAAAAGGCTCTCTTAAGAAGGGAGAAGGGGGTACTGGGAGGTAACTAGCAATCTGCTACAATATCCCTTACTTTACTTTGGACAATGCACTCTTTTTTGTTTTATTTTTTTAAATTAAAAATTACTTACATGCTCATTGCCAAAAATCTGAAAAATACTGACAATTTTCAAAAAGAGAAGAGCCATCAACAAGCACTAATTCTGCTTCCTAGAGATAACTATTATTAGCACTGTATATAAATGTCCCCTCCCCCCAATTTGAGGTCATATCTTTTTTTTTTAAAGATTTTATTTGTTTATTTTTAGATAGAGTGGAAGGGAGGGAGAAAGAGAGGGAGAGAAACATCAATATGTGGTTGTCTCTCACGTGCCCCCTACTGGGGACCTGGCCTGCAACCCAGGCATGTGCCCTGACTGGGAATCAAACCATCGACCCTTTGGTTTGCAGGCTGCCACCCAATCCACTGAGCCACAGCAACCAGGGCTGAAGTCATATCTTAAGTTTGATTTTATATGCTGCTTTTTTATCTTTTTACATGTCATTAAGAAATTCCTCACAAATATTTTCAACAATGACATGAAATTCTATCATGTGGCTATAATTACACATACTATAATTTACTTAGTCATTCCCCTAATGGATACTGAAATTTTTAGCAATTTTTTATTATTAACAATAAAGAAAATTGCCTGGGCTTTGACCTCATGTTGGCTCATTTTTCTCAGGCTTGATTTCTAGAAGCAGGGTTACTGGTTCACTTGGGCTGACATCTGAGAGTTTTTTGCTATTCAATGCCAGATCGCTGTCCTGAAAGCTGAGTCGCCTCACTTTCTCCATGATCGAGAAGAAATACAGGTTCAAGAAAATAATCTTGGCCTTTTGGGATGGTGGTGGGCAATTGGTTGTTGAAACGTTCTCCCTGAGGGCAAAGTATTTACTTAAAGTATTCGGAATTTTTCTACCCTATCTTCCCCCATTTATGTACTTGTTTATTTATTCAACTGTTTATTTATACCAGTATGGGCTCATGGATGTTCTTTGCACAAATTACACCTGTATATTTTTATAACAGCTTTATTGACACATAGTGCAAACTCACCCGTTTAACGTGTACAAGCCAATGGTTTTCTACTATATCTAGAGTTGGCAACCATAGCCACAATTAATTTTAGGACATATTCATCACCACCGAAGGAGACCTTGTATGCATCAGCAGTCTCTACCCATTTCCTCCTGACCCCCCAGCTTTGGGCAACTACCTTCCGTCTCCATAGATTTGCTTCTTCTGGACTTTTCATGTTAATGGAATCATATCACGTGTGGTCTTTGGAGGCAAGCTTCTTTCACTTCGCATGATGTTTTCATATTTCATGCACACTGGAGCATGGGTCAGCATTTAATTTCTCTTTATTGCCAACTGGATCCTATTGTGGGGATAGACCACATTTTATTTTATCCATTCATCAGCTGATGGATATTTCTGTTGTTGCCACTGTTTGGTTCTTACGAATAATGCTGCTGTAAACACTCACATTCAAGTGTTTGTGTGGCCATATGCTTTTAATTTCTCTCGGATGTGTACGACTAGGGATAGGATTACCGAGCAGTGGGTGTGAAGTGCTGTCTCATCGTGGTTGTGATTTGCCTTTCCCTGGTGTCTCATGACGTTGAATGTCTTCTAATGTGCTTCTTGGCCGTTCATGTGTCTTTGGAGAAATGACTGTTCCGATCCTTTCATAATTATAAATTGGGTTAATTATGATTTTCTTATGGAGTTATAAAAGTTTTTTCGTATATTCTGGATAAAGTCCCTTATCAGATGTGTGAGTTGCAAATATTTTCTCCCATCCTGTGGATCGTCTTTCCATTTTCCCAGGAGGCAGGTGGCGTGGCGGAGAACCGCCCAGGCTCTGGAGCCAGACGCTGCCTGGGTTCATTTTCTCCATGTTATACTTCAAAGCACAACATTTTTGACTTTGATGAAATCTAACTTACTTATTTTTCCTTTTGTTGCTTGTGCTTTTGGTATCACACTCACGAAACCTCCCTGTAGTTTCGGTTTACATTTCTGTGATGACTGACGATGTTGCACATCTTTTCATGTGTTTATTTCATTGTGTATTGTCTTTGGCGGAATGTCTGTTTCTGTCTTTTGACCATTTTAAAATTAGATTATTTATGTTTTTTACCTTTGGTTCATTCTATATTCTAGATACCAGTCCTTTGTTGGATATGCGTTTTGCAAATATTTTCTTTTACTCTGTACCTTGTGCTTTTATCTTCTTAACAGGGTCTGTTATAGAGCAAAAGTTTTTAATTTTGGTGAACTCCATCCAGCTTGTGAGTTTTTCCTTTTATGGATCGTGCTTTTGGTATCAAATCTGAGAACTGTTTGTATAGCCCTGGATCCTGAAGATTTTCTCCTGTTTTCTCAAAGGTTTACAGTTTTATGTTTTATACTTAAGTCCACGATCCATTCTGATTTAATTTTTTATATAAGGCTTGAGACTTAACTAGATGTCCATTTTTTTGGCCTATGGATGCATGATTGCTCTAGCATGGTTAATTTAAAAGACTATTGTCCCTTCATCAAATTGCTTTTGCACCTTTGTCAAAAATCAGTTGGATGTATTTGTGTGAGAATGTTTCTGGGTTCTCTATTCTGTTTTGTTGTTTTTAGAAGATTTTACTTATTTAGTTTCAGAGAGAGGGGAAGGAAGGGAGAAAGAGAGGGAGAGAAATAGCTATGTGTGGTTGCCTCTCATGTGCCCCTAACTGGGGACCTGGCCCACAACCCAGGCATGTGCCCTGACTGGGAATTGAACCAGCAACCCTTTGGTTCGCGGGCCGGCACTCAATCCACTGAGCCACAGCAGCCAGGGCTCTATTTTGTTTATTGATTTACCTGTCTGTCTTTCTACCAATACCTTATATCTATACCACACAGTCTTGATTACAGTAGCTTTATTCTTTTTCAGATTTGTTTTATCTCATGTACTTCCTCTGCTTTTCCATACAAACTTTAGAATAACCTTGTCTATATCTATAATTTTTTTTCCTGGGATTTGAAAGTAATTGCCTTAAATTACTTGCACATCAATTTTGGGACAATTGACATCTTTCTTGTGTTGGGTCTTCTGGTCCAAACATGCTGTGTCTCTTTTTTTATTTAGAAATTCTTTTCTTTCATCAGCATTTTACAGTTTTCAACATGTAGTCCTGTCCATACTTTGTTAGATTTATGCCTAAATATTTTAGTTAGGGGAGCAATTTAAAGTGATACTGAATTTTTCATTTTAGTGTGTACATGTTCATTGGTAGTATCTAGAAATACAAAAATTCTTAACAAGAGTTGATTTTTGTGTATTTATCTCATGTCCTACAACCTTGCTGAGATCATTTATTAGTTCTAGGAGTTTTTGTAGATCCTTTTAATTTTTATACATTAATAATCCTGTCATCTGCAAATAGAGACTGTTTCACTTCTTCCTTTCCTATCTATATGAATTTTGTTTCATTTTCTTGCTTTATTGCCCTGGCTAGAACATTTAGCACTATGTTGAATAAGAGTGGCAAGAGTGAATATTCTTGCCTTGTTCCCAGTTTTAGAGAGAAAATATCAGTCTTTCACTATTAAATATAAGGTTTTTGTGGATGTGCTTTATAAAATTGAGGAAGTTCCCTCGATTCCAATTTTGCTGAGAGTTTTTAACATACATGTGTTTTGGATTTGGTAAAGTGATTTTTTGGTATCGGTTGAGATGATCATGTGCTCATTCTTTTTCAGTTTATTAATAGGGTGGATTACACTGATTGATTTTGCATCCCCTGCCTCATGCAATAAAACTCAGCTGGACTTAGAGTGGGATTCTGACTATGTGTTGCTGAATTCTGTTTGCTCGTGTTTTGTTAAGAATTTTTGTGTCTGCCTATGTTCACGAGGGATGTCGGTCTGTAGTTTCCTCTTTTTGTATTGTCTTTATCTGTTTGGGTATTGAGGTAACAGCGGCTCCACAGAAGGAACCGGGAGTTGTTCCCTCCTCTTCTGTTTTCTTGCAGAGATTGCGTAGAATTAGTGTTCATTTTTCTTTAAATATTTTGTAGAATTCACCAGTGAAACCATCTGGATCTAGAGATCACTATGATTCTTTTCCTTTTTTGGAGGGGTGTTTAAATTATAAATTAACTTTTCTTAATAGTCAGAGAGCTACTCATATGGTCTCTTTTCATATCAGGGGAGTTGTGGTAGTTAGGTTTTTCGAGGAAGTAACCCATTTCACGTAAGTGGTCACGTTTATGTGTGTGGAGGTGTTTACGGTATTCCCTTTTTACCCTTTTGATGTCTGCGGGGTCTGAGTAATATTCTCTCTTTCATTCCTCATATCGATAGTTTGCGTCTTTTCTCCTTTTTCCCCATTTGTCAATATCACTAGTGGTTTGTCAATTCTGTTGATCTTTCCAAAGAAGCAGGTCTTTGTTTTATTGGTTTTCTCTATTGCTTTTCTTTTTTTTTTTTCCAATTTCATTTATTTCTACTTCTGGCTTCATTATTTTCTTTATTCATCTTGTTTGGGGTTTATGTTGCTCTTTTTTCCTAGGTTCTTGAGGTGGGAGTTTAGATTATTGGTTTGAGACTTTTCCTGTTTTCTCTGTATTTAGCATATACATTTCTCTCTCTCTTTTTTTTTTAAAGATTTTATTTATTTATCTTTAGAGGGGAAGGGAAGGAGAGAGGGAGAGAAATATCAATGTATGGTTGCTTCCTGTGCATTCCCTGCTGGGAACTGGCCTGCAACCCAGGCATGTGCCCTGACTGGGCATCGAACCGTGATCTCTTGGTTCACAGGCCCGCGCTTAATCCACTAAGCTACACCAGCCAGACATTTCTCTCTTAAAACTGCTTTATCTAGGTCTCCAAATTTTTGATACAGTGTATTTTTATCTTCCATTAGCTCAATCTATTTTTTATTTCCCTCGAGACTTCTTCTTTTCTTTATGATTTATTTAGAAGTATATCTTTAATTTCCTGAAGGATACGTTTGCTGGGTATGGGATTCTAGGTTAACAGTTCTTTCTTTCACCAGCTGAAAAATGTGCTATTTCCTGCTGGTCTCTGTGGTTTCTGAAGAGAAACTCACTGTTATTCTAATTGTTTTACCCTAAACGTAAGGTATTGTTTTCCACTAGCTGCTTTTTTCTATGTCTTCAGTCTTTACAACTTTATTCATTTTGTTCTTTTGAATATTTATTTTATTTTTAGAGAGAGGGGAAGGGAGGGAGATAGAGAGGGAGAGAAATGCTGATGTAAGAGTGAAACATTGACTGATTGTGTCTTGTATGTGCCCAGACTAGGACCGAACCCGCAACCCAGGCATGTGCCCCAACCAGGAATTGAACCGGCAACCCTTCAGTTCACGAGATGACGCCCAACCAGCTGAGCCACACCAGTCAGGGCTAGTTTTGACAATTTTAATTATGATGTGTGTCTATGGATTTCTTTGGGTTTATCCTCTTTGGGGTTTACTCATCTTCTCAAATTTTGGTAGGCTTATATCTCTCGATAAATTTCAGAAGTTTTTAGCCATTATTTATTGGAGTGTCTTGTCAGTCTCACCCTCTTTCTCCTCTCCTGTGCAATACTGAGACATGAATGCTGGATCTCTTACTGTACTATAGGTCCCTGAGGCTGTGTTCTGTTTTGTTTTTTTAAGTCTATTTTCTTTCTGTTGTTCAGGCTGGGTAATTTCTGTTATTCCATCATCTGGTTCACTGATTCTATCCCACTGGACAATTGAGCCCATCCACTGAGCTTTTATTTCAGTTCCAAAATTTCTGGTTCTTCTTTATATATTCTATTTCTTGCTGAGACTTCCTATCATTTCATTAGCTTCGGTGCAATTTGTAATCACTCACTGAAGCATTTTTTATCATGGTTGCTTTTTCATCGTCACATAGTTCTAACACTCCTGTCATCTTGGTGTTGACATCTCTTGCTTGTCTCTTTTGAATTTGGTTTGAGCTCTTCCTGGGTCTTGGTATGATGAGTAATTTTTGGCTGAGGCCTGGGCATTTTTATATTATGCCATGAGACTCTTCATCTTATTTAAAGCTTTTGTTTTAGCTGGATTTCTCTGACCCCACTTCAGCAGGGAAGTTGTAGTGCTCTCGTGTTACTGCCGGGTGGAGGTAGAAGTCCAGGTTTCCTAGTCTGTATTGGTTGACAGATAGGGCCGAGGGCCCCTCGTTACTGCTGGTTAGGAGTTCTGGCTCCTGTGTAGCCCTCATGGGCAGTGCATGGGTGTGAGCAGGGACTCATTGCCACCATGCAGGGATGGGATACAAGTCCTGGGTCGCTCCTTGGTCTTGTCTGATACCATCTGGGTAGGGGTATGGGGAAGCCCTGTTACAGCTTCAAGAAGGTGGAAACCTAGGCTTGGTCTTTACTGGTAGGGGTAGAGGTGGGACACAATTTTTACTGGTGATGACTGGAGTGGTTATTGGCTAAAAGTGTTCTGCCTTGCTAAGCTGGTCTTTCCAGCCCTTTGGCTAGAGAGAGCAGGCTTTTTTTTTTTTCTTCTTTTCTGTACATGTGTTGGCATTTCTGGGTTGTTGGCTCTTTCACTCCATGACTGGGATATATGAAGCAAAAAGGAAACCCAGGAAACTCAGTGTCATTCCTTGGATACCGAGGTCTACCTTCTTCCCTTCACCTTTCGGTCTACCTATGTGTCTTACACATGATGTTTAAGGCTTTTAGTTGGACATAGCAGAAGAATCAGGGGAAAGTAGGTCTATTCCATTTTCCTAGAAGTGGAAGTTCTGGACTCATGGTTATTTTATACTTTAGGTTCTAATCTAATACTACTTTTTTTTTTTTTGCTCAAAATTTTCCATGTATAGTCATTGGGAGTGTCTTTTCTTTTTTGTATCAGAATCCACCTGAGTTGCTCTAATCGCCAGGGAAGGAAGGACCCTCAGGCAAGTGGCAGACCTCTTTCATTGTGGGAGAAGAGACTTGGCTTCCTTCTTCCATCTGACGGCTTCAGCAGAGGCCTGACGTGAAGCCAATTCTGTGGCTCCCCCAAGACCTGTCCTACGTAAACTGGAGGTGGGCTAATAAGAGGTCACCGAGCAAAGGCCCCAGACTCCCCCCTCTCCTTCCCGGAGCCTAGCTTCTTCCTGTTCGATTCTGACAATTCTTCTTCCCATCTTAGCTTGTGAGGAAATGGGATGCAGCCAAGGTGCTCACTTATCTGGGGCGACAGCAAGTAAACGTGAAGAATGTGCTGGGGAACACAGAAGGACAGGGATCAGAAAAGCTTTTTCTTTCCACCTAAGTCATGACGTCCAGGGCGTCGGCTAGAGTTTCCCAGGTTATTTGTAACTGTCCACCCCTGTTAGGGGATATATGTTTTATCTAAAAATAGGTAATCTTCCTAATCAAATGATAAATGTGTGTGTCCCAAATGGAAGCCCCATAGTTGGCCATCTCGTTAGAAATGTTCAGGTGCGTAATGGAAATATTACCAGTACGACACTGGATCAGATGCTGGAATATACTGTGTTTGGCTATCAGGGCTCTTTGAGTGTTTTTTGTGGAAGACCCTTCATGTTAGCAGGAGGCAGCCCTTCCCAGCCAAGTCTTCTTAGAATGATATTCAAGGTACTTCCTCCTAGCAGCTAATGATTGTGTGTGGGAGGTTATATTGTGATCCTTCGGAGTTTATGTTGCATTTAGCCAGCATCTGGTTCCTTATTTCCAGTCCTTCTTGAGGGATCCCAGTGGGGCATCTCAGCCCCAGACTTAGTGGAAGTGTAGTACTTATTTCTTATTCACACAAAGGGAAATTCACAGAACGCTGCAGCTGGCAAAACCTAATGATTACTTCTCAACCCTGGTTGCTATTTAGAAACCTCTTGAAAATTAAAAAAAAAAAACCCCACTAGTGCCAGGGCCTCACTTTCCAGTGATTCTGACTTTTTACACCAACCTGGAAAAATAGGTAGTGCTATTACGTCCATTCAACGGATAGAGACCCTGAGGCCCAGGTTAACTGTCTCCCAGACCCCATGGTTGCCTGCGGTGGGGCAGGATTTGAACCTAGAAGATCTGAGTCTGGAGATTCGGATCTTAGTCAACATACTACCTGCAAGTGGGCCTCGACACACGTTGGTTTCCTTCTACACCAGCGCTTCTCCAGCTGGGCCGAAGGTTAGACTCACCTCGGGAGGGTTTTACTAACACGGACACCTGGACCCCACCCACTGAGACTCTGGTTAATTGGCCTGGGGTGGGGTTCATGCACTGACGGGATTTTTGACGTTGCCAGGTGACTTGAATGGGCATCTGGGGTCAGGAACAACTTTATGGGCTCAATCGTGTAAACCGCCTTCCACTTCCCAGAAACAGACGCCGCTGCCCAGAGGTGCAGGTGAGCTAGAGGCCGTGCCCAGCGTCCTCGGGGGCTGCCTCGTTTTCTCACAGAAGGGCATCTGACTGGATTAGACCCTTGACCTTTTTATAAAATTTTTTTGCTTTTTGGGTTTACATTATATTGAAAATATTTGTAAACCATTTGAGAACATTAAAAAATTGGGAGATTTCATATGAAAGTCCTGATTTCAGAATCCACATCAGAATGACTGGTAACACTTGGCTGGAGCTGAGCAGGGGCTGTCGCCTTGTGGCGGGGTCGTCCTGTCCAATTAGACCTGTCCCCTCTGCCCTCCCATCCCTGCCCCCCAGGGCTCCGAAGTTCGCAGCCTCTGCACCCCCGCCATGACTGTCCTGTGATGTTCCGCATCACGAACATCTGGGCATTTGTCTTAGCTGATCTTCTAGACTGCAGACACCTTCAGGTTTTCAACCTGGGGGCCACTCTGCCTCCCAGGGCCAGTTGTCACACCGGGAGTGGAGGGGCAGTGCTACTGGTGTCTAGTGGGTAGAGGTCGAAGATGCTGCTCACCATCCCATAATGCACGGAACAGCCCCTCCCCACCCAAACTAGGAATTATCCGGCCCCAAAGGTCAATCGTGCTGAGGTTGAGGACCTCCGCCTTAAGGGTAGTGTCTGTGCGTCTCTCTCATCTCTGAACTTTCCAGCGTGGTAGCACGGAGGAGATGGTCAATTAAATGTCTGCTGGCGGCCTGACGGATGTCAGGCTGTTGGCTTTTCCCTGGCTCCTGCTGGGTTTCAGCCTAACGCATCGGTGCTTTCCTCTGTGTGCGCCATATGGCCCCGCCATAAATGAGTGAGTCAATAAAAGGCCTGCCATATGCGAAGTAAGTGATCTTATGAATGAAATCCAGGGCAGGGACACAATGATTTCATCCGAGGAGAGGGGCTAATTAAACACAGGATTGCAGGGAGCACATTTGTGGGGAGAACCGAGGCATTCTGCTGCCGGAGGACTCTTTGCTTTTCCCTTGAGACGGGTAGTAAGAGGGAGGAAGTCCTGCTCATGTTTCTAATGATCAAAGGTGTCCTTAAAAATCAGTCCTTTCATTAACTGGGTGAAGAACAATACTGACCTAGTGGGATGTTTCAGGTGGCATAAATTAATTCTAAATTACTGCATATCATCTGCCTGGTATCCAGCGCCCCTCCCTCTGCAGGAAAGGGTCTGCAGGAGCTGATAATTGAGTAGCCCAAGCTGGGGCGTGCTGAATCAAGGCTCCAGGTCACTCCTTTGGTGACCATTTGGGAATGTGCGCCATGTCAGACTTAGCTGGCCCCCACTATGTTTACCTTGCAGTGATGTCCACGATGAGGTGACAAATTTAGGGTGACCAACTAACCATCCAGGTTTGCCTGGGACTATTCTAGTTTTAGTGCCGAAGTTGTGTGACTCAGGAAATCCCTCCTTAGGATGGGGAAAGTACTGATTTTCGGTGATGAGTACAGCAGGTTGTAAGAAAAGTACAAAACCTATCCTATAGCCCCAGATATAGGCTGAAAACACTGTTGCTTCAGTGTCGCAAGGCTGGAGAATAGGTCACTGGCCTTCTGTAGTTGCCGTGGCAGTTTGTTCCCCCAATCAGTCTGGCTCAGATTTATCAATGTCATTAATGTTTCCTTGATTTTCTCTATTGTTTTTCCATTTTCTCTTTCATTGAATTCTGACCTTTCTTAGTTTCCTTCTTCTACTTGCTAGGTTCAATTTGCTCTTCTTCTCGCACATCCCCCAATGGGGGACCTGGCCTGCAACCCAGGCGTGTGTTCTGACTGGGAATCGAACCTGTGACCTTTTGGTTCATGGGCTGGCACTCAATCCACTGAGCCACACCAGCCAGGGCTGATTTGCTCTTCTTTATCTAGTTTCCCAAGGCGGGAGATGAGGTCCTGGATTGGAGACCTTTCCTTCCTAATACAGGTGTTTAGTGCTAGAGATTCCCCCTTAGGCACCATGTTAGTGGCCCCTAACAAATTTTTATATCTCATTTTAGATCACTTCAAAGTACTTTCTATGTCCTCATGGTATTTTCTTTGACCTTTGCATTATTTAGAAATGTGTCATTTGGGCTTCAAACATGCGAAGACTTTCCAGAGATCTTTCTGTTATTGATTTCTCATTAAGTTCTGTTGTGGAAGGGGAGTATGCATCGTGACTTGAATTTTAAGTTCACTGAGACTTGTTTTACGGACCAGAATCCTGGTACACGTCCTGTGTGCACGCGAAAAGGATGCGCGCCCTGCTGCTGGGAAGTCTTCTGTGAATATCAGTTCCACCACGTTGACTGACTGCGTCCAGTCTTCTCTGTCCCTTCTGATTTTCTGCCCGCCTGTTCTGTCGGTTATTGAGAGGAGGGCATTGAAATATTCAACTATATTGGTAGATTCCTCTGTTTCTCCTTTAAGGTCTATTTTTTTCCATGTATTTGAAAACTTTGCTATTAGGGGCATAAACGTTTAGGATTGTTAATTCATCTGACGAATTGATCCATTTGTCATGAAATGCTGTTCTTCATTCCTGGTAATATTCTTTGCCAAATGTATTGGGTTGGCCAAAGAGTCCATTTCATTTTTTCCATAAAATGAAAGACACATTTTTCATTTTCACCAATAACTTTATTGATTTGGATATTTTGAGTATGTCAGCTGTCTCCTGCATGGTATAAGGTTGATTGTTTTCAGTTAATGTCTCAATTTGATCACTATCAACTTCAACTTTTTTACCCAGCCATGGAGCACTGTCCAGTGAGAAATCTTTAACACAAAACTTCAAAAACCACTTTTTGACATGTTCAATCAGTCACAGCACCTTCTCCATACACTGCACAAATCTTTTTTTTTTTTTGCATTTCAGTAGCATTTTTACCTTTCTTGAAATGATAAAGCATCATGTGCTGAAAATGTTGCATATTTTCTTCCATCTTCAATATTAAAATACCTATACAAAAATTAACCAATCTTGATAAGTTTTTTTTTTAAAAAAGCACAGTGATATGACAGCTGTCACAATATGATCTAATAAAATTGTTCTGAATGAAGGTAAAGACAACTAAGTGCTACTAGAGCCATCTTACGGAAAAAACTAAACGAGATTTTTGGCCAACCCAATACTTTATCTGACGTGAAAATAGCCACTATGGTCCATGGAACTGTGAGATAATAAACTTGTTTTGTTATAGGACTCCAAGTTTGTGGTAGTTATGCAGCAATAGAAGACCAATGCACAAGGTATAGAGTTCAAGCTTGAAGGTTTTTCTCTCTGCTGTGAAGATGTAGTCCCGTTCTCCTCTTGCTCACATTGTTTCTGAGGAGAAATCTTTCATCATTCATCTTGTTTTTTCTTGTGTATGTAATGCTTTTTAAAAAGCTGACCACTTTTAAGATTTTTTTCTTTATAATTAATTTTGAATAACTTGACTACAGTGTGTCTTGGGATCATTTTCTTTTTCTTTTTTTAAAGATTGTATTTATTGATTTACTTTTAGAGAGGGAGAAGGGAGGGAGAAAGAGAGGGAGACAAATATCAATGTGTGGCCGCCTCCCATGTGCCCCCTACTGGGGACCCGGCCCTGTGCCCTGACTGGGAATCAAACAGGCGACCCTGTGGTTCGCAGGCCATCACCCAATCCACTGAGCCGCATCAGCCAGGGCAGGATCATTTCCTTTATACGTTTTTGTGTTTGGGTGTGTTGAGCTTCTTGGATCTGTGGGCTTATAGTTTTCATTAAATTGGAAAATTTCGTTCATGATTTCTTTAAATATTTTCTTGTGTGGTGCTTGCCCTCCTTGCTCTTCCTTTGGGGACTCAGTCACACATGGCGTAGTTTGTTCTAAGCTGTTTCCCAGCTCATTAAAAAAAATTTTTTTTTCTATTTTTCATTTTGGATCGTTTTTATTCTGGTCTTAAATTTACAAATCTTTTCTTCTGTGATGTTTCGTTTGCCATTAATCTCAGTGGATCTGTTGTTAATCGCAAACATTATAGTTTTGATCTCTTGATTTTGGTCTTTTTTTTAATTTTCCAAGTCTCTACTTAACTTCTCAAACACATGAAATACGTTTAACATTGTCTTAGTGCTCTCACTTGGTAAGTCTAATAACCGTGTCAGTTCTGGGCCAGTGAAAACCCGTTGGCTTTCCCCTTCTCGTGGCTGTTATTTTTCTGCTTCTTTGCACGTCTGGTAGATTTTCACTGGATCCCAGACATTGGACTTTTACCTTTTGTGTGCTGGATGTTTTGTTTTCCTGTAAACATTGTTGAGCACTCTTCTGGGGTTCAGGGATATGACTCGAGAACATTTGATCCCTTTGAGTCTCACTTTTAAGATTTGTTAGGCAGGACCAAGGCTCCCTTGGTTTAGTTCGGCGTAATTATCCCCCCGTACTGAAGCAAGACCCTTGCCTTGTGAATTATGAGGTTTTCCCGTCTGGTGGGACAGGCGCCATTCCCAGTCCTGCTGAGGGCTGTGTACTGTTCCCCCCACCCCACCCCCGCTCCTGTCGGGTTGTCCACTTCCCACTCTTGGGCAGTTTCCTCCCTTACTGTGCTGATCAGTACTTTGCTGAACACTGCCCAGGGGCCTCCTGCAGGTACCCGGAGTCTCCTCTCAGCGAAGCTCTCTCCTCTCTGGGATTTTCCCTGTGAACCGCTGTTGCTCTGTCTCCCTGGGTTCTCAGTTCCGCCTCCTCAACGCACGGCTTCTCCTGGGTGCTGCCTGGATTCTCCCTCTTAGTGCTGCAGTCTGGAAACTCTGCCAAGGCAGCAAGCTGGACCACTGTGGGGTCACCTGGTCTCTTTCCTGCCTTTCTGGGACCTCGGTCTTTCCTTGTCTCGTGTTCAGTCTCTTGAAAACTTGTTTCAAACATTCTGTCCAGTTTTTTAATTGTTTCAGGCAGGAAGGTATATCTGGTTGCTTTTTTCCACCTTGGTTGGAAGCAGAATCCAAATCTGTTTAATGTGCGCACATGCCCCCTACATTCCGGTTTGAACTCACCATGAGACTGCAAGAATGAGAACACTTTGCTATCTTCCTCCTCTTATCTCATCTGCTTTCCCACAGTGTTTGCGTGACCTCTGTGCTGTCCCCTGAAGTCTGTGACTTAA
>CM052542.1:149125082-149157944 GCA_028533065.1 Trachops cirrhosus | reverse complement strand
TTTAAAGATTTTATTTATTTATCTTCAGAGGGGAAGGGAAGGAGAGAGGGAGAGAAATATCAATGTATGGTTGCTTCCTGTGCATTCCCTGCTGGGAACTGGCCTGCAACCCAGGCATGTGCCCTGACTGGGAATCGAACCGTGATCTCTTGGTTCACAGGCCTGCGCTTAATCCACTAAGCTACACCAGCCAGGGCAAGATGCCACACTTTTGTACAGGGCTTCCTCTGACTTTTTTAATTAAACCAAACGCAAACCTTCAGCAAGTACACTAGCCGAGCTGCATTGCCTCTCCTCCAGCAGGATGAATGAGTTCTTCCTCTGTGTACATATCCTGTATCGGGTCTCCCCCAACAGCTCTGACTTCATTCTACTTTTAAAAAAGAATTAGATGTTTATACACCTGCACCTCCCTTCTCATCAGGCTATGAGCTACCTAAGGGCAGGGACCGGGTCTTAAACTTTCCGGTTTCCCCATAGAGCCCAGCTAAGCACCCCGCTCAAGTGACCTTCGTCCCTAGTTTTTGGTGAAAAGAAACAATTCAACCGAATGGTGGTCCTTTCTAATCTCCAGTCATATATGTACACTGAAATAAAGCAGAGAACTGAGGACAAATAGCTAAATAACACAGCCTAAAAATACCGCCTAATTGAAATGTAAATGCGTGTCTAATTTACCTGGAGTTTTGCTCCAGATCCCTGCTTTTCCTCTCTAGACGCACCTCACTGTTAACCCAGCCCCGCATCGTAGCACAGTCACCGAAGCCACTTGGAAATAACTCCACTGTGATATTTAGCAAGTGATTTTTGATCTGGTGGGTAATCGCGCAGTGGTGCAGCTGCGCCTGTCGGAGGAAGGGGAACGGAGTGAGGGGGTCCGGCGCCTGCTGGGCTCACTTCATAAAAGGCAGCTTGTTATCTTGCATTCTGTCTCCCGCAGCGCCGTTTCTGCCGGGGTGAGCTGTCACGGCCTTGTCGCTGGCGGCAGCAATAGAACTTGAAGAATGGGCAGATACCCTAATTCAGTGAGAAGGCCCCGAGTAATAAGTGCGGCGGCGCTCAAGCCCCGTGCTAGGCGGGCTTCCTGCGCGCCCGCCGCTGCACTGCGTCTTCTCTCCCCTCGCCGGCACTCACACCGGAGGCAGGGCCCCTCCCGGCCTCGTTCCCCAGCCAGGTCGGTTCACCTGCCCTTGACACTGAGGCCCGTTCGGAATCATACCCTTTGTAACTGCAGACAGGCTTCCTCCAGGCCTTTGCATGGCTGTGTCCTTACCGTTCAGGCCTCAGCTAAAATGTCACCTCCTCAGAGAAGCTCTCCCTGACTACCTGTCCCAAGCAGCAGCACCGCCGCCCCCAGCATCCCATCCACCACTGTCAGCTGGTCCAGACGCCTGGCCCAGCCGAGCCCTCAGGTGGCTGCAGCTCCAGCTGCTGTCGTCCGACTGTGAGGACCAGAGAGACGTTGTGAGCTGTGGTTGCAAGCCGCGGAGTGTGAGCTCACTTATCTTCCCTACAAACCCATGAGGAGAGACATCCTTACCTCTTTAGACAGGAGGAAACGGAGACAGAGGGAAGCCCCACAACCGTCTTACGGGGCATTCACACCCTCATTTTAGAGGGGTACACTGAGGTTTGGAGGGGTTAGAAGGTCTGTTGGGAGTCCCAGCTGGTGGCTGGAGGGCGGGTAAGAGGCCCGAAGGGCTCCAGGCCTGGGCCCCCAGCCTCCACCCTCCCTGCTGCCCCGCCCTCCCTGTGAAGTGGGGCTGTTTTCTGAGAGAGGGAGACCGTGCCTCCCGGCCTTCCATCACCATGGCAACTACGGGGTGCCCCTGACCGCAGCCGTTCCTGGCCTGACTCTAAGAGGCAGATGGACAGACTTCTGGGACTTGGAAGGAGGCCACCTCCCTGGCCAGCGGCCTCACAGGGAGAGCTGCCAAGCAGAGCTGGACAAGGCTGAGGTCCAGGAGACAAGGGCCCTGGCAGCTAAGCTCCCACCCGAGCCCCAAGACTACGTGGTTCCTGTTTACCTGCGCATGTAGGTAAAATAGGCTTGAGTCTCAGAGGAACTAGAATGTTCTAAGCCAGTGAGAGGAGGGAGAGCAGGGTCAGTGTGCCTTGAGTGTGTTGAGGAGGGTCACCATGGCCAGAATTTTGTCCCCTCTTTCACAGGGGCTTCCCCTCACAAGTAGATGTTTCTTCTTTCTGTCTGAGAAACTGAGAATCAAACCTTTGGGGCTCCCCACTGCTAAGCCTGAGGCAGCCATACCTCTTCCTGCAAGAGTGAGGACTACTACTTGGTTCTGAGCAAAGAGACAGCCTCCTGACACCCTCCTGGTAAAAACTGTGGGGCAAGCACATCCCCTCGGGCGTTTAGCTTTTCCTTTGAGGCAGAACTCAGGGCTAGTGTGGTCCTGCCCAGTGATCAGAGACCCAGGCTCCTCCTGCCTTTCTGCTTCACCACTGTCAGCGAGTGGCTTCCATTCTCAAGGTTGCCTCTGCTCTGAGATGCTTGTGGGAGCGCCAGCCATCACATCTGCATCCCAGGCAGGAAAAAGAGGAAGAAGGAAGAGTGAAATGTGCTCTCCAGCTTTCTGTAGTTCTCAGCAATCATACCCAGCAACCTCTGCTCTTGTTCCACTGACCAGAATTTAGTCACGCAGGCGCAGGGCAGGCTGGGAAATGTAGTTTTCCAGCTAGGCTCATTGCCACCTGGCATTAAATCAGGGTTGTTTCTAAGGAAGGAAGGGAGAAGGGATGTTGGTAGGTGTCTAGCAGTGTCTCCTTCACTTAGTCACAGCCTTGAATGAACATACGTGCCAGCACGCTTACTCTGTCCCTCCTTGCTGCATCGCAGGCCTGGCTGGGGGTTGGGAGGGCGCAGGAAGCCAGTGAACCTGCCTGTAGGTCTTGTCTGCCCTGACTTTGATGACCAGCTCCTGACCACGCCTGAGCATTCTACCCCATGACCTTTGTAAGACCAGAGCTCGGTGGCCAGTGGGGTGACGGCGGTTTGGAGCAAGTCCTGCAGGCCGCGCCTGGGATGCTGTTGGTGCCTCCGCATTTAGCCTTCCGGCCCAGCAACCTCACAAATCAAATATCGGGCCTAATTTTTAAAGCTGTTTTCATGACAGTGGTTCTTCATTTAATCCCCCATAGCTAACAATATGTAATCAGTTTTCCTTAACAAATGACCTCCTTTAACTTCATTAGTTCATAATTAATTTGCTAGCACGTAACCAAGATAATTAACACTTTTGATTAGATACAGGCCAAAGAAGGAACCTCTTTTCTCAAGGCCAAGGTAAATATTGATTAAAGTTCGCGCTGTTTCCTAATTCTCCTTACAGTTTAGTTCAATGAAGGTGGTGGTGGTGATTTGTGGGTTTTGTTTAAAAAGCTGAAATGTAGGCAAGGTGGATGGGTCTTGCTACAGAACATTTTATTGCCAATTCCTGTTTTGAATAATTTTGCTTCATTTCAGATACAAAGATATGAAGCCAGAGAATCAAGTGGCAACTGAATATGTTTCACGGAGACTTTAAATATTTGGAGAGACCCTGCTTCTTAGGAGGGTTTCGGGGTCGGGGAGCGGGGGCCCCGAGAGTGGAGAAAGACGCACAGGACTTAACAATAATGGTCCTGGCCCTGAGCACCATCTCTTGAGTGACCGGGTCCTCTGTAGTTTACAAAGTTCCTTCACTTCCCTATGTCACCTGGTCGCCGCACAGCTCGGTGATGAGGTCGCGCGGAGGGACCCACTGCGCAGCCTCAGCATTTCGGCTGAGCAGTGAGAATGAGCTGAAAAAGTGGAGCCAAACCAGGAACTACGCCCTCTGCAGGCTGGACCCTGCGCCTTCCCTCCTTTCTGCAGACTGATGCAAATGTTGGGTGACTTAGGGCTTTTTGGATGTCTTAGTTCCTTACCTGCCCATATTATTGGTGCAGGAAGGGAGGTCCCAGGCCACAGACTTAAAGGAGCCCCCTGCATCCTGTGCCCTCGCCCGTTTCACTGCGGCCCAGGTCCCGCCTCCGTGCTCATTACCCACTGTATCCAGCTTCCGCGCTGCCCGCCTTGGGCCATCCGTCTTTACTCATTACCTTATTTAATGCCTATGACAACCCGGTATCTCCCTTTTTACCGACGAGGACAGTGGAGCTTAGAGGGGAACTAACTTGTCCAAAGTTACGCGAGGCAGGGCTTGCTTGTCTGCAGTTCTGGCTCTGGGGCCTGCCTTCGTCCAGCAGAACCCCGGATCTCCCAGGTGGAGGGCCACTTGGACCTGGGCATCACCCACCTCCCACAGGCGGCTTACTCAGCCGCCCTGGCGCTCGGTGCCTCGGAGAGGAGCCGAGGAAGGGGGAGAAAGCCCAGTGCAGTGAGTGGCCCGGACCGTGGACCGGATGTCTGTGAGTGGCCATGGGAAGGGTGGTGACCGCAGGAGGTACATGAGGAATCTCACTTAGCCCCCTCAGGCGGGCAAAACCCACCGATGGAAACAGGGCTGCTTTCTCTGTGGCCTCTCGCAGCCTCCCGATCTTAAATACAAAATTCCCCCCAGGCACGCTGCTCTTCTGGGTCTCCTGGGCCCACCATTTCCTGCCTGGAGTGGGTGGGCTCAGTGGGGCTGGCCTTGGCACTCAGGTGGTGGCCAGGAGGGGAGGGCAGCTTCCTGGGAGCCCTTCTGGGGGTCCCCTCAACCCCAGCCCAAGGAGCATTTAGTCTTTGGGGGGAAGGAAAGCTGGGGGCAGGAGGTAGGCATTGCAGGGGTGCAGAGATCCCCTGGGCCATGGGCAGTGCTCTGGGGAGGCAAGAACCAGAACAGCAGCTGATCAGACGACAGGCTGTGATCTATAATTTACACCCAGCTCCTTCCAGAAAGGGCTGGTGGCTGCCTGCCAGGGGTTTGTAACCGCGGGCTTTGCTTTGATGAAGTCAAGGGGATTTCAGGTGGTCCCTCGGCTTAGGCGTTACTGAATCAAGACCATCTGTGAAGCAGTTTCCCTTGTTAACTTCTTCGTCCCCACGGCACTGCTGCAGAGTCACAAGATGACCTCCATGTGACATACGGGGAGACCGAGGCCCAGAGGGTGAAGCGATGTGCCCAAGGACCCACACCTGGGCAAGGCAGGGTTTCAATCTGGGTCTGATTTGGGCAGCATCCAAGTCTGTTCCCTGGCAAGCAGGTGATGAGACCATTTAAAATCTCCGACTGAAATCTTTCTGGTGCCTACAGCATTGTGGACCTAACCCAGCTCTGCTCATTCCGCAGATGGTTCCAGCCACCCCCCTGTACTCTGGCCCGTGTTTTCCTGTGACAGTTGCTGCTCAAAACATGGGTCTTGGCTAGTCCCGAATGGACCGTCCGTTGTCGCGTAGAGGAAGGAGGCCAGGGGGTAGATCTGACCACCTGTGTACTTTGTACACACAGACCAGCCATACGGCTGTCTGCTGCCGTCTCTCCAATTAAAAGGCTGAATCGTAGATGATGAGGTCCCTAAGAACACGGCTCCGAAGTCAGATTGCCTGGCTCCAGTCACCTTTACCGCTGGGTGACGATTATGCCGCTCCTGCTGCCATAGCAGAGTGTCAACTCTGGATGGTTTCAACAGCTGAAGTTTATTCTCACAGTTCTGGAGGCTGGAGGTGTGTGCAAGTTTGGATTCTCTTGAGGTGTTCCTCCTTGGCTTGCAGATGGCCACGTTCTCACAGTGCCCTCACATGGCTTCTTCTGTGTGAGCTTATCCCTGGTGTCACCTCATCTTACAGCGACACCAGCCCTATTTGATAGGGCTTTACCCCCATGACCTCATTTAACCTTAGTTACTTCTTTACAGGGCCTGTCTCCGAACACACTCGCGTTGCTGGCAGGGGTAGGGAGCGGGGAGGGCTTTAGCAAGGGCACCAGGGGGAAGCCCTTGGCCAGAACAGGAATTCGGGAGAGAGACAATTCTGTCTATACTCGGTGACCATAGACAGGGGCCTCCTTCAGCCTCAGTTTCTTTATCTGTTACACGGGGATAATAAAAGTGGTTATTCCACAGAGTCTCTGAAGGACTTAAATGAAATACATGAGGACACTGCCTGGCATGTGGGTAGCAAGTGCTCAGTGTGCTATGTGTCACCATAATTTATCACCACCATCATCATCATCATCGCCATCACCACATCATTACAATCATCATCCTCACATCATCATCATCATCATCATCACCGTTATCACCATCATCACTGCATTATCTCTGTCAGTCCAGAGGGAGTTACCAGGATCTAGGGGGCTACTGGTGTCAGGACTCTGCATCCTGTTTGCCATTTGGGGCTCAAGGTTGAAGTCACATTGGATCTGAGTGGTAAAGACCTTGACCTTTGACACTAAATGCTTATTTCACAAATGAGGCAACTGAGGCTGCGCCAGGGGCTCCTCTAGGGTTAGAACGCGGACAACCTACCCTTTGGCCTGTTGTTCCCATGGCCTGTTGTTCCCATGGCTTTTTGAACCATTACAGTGACTCAGAGGGGACAGAAGTGGCTTCGCTCCCTGTTGGAACCATGTATGACATTTTGGACAATTCAAGTTTTTTCCCTTAATGTTTATGGACTGTTTTTCTCACGTATTAGCTGAGTTCCTGTCACATAGCGAATGCACAGAAGCTATGAATTACCAAATCCCTACGCGTGGGTCCCCAGCCCCGCCCCTCCACAAACCCAGCGCCCCAGCTCCTGGCGTGATGACATGCAGCCTTCCAAGGGCAGCCTAACATTTCCTTGCCTTGTCCCTTCCAGGCATCTGTGCCTCCCTGGGAATTTGGATCCAAGTACTGACGATCCACCAGGCTTCAGTCAGAAGGGCATGGTGACTCACTTGTTTTGACAGGGTCATCTTTCTAGTGAAAAATAGTGCAGAAGCTAAAAAAGCAAAAATCCCGACCGGGCCTGGCAGCTCAATGGGTTTCCAACCGAACGTTCACGCCTACCCTCTTCCTTCCAACAGAACCCCAGCTGGGCTCAGGCGCGGGGTGCGGTGTCCTCTGTGGGGGTCCGCTGGGCTGGAGCCCAGCTCTCTCCCCTTTGCCAATGATTGCTTCAGGGCTGGGCATGTGGCAGTTCCAGCCAATTGAACTTGAGGAAAGTCTCCTGGGGCTTTGATTCAGATGAGAAGTCCCCTCCACCGCCCCACTTCGGGCTTCAGAATGCCCTTGTTTGGGGAGGCGATGCCCGCAGCATCACCAGTTAGGCAAGGCCAACACGACAGGTTCCTGAAGGGCGTGGCCTGGAGCCCGGACACCAGACATCGCAGAGCTGTGCACCCCCCTGGAGCCTCCTACCTCCAGCTTCTCAGTATTGGGATGTAAACTGTGTTGATTAAGCCAGGTTTACTCAGCTGTTACTTGCAGCCAAAGCCACTCCAACTGAAGCTTGGTGTTGGGGTTGGGGGAGCCCGTGGCCAGGTGCAGCTAAGGGAAAGTGTGTTCCCACTCGGGGAGGGTGCAGGTTGTAAGGACCCTGGATATAGTCGTCAGTCCTGCTGTGCACCCGCCCGTCCCCACCTTTGTGTGACAGCCCAGTGAGCACAGCCCTGAGAGACGAGGTGGGGTCTTCCTCCCAGGCTCACCAGGCTCCATCCTCACTGGCTCCAGGGGGCTGCACTCACCTTCCCACAGGGTTTCTCCGCCGCCCTCTTCCCAGCTCGTCCTGTTTCTGGGCTTCAGTTTCACACACAGATTTGCTTGGCAGCCGTTGAGGATGACATGGGTGCCAGGCCGTCCATGCTCTATGCTGGACCCCCCAGTGCAGTGCCTGACTTCCGGGCACCCAAGCTGGGTGTGGTGCTTACCGAGCTTCCCAGATGGGGAGATGGGGCGGAGCGAGTCTGATTGGTCAGCCCTGTGTCTGAGGTCCCCAGGCCAGGTGTCACCCCCAGGTGTCTCCTCTGGCTTTCCCCTGTGAGATGGGGTGAGGGTGTAGTAGGTGAGGGTCCCAACATGAGGCTAAATGGATTCCGGGCAGCCTGGGCTTGGGCACTGGTGCCAGCCACCACTGTGTTTTCCTGATGGATTAAGGGGTTTGGTGGGACCAAGTAACCTATGGGAGAGGGAGCTGGGGAGATAAGCCCAGCCCAGCGTTGTCCGTGGCACTGGTGAGGAGGATACTGGGACCACAGTGAACCCGAGCAGAACTGGGGGCCTCAGCAATCTCTGGGGATAGGGGGCAGCACTGTCAGGGAGGACCGTTAGGGGTCAGGGTGGCCACACTGCCGCACAGCTCGGGGGCCTATGGGACCAAGCGGGGTCCTAAAGGTGGAGGGGAGTCCCAGCATGCCGTGGGTAGTAGGCCAGTGCTAGGGGGAAGCTGTCACACATGGGCAGGCCTGATCCCCCACATAAGGTGTCACAATGTAAGCAGGCGTGCACAGGGGCTGTGCGGGCTCAGCTCACCCCTGACCCGAGTGGCTTCTGCATCTGAGGGCTCTGCCTTGGAGGAGAGCTGCAAGGCAGCCTCCTGTCCTGCTGGCTTTCTGGCCTACGGGACTGAAGGGCCGACAAATCTGGCCCGCCACTGGTTTTTATATGGCCTGTGAACTAGAATGGCTTTGTATTTTTTTATGTTTTTAAGTGGTTACATTTTAAATATTTATACAAGTACCTACACAATATCTTTCATCTTGCCACTTGACCTGCAAAGCCTAAACTACTCACCCCCTAGGTTCTCACAAAGCTTGCTGGCCCCTCGTGGGGTCTGTTCTTAGAGTTCAGCCCTGGGGGCATCAGCTGCGGGTGGAGAGGCCTGGTTTTGCCCTTGGCCCCGGGGAGCACGGATGCTGGCTTCCTGGCCTTGGGCTCCGTGTGCTGACACAAACTCTGGGTTTTCCCTGAAGCCCCCCAGGTACAGAGGGGATGTGTGAGGTCTGAGAGAGGATGTCAAGCCCCAAGAACAAGCCCCTCCAACCCAAAGTCTTCCCAGGACCACTCCTGCTGGGGGCAGGTGTGTTCTTGCCAGCCAAGCAGCATCTCGCTGATGAAACTAACAAGCTGCGTTTAACCACAACAGGACCCGGCCATGCGGCTCCCTCCTGCGCCTGCCCATTTGGGAGCCACGGGAGGCCACCGGAACCCTCCCCCACCACGGAGTCAGGAGAGAGCCGAGGTCCCTGGGGCCAGGGCCAGCACACAGGCCAGTAAAGCTGCGCTCGGACTGTGCCAGCTCCTGGCCACCCTCCAGGCCCTCAGCGGCAGCACCAGATGGTGGCTGACGGAGGGTGAAAAGCTCCCGGGAAGGCCTGGGCCTGGAGCAGTGCAGGGAGGCGGGCCAAACACAGGCACCCTGACCACGGCTGTGGGGAGGGCCCCAGGTGTGGCCTGTCTTTGCTTGGGCCAATCAGCTTTTATTCCTGACCCCTTGCCAGCCATCCTTCCTTTCCTGTCCTTGTCACTGTCCCCAGCGACTTGCCAGCTGGATGCTTCCCCATTGCAAAGGACAAACACAGACAAGGTGTTGGCAGGTGTGCGCAGCCCACAGGCCTGGGCCGGGGTGTTCCAGCAGGCGGCTGCCGTGCGGCCTGTGACTTGCACATGTCTCGGCAGAACCGGCTCTTCCTTTTCCTGGAGGGGAGGACTGGCGATGTCACACATCTGGGGACTCTGCGCTTCGTCCTGGACCCCCCGAGTCCCAGGCTGGGCTGTTCAGGCGAACAGCTGACCTGACTTGCCAGGGCTGTGACTGCCAGCCCCTGATGGTTTCCAGTGTCGTGCCAGACAGGCCAGGTCACAAACAAATCCAGTCCCCACCTGGCCCAGAACCCACCCCGGCCCCATCGGCAGGAGGAGCAGGTGGAAGAGGCCTGGTGAGAGGGCAGGGCTGGTCAGGGCCCATCCAGCTGCATAAAAAGGGGAAAACTGCCGTTATAGAAGATCCGGGCTACCTCCAGGACGCCTGCCCTCCCGGGGGAGCACGTGGCACGCTTCCCACTGTGAGAGGAGGTGCATTTGTGTGTTGTGTGGGAGGGAGGAGTGAAACTCTGTGTGTGGTGTCCTGTCCTCAGCACCCGCCGTGCTGGACACGCAGAGGGGTGCTGGGCTGTTTGGGGCACTGGATACTCTGCACAGTAAAGCGGGGCAGCTGTCTGAAGTGTTAAAAGTGCCAGTAATGAAGGAGAAGGTGAGCAGTTGTTTGGGTTTTTTTTTTAGAGAGAGGGGAAGGGAGAGAGAAAGAGAGGGAGAGAAACATCAATGTGTGGTTGCCTATCATGTGCCCCCTACTGGGGACCTGGCCGGCAACCCAGGCAGGTGTTCTGACTGGGAACTGAACCCATGACATTTTGGTTTACAGGATTACACTCCAAAAAAACTGAGCCACACTGGCCAGGACAGGGCTGGGTTGTTTTGAGAGCAGGCACATCTGGGATTTAATTCTAAACCTGTTTTGTGGGTCCATCTGCCCTTCATGTTTCCAAATCACCTGTGCAGCAAACTGCTGCCCTCTCAGGGTGCGGCGGGTGCCCCGAGGTCAGACAAAGGCCATAGGAGCACCAAGGCAGAGCAGCAAACAGGATTCGGGGGAGGGATCAGAGCAGGGGGTGACGGAGGGAACGGAAGGGCCCGGGGAGGCCTGAGGCTGGGGCATTCGAGAGGTTCGAAGGGATGTAGAGGGGGGTGCTGTCATCACCGTGTTGTACGGATGGGGAAACAGGCGCCAAGGGGTGACTGTCTTTGCCCAAAGTTCCGTGGCTAATGACGGCTGGAACTGGAATCCGAACATGTCAATTTGGCAGAAGACTCCCACCCGGAGGGACAGTGAGGCAGCACCGTGAGATGCAGCTGATGTCTTGTCAGGGCGATTTGCCCCACACCTGTGGGAGGGAGGGAGGGAGGGCAGCGTGGTGCAGGCTCAGCCCGTCCCACTCGGAGTTCTGAGATGGGATGACCCTGAGGGCCGTTCCAATCTGGGGTAAGAGAGCCAAGCTTTCTGTTCGGAGGAGGCGTGACCTCGGGTGAAGCAGCTGAGCCCTCTGTCCTGGGCGCTGACAGCAGAGGGCCGCCCTCTGTTCCAACAGGAGGAGCCTCCCAGCCTCTACCATAGGGTGTTGGGGACGCCCTCTCCGAGGAGGGGGCACCTGGGCAGAGACACTAGGAACGTGGCAGGACTGGATCACACTGGGTGAGGGGCCAGTGGTGGCCCGAGTCTGAGTGGCAGCAGAGACGGGTCACCCAGGGCCTTGAGAGCCAAGCGGGGCTTTTCCTCGGGTGAGCAGGGCAGCCCTGGTGAACTTGGAGCAGAGGAGGACACGGCTTGACCTCCACCGGGGGCTTGCCCTCGCTGCTCCGCTGCTCCGTGGAGAGCTCCAGGGGTGGTAGGGAGAGCTGGGAGGGGACTGTGGTTTGAAGGTTGGAGTCCAGAGGAATTAGCGACAGGTCGGCTATGAGAGGTGAGCAAAAGAGAGGGGTCAGGTCCAAGGTTTGGTCTGAAGCCCTGGTAGAATGGTCTTAGCCCTGAGGAGAGGGGAGAGCCGTGGAGAAGTGAGGGGTGGTAGCGGAACCTTCAGAAGATTCCTTAACTTCTCAGCGGTCCACCTCTCCTTGTGAGATCTTTGGGTCCACACTCAGCTGAGCTGCCACAGCCCTGGCGCCCCTGGGGGCTCTGGGGGCGGGGCGGGGGGCACCGTGTCTGTTTCTATCTTTGTAGTAGCTGCTGGTGGGAGGGGTTCGGGGAAAGGTCCTTTGTGGCAGGTGAATTCTCAGAGAGGCTGGGCTGTGTGTTCCTTCTCTGCACATCCATCACCCCTTGATCCAAATCTTCTGGAGAAAGAAAACAGACACGGGCTCCCACTGAGAAGGGGAAATGGAGAGCGCTGGGCTCCCTGCCCCCCCCACCCCGCTTTCTTCCAGTGACCTGCTCCTGCACAAGACCACCATCATACACCACCCACTGGAGTAAATTCAAAATGGATTGAAGACTTAAATGTTAGACCTGAAACCATAAAAGTCCTAGAAGAAAGCATTGGCAGCAAAATCTCAGACACTGCTCGTGGCAGTTTTTTATCGGATGTATCTCCCCAGGCAAGGGGAAAAAGAAAAAAAATAAACAAGCAGGACTACATCAGACTAAAAAGGTTTTGCACAGCAAAGGAAAACATCAACAAAAGAAAAGACAACTCACAGAGTGGGAGAACATTTTCGCAGATACATCTGATGAGGGGTTCATATCCAAAATTTATAAAGACCTTACAAAAAACTCAACACCAAAAAAAAACAAACCACCCAATTAAAAAATGGGCAAAGGACTTGAATAAATACTTCTCCAAAGAGGACATACAGATGGCCCATAGACATATGAAGAGATGCTCAATGTCACTAATTATCAGAGAAATGCAAATTAAAACCACAATGAGATATCTCACACCTGTCAGAATGGCCATCATCAATAAACTGACAAACGAGTGCTGGTGAGGATGTAGAGGAAAGGGGAACACTTTTGCACTGTTGGTGGAATGCAGACTGGTACAGCCACTGTGGAAAACAGGACAGAGATACCTCAAAAATTTAAAAATGGACCTGCCCTTGGCCCAGTGATCCCACTTCTGGGATATATCCAAAGGAACCCAAAACACTAATTTGAAAGAACGTAAGCACCCCTATGTTCATTACAGCGTTATTTACACTCACTAAGACATGGAAGCAGCCCAAGTGTCCATCAGTAGCTGAGTGGCTAAAACAACTATGGGACATTCACACAATGGAATAGTACCCGGCCATAAAAAAGAAGAGACTTTTACCTTTTCAGACAGCATGGATGAACCTGGAGAACACTGTGCTAAGTGAAATAAGCCAGGCAGAGAAAGACAAATACCATATGACTTCACACGTATGTGGAATCTAATGAACAAACTGAACCAACAAGGAAAATGGAGACAGACGCACAGAGAGCAGGGTGACAGCTAAGGGGGGTGCAGGGGTTGGAGGGACTGAGCAAAAAGGAAGAGGACCCATAGACATGGACAACAGTGTGGTGATGGCCGGGGGGCGGGGGGTGGGTATAAGGGGACTAAATGGTAATGGAAAACCTGCAATGAAAATGAAAAGGAAAAAAAGAAGCCTGAAATGTCCCCGGAGAGCAGGTTCCCACCTGAGCAGGCACATCTCTGAAGTGCCCGTTGCCATGGCAAAGAGCCATTTGTGGCGAGCCGAGCAGACCACTGCAGAGCCCCGCCTCACGGGTTACCCGTGACCCAGCACAGCGCGTTTTGAAGATGAAGACGCTGAGTCTCTAACCCGAATCTGAGCCCAGCGTTTGGCCTCCCATGGGATGGGCATCAGCCCGTGTTCCTGCTTCACGAAACCTGGAAATAGCTTCCCCCCGGCCCACCCCGGCCCTGCTCTGCGCTGAAGGGAGAGTGCGCGGTGACCTTTGGCTGTTCACATCCCCTCGGCCTGAGAAAAGAGCGATCACTCTCCATGCTGATGGGCCCCGGCCTTTGTGTCCGAGCTGCCGCTGAAAACCCATCCCGATCTAGTTTCCCTTCGGGCCTTGCGTGTCTCACATTAAATTCCCGGGAACAAGTCAAGGACCAGGGACTGAGGCTGGGTTAGAGTTCTGTTGGGTCAACTCACACGTCTTCCTTTTTTGGGCCGTGGGGTACGTAGAGTGAGGTACGGCGTATCAAGGCTCTAGCACGGGGCCTGGCCCCACGGAGGGACGAAATGCATGCTTGTCCCTGTTCCTTATCTTTATTCCCCCAGTATACCTTTCTCTGCCCTCTCTTTCCCCAAAATGTGCTTTTAGATGCTTAAAAGAAAGCCCAGGGGGCTTCCTGGAGGTGATGTTCTGGATCCCAAAGGGGACATATCTATTTTCTAATAAAACAACGGCCCCTATATCCACAGTATCCACTGTGAATAATCTGTTTTAGGTGTGTAACACATTTTATTTTTCCACTCATCACTTGATGGACATTTGGGTTGTTTCTGTTTCTTGGCTGTTATGAACATTTACGTGCAAGTGTTGTGTGGGTACATGTTCTCAGAATTATATATATATATAAAATTTAATCCTCAGAACCTATAAGGTAGGTAATATCATTATTCCTAAGGCTCAGAGAGGCTAATTAACTTGTCCAAGGCCACACAGCTTATAAGTGGTGGAACCGGGAGATGAACCCAGGCAGTCTTGCTCCAGAGTCCACGCCACAACCACCGTGCTATATTATCTGGAAGCATGCCTGGCATGTTGAGTAAGTATCGATGGAACGAGTGGCTGAGTTAGACAGGGGCGCTGCTCTCAAGACTTTCATAACCTGGTTGCCTTCTTGCAGACAGCTTCCCTCCAGTGATCTCTGCAGTCCTCTCAGGGTTAGAGACAGGGAGAGGAGAAGGTTGGCTGGGATTACAGCTATTAAAACGTTGGATGTGTTGTTGTCAACTGTGTAAAGGGACACTTTCGCCGGGGACAGGGCTGCAGGCTCCTAAGAGAGAGAAGAGCCAGCATGGGCGTCTGAAGGATTTGAGGTTACAAGAAACTTCTCTTCAGAAAGGCTGGCAGGAAATCTGCTTTTTTTTTTCTTTAAGTGAGTAATGTTGAAGCTATTTCGTGTGCCTGGTAACATCTCTGCCTGGGGTCCTGGACTGCCTTTGCCTTGTCATCTGTCACAGGACGACCAGAGGGCTGATTCTGGGGTGGGCTCTGGGGTCACCTAGAACAGCTACCAGTGGGCAAGGGCAGACATTCAAGGCCAAGGCGGTAGGCATCCTTATTTAGGCGCAAGGTGCCCAGGCTGCCGATTCTTCGAGACAAAGGCCATGGCAGACCCCGGCAGACCGTGTTCCCCAGTCCTGCTGTCCTGCTGCGTCCTCTGTAAAGCCAGCACTGACCACTCAGTCACCAAGCTGTTCCCTGCCCTTTGGACCCGCACTTACTCCAACGGCACTTTGATGTTTGGCGGGTGACACCGACTTTTGCAAACCAAACAGTCATCAGCCTGAATCTCAAACACAGCTCTGATACTTCTGCCCCTGACTCCAAAACATCCAGTGTCCACAGAATTCAGTGTAAAACTCTGCCTGGCACTCTCAGGCCTGGCTCCTGTCTCCACTGTCAGTTCTAACCTCCTGGCTCTCCTGCCCACCTCTCCCTCCTCCCCCGCGTGGGTCCCAGCCTCTTCTCTCTTCCTGCACGAGCATTTTTTTCCCTTTGCTTCACTGCCTTTGCTCAAGCTGTTTGCCTGGTCTGGAATGGCCCCTCTGCACTACCCCAAATTAATTCCCACCTCCTCCAGGAAGTCTTCCTGGTCCCTCTGGCCATAGAGAATTTTGCTATTTCTCCTGAACCACATGACTCTAACCTTTCAAGCCCCTCTCCCAATACCATCTGCAGTTGTGAGAATTATTATGTTTGTCTTGTTCCTAGGGGCAGGGACAAAATTGCATTTGTATTAGCTCTTTCCTTAGGCTGGCATAATGTGGGCGCATAGTAGGTGTTCAGTGGCTGGGTTGCTGGACTGAGCTGACAATCTCTAGTGTCTTTTAATCTTTGAAGTCTTTTATTCTCAGTCCATATCGATTTACCTCATTTTTTAGTCACTGAAGAGCAGTCCATTGTATGGATAGACCGGAATCAATTTAGCCAGGTTTGGCCACCTGAAAGTCATTTAGGGGTTACAAACACCTGTGCATGTCTTGCATCCCTTTGTGAGTATATGCATTGGAGGGGTCTGGCAGTGAAACCGCTGAGTCAGAGGGCGTGTGCATAAAAAGTGTCGCTGTATCACCGGAAAGGCTGTGCTAGCTCCTCTCCCCATGGCAGGGTGGGGCGGGCGGTGCACAGTAGTACCCAGGACCACTTAGCACTTCGTCCCAGGCTGTGGGGGAGCTGTCCTCCCAGCTCCCTCTCTCTCCCTCTGTCCTGCCTTGGCTCCATCTCTGCTCTGGGGTCAGGGCTGCCAAGCCACCAAATGGAAGGTGGCACCTTCAGGCCAGCTCACTGTTTGGCATCAGAAATGCTCAAAATTGAATCAATTCAAACGCTACCTGACTTCACCCATTCCTTTTAAGATGATCTAATCAAATCAATCTGGTGGGATTTGTTCATATTTCAAGACCCTTAATCTCTGTGTAGGAAAGAGAAAGAGATGTTCATTTGGAACAGTTTCTATAATTTTGGTGCAGACATGTGACTTGGGCCCACGTATCCAACAGAGCAAGTCTGGAATATATCATGTAAGGTGGCCTGGGCCATTGTCAGAGGGCCACGTGGGCCTAGAGGCTCCTGCAGGCCCCGCAGGGACAAGGGGACACCGTGACTCCAGGCCGTATGTGCATGAGTGGCCCCTGCCAACCTCTCCCACCTCCCCCTCTACGGCTGCTCTCCTCCTCCCCTGTGCACTCCAGACACGTGGGCATTCTCCCAGTCCTTGGTTAGGCCTCGTGACCTTCACCCACGCTGTGTCTCGCCCTGGACCTGTGGTCTGCTCTCCACACAGCCGGCCCGTCTCACCCTGCAGGTCTTGGCCTGAGGGTCATCTGCTCAGAGAGGCCTTCCCTGACTCTGAAGGGCACCGTTTCGTCTCGTCACACCACCAGTTGGTCGTTACTTGTATACACTCATTTCTTTTGTTGGTCGTCTGCCTTCCCCACCACGAGGACGTCAGCCCCAGAGCACTGCTCTGAACATAAATCAGGGCTCTACCAGCAGGAAAGAATGGGGGGGGCACGGGTTTGGGCAGGCAACCAATAGGATTTGCTGCCAATGATCACGTGTTCACGATAACGAAAAATTTCTTGAAACTCTGAAATCAAGGGGTCAAGTATTGGTACAGAAGTGCTACGTAACAAGCAACCACAAAATGCCGGCGTCATCGGAAGATAGCCATCTATTTAAGTATTGGCCCGTGGGCCTCCTGGTGCTCGGAGGTGAGTGGCCCAGCTCCACCCGCCTCTCATCCTCCTGCGACCAGCAGAACAGCGGGAGCACGTTCTTCTCTTGGAGACCACAGAGGTGCAGGAGCTCAGGCAGGGCCAGGAAGCCTGCGTTAAGCCTGCATTTGAGCCATGTCTACTAACACCTCGGCTGAAGCAGGTTACACAGCCAATTTCAACATCAAGAGGCTCCGCCCATTTGGGGGGAGGAGCCGCAGAGTCCAATGGCTGAGGGCGCAGCAGATACAGGGAAGGTGTGCAAATTGAAGTCAGTGATGCAATCTACCGCAAGGGGAAATGAAATGTTAAATCAAAAGAAAATTAAGGGTAACTTTAGCAATACTCTTGTTTTCAAACTGAACTTTAAAGATTCAAAGGCTTTATTTAGAATAGAAAAGAATCTGGGGATGTTTGGGGGAATATAAACATTAAAAGAGTGTGTCAGTGTTTATCGCAAAGGGGCTCAAAAGGCAGATTTTTCTAGCTCGGGACGCCACTGCTGTCTGTGGTTGTATCAGCACCCGTCAGGGTGTCCCTTTCCATGGGGCTAACTACTCCCTTCCCTCTCTTAAAAAGCAGCACGCACAGCCTATGCCGAGGAAATAAATGAAGGCTACTTGGACGGGAACGAACGCGGAACGCGAAGCCTGGCAGGGGAGCGGTGAAGGTTTGCAGGCAGCAAAAGGAAGACCTCAGATGTGCCCCGGTTGGAGGTCGCTGGCCGCAGACGCTGGAGGTGGGTAACGAGAAACGGGCATTTTATGTGCTTGATCCTGAGTTGGAAGCGGAAGCAAAACGTAGGGAAGCTGGCAGTCCTGACCTTCCTGGCCAGAGGCTGTGGCTTGGCTTCCCGGGGAAGGTTGCTGCGGTCAGAGTTCTGCTGTCATCTATGGTCTGGCATCGCCCATTGGTAGATTCAGCTTCTCAGGACCCATCCAGGAGAGCTCCAAATCCCCACTCCTCTGCATGGAGTAAAGGGCCCTTCACACGTGACTGCAAACAAGCCCTCAGGCCTTCCGTCCTGACCTCGGCTCCGCCAGCAGCCCTCTCCCCCGCAACACACACGCAGCTCCTGTTCACCTGCCTGGCCACACAGTCACCTCGCAGAGCAGAGCGGACTAGTGTGTCTTCCTCTTACCCTGCCTTCCTGCAGCCCCTCCTCGAGCCAGAACACCCTTCCACTGCTTTACACCCGTCCTTTCCCAAACTCGTTTCCTCCACTTATTTGCTTCTACCCCATACAAAATTCTTTCTTCCTTTGTGTCCCTAAACAGTTTGTAGGAACATTTATTAGGATGGGGATGGATCACATGGTGGGAAAGGCATCTGCTCCCAGGTGGTCTCCCCCACTATGCTGTGAATACCTTGAGGGAAGGTGTTATGCCTTTCTTGTGCCCTAGTACAGGACTTGGTAGGGAGGAGGCTCATAACAAAGGCTTTTTGGAAGGAAAGAAGGAAGAGAGGAAAAATCATAGGTAGGGCTGGCAGATAAAATGTAGGGTACTCAGTTAAATTTGAATTTCAGATAAACAATGAATAATTTAAAAAATATAAGCAAGTTTTAATTACCGTATTGCATTTTAAGTATAGATTTTAAAATATTGCATGAGACATATGTATTCTAAAAAAATGACTCGTGTATCTGAAATACAAATTCACCTGGGTATCCTGTATCCTTATTTGCTAAACACAATGACCCTGATCAGAAGGCAAACACCTGGTTAAAATTGACAGTGGTTTGACTCTGGGGCCAAGAGGAAATCTCCCCAGTCTACTCTTCGCTTCCCTGTTAGGCAAGAACCCTGCCCCAGGGGATGGCCCAGCTTCGCTGCTACTGTGCCCACTGATAAAATCCCAGATGGCCGTGTCCTTCCCCTGAGATCAGAAACCAGGCCGCAGGTTCCCTAGAGAATGCTTTGAAGAGTCCTAGGGGAGAAGAAGTGCATGGAAATGGTAGTGGAAAGGCAGGAGAAAGGAGCCTTAATGGTCCCTAAAAGGCAGGGAATTGCTTTTCTGAGCCACAGGCATTTCCTGCACATGGGAAATCATGCGTTAATTGTGAAAGACAAGGAGGAAGTGCCTCTTTGCAGGGAGAAGCCTTCCGTAATGAAGCATGGCGTTCAGAGAAGCTGTGCACGGCCATGTGAGAAGAAGAGACAGAACCTGGTCCGAGCTGTGCCCCGACTCTCCGTCCAGGCCCCACTTCATCCATTAAAATTGTATGTGTGTGTGTGTGTGGGGGGGGTGTGCAGTGGGTAGAATGTCGACCTTCAAAACTTGCGAATGTGAACTTATTCGCAAATGGGGTCTTTGCAGAGGTGATGAAGTTGTGGGTTTTGGGATGAGTTAACATCATCCCGAGTTGTCTGGGTAGGTGGGTCCTAAATCCCGTGACAAACATCCAGATGAGGAATGCTGAGGAGAAGACGGAGACAGGGAGGCAGAGGCCATGGGCAGGCACAAGCCAAGGAACACTGACACCAGCAGTTAGTCAAAGAAGGAGCCCCCCCACCCCCGGAGCCTCCGGAAGGAGTGCGGCCCTGCTGGCACCTCGATTTTAGACTCGTCGCCTCTGGAACTGTGAGAAATTAAATGTCTCTTGTTTTAAGCCCCCAGGTCTGCGGTGATTTGTTGCGGGAAACTAGTACAACACAGGACTAGAGTCCAGGAGCCCGGTGCACGGCCTGGGGGAGCGGGGGTCGGGGCTTGGGAATGTCCCCCCGAGGGCCACACGTTCACGTAAATTTGAAGCCTTTCTTAGTCGTTTTATGAGCAGATGGCCCGCAATCCCATAGACTTCCAATTTTATGTAAGACCAGGCCCTCCCTCCTGGATACTTTATGTTAGCCATTCAGTTCTCACTAACATTGGGCATAAGGCATTGTTTTGCATCCTAATATCATGTGCAAAGCCTCATATTTGCCTTTGACAAAGCAAATCGATGGTCTCCGAGTGGCGCACCTGACACGGTCTTCTGGGTTGTGAGAACACAGCGGAGCTCGGGTGCCAAAAAATAAGAAAGCAGCGATCCTTTCCTAGTCTTTTCCCAGTCAGCTTGGCACTAGTCACGTCCTTCAGTGGGTGTGTCAGAGGGTCCTAGGTCCCCGCAGGCACAGGTGGGTCCCCGAGAGCGCCAAATGTCAGGGCCAATGGCGGTCGCCTTGCCTATGCATCAAAGCTCAGGGGAATTGGAGGTATTACCTGTGCTCACTTAAGTGGACTTACAAATTACATGATCTAGTTTTGGCTAAACTAACCCTCCTAAAATGGAAAAGTGGTTATAATAGATTGTGGAGAGACTAAGGATTAAAGACAATACTAATAGTACAAGTTGTGGTTAACACACACACACACACACTCGCGCGAACGCTGGTGGGTAGCTCAGTTGGTTGGAGCATTATCTTGTACACCAAAAGGTCGTGCGTTCAGTCCCCAGTCGGGGCACATGTGTAGGCTGGAGGTCGGATCCCCGGTTGGGGCACGTACAGGGGACAACTGATCGATGTTTCTCGCATTGATGTTTTTGTCTCCCTCTCTCTCTCTCCCCCTTCCTCCTTTAAACTCAATAAAAACATATCCTCAGGTGAGGATTGAAAAAAAACTGCAAGAAGCAAGTAGAGCTGATGAGGCTAGCACGAACTCTATATTAGCACGTTGTGCGGTAAAAGTGAAACCTGACGGGAAGTCAGTCCCCTCGCTCCCTCCTATTAAAATTGTTATAAAGGTCCCTTCAAAGATGGATTTCCATCCACCAAAGATGGATTTGTCATTAACAACAAAACCCGCTCTGTGTGTATATTGTGCCTCGGAATATTAGTTATTAGTAGTAAAGACTCATCAAAATTAACATGTAAAATATTTTCACCTTAACTCATCTACTTAAAATTTCTATTTGATGCAACATGTATAATGTATACATATATATGCATATATTGGAGGTGCAGAATTTTAAAAAAATCAGGAATTGCTGCTATGGACTGAACTGTGCCCTCCCCTGCCCCAAATTCATATGTTGAAGCTTCAAACACCAATGTGACTATATTTGGAATTAGAGTTTTTAGGAGGTAATTAAGGGTAAGTGAGGCTCCGGAACCCGACCACGCCGGCCCGCTGATCTTGGACTCCCAGCCTCCAGAACCACGAGAAACCAGCTTCTGTTGTGTAAGCCCCGGGTCTGGGTCTGGGCTGTTCGGTTAGGGCAGCTCGAGCCGACCGGCACAGAGATGTGATCAACAACATTCGGGGGGTCCTGAATTACAGAATATGCGGTTCCCATAGGTTCTTTCTCCGATTCTTTGTCACATTATTTTTCCTCTGGAAAGTAGAACCGCCTCGGCATGGTTGCTTGTGGCAGTGATGGTCCCCGGTTGCTCTTGAGTCCCTTGTTCCATGCCCTTGGGTAGTCTGCCCCTGCACAGACTCTGGCCTTAGCCTTGTGACCTGCTTCAGCCGATAGAATGAGAGCTAATGTGTCGTAGGCAGAGGCTGGGAAAGTGCTTGTGGGTTGGCGCTTGTCTGCTGTTCCTGTGAAACCTCCCGGTGCTTAGCGAACCAGCCCACCCTAGCTCCTGGGTTTGGAGACCATGGGGAGGGTAGCTGCAGACCTCCCCGCGGAAGCCCGGACCCCGTGAAGTGACGCCGTCCTGGCCTGCCCAGCTCCGCAAACCAGAGCTGCCCAGATAACCCACAGAGCCATGAGAAAGTAGAGACATTTTATCGCTGGAAGTCACTGGTTTTGAGGTGTTTGGTCATCTGGCAGAAGCTCAGCGCTACAGCAGGGTAGGGAGATCATAGGGTCTTTCACCCAGTTCAGATAGGCTGCAGCCTAAAAACTGGGCGCTGCCCAGATGAGATGACTTTCAACGGTCCTTCCCGCTGTGTGTATGTCTCTGCACTTCCGGAGCCGAGAATGTGTCCTCACTCATGTTAGATGCTTGATGACTTTTATAGAGTGAAGGAGGCGGATCACGGTAAACAAACGCATTGAACATTTCCTAAATGTGTTCATGTGGATTCTTTTACTTACTCTTTCCCCAACACTTGAGGCAGGTACTATGATTGCCATGTCCGTGAAAGCCTTAGGTAACCAAGCCTCAGGGAGGTTGAGTAACTCGTCCCACGCCAGGTAATTGGAAACAGCCACGGAGGACATCTCCCACATGTCTGCTTCCATGGCACCCACGTAGGTACTATGCAGAACACCCATCCTAGACTGTGTCTTTTTCTGTACTGAATGGAATTCTGAGGCTGCAAGCTGGAAACGGAATTGGCAGAGTCCCTCTGTTGCTTACCTGGTCCTCAGTGCGCACACCTGGCCCCTCCAGGCGCTCAGTGGTGGATGGGGTCTGATTGCTTGGCTCTGAGCCCCAGTTTCTCATGATGGTGGCAGCTGTGGGCCTGGTGGGCCCTGCCAGATTGGGAAGAGGTCACCGACGGAGGTCGTTAGGAGGGAAAGCTACATAGCTCCCAATGCTAGTACCTGGGAGGGGAGCCCGGGTGCCACTCCAGCTTGGGCTCATTGAGAACTAATTGACTTCAATTGCCTTCTCTGGGACCCAGGTGGTGCCCATTATGTAAAGGGACAATGCCAGCTCGGGGGAGGGTCTGTGCCAGGCAGGGTCTGCAGCCCGTAGCTTTCCCTGCTGGCAGTCTGTGTGAGGCTCTCTGTTCCTCCCTCCCCCCATCCTCAGATGGACAGAAAGAGCACAGACTGGATCACCCTGGTAGGTGCTGTACACAGTCTGCTGGGGGTGGGGGGTGAGGGGCACGGGGGCGGGGGGGTGCACTTGGGCTTTGTATTTGCAGGCTCCCCCATGATGGAGCAGGTCTGGCAGCCTCTGGGAGAGGCGTGTGCTCGGAGGTTTACATGAGTTATTCTTTGAGTGTTTGCGGGGGATGATCCCCCAGTTCCCAGGGCGCCCACATTCTGTTAGGCCCCATTACTGTAAACCATTTACTGTGATTATTTTATTTGCTGATTTACTTGCTTTTTTTTTTATCACCTCACCACCTCTGGACCTCAAGCCCCATGAAGGTCAAGGCCTTTCTGTCTTTTTCTCCACGGTATCTCTAGCATAATGTCATGCGAATGGCAGATGTACAATAAAAATTTGCTAGCTGAACTCCTCAGCACAGACATTACTATTCTCACTGGACCAAACAGGAAACCGAAGTTCAGAAATGCTGGGTAACAACTTGCTCAAGGCTACACAGCTAGTGAGTCTTAGAAACCAAATTCTTACCCAGGTTCAACTGACTTTGAAATCTCCGAGGTCTTTCTCAGCGTGAGGCAGATACCCCTGAGGCAGGAGAGATGATTTTAGGAGTGCACGGACACAGGTAAAGCATGTCAAATCATAATGTGAAAGTCATTTCCTTTCCACTCATCTTTCAATCCTGACTATCTCAAGAAAATAATTTTTCCAAAGAAAAGCAGACCCTCAAGCTCAGCATTGGACTACCAGCGTGAGGTTTGGCTGTGACAGGCAGAAAGCTTGGCGACATTGGCTGAACAAGATCAGGCGCATCTCTCTCTCTCACGCAATGAACCGGAGGCAGACACCCCAGGGTTGGAAAGGCAGTTCTGTGACTGTCAGGAGCCCATGCTCCTTCTAAGTTGTTGCTCGGGCACCTACATCATGTAGAGTCTACTTTACAGCCCAAGACAGTCGCCGCAGCTTCAGCGGTCAAGTCCACCATGCCCACTTTCTAGCCATCAGAAGGGACCATCCTGCCCCTTTCCTTAAGGGCCGCTTCCTGGAAGTCAGTTTCTATTCCTTCAGCCACTGGAGAAGTAAACGAAGGAAGGTGGGCATGGAGGAACTAGTGATTTTATTTTTATTGCTCTGTTAGAAGCCTGGGCTCATTGCCCTTGGCAGAGCCTTCAAGCCTGGAAGCTTTGATCAGAAGATCACCAAGTGCTTGGTTGTAGGACAGGCTGGGAAGTGGGACTTGCCCTCTGGCCCGAGGCTGATGAGGACAAGGGGTCCCTCTGTACTGTGTGTGGGAGGCTGTGAGGAGCAATTTCTCTTCTTTCCCAAGGTGTGTATGTGAGAGGGAGGGGCTGCTGCTCTGTGCTGCCTGCCTCATTGTGCCACGAAGCCCGGTGACGAGGAAAGATTGCCAGAGAAGCCCTTGTAGGGAGGGGTTGGGTGGCCACAGGAGGGGAGCCGGGGAGCCCGATGAGAAGGCACTCAGCCTGGACGTGCTGGTCACCAGATGAGCCCCAGTGAGCCGGGGAGAAGGGGGGCTAGGGAGACAGGGCAGGGCTAGGGCAGGCACCTGTCTATACACATGTGCCCTGAACACCCACTTGTGTGGCTTTCTCAGGCCTCCAGGGGACATGGTGGGAGGTGGCTGCCTTCTGGCAAAAGGATCAGTGAGAGTAACTGCCAGGGGGCAGCGTAGGTACGCGGTGGCATGGAACCAGGTTGTGGCCCCTTGGATCCAGGGACCTCAGGCCTGCACCCCTGAGGAGCTAGCCTCTAGAAGCCTCCCTAGGAAGGATCAGCCAGACCAGCAGCACCTACCAACCTAGAGAGGACTGCCACGCTCCAGCTGCCCCGGGAGGCCTCTGCCCTCTCCCAGGAGTTGCTGGCTCCCGGCCCTCAAAACCCCTGACAAACTGGAGAAGGGAAGGATGTTCTTAAAGGCAGACCAAGCTCCCCTTCTCTCTCAGGTGCAGGTGGAGGGAGGAGGTGGAAAACAGGCTGCCTGTCCTCACTCGGGTCCCCAGAGCCACAAGCCTGATTGTGATGGGGAAGGAATGACCTTGGAGTCAGATAAGAGATTAGAGCTCTACATCAGACTGGGCTGAGTTTTAATAAGGAAAGGGATCCAAGAGCTCTGGAACCTGCCCAAGGCCTGGCTAAGGGATGGGGAGGGAGACCGAACAGAGAGGCTGCTTCATTCTTTCATTCCCCGCATATACTTACCACCTACTCTGCACTAGGTACTGCTGGGGCGTGGCGTGGGGGGCGGGGGGCAGATGATGGACGGGGACCAGAGGTGGGTTGTGAAAGGTGTTATGAGAGACCAGGAAGCAGGTGGAGGGAGACATCTGTGGAGGGGACCTTGAGTAAGGGCTTAAACTGTAGAGAAAGGGACTCTGACTGCAGGGGGGTGACTGTGTTAGATGGAGATGGGCATTTTATCCCTATTTCCTCCTGAAGGTGGCCTAGCCAGGCTGGGGGCTTTCCCTGAGGGGGTCAGATCCAGCTGATTGTTAGAATCTCAGGTTTCCAAGCCCAACCCTGGGATTCCGCTCTAGTTGCACAGGGGGAGGGGCCAGGGGCCTTTCCCAAAGCTCCTTATCTGCTCTCTGTCCTCTGAAGGTCCGAGGACCAGATTCACCGGTCACATCTGCTGTTCCCCAGGCAGAGTGGGCCAGGCAGGGAGGTAGACCCAGAAGAATCGAGAGCTCTCACTGTGCAGCCGGAACCCTACTACGTGCTCTGCTTGCATTATTTTTTAAAAATACATATATATGATATTTGTGAGAACATGGAGATAGGCACTCTCATTCTACCCATTTTGTAGATGAGGAAATCGAAGCTCAGAGATATGAAATCACTTGCTTGAGGTCACAGAATGACACGTGGGGGAGCCAGGTTCTGTCCCCGGTATGAAACTCTGGCCCCGCCTTCTTGGTGCAGAGATAAGATCAACGCTTCCTAAAAAGGGAACCCGCCCTGACAGGCAATAAATCCAGGTGGCAGATGTGGGTGGAGCATGGGCAACCGTAGATTTCAGAGGCGGAAGAAGGCAGGGAGGTCTGGATACTCAGGAGTAAGGGCTGGGCCATCTCCAGTGGGGAGCCAAGCCTGGGAGAGGAGGAGCAAGCTGAAGATGGGGTCTGTGGTGTAGAGTGTGGCCCAGGGGCCCACAGAGAAGCAGAGACTGAGGCCACAGGGGCCCTGGGTAGGAGGTGGCGGAACGGAAGGAATTGCTGAGGCTCCTTGTGGGGATCTGGCCCCTCTTCCCAGCACAGAGGGGCATCAGCAGAGCCTGGGGGCCGGAGTTTGCCTGGAAACAAATACCAGACAAAGCAAGACTGGAGATCTTGTGTTTGACATGCTTAAAAATAGTAACTCAGTGCAACACTGAGTTAGAAAAAGTCCTCTTCCGCATCTGTGTGATGTCCCCACTGACCAGGCCCCAGGGACCTAAAAAAAAAAGTTCCCTCTTTCCCGCACCCCACCCCCGCTTTGCTGTGTCTCTGATCTTTTGCATGAGCTTGAATATACTGTTTTGTCTCTAGAGTCTGTGAGAACTCAGTAGCCTTATAATAAACGCTTCTTTTGCTTCAGCTAGTGTGAGTGGATTCTGATCCCTGCAGTCAGCCTATCCCTGTCTAGAACGGAAATGATGAATCTGGTTTCTGATACAGGCCAGCTGAGGTGTGGGGGTGCATCATGCAGGTGGAACGCTACTAGGAAGCTGGAAGTTAAAAGATGGGGCTTGATTGATGTGCTCGCTGAGATTATGCCAGCTGTTGTGATAGATAAACCCTGAAACCTTAGTGGCTTAACACAATAGAAGTTCATTTCTTATATACACCATGGCATGTGGGGGTTCCTGGTCAGGCAGCCTGCAACAGGGACCCAGCTCCCTCCATCTGGCGGCTCCTCCCTCCCCTACAGCCCTGGGGTCCCTCGTGCCCGGCCACAAGGGGTCAGGACTGTGGGAAAGCACTCCTGCCCAGACGAGACCAAGGTTTCTTCCACTCACTTGCCTTGGTGAGAATGAGTTTCAGTCACCAAACTGTACAGAATTTTGTTTCGAATAATAAAAATGTTTTGGAACCTGATATAGGGATGGTCACACATCACTGTGAATGTACTAAATGCCACTGAGTGATACACTTTAAAGTGTTAATTTTATGTTATGTGAATTTCATCTCAATCAAAAAAAAAAATTCGAGTGGCCCGGGAAATGGTGGTCCCAGCTGCTGCTCCCTAGTGATGACCAAACACTCCAGCAGGGGGTCATAAATCCTTGGTGACAAGCAAAATATCTGTGTGTACCTCTCCTCCCTCTCTCAGAACACACTCATCTCCTCCACAAGGGGCACAGTCCAGAGACCTCTCAGGCCCTCGGACCCCGCTCAAAGCTTCTCCCTGAGTGTAGTCTTCTCCCGAGTTTGGCCGTGGCTTCGCTTGCTTTGGTGACGTATAAGTAAAAGGACAAGTTATCTAAATCCCCCCACCGCCAAACTCAACACACAGAGGAGGAGCAGAAACAGCCTGAGCACAGTACATACTTGTAGTCAGGAAGGGGAAGAAGGACAGACAGAAGCATCCCTGGCACCTGGCAATTGTGAGCTCCTGCTGGGTGGGCAGCGAGGAGGTGGAGCCCTGGGTGGTTGTGGAGGACAGCTCCTGGTGCATGGTTCTTTGTGGGCCTGACTCCGCCCTCCGGGAGCTCTCTCCTTGACCATCATCTGTTGGGCTGCATCTAAAGCAAACGGGAAATATGCCCTACTTGCAGGCTGTACGTCTTGCACAAGCTGACTTCCTGCCTGTGCAATCTTGGGGCCCCAAGGGCTGTTTAATGCTTAAACAGTGAAAATCTTTGCTAGTTAGGGCTCGTCATTTCTTTGGCAATAAGATGCCCTAAAATTGTAGTAGGCACACAAAAAAAATGCATTGTGTATGCTTTTAATTATATGATGTTCAAGAACAGGCAAAACGAATCCAGGATGACACTGTGTTTGATTTGGTTTCTACAGGCAAGAAGATGGAGACACAGAGGGGCTAAGTGACTTGCCTGAAGTTACACAGCCAATTTGAGCAGAGATGGGACCAATGTCCAGATCTCCAAATTTAGGGCCCAGGGAGCTGCCTTTCATATTTGGCTCTCATGGGGAGCGAACAGATACAGCAGTTTCCAAATGCAGCTTTTTTCCTTTGGTGCTTTTAATGAGCATATATGAAGTACGTTGCCAGTCTAATTCAATTATAATTAGGTAACCGGAATGCTGATTGTGTTGTAAATTTAGATTAAAGAGCTGTTGTGTTCAATTAGGTTTGATTGTAGAGTGCTTTGACGCTTTTTCTGACCTCAAGGGAAGTTTATGATAAAACTTTCCGCTTATTCACTTGCATTTTGCCCACAGGTCTGGGGTGTTAGTAACTAAAGTTCTCAGGGTACCCCCACTCTGGTGCAGATGGGGACCTTATCATACCACCGTTGGTGGTAAGGGCCACCAGACGCTGCTGGGGTGCTGTAGCAGGGTGCTTTCAGCTGCACGTAATAGAGGGTACCATTGAAGAAGGCTGGAGCATCAAAGAGACTTCAAGTCCTACACAACTGGAAATACGGAGACAAGGCAGTTCCAGCGTTGGTTAACTTGACTTTCCAAACTTCCTTGAGGACCCAGGCTCATTCGTTTTCCTGCTCTACCAATCTGAGCACGTTGGCTTCTGACCTCATACTTCTGACTGAGTGGATGCAGGAGGGTTGCCGCAGACCCAAGCTTTCCCGTGTCTTCAAGAGGGGACATTCTTCCCCGTACCCATGGAGCCTCCCGTGGACATCTCAGGACTCCTTAGCTGGGCTTCCGGCACAGACCCATTCCCAAGTCAACCACTGTTCCTAAGGAATCTCTGTTGGCTTGGGAAAATCACGATTCATCCGGTAGAATCTTTCCCAGAGCCCATGGCTGCCTGATGCCTGCCAGCATTGAGTAGACGCTGTGGGGACAAGGAGAGGCTCTTGGTCAGGCTATCAATGGTTCGTGCCTGGAGCCCGTGTGGACACGACCCAGGCAGGTCTGGCTGAGCCCAGCCCGGTCTGCAGTATCATGACCAAAGGAATCCAGCGGCACGATTGCTTCTCCACTCCCCGTCAAACACCTGCCATCTCTGTGTTCCTGGGGGCTAAGCTTTTGCATTGTTTGTAGGAGCTGTTGGCAGTGTAAGGCACAGGTGAGCAGGGGAAAGGAAGGGAAAAGAGACGACCTTTCAGAACATGATGAAGAAGGCAAGCTGACTGGAAGATGAGAGAGAAGTGCATTTGGCTGTGGGAGAGGCCAAGCTGCCCGTCATCTCTGGAGAATATTGAGAGATCACCTTGGAAAGGAAGAGGGAAGGGGACAGGCCCTCAGCATCTCAGGATGACTGCTCCCAACAGCCCCCCGAGATGGGTGTCATCTGACCCAAACTCTACTGCCTTGCTGTGCAAAGCTGCCAAAGTGATCTCCTGCTCAAAGTGATCAAAATGATTGCCAAATCATTATCCAAAGTGATCTCCTGCTCCCCTCTGCCGCCCTGCGTGACCCACTTCCAGACAATGGGGTGTGGTGCCCATGTGGGCCACAGTTCAGGGCTCCTCACCCCTGGCCTTGGGAATTTCTTTCAGCTCTTTTAGCCTCAGCTTCCTCATCTGTAAAACTCGCACTCATAGGGTTCTTGTGCGGGTTAAGTGAGATAATCCTTAGGAAATGCTTAGCACAGTGTCTAGCACGTAGTTAACAGGCAATGAATATTTGCTATTTTTATCACTACTATTAGCAACCTTATTATTGCTGATATTATCATTACTCATGGTATTCTTGGCCACGCGGAAATGCTGGCTAAGGCTGTGGCTCCGCAAGCCCCAGACTCCTTCTCACGACTCGTTTGACGGGTGGTTCTGAGTCTGGAGGAAACACCGCACACGCCAGACGGGAAAAGCTCCTGGGAGGGCCTGGCACACAGTGAGCGCGTGGCCGATAGAATGATTAGCCGGCGCAGTGGCCTTCCCGTTTTCCCTCTGGTCACCCTGGCGACCCTGTGCTCCAGGAGAGAAGGCTCCATTTTGAATCTCTGCACGGGCAGCCTCTGCTTCCTTAAAAACACGTTCCTCAAAACACCGGGACAGCTGAGTGCGGGGAAGGCGAACGAGGGGTCCCCATAGTTACAAAAGGCTGTTCCCTTCCCAGAAAGCTGAAACTATTATAAAATTCTCGATCACAGTTGTTCTTTTTGACAGTCCTTGATAGTATGTTCTTGCCTTTTGAACTCAATTTTTTTCTTTTCTTTTGCAATTCAACACACAAGTAACTGACTAAAGTCTAGGGAATGGCTGATAGAGATTGGAGTTTTTTTTTGCAGTGTTCTTAATGGTTTCCACCTGTGTCTGATGGGATTAACTTGACAGCTTTTTAAAATCACTGGTATCAGTGCATCCGGTTTTCCATTTTCTACTCATATTTACAAAACAAGGCAGAAACATGCAATTTTCATAAACATATACTGTGTCCAGGTAGTGAAAGGGACCTGCCAAAATCGACCTGTTGGCTGGAGAGAGGCCTCCCTGTGCCAGAGCTGGAAACGTTTGGGTTTAGAGTGTGAAAGGCAGTTCTGTGTATAATGTATGCAAATGTCAATTGTGTGTGAAACAAGGAGTGTGTTTCTGCCCCTTCTCAAATGTGACAAGATAGATACCACCTCCTCCCAGATGATTGGTGTGGCCTTTAAGAGGCTCTGGCCTCGGCCCAGGGCTAATCCATTGAGAGCGTTGGCCTCAAGCTCATGAAGCATCTTGGTCCAACCACCTGGCACGCCAATGAGAATTTCCTGGATTGATTGGCCATGAAGAACCAGGTGTTTCGTGCTCGCTGCTGCCAACTGCGGACATGCCCGCGGCGCCTGGCAGTGCCGGCTGATGGCAGGCGGCCTGAATTTAAATCTCAGGAAGGGCTTCACTCTCAGCTGCATTAGGCCCAGGTGCTCCCTTGCCCTACAACTCCCTCGGGACTGGATGCACTGGCTCATCCAATGTCGTTTTATCGCCCAAAATGCAAACCGTTACTTTTAATGAACTGAGTTCTCATCTCTCAACTTCACTGTAATCTCCCCTGGCACAATCCTCCGCCCCTTCATTCCTTTACAGTCCCTTCTGCAGTACCTTCTAGAACACACGCTCTTTGGTCAGCACACTCTTATTTCTATTGTTTCTTCAGATATTTCCTCCAAGTCTTTGCCTTAACCCAAACTTGGCTGTGCCCCCGGGAGCATAGCTTCCCTGCGACCTCTCGAGGTGACACCTATGTCTCATACCCTGTCTTTCTGCAACGGGGAGGCGGTCTTGGTGTTCTCCTTGCTCCATTCTGTTCCTTTCCCCCGTGTGAGCTCCACTGGGGCTCACACCATCGGGTTTTTCCAGCCCCCTCCTCATAGTGACCACCTCCTGGTTGTCACTGCCTTCTTACTTTCCTTTCTGGGTAACCTTTATCTTTACGTCAACTCCTGGCATCATTCCCACAAGAAAAACTTCAACATCCTCATGGATGGCCCTTCAGTGCTCTGAACTCCGTGTCTCTGTCTCCTCACCAGGCCCAATTCTCATATTTCTAGCAAGATACAAAGGGAGGTTCATCTGTATGTCCAAATATTTAAATGCTATACATCCACCTAAGAAACTACTAAATAATGCATGTACTCTTCCACTTTCTTGGTAAATATGCCTTTATATGATGACAAAAAACACGTAAAGTTAGGGTAGCATATCAGAGATGACTGAATTTAACTGTTTGTGTGCATGTGTGTCTGGGTGCTCTTTCCATGGGCTTATTATTACGATGGGTAACAAAATAAAGTCATACATAATTCATAAATTATATGTGTGCTAAAAAAGTTAATTTTAAGAGATTCATTGACATAAATTACTAATTATGTTAATATAATCAAGATTTTCACATAATTTGTGTTCTTTTGAGAGCAACGACTAATTAGAGAAACTTCTGGGGACGCTGTAGTTCTCAGGGTGTTTTCCCTTAATTTCCAAATGGAGAGACTGGTTGAGGTGGAAGCAACTGAGACCATCAATTAAATTCCTAAAGCAATACTTAGATTTGAACCGTGAATTTAACATATCATGTTCACGTGATCATGATATGAGTTTACATGGCATGTTTAATATGTAACATTTAGAGGGGCTTAGGTTGTATATCAATCAAGTATTGATATCGATCGATTGTCTGTGACAATCAATTGTCATAGACAATAGCATAGAATATTTTAATTTCATTATATGATTTCCTATCACCAATATAACTGTCTCTTAAAAGCAATATTAAGATCTATATGGTATTTTAAAGCATTTTTTTTCAAATCCTTCAATGCTGGGATATAATAAGAAAATTGACAACTGCAACATGCTCTTCATTAATTACATCTTTCACCAGATTATATTTTCATGTATGCTGGCCACAGATGGTCTCTATAGAAATTAGTTTTGAGAAATTTTGTATGAGTCTTTTTTGTAGTCATGCAAACATTTTTGTTTCCTTTAAACTTTAACTATTAAAAAAGTAATGCTTTAAAAAGTGAAGTAGAAAAACTTAACTCTATATGGTTTTATTTTGGAAGCAACAGTTCACACCAAATATCTGTGGATAGTGCAAACATAAAAGTAATTCCATTTTCCACCAATGACTACAATTCACTATATCTGAGGATCTTCTAATGTTTCACTTAACTCTTCAAGTGCATTTCATCTTTCTTGTTTGAATTAAATCAAATTCCTTTAACACAGAGTAGCTCCAAGACCACGAATTGGAACATGCAAATGGACACTTGGCAACAGCTGGGAAATGAGACTTTGTCATGCAAGCATCTAGTGCATTAATGCCAAAGTGGAAAGGGTTTCAGAAGTTAACTAATGTGTTTTCTCCTTCAGTTAAGTGCTTCTGTCGCCCCGAATCCTCCCTGCACTTTGATATGCCACTGTCTTGCGTGTGGGTGGTAGATACCACCCGGAAACCTTGAAGGCATCCAGAAGTGTTTCCTTGTGGTTTGAGGACCTGGGGTGCTAATTCAAACCTTCTGCCTCTTGGTGATGACCCGTCCTGTGGTTTCCTGATTAAGGACAGTTGTCCTTGCACCCATTCTTCAACCCCACGGAGGCTTCTCACTCATAAACAACTCTACCTTTTCTTTAGCCACCGGGCCTCTCTGCCTTTATTTTCCTACCCAG
>CM052542.1:149062034-149124582 GCA_028533065.1 Trachops cirrhosus | reverse complement strand
AAGGGCCAGGTCCCCGGTTGGGGTGTGCGTATATTGTCGTTTCTCTCCTTCTCCCTCCCGTGCCCTCTCTCTAAAAATAAATAAAATCTTTAAAAACTTTTTTTAAAAATTAAGGATTTTTTATTCTGCAAAAGACCCATGGAAGAAGGAGAGAACATAGTAGCAATGCCTAAAATTAACAGGGGAATCAATAAAAAGAGGGGCTTGACCCCTGTGGAAAAATAGGCAAAGGATATTAATAAGTAGATTACAGAATAGGGCATCCTAACAAGCATAGAGGTGTTTGAAATTATTAAACAACTAGGTATTGCAATGGCAAATTACAGTAACGCACGTCTTTTTTCATTTATTAGGTTTGGCAAAAATAAGAAAGCAGCCTAATAAGCACCAAGTGTGGGTGGGGATGTGGGGACAGAGGAATTGCCGGCAGGACAGCCAGTGTAGTGGCCTGGAGGTGCTGAGGTGGCCAGAGTCGCGGTGGACCAGATAATGAAAAGAGCTGGCTGCAGCGGGGAGCTGTGACGTTGAGAGGGTATTTCTGGGCTGGCAGATGAAAACAGCTTCTGCTGGTCTGTTTTGGAATAGATCAGGGGGAAAAGACCTCTTTTTTTTTTTTTTTTTTTTTTTAGCTCGATGGATGCATTTTAGGTGCTAGATACTGTGTTGGTTTGTCCCTGTAAAGAGACCATGTCTGGAACAGCAACTACAATTGTAGTCACCGCTTGAGTTGATTTACTATAAGCTGTGTTCTTTAAGACCCAGCTTCTCTGCACTGGCCAAGTTGGCTGGTGGAATCAGAGCGTCATAACAATCACCTTCCCTGAGTCTCGCAAGCCTTTGAAAGATGGTTCCTCTGCAGGGTCCACAGGCACGTGCTTTGGGTTTATTAACTTGGAAGGAAGGGGCACGTCAGGGGATTCACTTGGCCCTTCCTGCACTGCTAGCCCTTGCTGTATGGTTCGGGGAACCCCTCATGGTGCGCTCAGGAACTCAGGAACTACAGGGTGGGTCCGTGGATCCACTGGACCCACAGCGAGATGGATCGGGGCCGAGTCACCATTCATCAGTGTGACATCCCTGCTGATCTGACTGCTTTACCACAGTGACATTCTGGTCCCTGAGGGTTAAAGCCAGTGTTGAGTAACCCGTGAAGAGACCAAGTGAGTCTGTTCCCCGAATGTGCTGTCTCTTTGATACATGGCTGCATGTTCTGTTGGAGGAGGCCCGGAGGAAGACTTTAAGTCACGTGCTCTTGATGTGATTCGTTAGGGTCTTTCCTCGTGGAGCCCACCCTCTCCTGTACTCCAGGGACTCTGTCTGTCGACAGGCTCAGCCTGGGTGTTAAGTGAGATGCCATAACTCTCCGTCGTGGTCAGTTAAGTGAGGCCTCTGTTAGATACACCTAGAGTTTTTTTCTTTTTTCTACGCATTGTACATGTCAAATAGTACCTTAGTGTGTAGTGTCCATCTCTTTCCTAAGGACACCATGGCTTGCTGCCACCAGAGATCTAAGCCATTCCGATCACCAGTCTGGTCCTGCCGCCTATTGCCACAGTCACACCCCTTTTATATCTGAGGAGTAAGGATTTCTACTTACCCTTTATCACTCTGGGCGTCTTATTATCCCATTGAAATCAGGGAGCCCCTTTACTGGCAGCACTGGCCACCTTTGACCCCGAACTACAAAGGACAGCCGCGCAGCATTTTTCCGGGATGTTAGTGTAGCCTTCACCGGTGTGCTTTTCGGTTCCTTAGACAGTTGGAGAGTGTGTGTGAGTGGGCTGGGTGTGGTAACACCAGCATTCCTCCTGCCATCGTAAGTCTGGGTTCATTGCCCTAGTAAGGAATTTCTAGTGTCCTGACTTTTCCCCTCTCATTCTTCCTCATTCTTTGTCCCTGCCTCCTCCTCTTCCTCCTCCTCCATTTTCATCTTTCTCCTACACCTTTTCTCTTCTCCCTCCCTCATTTGTATTCGTTAAAGTGTACTTATTTTAGGCATGTAGTTTGATGAATTTTGACCTGTGTGGCTGTTTGACCTGGGATTTGGGCAAGCTGCTAAAAGCCAGCCCCGTTGCTGTTGCTGCTGGGTGCTGGCAGAAGCCGGGCCTAACAAATCGTATGAGAAATCAGCATATTTGCTGAGGTTCTCCGTCCTCCCAAGTCCACCAGGGTCACAGTGTGGCCGAGAAGGGTGTTCCCTCAATGGATTTGTGTTGCAACTGAAGAATGTTGAACTTGGGGGTCCATTGCCTTTATAGAAAGCGGCAAGCAAGCCTGCTCTTTGTCCAGGACAAGACATTACCTCATCTTTGAAGGTCACCAGCTGTGCCCCAGGTTCAAGAGCAGTTGGTGTGGGCCTTGCAGACTTGGCACACTCAACAAGACGTGTAGGAGTGTGAGAGGCCGGAGGAGGACTGTCTCTCCAGCTGTAACCACCGCGACAGTCAGGAGCTGGGACCTTTCCACCACTGCAACACTTCCTCAGCTTCTTCGCGGTCGGCGCCCTGCCCCCGGGCACGGGTGTCCACTGATCTCTGTCGCCGATACGGTCTGTGTTATTTCATGCTCGGCTTCTGTCCTGCACTCTGATTTTGGGATTTGTTCTTGTTCTTGCAAGTTACTACTTTTTATGGGTGACGACTATTTTTTTTGAAGGATATACTGAACATTGTTTACGTACTCATCTGTTGATAATCACTTGGGTTGTCTCCGTTTTGGGTTATTGCTAATGAAGCTGCTGTGAACAACCGTGTAGAAGGTTGTGTGTGGACATAGGTTTCCATATAGACACATACAAGAGGAATAGCCTGGTCATGTCTTAACTGCACGTTTAGCCCAGCAGAGAACCCGCTAGGCTGTTTTCCAAAGTGATGAACCGTTTGCATTCCCGCAAGCAGTGTACGAGAGTTCCCGTTGCTCCTCATCGTACTGGCCCGGGTTCCCAAACGTTTTAGCCTTTCTGAGTGGTTTGTATCTCACTGTGGGGTTGTGTTTGTTTGTTTGTTTGTTTGTTTGCATTTCCCTTTTACATGTGCTGTTGGCCTTCTCAACCCTGTGCCGACAAGAACGAAGAGGTTGTTTTATGGTGGTCATGGGTGCTTTTTGATCATTAAGCTAACGGTTTCCTTAAAGCTTTCATCTGCTGTCCGAACGAGACAGCCCACTCCGTGGTCCTCGTATTTCTCATTCCCATCACAATGGCCAAAGCAGTCTACCAGGTTTTTTTCTTCAAGAAGAACTTGATTTCAGGTACCTACAAGTGACCATTTAAATTACACTTTGCTGCTGCTTGCTGTATACTATTAGTGTTATGGTATCGCATGGTAGCAATATTATTACTACCTTGAACTCCAGCATGATTGGATGACCAAAAATAGCTTCCTATCTTTTTTTTTAGTGCTCACCCAAGGATATGTTTACTGATTTTAGAGAGAGTGGAAGAGGGAGAGAGCGAGAGAGAGAAAGAGAAAGATCTGTTGGTTGCCTCCCATATGCACCCTAACCAGGGATTGAACCCATAGCCTAGGTATGTGCCCTGACCAGGAATTGAACCTGCAGCCTTTTGGTGTGTGGGATGACGCTGCAATCGAATGAGCCACCCAGCCAGGGCAAAGATTACTGTTATATGTCTTGGCAGACAAGCTGGCCTTTCATCTTTCTTCTGTCTTCTGTGGACACTCGGTTATTAGCCTGTGTGGATGGAGCCGTGGAGATCTGTGATTTGCCATTGCAGGTATGCCGACTGGACATCGGAACGGCGTTTTATTCAGCAAGTACTTATTCTGTATGTCACGGTAATAAACGTAGCCTCTGGTGGTGAATGAAACATAGTTTAGTAGGGTTCGAGACGATGGACAGATAATTAGGATTAAGTGGTCAAGTTATGTACGTACAGGGTAGTGTAGAGGAAACAGAACCTTTCACAAGTGAGAAGGCGCTTGTCAGGAGGACTGAAGGTGACTCGAGACTTCTTGCAGAGGCCGGCTGTGCTTAAGACACATAGTTGAAGTTAGTGCAGGAACACAGGGCGTGAGGCACAGGGAGTGTGGCACAATTGACCCCGAGTAGATGGAAGCATCGAGAGAGCGGCATGCGCTCGCTCCTCGTTAGAGGTGGGGTTTTCTATGGCAGGAGCCACTGAAGGGTGTTCAGGGAGTCAGCGTGGTGAAGTTTGCGTTACTGTGTTAGTGTAGAGGAGAAAGGAGAGAGACTGGAGGCCGGAAGACTGGTTATGGGTTGTAATTATGCTCTCGACAAGAGATGGACGCTTGAGCAAAATATAGCATTGGAAGAGAGGTTGTTTCAGATTTTGGGGATGTTTGGGGACTGGATTCTAAAAAGGTTGGGGGTCAGGGAGGGAGGATGAAGGTCCCAGGACTGCTGGTTTGGGTGATGGGGAGCTGCCCGTGCCTTTGCCCGGGATGTGGGAGGAGTACAGGTGGATGTGTCTCTAAAAGGTGCCTGCGGACTGTTTGGGGAGAGGGGTCTCGTAGGTAATCGGTCATTCAGAGCTTTCTCATTCCTGCATCTTGGAATATTGGAAATACTGCGATGAAAATTTAATTTCACTAGACTTACATTTTCATTTCTGAGGAGTTAAGATTCAGCAAACTCTTTGGCCTTAAAATAAAACTTAATACTCTTATTAAAATACAGATTCATAATTTAGAAACTCAAACTGTGAAAAGACATACAATTAAAATCAGTGGTTCCCTCCCCTTTCCCATTCCTGGCCTGTTACCCAGAGTCAGTGCTTTTACTGCATTTAGCCGTTTCCTTTGAAATTTATCCACATGTTTCAATCTGTTAATATTGTTATTGCTTCATTTTTCACTTTTATGTTGCCTATTGACTTCCCACTACGGTGAGAATGTAGTTTTCTCTCTCTACACACCTCATCTCTTCAATTCTCTTAATACCACAGTTTCTGCTTCAGTCAATAAACCATATTTACATTATGGCTATGCAAATATTTACTCAAGGGCCAGGAGTATACTCAGATTACATTTTCTTTCTCATAGAAAGAACTTTGTTTTGTTTATACTTGCATAATTTTTGTTAAAAGGTTTGCAGCAGCTTCACCATGCACCTGTCACCGGTGTTTTTACACTGCTTGGTTGACCAGTGCTTTCTTCTGTCTGCCGGTGGAGCTGTCGGTCTTCCTGTTCCTATCTGTTCCTTAGGGTCTGTCTGTGCACAGCTGCCGCTCAGGGACGTCCCAGGTAGTTACTCGATGTCTTCCTTTTTGTGGGTGTGTTCCGTGTGTGTGCATGCGTGTGTGTGCGTGTGTGTGCGTGTTGTGTTTAGAACGTGTCTTCTAGGAGCCTCCTGAGAAAATGTGTGGATAATAGTTTGCATATATAGTAATGCTGCTTTCACACTTGATTGACAGTTGGGGTATAAAAATCGTAACGGAACACTTTTCTTCCTGGACTTTCAGAGTGTTGCTTTACTGACTCTGAGTGTGCAGTATTAGAGTGGAGAATCCAGGTGCCATTTTGATTTCTCTTCTTTTGTATGTGACTTTTTTCCTTGAACATTTCTGGGATTTTTTATATATGTTGATATTTTTCTCCTTTTACTACATTTTCTCTGTTTTCCCTTTTCTCTGGAATTACTGTTAGTCAGATGTTGAATTTCCTGTTTTGATTCTCTAAGCCTGTTAACTAGTTTTTATCCTGTTCTGGGAGAGGTTTTTTTTTTTTGATGTATTCTTTCTTCTGTTGGACTTTTACAAATGACTCGTTAGTTTTAATCTGAAGAGCATTTGGATTGCTTTTAACAGGGCGTTGTTTTAATTTTCTCATGCCTCTCTGAGGATAGTCATGACAGGGTTTTAAAAAAGTTTTCTTTTATTCTCTTAATTGTCTTTGATTTTATGTTATCAGTTTTTGTTTGTTTGGGTCTCTCAGTCCGAGACTTTGTAATCTCGGTGATCTTTAGCTCTCTTCTCGTATTTAAAACGGAAACAGGCCACTTGGTAGTTCTGTGTTGGCGGGGGCCTTTCCAAGTGGAAGTGGGGGCTCCTCTTCCGGCCCCTTGGATGCAGAGCTGCTGTTCTGCAGAGGAAGTGCCATGTGCTAGTATGTGAATGAATGCCTTTTCTCTGGGACTTTTCCGTTTCACTCGGGAAGGATCTTCCAGTTGAAGGGAGAATGATAGGAGTGGGTAGATGGAGCACGGAAAAAAGAACATTTCTCCGGGCTGATGGCATTCTAGAATTAAAGAGAAGAGCAGGGTTAGATATTTAAGCATTTCTGATATCGACTGTTGCTTTTACTTGAAACACACGAGCCCTGTGCTTCATACACACACACACACACACACACACACACACACACCCTGCACCTGCACCTACACCTACCATGAAGCTGTCTTAGAGTCCTAAGCTTTTGTCTTTCAGTCTTCGGGCAGAATAACGCTTCTCTTTTTTGCTGTTTAGTCTTCCAGCCAGTCTTCACCTCCCACCCCCCGCCCTGGCCTCTAGCCCACGTTCCTGTGTCCTGCCCTCAACTCCTGAACTTCTCAGAGGCCTGCAGGGCACCCCGATTAGCGCCCCTAGCGGTGTTTCCACCTCGGCACACTGCCTCGGGCTGCTGCTCTGGACTTCCCTGGTCTTCCTGCAGTGGAAGGATGAACATCTTTTTATACTTCGCAGGGAATCACAGAATTTTAGAACTACGGCAGACCTGCAGTTAGCGTGGCTTACACCTATGTAATCTCACTTGAGCAGGTACTTTCTATCGGAATGTCGTGAAGTTTTGGATTAGTCGGAGTTGGAGCCCTAATGGACATCTGCATAGCTGTTGACCTTTTCATGTACATGCTATCATAGCATCTTAGTCTTGGAAACTGTTCGCAGGCTCAGGTGTGACATTGGGATTGTAAGGGTTGTGCGTTAACTCTTCTAAAGAATGTGAGTTGCACCGTCGCTGATAGGCCGCTGCAGCTAGATTTCAGTTTTTTAAGATAGTGTGGTGAAGGAAGTTTCTACCACTCTATTACATTTTCTCAAATTGAGAGATGTGTGGATTTCTACGCAGTAAAAGAGACAACTAAAGCATGCAACTTTTTAAAAGGTTTTCGCCTACTTGAGAAGCAAATAGGCTTCATTAGGATTAACATTAGCTACTCTCTTCTAGTGGAAAATCAAAATATACCTGAGTAGGTGGTGCAGGGTGTTTTTCAATTTTTTATTTTTTTGGTCTCCTAATAAGGAAAAGGATAGTTAAAGTATTTGAATAAATATTTGACTTTTTCTTTAAAAAAATATGGGCAGTTCTTTTAGGAGCAAGTAAGTAATACTATCTCCTTTGCTAGTATCAAGTTATTTTACTTTTGAGAAAAATAAGTAACTGGGATTTTCTTTTTTGTTTTCTAAGTAAAGATGAAAAAAATCCCATTGACTTCTTATACTCTCATACCTTGTTCTGATTCTGATCCTCCTCTCCCTCTCTGACCAGTCCTTTTCTTTTTTTTTTTAAATTTATTTTTATTTTTTATCTTTAGAGGTGAAGGGAAGGAGAGAGGGAGAGAAATATCAATGTGTGGTTGCTTCTCATGCATCCCCAGCTGGGAACTGGCCTGCAACCCAGGCATGTGCCCTGACTGGGAATCGAACCTTGATTCTTTGGTTTGCAGGCCTGTGCTCAATCCACTGAGCTACACCAGCCAGGGCTGACCAGTCCTTTTCTTTATTCCCAACGGACATTTAAAAAAACGTCCATCTGTTGGCTTTGTTTTTGGTCTTCGGCTTCTCTCTACCTGCTCCTGGAAAGATTCCAGTCACCCCCTTGTGTGTGAGGAAGAGAACGTTGTTCCCGGCAGGCCTGTTTCTGCCACCGGCCACACTAGATTGCTGTTGGTAGGTGGGCACACTGTGGCCGCAGGACGTCATAGTGCTTCTCTTACGTCACGTTGGCCAGCCAGAGTTGAGTGGAAAAGCCAGAGCTTTTTTTCCTCCTCCTCCATTCTGTCACGTTATCTAGTTGTAGTTAATTATATTTAATCTAAAGAGACATTATATTCAAGACATAATTTAGCCTGCTAAATTTGGCTCAGTCATTTGTTTCATAATGCCATTCTAGTGTTCTTAACGAGTCAGTTCTAAATGAAGGTAGCTTTTTTGGTAGGGAGAAGGGATTTGGAGGAGAAGAACTTGCCATGAAAACCAGAGCAGCGGAAAAGTGGCTTGTGAAAGACACCTGGAGGCACTAGTGATCACTGTTTCTGTTGTGGGGTGCCACGCTGTACTTATTTAGAGCTGCAGGTTTTACATTTCAGGTTCTTCTTCCTCCTTCATATCTGTGGTTTGGGGATTTGCTGGCGGGGGAAGCCTGTGCTTGAGAAGTAGAAGTGTTCCCCCCTGCCATCTGGGGGTGCGGTTTGTTGAACGAAGCAGTTGAGGCGCCCATGGGATTGGTGTGTTAATTCTTGCCTTTCGGGGACTTGAAGTTTTCTTGCTGAGCACGTCACTTACTGAAGTCTCAACTTTTGGTGTAGAGCAGGGGTTAGGGTGTGGTTTAGGTGGTCGCTGATTGGGGGCTTCCATAGCCTAGAATCACTCAGTGGGAGAAGTGATTTTGCTGTTAAGGTTTTTTTTTTCTAATTTTCTTTGAGCCCCCTGAAAGCAGAAAGCTGGTATTTTGGAGCCAACATGTGGTGCTTCCAGCACCTGCCCGTCCCCCTCTCGCAGGGGTGCTGGCCTCGGGCTCAGAGCCCTTACCGCAGGGCGCACAGCCACACTTCAGTAGCTTTGTGCCTTTATTTCTGTGTTGCCTTTTCTTTCATGGCAGATGACATGGCTTTTCCATTTTCGATAGATTTTTTTTTTAAGTGCCAGTCGTTTTAAGCTCAGGGGGGTGGATCTAGGAAGCACCTGTTGGGGAGCGGAGACATGAGAAAGACAGGGAAGGCGGGGAGCCGGTAGAGAAGTCGCCGCGGTGGGCAGTTGGCGCCCAGTTCCCACGAGGAACTGTGGGAGTCGCGTAGTCCCTGTGCCTCGCTGAGAGCAGAGGAGACGCCGGGGTGCTCGCCCCGGAGTTCTCGTTAGTCGGCACTTAAAGGTGGACCGTGGAGGTGTCATTCTTCAGGCGCAGCAACACTGGCAGCCAGAGAGGACACTGAGGCAAATGACGGTAGGTGTCGGCAGTGGCCCTTGTGCCCGCAGTTTCTGAGGGGGAACCAAAAAACCCCGAGTTTATTATAAAAAACTGTGTGTTTATTCTCGCATGGTTAAACCTCAGTCACCTTCAGAGTTCTCTCCTTTGGATGCAGCACACCTATCGAGATGTTTTTCCCGCTGCTGCAGTTTTTGAACTTGTCAGTTTTGATGCCTTTCAGTGTTTCCGCCGTTTTTTGTTTCACCTCTTCCACATCGGCAGAATGTTTCCCTTTGAGGATGTTTTTTATCCAGGGGAAACAGTGAGAAAAGTCACTCGGCCAGAACTGGTGCGTAGGGAAGGCGGAGCATGGGGGTCGTGCAGGTCATGGTCAGACACTGCCGAGCACTCAGGGCGGCGTGGGCGGGTGCGCTGCAGAATCGCCGCTCACGAAATGGGCAAGTACTTGAAAGGGTCTTAAAAAAATTCCCTGAAACTGAACACAGCCTCTCACAGCAACGCCAGCTGGTTACACTGGTGCAGATGGGTCCCTAGAACACTCACCTAGTGGGGGAAGCCTGTACCACAAGGGGCCCGCCCTCCCGAAGACAGTTCCAGTTTTTTGGGGGTCCCCCCTTATCTGCTACACTCAGACATGCTAAGCGTCTCCCATATCCTCATCCTCTTAATAAACAGGAGTCCCATCCTTTGGTGCTCAGACCAAAAACATCGGAGTCATCCTTGACCCTTCTCTCACATCCCACATTCAAGCCATCAGCAAATCTCCATGGCTCTTCTCAGCTCTCACTGCCACTGTCTGGCCCCACCCCCCATCACCCCACAGCCTCCTAACTTCATTTACTCCTGACCCAGCCGCCGGAATGATCCACAGAAAGCCAGAGTCAGGTCAGGTCCCTGCTCTCCTCAAAGCCTCCCCTTTACTCAGTGTAAAGCCAGAGCCTCTGTCTCCCGTGTGTGTGTGTGTGTGTGTGTGTGTGTGTGCGCACACACACGCACGCACGTGAGCTCACCCAGGTACAGTTCTGTTCGTTTTTAGCCTTATGTGCGTCCAGCATTCTTCCCCCTTCCCTTCACCAGGTTGTGTGACTCGTTTGTAGATTAGATTCATCACAGTTTGTATTTCACCTTTACCACCGCATCCTGGTTGATTTTTTTAAATTTTCATACAGTAAATTCATAGTGTATAAGTTTTGGTTTTGACAAATGGGGTGGTGTGTCCATACAAAACAGGTCGTTGTCCTAAAAGTTTCCCAGTGTCACCCCTTTATAGACAGACCTCCCCACCTCCCAGCCCCTGGCAACCACTGCCCTGTCTTCCTCCCTATAGTTTTGCCTTTAATAGTGTCATGTAAGTGAGAATCTTACAATATGCAGCCTTTTTGGTCTGATTCTTTCACTTAGCAAAATGCATTAAAGATTGTTCCATGTTGTGTGAATCAGTAGTTCATTTCTCGTGTCCTTCAAAGGAAATTTAAGCAAAAAAAAATTCCCTAAAAAAAACTGGATTGATTGAAAGAAAATATTCAACGAAAATGATACAGGTGGTACATAGAGATGAGAAACATCTTGAACCCGAATGACTGAGATTTGGAAATCGTCAGTGTGATAGAAAGACTCGAGCTGAAGGCTTTGTTTTACCTGGTACCTCTGCCAGTGGGTAACCATGAACTTTTAGGGAACTCAGCCGTCCGCTCCCCAGTGTCCGGTGAAGCAAAATACTGGTTCTCGTAGTTGTTAGCTCTGATCTCATGAGGAAGTGGAGGTTCATGGGACACACGGTGTCTTAGGTGCTTTGGGTAGTTCTTTTCAACATTAGCTTCATTTCATTATTGTGAAATAGTTGTCACCCCTGGATTTCGGAGTTGCTAGGAGCAGCTGTTACCAATGCTTTATTAAACCTGGAGGCCAGGAATGAGCCCGCCAGTGGGAAAGGCTGCAGTTCATCAACGTTTTTTTTTTTTCCCTTTCTCCCTCCTGTGGGACTTTTCCGAAGTGTAAGGTAAAGATAGCTGGGGCCGCAGTCAGAGCTGTAGTAATGCCCGGGGGTTACTGGTGTTGCGACAAGTCTCTGCAGGTCTCGGGCAGCTCCTCTGGTTGCCGTAGTCTCTGGACTTCAGTGTGCAGAGGCACGTGCTCAGCTGGATCTCCCCAGGCTGTCCCAGACCTTACGGTGGTTCACTTAGGCCATCTTTGTACGTCGTTGGCAATGCGAGTGTGAGGGTCAGTGCGCGTTCGAGTGCTCCCCTGACAGCAGATGCTTGCAGAAACCAGGAAGGGAAAACCAGTGACATTTGCTCATTTTGTTTTTATTTGCAAAGCTGGACAGACTCATAGGAATTCCTTTTAAAATCAAATTAATGGTTGCTTAAAACCCCTGACCTTTTTTTTTTTTTTTTTTAGTTGGAAGTGGGTTAGTAATTGAGTTGTATTTAGGTGATGGACTGTCAATGTGAAATCAAAAAGGAATTGGACGGAGGGCGCAGCATTGCTGTCGTTTTTGTTTGCACGTGACAGTGGTAACATTTATCTTGCCTTTGACTTTTAGTGATGAATGTTATAACTATTGAAGACTATAAGAGCACATACTGGCCAAAATTGGATGGTGCCATAGATCAGCTTTTGACCCAGAGTCCTGGAGACTATATCCCCATCTCCTACGAGCAGATTTACAGGTGGGTGCGGGTTTCGTTTGCCGGGGCCGAGGGGTGTGTCGGGGTTCACGGCGGTTTGAATTACGGCAGTGTGTGTGCGTACATATGTAATACAGAAGCTGTTTATGTGTCACACACTTGCGGGCTGGAAGTTCGATTGACACTTTCTGCTTCAGAACTGGTGTCCCAGTCGAGGTAGAGTTAATCCCACTCGACTAGACTTCTTCCGCTTCAGCCTTCCCCTCTGCCACACGTGATGCAGAAGTGATGCAGGAGCGATGGCGGTCAGCAACAGTGGGTGTGGTTAGTGTCCCCGGGAGGCCCGAGGCCCTCGCTCCATCGGTTGGTGTTCATTGACACACAGCCCTGCCTCTGGTTGTTTTGTCCCCGGCTCCTGGTAAGTGGGAGCCGCACACCGGTGAGGGCCTGGGGTGGGGTGCGAGATTCGCCCAGTCACGGGAGGAGGAAGTGCGGACTGAGTGGTTCCACAGGAGAGGCACGGAGAGGTTACATTGTGGTGGTTTGGGGGAGTTAGAAACTTTCCCCGTTACCACTCCCTCTTCCTTATATTGGCACTCACTAAAATGAGAGTGGGGAGGCTGGTTGTTAAGGAGTTACCATAGACTCCCAGATTGTTTCGTACCGATAAAATGTGTATTAGAATACTCAAAAAGATTATTTGTTGCTGCTGGTAATACTTCTCTCACCTGAACACTGGCTGGGGCAGGGTAAATTTTTATTTGAAGTTGCGCTCGGTCACTGTTTTTAGGCCCAAGTTGGTTATTTATTTGAGCAGTGGCTGTGTATCCAGAGTATGCTTTAACTCTCGGCTAAATTAAGTGCTTCATCATTAACTTGGTTTTTCTGTGTTCTCCCCCCAACAGTTGTGTGTATAAATGTGTATGCCAGCAGCACTCGGAACAGATGTACAGTGATCTGATTAAAAAGATCACTAATCACTTAGAGAGAGTCTCAAAGGAGCTGCAGGTAAAGAACTGATCGGTGCCTTTTGCTTCCTTGGGATTTTCTGACTGGTTGAAATTAGCCTGTGTAGTATATCTTTGGAAGCTTGTTAATTTGAGTATGGTAAAAATTTATAAATATTTTCTAGATGGATAGTGACCAAATCAGCTAATCTTCGTTAATAGATTATTTTAAAATTTTGACATAAATTGTGGAAATTTTTATATTGCCTATATTTCAGACTTTAACTGATCCATTTATTAGCGGGTGAATATTTCTTTTATTTAAAACTTCATTTTTTTCCGTTAACTTTAGTATTTGGTGGCATTTGTAATATAAGTGTGTATATGTTAATTTTTTCCCTGGGACTTTTAAAAAATTATCTCTGAAGAGCAGTTTACCTACCAGGTCCTAAAAGTTGCTACTGCAAACAACCGAAGTTGGCATTTTGTCGATAAGCCCTCTGTGGGTGAACGTCGTCCCGGCTGTGCAGTCCGGGAGAGGTGGAGAAAACACTCTGTTCAGGGGGACACGTGGCCTCTTGATCCTCACAGTGCCCCTCCCTGCCCCGGTCAAGTTTCCAGCGCTTGAAGGTCAGGTGCTATTTTTACGCCGGGGCCAGATCACATTTGAGTTCTGGTGCGGAAGCCGCACGAGGAGCAGAAGAGTCCCTCAGCAGCAGCCTACCAGGTCCGCGCCACGGCTGGCAGGTGCTGCGGCCGCTCTGAAACAGCCCGTGTCTATTGAGGGCTGGGGAGTGTTGGGGGCTGGACGTGGCTCCTCACTTTCCGTGTCCCGAGGTTTCTTAGTCTTTCTTACTCTGAACTGTTGTTGCACTAAGTAGATTAAAAAAAATATTCCAGAGTATTGTTTATCATAGCCAAATACATACTTTTCCTGTTGTTGGTGTAAAATGTTTTTTCTTCATCTTTTTGCCACTAATACCGAGTCTCACTCATTTAACTGGGCTTGGTGCCGAGGCATGGTGCGTGAGTTGTAGATGAGACTCGAGGCCTGTGGTGCATTATGGCCCTGAATGATTTACTTACTGATCCTTTTTTTTACTTTAAATAATTTTGTGTTTTAAATTACAGTTGACATACAATATTATGTTAGTTTCAGGTGTACACCCCAGTGATTCGACCTTATATAACTTAGCAAAGTGATCACCCCGATATATCTATACCCTTCTGACACCATACTTAGTTATTATGATATTATTATGATACTTACTACGATATCATCGACTGTGTTTCCTGTGCTGTACTTCACATTCCCATGACTGTCCTGTAACTGCCAATTTGTGCTTCTAATCCCCTCACTTTTTTCACCCATACCCCCAACTACCCTCAATCTGGCAGTTGTCAAAATGGCCTCTGTATCTATGAGTCTCTGTTCTGCTTGTTTATTTTGTTTTTTAGTCTGTAGGCATTGCCATCTTAGCTTTTTGTTCCCGTTTTTATAAAATATCTTTTTCCATTTCTTTACTTTCAGTCTGTATGTACCTTTTGACTTGAAGTCTCTTGTATACATTTAAAAAGCAGAACACTGTTACACTGTCTCGCTCAGTTCAGAGTGTAAAGAGCCTTGACATCCTTATTGTGGCGTATGTATGGTCTCCTTTCCTATCTCTGAACAAGTCTAGGAAGCACAGGGAGTCCTAACCAAGGTGAACCCAAAGAGGACCACACCAAGACACACCATAAATAAAATACCAAGAGTAAAGACAAAGAGAACTTAAAAGCAGCAAGAAAAAAGCAGTTATATGCAAGGGAGCTCCCATAAGACTGTCAGATGATTTTTGCACAGAAACTTTGCAGGCCAGAGAGGACTGACAAAAAATATTCAAAGTGATGAAAAGCAAGGACTGCAACCAAGGTTACTCTACCCAGCAGAGCCATCATTTAGAATCGGAGGACAGATAAAGAGCTTCCCAGCCAAGACAAAGCTAAAGGAATTCATCACCAAAACAGTATGACAAGAAATGTTAAAGGCTCTTATTAAGAAAAAGAAAAAAGATAAAAAATGTGTGTAATAAAACGGTAACAAATACATATCTATCAACAATTGCTTCAAATGCAAATGGATCCAATGCTCCAATAAAAAGACATATGGAGGCTGGATGTATAACAAATCAAGACCCTTAACGTGTTGACTTTTCATTTTCCCATGTTCTCTCTCTTGGTTTCTCTTGCCACTGCTTCTGTCCTTTCTTCCCTTTCTGTAGAGGGGGCATTCTCCCTGTCTGTTAGGGTCTGCCCAGCGTTTAACTGCATTATTCCCCACAGGCTCAGTTAATCACTTTCTCTTTGCTTCTATGTCACTTTATTTGTATTGCTACTCCAGTCCTTAGTTTAGCACAGTAAGTATTTGAATTGACGGTATTTAGACCATCTTGTTTTACCCCACTACCATTTTGGATAATTGAATTTGATGAACATAACTAATATCCTTTACTCTTAAAACTGTCTTAAATGACACTTCCACATTTTAATGACTTTTGTGTCCATCTGAATTTGGAATTCACTAGAGCAGTTGTGAGACATTTTCTCCTTAAGTAATGTTGATAAGCTTATTGTATATGTTAATTCATTTTACCAAGTTGAGAGTATATTTTTTACTTTTACCAAATGGGAAACCATTAGTAAACTTTCTTTGACATTGGTTTGGAACTTAACACTGTGTATTACCCCCAGTAATCGGTGTTCAACCAGATTTGGTTCCCAGGCCGGGACAGCGACACTGAAGTGTTAGGGAATAGCCCCAGTGATACTACCCTGAGTTCAGGGTTCAGAGGAGGGGACTGCAAAGACCGGGGAAAAGGAAAATGTTGGGATGTTTATGAAAGTATTTGGTATCTTTTAAGCTGAATACATCTTGAGTTCAATATAATTTTACTCTAAAACCAGTTAATAATGGGAATTAATAGAAAATAAACCATAATCAATTAGTATTACTCAACCTTGACTCATTCTTCAGAGGCACTGACAAATGGCCAACAGACTGAGCCAGATTCCCTCGAGGTTCAGAGTCAGAGCAGGGGCTGCTGGGCTATTTGTGTTTTGTCCAGTGGGTGGCAGCATAACTCAGCTTGTCTTGTTACCTGGCGGTTTGGAAGTTCCTTGTTTTTTCTAAAGGCTATTATATCTATACCTGTTGAACCACACAGCATTAAAAAAAGAAAGCTTTCATTCCCCCAGATATGGTATTTACTCCTTGCCAGAGTGAGGGAGATTCTAGATAATAAGAAAGTTGCCTGTTATCCTTTTTACATATATTTCAAGTAAAATAAATATTGTTGCCAACTGATAAGTAACTCTTCACATGTGTATTCTTCTGAAATGTTTTCTTCATAAGTTATTTGGAGATCTGTTTATTAATCCACGCTAGAACTTAAGCAGCTGCTGTAGCAGAGTGGTTCTTGGCTCAGAGAACTTGCCAGTGAGGCGCCCTGTACATTATTCACTGCCGTCCACCGAAGGCAGGACGGTGTCCTCTCCCCACAGGGCTTAGCGTGGTGCCGGGTCCCAGAGAGAGATCTAATGAAAGTACCCACTTGTTGATAAAACACACGTTTAATTTTACAGCTGAGATTACTAGAACCACCTTACTTGTTCAGGTCAGACAGCGTCCTGAACTCAGAAGGTGGAGTCGGTGGTGAGCAGCAGAGTCAAATCACTTAACTAAAGAACAGTTATTTGCAGTTTATTGCCACAGTGAACACAGTACAGTTAGAAGTTGCACTCTTTTAAAATAAACTTTGTTTTGAGACAGTTATGTCCTTAAATTGGAAAAGGTAAGGAAAAAGTTTACTTTAAAACATAAGCAAATAGGGTTAAGTGGTAGTTTTTGCCAAGCGTTGGAGAGGTGAGGTGTATGGGGAAGTGTGAAGTCATCCCAGTCCTGCCCTCTGGATATTTTCTGTGTCAAGTACTGATCCTTGGACCTTTTGTGACTGCTCTGCGTCACCTGGCTAGTCTGGGTTTGAGACCGGGACTGTAACCTAGATTTATCTCATTGTTGTGTGGATAAGCTAAAGGAATCCAGGATCACAGAGGCTAGACTTTCCGTGCAGGTTACTGTTTACGACAATGAGGAAAGTCTTATTTTAGAAATAAATGAGGAAGAAATGTCTGCACCGTAGAAGTAGTAATCATAGTAGCAGTTAACTTTGGGAGTTAATACCCCTAAGAGAAATGCCTTCTGAGCTCTCTTTCACTTCTTTATTGCTACTTCTGATGAGAAACTCACTGTTATGATTTATAATAGGAGCATCTGCTGGGTTTGTTACAGTTTATTATAGCTCCTGTGGTTCATTTGCCTTCCGTGTAGCTTCCTAGCTTTGGGGAGTCTATTGTAGAAACACTACCTTTGCAGCAGGAATGAGAACGCAGTGCCAGATGTATTGGGGGGGCTCCCTTTCTAGGTGGCCTCTCTGTCAGCCTCGGGTGGGATGGGTGCTGCTTCTGGAGCCGTGACCCATCTGTCCGTTGGCAATGTGGCGATTGCTCTGGAAGGTCATGGAATACACTAGACTAAAAGCATATTTATTACACACTGTTTTTGCTGAAGTTAGTTGTATAGAGACAGATTTTTTAAAAAGGAATTACTGGTTTGATTCAGAAAATAATACCAAGGATCCTTGAGAGAGCGTCTAGGTCCATTTGTATGGTGTCCAAAATGCCAGAATCATGCCTGGTAATATAGGAATAAATATTAAAAGATTTAAATTAAAATTTGAGGATTTTTACCATTTCCATTTGACTTTAAAGAAAACCCTTCCGTTTGTCTGCTGAAATGCCCCATCTTTGTATGCGTGTTGTCCACCTTCCCTACTAGGTCATTCCGTGTATTAACCGCAGTTATTTTAAAGTCTGCGTGACAGTCGCTGTTTGTGGGCATCTTTGCATCTGGGCCTGTCAGCTCTCTTTTTAAAGTATCTTATTTATTTTTTGAGAGAGGGGGAGGGAGGGAGATGGGCGGGGTGGGGGGGAGAAACCTAGATCAGTCCTCTCACATGCCCCCCGCTGGGGACCGGCTGCAACCGGGCATGAGCCCTGCCTGGGAAGCGAACCTGCCACCAGCTAGTTCGCAGGCTGGTGCTCAGTCCACTGAGCCACACCAGCCTGGGCTGACTCTTTAACCCATGACGATGGGTTATGTTTTCTTGGTATTTTTTTTAAGTGATTCTTAATTTTTGGTTAAATGCTGAACATTGAGTGTTAAACACAGCAGTGGAGACGGACATAAACGATACCTATGCTGAGAAATGGGCGTGCCTCTCTTCCGGCAGGCTGTTAGTATGAAGGGCCGAGTCGTTCTCATCTGTACGCGGTGGAGCTGGGTTTGAGTTCCGCGGTGACCGCAGGCTTCGTTGTCACTGCAGCTCTAGTGGTGGACTGGGGCTGCCCGGGCCGGGGGCTGAATCAGGAGGATGTCCGCTGCTCCTCCTGCTCTCTCCTCAGCTCTCAGCAGGCCGTGCTTCCCGGAGGGGCCTTCTTTGCACTCTTGCCTGCGCAGCATGAGTGGCTGGCTGGCTGGCTGGCTGCTTGTTAGGTGGTGCAAGGTGTGGGTGGTGAGGGGCAGATCCTGTGGTTTTTGTCTGGTTCGGTTCTCCTGCTCCTGCCTCAGCCGTAGGAATACTCGGTGAGTCTGAGGCCTCGGACGGGGCTTTGTCAGGTCCCCATGCCCCACTTCCCCACCCCAGTTGCGAAAGCCTTTTCCTCCTCAGTTCAAGGTCTAGAGCAGGGGTTGGTAAACTGTTTCCACCAGGACTCAGAGAGTAAATGTCCTCATGGGGTCTCATGGTCTCCGTTGCAGCTTCTTCAGCTCAGCTGTTGCAGATGAAAGCAGCCAGAGACAGTTTGTAAGTGGTGGGCTTGACTGTTGCAATAAATGCACATTCATGAAAACATGTGGTGGGTCAAGGGTGGCCCACAGGCTGTGTTTGTCATCTGACCCTCGTCCAGAGCCCAGGAGGGTTTCCTGCTCTCCCCGCACCTGCCCTCCGGTCCCCTGCACCCTGTGGCAGCCTTGCGTCCAACTTAGACAGTTTGGGAGGGAGCAGGCTTCTGCGCCTCCCTCAGCAGCAGTGTACTCCTGGCTTGGGACAATGCAGGAACCTGGGCGTGAGCGGATTTTCTACCCACTCCGGTGGTAACCCACCTTTGCTGGGGACAGGTGGGCTGGAGGGTTCACGCCAGCGGGAGAGTTTTTGCATCACTTCACAGAAAGGTCATCAGGGTGCAGGTGAGAGTCTCTGACTGCTTCCCTTCAGCAAATGACTTTGCTTTGTACTGAGTAGGGTCCAGGGTTCAGGCAGCTTTTGTTTGTGGCTTACACTGGCAGCCGATCACCACCCTCTCCCTCCTGGAGGGCGCGGAGCGTGCTGGGCTCTGCAGGGGCTCCTGCCTCGTCCCCGACCTTGTGTCCCTTTCACTGCCGCCACTCTTCTCTCAAAGACCCAATGGAGGCCGTGGAAAAGTGCTGGCGACAGGGCGGGCACTGCTGCCCTTGTGCGAGGCGCTCAGGGATTCTGTGCTGTTCGTTCGTACTTGGCCTTTAAGGGTTCATTACAGCGTGGTTTTCTTACCAGCTGTTATGGATGTCTCCCCAAAGGAGAAGCACTTTGCCTGTCCTTTCTTTCCTTGGGGAGCTTGTCACTCTTTGGAATTCCCTTCATCTAGTTGGACATTGCGTATCTAAAGTACCGAGACCTCAGGTCTCTGATAAGCTCAAAAAATAGATTATGTGGGTTAACCAGCCTTTTTTTTTTTTAATCATAGGTGTGGGACTGATGTTTCATGAATTTCTGCATTCTTAGTGGAGGGGGAACTTCCCTGTTCCATTTTAATAACTTTATAGTTACTGAATTTAGTAACAGTCAAGGAATTACTAAATTTAAAGGAAAAATTCACTATATTCTTTATACTAATGTTAAAGTGTTAGTGCGTTGTATTGTTACTGATTTCAGTAGAGTCGGCAGCCGGATTGTCACTGTTGTCATGCTGCACATGCCCCGTGTTGCACGGTGATTGCTGCTCAGCCTTTTCTTGGATCCTCGAGACTCCTTCCCAGAGAGCGCCTCGCCTTTGAAGTGGTCCACGGTAGACGTTTCTAAACGCTTAACAGCTGCCGGGGCAGCTGTTTGAAGAATCCCCTGAAGTTCTCATTAAAAACATGCCCTTCTGGAGAGTTTCTGCGTCAGGACTTTGGAGTGTGGCCAAGGAATCGGTATCACTTACAAGTTCTTCAGGAGATTTGGAGAGCTCAGGTTCCCTGGGCTGGGGGGGAACCGTGGAGCCCGAAGCTGGCCTCCCTCTTAAGCGAGGAGTGGTGTGATCTCCTGTTCAAATGTCAGATCGCGTAGCTGCTGAAGCCGCTGAACGCACCGCACCACTGAGGTGCTGCTCTGGACTAGCAGTGTCCGGGCAGACCTGGTAATGCAGAGAGCGAAGCCCAGCTTCCGTATCTGATGAAGAGGGACTGATGAAATGGGCAGTGGTGTGTCCAGACAGTTGTTATTACACCACAGAAATACATTGACCTGGGAGACGATGATGATACATAGCGGAGTGATAAAAACAGATACAGAATAATGGAATTCTGTGTTTATTAAATACACAGGTGCAAGAACAGAAGAAAATGTTAATGACAGTCACCTACCAATGTTGGTAATGCTTATTTTTCTGCAATCGCATTTTTAATTTTTAAAAATTTTAGCGAACATGCGTTCCTTCTGTAAAGATAGATGTGAGTGCCCTTGTAAGGTTTATTAGTTCTTTCCACTCTTTTTTCTCTCCTATTTCATTTTCACATGAAAAAGTCATTATTTTATTTAAAGAAAACCAGAATGTTTTTGTAGACATAAAACACATATTCTTAATTTTTAATATTTCATTTTGGTGGGATGGAGCAGGCATAGACAGAAGAAGAGGGATAGAAATATGAAATTGTGGAACTTGTTGCTATTTTACATCTATAGTGTCCAGTTTGGTAGCCTCTAGCCATATGTAATCATTAAAATTAAAGTGAAGTAAAAAGTCAGTTTCAGTAAATGCGTACTCAGTAACATATGTGGCTCGTGCCTACCATATTGGCCATTCCATCATCACAGAAAGTTCCATTGGGCAGAACTGGCCTAGCTCGTGGTGTATTTGTCTGATGGGTAGTAAAATGATTTAAACAATTCATGCTGTTCTAAAATCAGTATGCATGTAATTAAGGTAACGACCAAACTCCCTCATCTAGTTTTTGAAGGTAAGGATAACAAGTTTCGTTCCCCTCTCCTGCCTTGAGGCACTTCTCACAGTTCATTTAGCAGAGTGGGTCTTCCAGACTAGGTGCCAACACTTTGTTTTTATCTAGTGATACGTGAGGTTATTGTTTAGTTCTACCATTGTACCTTTAAAACTGTCTACAGAATGACATCTGTGGGAAGTTATTGATGGCAGCATGGTTTGTGGTAACAGAAGATTAACAACAAGTAATCAAAATGCACCCTGATTAAATAAGTACATTCAAACATTGTACAGCACTTACAAGCATATGTTGGGTTGGCCAAAAAGCTCGTTTAGGTTTTTCTGTACAGTGGCTCTACTAGTGCTCAGTTGTCACTCAAAACAATTTAGTTAGATTGTATTGTGACAGCTGTCATATCAGCGCACTTTTTTTAAAAAAACATCAAAATTGGTGAATTTTTGTGCAGCCATTTTAATATTGAAGATGGAAGAAGATACACAACATTTTCTGCATATCATGCTTTATTATTTCAAGAAAGGTAAAAATGCAATTGAAATGCAAAAACAGATTTGTGCAGTGTATGGAGAAGGTGCTGTGACTGATCGAACGTGTCAGAAGTGGTTGCAAAGTTTCTAGGCACTGTTGACATTCTGGCCAAACAGTTCTTTGCTGCGGGGCTGGCTTATGCACTGGGAGATGTTTAGCAGCACCCTTGGCCTCTACGACATAGCCGACACATTCAAAATATCCAAATCAATAAAGTTATTGGTGAAAATGAAAAACGTGTCTTTTATTTTATGGAAAAAACTAAATGGACTTTTTGGCCAACCTAGTATTTCTGTTTTTTCTTGTTTTGTTTTGTTTATTTCTTTTTAGAGAGAGGGGAAGGGAGGGAGGGAGAGAGGGAGAAGCATCGATGGCAGAGGAAACATCGATGGGTTGCTCTCCTGCGTGCCCCGACGGAACCCGCAACGTTGGTCTGTGCCCTGATTGCGGTCGAACCCGTGACCTCTTGCTTTGCAGGCCAGCGCCCAACCAAGTGGGCCACACCAGTCAGGGCAAGAGTAAAATTCTTCAGTTATGGTTTGAGGACCTCCGAGGGTCCCTGAAATTCCTTCAGGGGGGCTACAAGATGAGAACTTTTTTCTAATACTACTGGAATGTCATCTGCCCTCTTTACTCTGTTGGTATTTGCTGTGATGGTGCAGTAGCGACAGTGAGTGAGGCTGGTGGAATCTTCACTTCCACTCACTCGCAGCAGAGACCAGAGGCAGAAACAAGCCCGCTTCACTTAAGAGTGCCCTAGTTGGAGCAGTGGGAAGTACTAACGTGTTGAATGGTGACTTTGGGGATGCTTTAAAAAGGCCCTGAGCGCACCAAAGTCCAAGCTTGTGTCTGAGAAAAAGCCTGCTGCGGTTATATAAGTTTTGAGCTAAACTAGCTGTTTTTCCCCCTATAGAACACTATTTTTATTTGAAAGAATGACTGACAAGCTATGGTTATTTAGACTTTGGTATTTTGACAGACGTTTTCTCAAAAATGAATTAAGTAAGTCTGTCACTTCAAGGAAAACAGCTGACAGTATTTGTTGCCAATGATAACATTTGAGGTCTGAAGTGAAAATTAGAATTATGGAAAACCTGAATCTACCACCATGACCTTGATCGATTCTCAGTGCCTAACTAAAAAGACTCTTCTGATTAGGTAGGCGATATTAGCGAATGTGAAATTTGTTTGATGTCGTATAGTGAAATGTGTCGACATTTGGAAGATCTGCATAATTCAGTAAGTTTGTGTTTCCACATGACCCGCTCGTGATGTTTCAGAATGTGTGTGTAAGAGATCCATTCAAAGCGGAAGGTAGACCAGTAGGTTTTAATTGCTAGAGAGCAAAGAGTTCATTGATGGTTTCTGATTTTACATTGCCACTAATCTGTAAGGAACTACCACTTGTTAAGTTTCAAAGAATGTTCACAGTTATCTGAAAAGGATGTAAAAGTACGCCTTCTTGTCCTGGCTGGTGTGGCTCAGTGGATTGAGCGTGGGCTGCGAACCGAAGGGTCCTCGTTTGATTCCCAGTCGGGGCACGTGCCTGGGCTGCGGGCCAGGTCCCCAGTGGCGGGGAGCACGAGAGGCAACCACACATGGACGTTTCTCTCCCTCTCTCTCTCCTTTCCTTCCTCTCTCTAAAAATAAATAAGTAAAATATTAAAAACCAAAAAAAAGCCTTTTTGGGATCTTTGATTATTTTAAGAGTGTAAAGGGTTCCTGAGGTCAAAATGTCTGTGAACCACCAGAATAAAACAGTTTCCAAGATACGTTTCTACATCAGTTGCAGGTCAGTGTGTGATTGTGTATTGACAGTCATGCAGTCGTTTTTGTGAAAAAGAAAGGGTATAAGTGGGGTACTTATTTTTTGTATATACATAACATTTTTTAGGAAGGTTATAAGGGACAAGTATTGGTTCAGCGAGGAAGGAATGAAAGGTAAACTCTAAACCATTTTGAACTAATTTGAATTTTAAACGAGATGAATACATTAGTCATTTTTAAAAAAGAAATTAAAACATTCCCCCTCCCAGCCGTAGTATAAATTTCAGGGAATCAAGGTCTGTTAGGAAAAGTTGGAGCAAGTTTGGAGTAACAGTTAATTTTCTGGCAGCTTGCTTTTTCTTGTTTGAGAAGAAAATGAAGCTTGTTTGCTTTAGGGGTAAAAACTTTCCCTTACTGTCCAAGCCAAATATATTCCTGTTGAAATGATACAAATCAAATAGGTAGTAATTTCCCCAGTGGGGCCCAAAGTATACTGAATTTAAGTTTTAAGGATGAACAGTTTGGTTAGTTTTTAAAAATAGTTTTTTCTCGGTTCCTAGTAAAGAGATTGGATTTAGTTTAGAAGATTGTTATAATTTATAGCCCTGTCATTTAAAAGGTTTTGAATTAGTGCTGCATGAAATGTGGAAATAAAAAACTAAATGTTCTGACATTTGATTTAGTAGAAAAAGTACTTTTTATTACCCATAACCTTTGAAGTTTTGTGAATTCTTGAAAAGAATAACTAAGGAATTCAATTTTATTTATTCTGTCTGCTACTAAGTATGCTTTTTAATCAATGTTCATACTTTTAACTGAGATAGACAGTGTCCTTTTATAAAAAGGGAAAATTATTTTAATGGAAAACCTCTTCAGATTTTTTTCATATAATGCTTCTAAAATTTATTTCTTTGAATACTGAAATACCATTTCTAGAGTCTTTGAAGCACTTTAGAGAAAAATATCACATGTGTTTCTGTTCATTAGTTATAAAGTTTGGTCATGATGTGGAACCATTCCCCCCAGTTTCTTTGGTTGATAAGGAATGCTTTTAATAACATTAGTGGGTTTTTATGGAGTATTAGGCAAATGGGCAGTTAGTTCAGAAAGTTTACTTACTAGTTGCATATGCATGTATCATATTTGACATTTTTTCAAAGCACTTACCATTTTCTTTGAATCTAAGCACATCTTAGAAATAGCACATTGGTATTTTTCCTGTTTTATGTGTGTGAAAATTGAAATTCAGAGGCCTAAATGAACTGCATGATGTCATACAGCTTTGTTAAATGGTAAAATAATTTAGATTTAAACAAAGCTAGGTTAGATTTATGTTTTACCAAGTTTACGTTTAAGAAAAGACTCTGTCCTAGGGAGGCATGCCTTTATGTATAGCTGCTGTGTGCCCGGCTCCGCCACCAGCCCTGGAGATGGGGAGGGGAGGCCTAGGGCTTGCCCTGCAGGGATCTCAGCTTAGCGACAGAGACCACCACCCAGTGGGAGAAGTGGGCAAGTGTGATGGTGAAGGGTCCTGTAGCCCAGATGTTTATGCGGAAGTTAAGACAGATCTTGAAGGATAAACAAAAGTTAGCCAGGTGAATCTGGCTGGGGCGGTGGTAAAGACATTCCGGTAGAGAGTGCGGTCAAGGAAGACCTGAAACAGCACCCTGAGCTGGTCGGTGACTGCTGGCCGTCCCCTGTGCTGGCCGGGCTGCACGTGAGAAAGAGCGGGGCAGGAATGCGGAGACGTACACAGTGCGCTCTGCACTGGAAATCTGAGCTTTTTCTGAAGGTTTCAGGGTGCTGAGAAGGGAATGTGAATAGACGGAAGGATTCGGATTGGCCCAGGTGTGTTAGCTGTGAAACTGAAGTCAGGTGACTGCATGTTCCGAGCCCCGGTGGTTTCATACGTACGGTGGAAGGAACATTCAGTTTGCAGGCGCCTGGTGGCACCAGACCTGCAGTATGGAGTACCGGAAGCCGAGGTAGAAGTGAGGCGTGCACTGTGCGTGTTGCAAACTTGTAAGTGGAGCATTTGCACTTCGGATTGTGACATAACCCCGGTTTCCCAGATGATCACGTGTGTGTTCTTGCTCACAGGCCAGCCCTCCGGATCTCTACATTGAAAGGTTTAATATAGCTCTTGGACAGTACATGGGAGCATTGCAGAGCATTGTGCCTCTTTTCATATATATGGTAAGTCAGAGCTCGGTCCATTGATCGAAGCCCGGAGAGCGTGTTCTGTTGCCTTTTCATACTGTGTATTGTAGAAATGGAAATGAACCTATTTGGGGAATATTTGATAGTGTTGACACAGGAGAATTGTTTACCCTTCTCTGTTTTAAAATTACGTAAATAACATTGCTGTATAGACAGGCATTAATATCAGCAATCACCCAATTAGCATTTATTTTATTTCCGCCATATAGAAAATAAAGGTATATAAGAAAGACTTTTTTGTCCTCAGAAAAGAGAATTAAGACATGTATCTAAAAACATGAAGTATGATAAATGCCAAGAAAATCACTTCATAAAGAAAGAACAATAAAATTTGCTTCCATTCTGCTGATGGCTTTCATTTGGAGAATTGTGCCTGGAGTGGAATTTGTAGTCTGTTGGCTTTTTTGATTAGCCCCTCCCCCCTTAAATACATAAAGTCATTGGTGGTCCTGTTAGGCGGGGCTCCTTGTCCCCGCAAAGTGAAGTCGTTACCCCAACTCCTTTTCAGTGTATTGATTGGGGAATGGGGTGTGTAGGCTGACCCTATAATCTATAGCATGGAGATGGCTGTATGTTTTATACCAGTCTTCAAAATGATTTATTTATTCTCCATAGATATACTTTACTGAAAAAACAAAACAACTACTAGGGAAAAAAAACACTGGGAAAAATTTCTGTGATCAGCAGGGGACTATTATTTAAGTAACTTATGGAAGATACTTAGAGTTGAAAAAGGTGCAGTAAAAATAATGACACATCTGTTATTTCAGAGAAGAGTCTTCCCCAGGAGACATTAGGTGAAAAAGCACCATACAAAGCAGTGTGAGATACTGCTCCGTTAGCAAGTGTTTTCTTTTTTAAATTTTACTTTTGTATTTTTTCTTTATTAGGGAATAAAGCATATTCATGTATATGCAAGCTACATTTTAGAAAGAATATACGGAAGTTTTCCTGGTGTAGAATGGGACCTTTGGGGGTGGGACAGAGGGTCTGCTGAGGGCAGTTCTTTTTATTGTATACCCTTCTGCACGGTTTTAATGTTTAACCATGCACAGGTTATATTTATACTTTTTTAAAGAGGAAAAAGACTCGTGTTAGGAATTAAAAATCAGCAACTTGTTAACATTCCTCCTTGTGTTTTCCATTCCTGTACATTGAGGTAATATTGAGACATGAAAAAATTCAATCTTTTTTTAAAAAGATTTTTTAATTTACTTATTTTTAGAGAGGGGAAGGGAGGGAGATAGAGAGGGAGAGAAACATCAGTGTGCGGTTGCCTCTCCAGCACCCCCTACTGGGGACTGGCTCACAACCCAGGCATGTGCCCTGACTGGGAATCAAACCGGCGACCCTTTGGTTCTCAGGCTGGCACTCAGTCCACTGAGCCACACCAGCCAGTCCAAATTCAATCTTTTTTGACTTGCCAGCTATTCTAATTAAAATGCTTCTGGCTACCAGAAACACAAAAGCTGATTCAAAGTGATTTAAGTAAATAAGGGAAAGAATTAGCTCTTGTAATAAAATCCAGACATAAGGCAGTCTGCAGTGTTGGCTGAGTCTGTGGTCTAACAGCGTCACCGAGGACGCAGGTTCTTTTTTTCTCCTGGCTGTACACAGCATCTGTTTCATCTTGCTCTCCTCAGGGTGGTAAGATGACCGTAAGGTACTTTATACTCAAGACTCGGTTTCTCTCGGTCTTACTGGGCCACCCTGGGTCACGTGTCTGCCTTTGAACCAGAGATGGTTCAGAGATGGTTCAGAGATGGTCGTCTCGAAGGAGTGCCATAAGCCGAACGACTCGGACTAAGCACTGCGGTGGAGTGTTAGTTGGGAGTCAGCCGATGCATGTTTGCTGCCTGCTTTCAGCCTAGATCATTGATAAATGGGGGCCTTTCATTAGTGATTCCCAGGGTTGCTTTTTAGATAATAAAGTATTTTTAAACGGCATAGTAGATGCCTTGTCACATAGTGTGGTTCCATGTGTCCTGTGCACCCCTGTCTGGGACATGTCAGGTATCCTTCTATGTTGTTTTGGAGGTGTATGGGTCACAGCATTTTATCTTTATGTGCTTTTAACCCCATGCCAGAAAGACATATAAATAGGACGTGGCTTTTTTTTTAATGTTTTAATTCACGTCTTTATGAGTTGTTTTTTAAAATAATTTTTGTAGTGTTTCAGTTTATTAATCATTTCTCCTAATTAATGCACTGGGAGTAATTTGTTTTCTTTTTCAGAATAAGTTTTACATCGAAACCAAGCTTAACAGAGACTTAAAAGATGACCTTATAAAGCTGTTTACGGAACACGTTGCAGAAAAGCACATTTACAGCCTAATGCGTAAGTAATTGAGCTCAGGGGTGAGATAACACCAGCAGCGGTACCCGTGTTCTCTCGGTCAGAGAGCGCCGGCGCACACACCGCAGCGTCGGCGTCTTCTGACTCACACAGCAGAGTGTCGAAGGCCCGTTCAATAGGAAGAGGCATGAGGAATCGAAAGTAAGACCTGAAGGTCTTACTTACCCAGTGGGCTGGGAGCTGCTTAGCCACGACACTGGGGGGTGCCTTCCTGTCTGGCCCGAAACTTGCTGCCTTTTTTACCCCTCCTGACAATGGGGGAAATACTAGTAAGGGGCTCACCCCTAACTTTGTTAGAGGCGACTCAAGAAGGAGAGCATGCTTAGCTTTGAAGTGGTAGCACGGAATCCTCTCTGATTCTTTCTCTTTAGGGCAAAAACCTTTCTCTCTGGCTCTGGCACATATTAACTATATTGTAGGCAGTTACTTAGCCTCTGGTCCTGTGTTTCCTCTTCCTTGAATCGGGACTTGTGAAATGTTTAACGTGGTCACGTAGGTTATCGAGCAGGCAGATCAAATTGTCACATTCAGTTAGTTTTTCCTTTCCTCCTGTTCCCAGGCCCCCTGCCCCCTAACGGTAGGGGGCATCTTGTGCCTTCCCTAAAAGAACCCACCCCTCCGAATGGGGTTTGGGAGTCCCCGACAACTAAGGGCCTGCATTCTTTAAAAGCCCACACTGTGTGCAGTGTGCCATCAAATCGTGTTTTAGAATTTGGCCCATTCTGGATTTGCGGTATTACTTTGTTTTTCTAATGGTCATAGCTTCTACCACAGTGGACTTTTACAGAATTCACAAGAGCATTGTTGTAAGCTTGACCACAAACTCTTTCATTTTTTAGTAAATGAAGAGAAGGCGTTAAAAGTTAGGCCAGTTTATTTTAGAAAGGCCACATTTTCCAATAATATTGTAGACGAAGATAATATATGTTTCGTTATGTTCCCAAGAATTTCCAGAATCATAATAGAGATCTAGAATCTTGGGAGTATGGCCTTTTTTTCTTTTTCTTAAAAGGCTGGCCAGACATTTACGGATATCTCTAAACATTATCTCATGAGATATCCCAGCTATTAATTATAGCCGCTTAAGTATTACGTCTGATGTTGACACTGTCTTTGTGTTATTGTGCAATAAAACACAGCATTTTAGAGTCATTCCTGTTAAAATTCTTTAGATAAGCACTATCATTGGGTAGCAAAGCATGTTTACTATGTAAAAATGTTTTTATGTTTCTCAGTAATTTGGAAATCAGTTTTATTGGGCGTATGCAAAGAGAGTAATCAAAGAGAACGTGGTAGTCCAGATCTGGTCAGAGAAAACATAAACAGATTATTCTTCTTTTGTTTATTATATAATCCAATTTTCAACAAAAATTCCACTTAAAGGTGAATATGCCTTTTCTTTTCCAAGTAAACTGAAAAGGCCCTGAAGCTTTTGTAAATTGGATAAAATGGAGCTTGTCGGGTATTTATTAAGCAATCACCAGCATTGTGCTTGGAGTAAGGGACACAGAAAGTGACCACTGGCCTTCCTGGTTTGGACTCCGTAACAACCAGACTCTGTGATGTTACCTGCTTGGCCATCAGAAAGAGTTTGTCCCGAACACACTGCTGTGCAGGGTAGGCCTGTTTTACATACTTGCCAAACACTAGTGGATTTATTTCTCATAACTCGAAGGTAGGTACGGTCATAACCTCTATTTGACAGATGGGAAAACTGAGGCACAGAGAGGGTAAAATTATTTTAAAGCAGAAAAACACAGCTGTTAAGGATTGATTTCTTGTCTCTAGTTACACATTTTCGTATACTCACCCTTTTCTCCACCAAAACACATAACTACATTCAGTTTCTGTAGTTTTCTAAAATCTGATCAGTGATTTCCGTAACATGGCTTCAGATACATTTGGGAATGCCGGTGTTTTATGTATTATCGCTACATAACAAATCACCCCAAAGCGTGGTGGCGTGAAGCAATAGCTCTGTTTCATTGTGCTCACCCACCTGCAGTCGGGCCGGGCTCGGTGGGGCAGTTTATGTCTGCCCTGCTCAGCACTGGCTGAAGTGACGCCATCAGGGGTCGGGGACCTTAAAGGTGACTCACTCGTGTGACCAGCAGATTGCACTGGCTTTGGCTTTCCCTCTTTTGTTTGCTTTAAGGTGAGGGTTCTGAGATAGAGGAAGTGGAAACTGCCCGTTTCAAAGTCCTGGGCCCGGAACGTGGCACGGTGTCTGGTTTGCTGTGTGCGGCTGGGCAGGCGGTTACAGAGCCCGGCTTCTGGGGGAGTGGGCGTGGACACACCTCGATGGGAGGCGTGCCAGAAGAATTTGGGGGCCATGTGTTAAAGCCGGCGCAGCAGGGCAAAATGAACACCTGTTCTGCTAGTAATCGGGACTCAGATGCCCTGGGTTAGTAGTTGCTTCATGAATGAAGAGAGTGGCTTCTCACTGCATATAAAGCTAGTTTTCTATCATCTTTACGTGGTCATCATTTTCATGCATATATGCTTATAAAATAAAATGGCTTCCACTCTTGGCTGGTATTAAAATTTTCTTTGAAAATAATCTTTACTTTGTATTAAACTTTGAAAACAACAGACATACTAAGATACACATTAATCATTTATCTCTCTAGTATTAATTCTGTGCAAATTCAACAAAATGAGTCAGTTAATGGTCCAAGTTTGTTGAGGAAACATGCGTTGAGTTGCAGTAGAAGATTACAGGTCAGTTCGCACAGAAGGTTTAAATAATGACATTTCAGGTGTTCCTTCTCCTTAGGTTCTGCCGTTTAGTTCAGACCCTTATAGTTTGAGAAAATTTTAAGTGAAGTATTTGTAGTTTGATTTAAGAATTACTTCTCAAATAAATAAAAGCGAGGAGTCCCTGGATGAGCTTGTAGTTCTGAGCGGTAATTGAAAGAGCAGAGGAGCTGGGTTCTGGTCCCAGTCCAGCTATAAAAAAGCTGGGTGACGTTTCAGGAGGGCATTTAACCTCTCTGGACTTCAGTGTCAAAGTCTGTAGAAAAGAGGTTAGCACTAGGAGTTCTCTGAGGTCCTGCGCTAGTTTAAAACTATGTACTTAGAGTCAACAATCGGTGGGATATTGGAGGATCTTTGCTTTTTAAAAAAGTGAGTGCTTCTTGGAAGAAAATTGTTATTAAGGCTTGTACTCTGTTAGTACCAGTTTGCCCACGAGACCCGCATTTCAGTGGCGGCACCGTAACCAGAAACCATACGGGTTCAGAGAGAGATGCAAGTTCTCAGGCCTCTTCTGTAACCTGCCAGCTCTGTGATTTTCGATGAGTTGTTCTGTGTTTTTTATTCCGTTTTGTTGTTAGACTCAGTTTTCTTATCTGTTAAAAAAAAGGTAGGTGAGAGCTTAGCTGTGAGAAAGTAAATTTTAAATGAAAGATTATGAGAAACATATGTAAGTATCTAGCACCTGTTAAATACCCAGTAAATATTTTTTCCTCTCTTAAGCTACCACTTCTCCAAATTTCTATTTCTTTTTCCTTAAAAGGGGAGATCAACTAGAAGTCTTTGAAACAGTGTTTTCCTAAAAAGAATTTGGATGGAGGGGACTTTAGGGAAATGTTACACCTTCTCAACTCTAATGATCATTTGCTACTGAATGTAATTATTTTCAATTAATTCATCCTAAATAAATTTATTTGCATTTTATGTATAATTTAATCTGAATTCATCATTTTTGCATAGCTATCAAATTTGACATAGGTTATTTTGACATAGTTGTGTAAGGGTTGTTTGCAAATGTATTTATTGGGTTGGCTAAAAAGTTCATTTGTTTTTTCCATAAGATGGCTCTGGTGGTGCTTAGTTGTCCTTAACTTCATCCAAAACAGTTTTGTTAGATTGTATTGTGACAGCTCTCATATCAGCATGCATTAAAAACACTCATCAAAATTGGTGAATTTTTGTGTAGCCATTTCAATATCGAAAATAAGCAACATTTTCAGCATATTATGCTTCATTACTGTAAGAAAGGTTTTTTGCAGCTGAGATGCAAAAACAGATTTGTGTGGTGTATAGAGAAGGTGCTGTGACTGATTGACCTTGTCAGAAGTGATTGCGAAGTTTCATCACAATCACTTTTGCGATGGAGATCTCTCGTTGGATGATGCTCCTCGGTTGGATAGACGACCAGTTGAAGTTGATAGCGATCAAATCGATAGTGAGTTGATTGAGAACAGTCAACGTTCTACCACGTGAGAGATAGCCGACATACTCAAAATATCCAAATCAGTACAGTTACTGGCGAAAATGAAAAGTGTGTCTTTTATTCTATGGGAAAAACCATACTGACTTTTTGGTCAACCCAGTATTTGACCATATAATGAGTATTCATTGAACATGAAGAGTTACTGGGAATAATACTTTTTAAAAGAAATGTTTAAAAAAATTTTAATTATAGATGACAATATTACATTAGTTTCGTGTATATAGCATAGTGGTTAGACATCAACATGACTTACCAAGTGTTTCCCCTGATAAGTCTAGTACTTAGTTGACACCATTCATAATTGCTGATGGTATTGACTGTCTTCCCTATGCTGTACTTTACGTCCCTGTGATTATTTTGTACATAATCCCTTCCCCCTTTTCACCCATTCTCCCCCAATTGCCCTCTTATCTGGTAATCATCGGTTGGAACAAGACTTTATTGAAGGTCAAAACGATTGGTCAAAAAGTAGGAAGATGGGTTAACAGATGGAGTATGCCATTCAGAATTGCAGCTATCTGCTGATAAGATCCGAAGGATAAACCTGAACAATGCACCTTCGGCCTTCATCATATAAATTCAACTGTAACTCACAAAGTATGTTCGAAACTGTAAAGTCGTTGTTGGCCAAGTTTTCATTTTTAAAAAGGCGTGGACAGCTTGTCCGATTTTACAAGCCTGACATACAGTAAAATTATGCCAAGTTTTTTAAAGTACTTTGGTTAGTAAACTGTAGATCTTTGAGGGATAAATTAAAAATGAACTCTTTTGAGTCACCAGCATCTGTTGTATCCCCTAAATAATGGGATTTATTTGTATCTGTTGATGATATTATCTAGAGAAACTGTTTCTGTCCATTTAAAAATATTCTAATAAGCCCTGACCCACGGGGTGGCTCGGTGGGTTGGGCGCCCCTCAAAGCGAAAGACGGCCGGTCGGACTCCCGGTCAGGGGACGTGTGCGGGGGTGGGGGCGGGGGCGGGGTGGGGGGGGCACGCGGGCCAGGTCCCCAGTGGGGGGTGTCTGAGAGGCAGCTGTCGTTTTTTTTTCCCTTCCTCTCTTCCCCTCTCTCTAAAAATAAATAAAATCTTTAAAAAATGTTCTAATAAAATGTTTGCCTGGCAGTAGATAACCGGAAAGGAAACCGCCCCCTTGTCGCGCTCGGTCAGGGCCCTGTGGCTCCCAGAGCCGTGACAGTGAGCGGGTGATGGCGCGCTCTCGTGCTGTCCTCTTTAGCAGGGAAAGAAGCTCGTACAGCTGCAGCTTTGGGGAGAGTCAGATTGACTCAGAAAGTCAGTCTGACTCCGCAGCTATGAAATTACTAGGAGCGTGTCTTTCAGAAAGATCCGGAGAGCCTTGACGATGGCAGTTTGAGGGAAAGAGCAGTGATTGAGAGAATTGGAGAACATTTCATCCCCAAGTGCCAGTCTCTCGAGTCGCGAACATAATGGGAACCACTTTCGGCTCCCCGAGCGCCGTGAATGCCATTGCTTTTAGAGAGCGTTACTTACTTCCCGGACCTCGATGAGTTGAGTCATCTCCATTAGTGTTCTAGCAGCACGGTACCTGTTTACCTGTTAGATGGAGCTCTGTTGCATTGGATTAAAAGAACTCTTTTGTGTATAAACTCTTCTGTTTACCCTCTTGGGCTGTTTTTTTCCTGCATTTATTTACCCTTCCGCCATTGGGAGAAACAGGAATAGGAGGGGAAACCCTGACAGTGAGTGCTACATCATTTTTATATGCCATTTTCTCTTCTCTTCCCAGCTTTACTTTTAGAAGCCCAGTCGACGCCGTTCCAGGTCACACCGTCCACTATGGCAAATATCGTGAAAGGCCTGTACACCCTCAGACCAGGTAAACCCACGCGGCGTTTCTTCGGGGGCTGCATCTGCTCGTCTCTGGTAGTTCCAGCCTCATCCAGGAGGACAGCGTCTCTCTGTTTTCTGAGGCCTGTCGGCATCTGGATTTGTTACGGCAACAAAATGGAGTAGGTACTCACCACTGTGAAATGGAAACTCGGGTCTCGGTTGGAATTCTCCCTATTCTGGTAAAGACCAACGTGTTTAGGAATACAGGAAACAACTTGTGGGAGACACTTTTGGTGATGTTGACTCTGTGTCCAGCATTGATCTTGGTCTTTTTTGCTACCGAGTTTCTCCTTCGCTTTGCCCCACACTGCAAATGCGCATAGGCGTCCACATTCACTATTCCAGCTCCTTGGGCCTGTTATGTAACTTGCAAGGACTCCACTGGGGGGCTTGGAATGTATCCCCCTTGGTAAAGGGGATCACTTTTACATTTCTGTGAATTTTTTTGTTATTTGAGGAGTAAATGAAATAAAACCTGATCTAAATTGTTTAACGCAGTATCTGAATATACAATAAGCATGCTAACGGTAACTGTGATTACTGTACAGTTGGGTCCAGTGGTTATTTTAACTGGTTGCTGGTTTGCTCGATGTGAAAGGCGTCAGAATTTAGCTTGCTAAAGATGGAAACCAGGTCCAGATGGTGCTATTAGGGTCAGAGTGTGATGTCAGATGCTGCTTTTTCAGGCCACTTCAAACAATTAGTGACTTTCGCAGTATTCAGATTTAATATTACTTAAATTTAATCAGGTATTGTTTTATTCTTAATAATTTTTAACAAATTACCTGTATAACATAATTACTTACATAAGGTAGCAGAAATATTTTATTACATGTGTCCAATAAGCTGCTGTTCTTCTTTTTCTAGTTCCATAGAATTTTGAATTTCATTTTACTAAATGCGATGAAACGGCTCATGGACTTGTAGTGCTAGGTTACGAATGGTTTATTTCATTTTATTCTGGAAGGCATCCGAGTGCAGTTTGAGAGATTTCTACATTCTGCCTCCCAAGTAGGCAGCTTTGTCATAAAAGCCCTGGCTTTTATTGTAAGTGATAAATTGCAGAATAAAAATAATCACTCTGGGTAGAAACACTTGTTCTCTCGATGCTATTTTATCTAAGTTTGAGCTTTTATAATAGGATTCATAGTACTTGTGAGGCGAATGCTGTATTTGAGACTCGTCCTTTCGAAAACTCGAATTTTACCACAGACTAACCTTTTGTGACCCTAGCCGTTTTCTGAGATACGATGAAACACGTCTTGACATTTACGTGTCTTGCCCATTCTGCTTCTGGTTTATTAAAGCAGTTTTATTCATCTGACAGACTAAGGTTAAAGTATTTTGAAAATTGAATTTTAAGTGTGAAAGTTTCTTTCATTGCAGTGGTTCTCACATGCTGATCGTTGTATAACGATGAATGCATCTGAATCAGCCGAGAAAGTTCTTTAAACTAGATTCTGGGGCTCTAATCCTTGGAGATTCTGAATTCTGTTACCATTTTAGGTGTGTTTTCATTGGATCTTTAGAAGCACAGCTTAAAAGTAGTCGCAGCCATCCCGTCCTGCCCTTTGTTTGATACACACACTTCGTTTCTGCCGCTGTGTTTTAGTGGCTGCCTGGAGTCCCCACGAGGGCAGGTCTGTTTGACGCCTGTCAGCTCACGCTGGTTGGCTCTTGGTTCCCCAGAGCACTGCGGAGGCTCTTGCTAGACCGTACTGGAGCTGAGCTAGACGTAGGGTCACGGTTGAGGACACTCTGCCATGAGTTTGTGTAGCGGATTGGCCCTTGTGCCATTGTGGGGCCTTATTATTATTATTATTTTTTTTGCCATCGCTAAGGTAGCTATTCTGTTGAATTTTTTAAATTTTAACTTAGCAACGACCCAGCACTACACAGCATCAATGTAATTTTTTCAAATTTAGAATTATATTTACAGATACTACAATTTTTAAATTGAGCCTACTGGAATAAATAGAGCATTGACGTTTTATGGTTTTTGACATACGTAGCTAAGAGGTTTTCTAAGAGGGAACGTTTGAAAGGGCCAGATTAAAAGAACCCAAAAGGGCCACCAGCTCGGGGAGAGCGCCGCTCTCGCCACAGCCCCGCGCCAGCTGCGCATCTTTCATAGTCTGAGTTCGAGCCGGAGGGGAAGGGGTTGTGTTCACTTCAGCTCGGGTCCGTGGGAATGTTACCCAGGCTTTTATTCCGTGTGTTTTTTTCTTGTAAACTGTTCAACCCTATCTTTCACTTACCTGGTCTTAGTGATTTGTAAAAGTGTTTTCTAGCAAAAGTGCTGATTCATGATTAATGTGATTATCTTTCTTAGACTTCTCTCTGCCTATTTTATCTTTGGATGTTTTCCTTTAGATTATTCTCTTGATAACTTATATTTTTAATAATTAAATAACTTTAATTCTTTCACTGTTACAAACATTTCATTTGCTGTCATTTAGCATGGGTCAAAATAGGTTTTTATTTCAAAAGTACTTATAGTTATCTCCAGCCTGCTTGTTAAATGTTTAATTTCCCTTCCATTTTTGTAGAACTTTTTTATATGTCTTCTTATTGCTCCCTGTCCAGTTCTGTTCTTCGTCCAGTTTGTTGTTGTAACTGATGCTTCATAGGGCTAGTGTTTCCACCAAACCTCTTCCCTCCCAGTTGCCTCCCACTCAGAATTCTTCAGTTATCTCCGTCTTGTTTGCCCTCGTATTTAGAATTTTTGATGAGACCCATTTAAGGGGCAGGAGAGGGTACGGGGGGCGGCGAATGGTGATGGAAAGAGACCTGACTTGGGGTGGTGAGCGCACAGTACAGTACGGATGATGTGTTACAGTATTGTGCACCTGGAACCTATATAATTTTATTAACCAGTGTTACCCCCCAATAAGTTCAGTAAAAAAAGAAAAATAAATAAAATTCTGTTACAGGAATTTTCATTACATTTTGCTGTGTCAGTAAAATGTGAAAACATCTGCTTTCTTTACGCTGTAAATTCTTCTTCGAAAGGAAATTGAACCTCCTGTATGTTATTTATCAGAATGGGATCATGTTTAAGTTTGGTTTAATACATATTGAACAAACAAAATAAAACTTTTCCATTTAATTTAATTTGTATGTTTTCTTCATGAGTCTTTTCCTTCCCTCGCAGAGTGGGTTCAGATGGCTCCAGCTCTGTTTTCTCAATTTATTCCGAACATCCTCCCCCCAGCGGTGGAATCCGAACTTTCTGAGTATGCTGCTCAGGATCAGAAACTTCAGAGGGAACTCATACAGAACGGTTTCATGAGGCAAGTCTTTCCTTTCGTGACAAAACACGCCCATCTCCTCAGGCCAGTGTGGCCTGGCGGGGAGCAGTGCCACGCTTCTCAGACGGGACGTCGCTGTGCAGGGTCAAGGTGCTGCTCCCCGGGAGGGAGGCGGCCCCTGTCTGTGGAATGCTCAGGCTGGGTGTCGATTTTACGGAAGCTGCTCTGCACTTACGTGGAAGCTGCTCTGCACTTACGTGGATTTTGAAGAAGGGGGTTCTCACGGGGGGCGGTTGGGCTGGGCAGCCCCTGAGAGTTCTTCCAACCTAGATCCCCTCCGATCAGTTCCGAGCGTTTGGAAAAGCATTGTGGAAATTTTGCCATAAGTTACAAGGTACTTTTGTGACTAAGCTAGTATAAAGAGGCTGTGGGTTCTGTTTTTTAATTATTATTATCTTAATCTTCACCTGAGAACATGCTCATTGATTTTAGAGAGGAAGGGAGAGAGAAAGAAACAACGATGTGGGAAACATTGATCATTCACCTCCCACACTCGCCCCGACCAGGAATTGAACCCACAAGCTGGGCATGTGCCCTGACCGGGGATCAAACCTGCGATTTTTCGGTTGTAGGACGATGCTCTAACCAACTGAGCCATCTGGCCAGGGCTAGACTGTGTTTCCATATTTTGACTTTGCCCTAAATTCTAATTGTTTCTTCTTAAAAAGTAGGGTATCTCTTTAATGTGGCCAGAAACTCTGCCTCCCTTGGTTTTGATATGTATGCTTTGCTAATTTCTCTAAAATTTACAATTCAGTATCATGGCTCTGACCCAGAAAATCTTGCGGAGTACATCTTTTCAACTGAAATAAACTGTATAAAACGTTGTGACTCCTATGGGAAAGCACCCTATTATGTCACCATATCACTGAAGGTCACATAAGTATTTTCCATTGTATTTTCATAATTCTCACTCTTTACTTACATCTTCACATATCTTCTCTGGTTTGGGTCTGTGGCATTGAAGGAAGAAAGTTATGGAAAGGTAAGATACCTGGGCTCCTCATTTTGGCATAGCTGTGACCACCAGTAGTCAGTTGATCCTTGGCTCACTTATCTGGCTAGGACTGCGGATGGACATTCACTTCCACGGGTTCTGAGGCCAAATGAAATCGCAGAATATTGGCCTTGACCAAGATGACTATTACCAAGTCTCTGGTTTCAGCACAGGTCAGGAAATGAAGCAGATGATTTGTTAGCCTGTGGGCTGGCACTTTTCCCCAGTTTGTCCTGGTGACATCTGTGTTCGTGTGGCAGTGGACTCACCGAGTAACCCACTGGCCATTCCCCCCACCCGTGGAGAGGCGCAGGGAGGCTGTGCAGGTGGACAGGCCTCTACATCGGCTGTCTTGTAGCGGGTGAGGGGAGGAGAGGCCCGTGGGAAGTGGAGGCGTGTAAACGGCTGGGTTTTCTCTCCGAGGTCCCGTGGTCACATGCTTCCTGACATTAACTGTAATATTCTAACAGCAGTATTATTTCCATGCGCAGAATGAGGCCATTTAATGCCATAGTAGTTTTACTTACTCCTTTTTGAAGAGCTGATACATTTGTGTGATTCAGAAATCAAAATGATACACATTGAGAGTCAAAAGCCTACACTGAGAAGTTTTTTTCTCTCCTCTCTCCCCATCTACTCCCACCCGTTAGGTAATCATTGTTTTAACTTATGATTCCTTCCAGTGTTTTTCTTAATATACAGATAAAAGCAAATACTATATATGTTCTTACTTTTATTCATTTCTTACACATCCTGTGGGTAGATCCACTACGACTTATTTAACCACTCCCCAGTAGGTGGCAACTTGAATTACTTCCAGTCTTTTGCTGTTACTGACAATGGTGTAATGAATCCCCTTGTCCCTGCACAACCCTGTACCTGTTGCGGGTGTATCTGGAGAGTAGATCCCATAAGTAGTATTGCTGGGTCAAGAGTAAATGCAGTTGTAATTTTGATTAATATTGCTGAATTGCCCTCGGTAGGGGATTGTGCCATTTTGCATACACACCCGGAGAGTTTGAAAGTGCTTGTCCTTCGTGGCCTTGCGTGTATAGGGCATGTTGCTACTAATCGTTTGGATTTTGGCCAATCTAGCAGGTGAAACATAATTACTCAGAGCTGGTTTAATTTGCATTTCTCGTCGTGAGCGAGGCTGAGCAAATTTTCTTGTATTTCTTTCTGTAAACTGCCTGTTCATGTCCTTTATCCATTTTTCTATTTGATCGTTAGTCTGCTTTTTTCTTAGTTGCGAGGTGTCCTGTCTAGTAAAGACACTGACTCTTTGCCTGTGAGAAGACAGTTAGTTTATTTGCAGTTTGTCTTTTGACTTTGCTTATGGTGTTGGTTTTTCTTTTTAATTTTAAGTCATGTAGAAGTTTTTTTATCTTTGTTTAGCTATATCAGGTTTTGTCTTTTTCTGGCTTAGGTGTTTTGAATTATAGTTAAAATTTTTCCTTACATATTTTAAAATAAATGCAGAATAATCTGAGTATACCTTTTTTTTTCTAATAAACACGAGGGGGGAGTCACCATAATTTTGAAGTCTTCTGTGCTTTTATGTTTTATTAGAATGTTTGCTTTTAATTTTAGAGATGAACTATTGGTGCCTTTAAAAAACAAACAGCCATCTGAAAAGTTTTCTCTCTGTGAGGCAGTCGAGATGTCTCTGAACACCTTGAACTCATCTTTCAGAGCAGTATGGGCAACTGTGTAAGCACACCCAGCGGCGTTTCTGAACCCCACTTTTGGAGCCGGAGTGAGACCACAGGGTGCAGGGTTGCTCGGTGTGTGGCAGCTCTTCTGTAAAATCTGGTTGGGGTGAGTCACTGACTCGGTAAATGGTTTCGTGTCACCTTGCCCTTGAACATGAAGGGCTAACATGGCACTGTTCTGCGAAGGCCAAGTTGGTCATATTCCGGGAAGTGCCTTGGAGCTTGGGTGTAAATTGGATTTTTTGTTTCCCTTAGTGGAGTTCTTTCGTACACCTTCTGCCTGAAATTTAAACGTAGTAGTCCAGGAGATGTTAAGATTAAAGTGTCTTATGAACTGAATTGGGCCATTTCTAGAATTAAGTTAGCAATTTCTTCACACTTGCTGTGAGGATTAAGGTCTGCCTTACAAATTATTCTGATGGGTGCCTAGTACAGGGTAGGTCCTGCCCAAGCTGACATTCTCGGACTCACTTGTCCCCCTGTTGAGCTGGCCCAGCGGGGCAGAAAGGATGTGCGACACCATTTATGTCGCCGCGGGCAGGTCCTGCCTGTGCTTCCAGCTCATTTCACGCCCTGCCCTGCCAGCTTTGATGACTCCCTGGATGTTATTTGGCTAAAATTGTTTTAGAAGAAATGGTGTCCACTAATCCAAAAAAAAAAAAAAGGTGAAAACCTAGCACAGGCTATCTAACAAGAGTCCTGTTTCTGGCTGTTCTGGATACGAGCAGTCACTTTATGTTTATACCTAATCAACCACACGGTTCCCATCCAGCTTTGCAAACTATTTTCACTTGAGATTATGTCCCACTTACATGATGTACGGTCCTGCACAGGCAGTGTACAGCTCTGACGTGGATGGCACAGAGTAAGTCTTGGAAATATTTTGAAATAATGCATGAATGTTGTCAAATATATCCTCTCTTGAATTTATGGGACAGATTCTTGTTTGAGCTGGAGTTTTTGCAAGAGATCTTTAGGTGTGTAGAAATTCAATGTGGACTCATTTCAAAGCTAGAATTAACATAGAAGCTAAGATCACCATGCTGTTTTTATCTGTTACCTGCGTGATTGAATCGACTGTTGTCAGGGAGGGCGGGTTGGAGTCTGTTGTCAAAGGTTGCATTGTGGACCGTACGCTCGTGTGGGAACCTCGAACGTGCGTGCTCTGAGATGGAGCATCTCATTCAAGGCGGCCTGTGGTCCTCTTCAAAGCGGGTGCCAGCTGCCTTTTAAGCGCAAATAAAATGCTCTTTCTGAGTAGTTGGTACCTGGATTGCTGGCACCAACTAGAACCTTGCAGGGTGGAGGTATTGCTGGCCTTTCAGCCGGGAGGGTTACGCTGTAGACCGGGGCTTTTCCAAGGAGTAGCAGGGTCGGGTTGGGAGCGCAGTTTGTACCTTACCCTACTTGCCTCGTTAGGTGGTATCTTTGGCAGCCTCTCGCGTACATCACACTCATATTCTCCATCCTTTCTCCTGTCGTTTTCACATCCGTTTTTTCTCTCTGTTATTTTTTGCATGTTCAGTTTTTATTTACCATGGGGGGGGGGTTGGGAATGAAGGTTGTCTATGAAAGTTGAGGTTCCAGATAAAATCCTGCACTTTCTCTTTGATCAGCACTGCTGCGACGGTGCCACTGGAAGTAGTAGTGACATAAGACACGCAGCTGGCTTGCCTGGTACAGCGGTCACAGTAGAGATGTTTGAAAGGGGCGTTAGGACCTCTGCTGAGAGTTCTTTAGGCTGCCCGAGGCCAGTTCGTGCTGACCGTGAGCCTGTCGTGCTCCAGGTGCTTAGCGGAGAGGAAAACCCTCCAGAGGCGCTCGGTGTGCCCCTCGCTGCCAGTCGTTCCGACTCCTCACCCAGCCCGGCAAGGGTTTCTTCCCCAGTCTTGGACAGAACCAGGGAACAAAAGTGGGAAATTTTGGTAATCTGAAAGATTATTCAAAAGCAGAAAATCATTAGTTGAACTAGCATTTTAATCATCTGTTGAGGCCATTTATGAATTGTTCCGTAATTTGTTAATTCAGCAAATACTAGACACTGTTCCAGGTGCCGGGTGAACAAGGCAGGCAGGGTTCCTGTTCTTAGGGAGCTTGCACTGGAATGTAGGGTGATAAATAATAAATGCGTAAACATACTATCCCAAACCAGTGCTGTGAGGAAAATGAAACAGAGTGTGGGGGAGAGAGAGAGCGACCGCGACGTGGATGAGGCACTGTTCGGGCTGACATGGTAGTGTCAAGCCCGAGGAGGAGACGTTGCAGGTAGGGAGCAGGTGACAAGGAGCTGGCTCACTTGGCTAACTAGGGGGAAGAGGATTGCGGGCAGAGAAAACAGTGAGTACACAAGTGCTCACGTGTCCCAGGGCCAGACGGAACGCCAGGGTGGCTACGGTTCAGGGAACGGAAGTGGATGAGGAGGGTGCCGAGGTGGAGATCTCACCGGGCTGGGAGAAGGCATCTGAATTGCTTTTTACCGGTATTGGAAACCCACTGAAGGGCTTCGATGGGAGGCATGAAATAATCTTACTTATGCTTTTACTTAAGATCACTCTGGCTCTTGTCTGGACTGATAGTGAGACTCTTGCAGTTGTGTAGTGGAGAGATGATAGTTTCTTGGAGAAGGGTTGTTGCTGTGGAGTGGGTGAGGGGTGGTCTGTTTTGGATTATGTTCAGGGATAAAATGCTCCAGAGTGAGGGGAAGAGAGGAATCAAGGATGAGCTGGGACTCTGGCCGAGTAATGGGGCGGAGAGTGGTACCTTCTTGAGGAAGGCTGGGGAAGGTGTGGGGATGGTGGGGAGTCAGGTCCGTTCTGGCCACAGTAGATTGGCAGTATGTATCAATACCCAGGTGGCAGTGGAGGTGGGCACTTGGATCTGCGCCTGAGGTGCAGGGGAGATGTGGGAGCCGGGGGTTTAAATCCGGACCCACTGGCCTGTGGGCGGTATTTCAGGTCACAGGACGGCATCTTACTGTTCTAGACGAAGGAGGATATCCAAGGAAAAGAAAAGTAGCCAAGGGCAGAGTGGTGGGCAGAGTCAAAGGCTAGTGAATTGGTTGTTGTTATTCATTTCTTCGGCATTTTAGTCCTTTGTCTTAATTATCATCTGATAAACTGACAAGACAAAAACAGGATTTATGGGTAGAATAGGATCTGATCAGAACCTCTGTTTTCTTATCTCTAAAGCAGAACTACACCTTCTTTGGTATTTGCAGATGAGCTAGGGAATGTATGCAAAGGTTCGTGTTTCTGTATTCGTTCTAGAGATTCTGAGATTTTTTTCAAAAGTTTTCAAAAGTATAAGGTCACTAGGGGTGTCGATAGCAGAACCTGGGTTAGTCTTCAAAGACATTTTAGTCTGAACCTGTCTCTAGAATCGGTGTAAACGATCCTTGTAGACAATCCTTCCTTCCTTCCTTGAACAGCCTTACATATTTGTAAGATGGCACCCTTTAGCTAAGAATATTCAGGTTGTGACTCAGTTACTGTTTAAGTTTAATGTCTATTTTGAAATAGGTTGCTGGGTTAGAATTGAAATATCTGCTGTACCTCTGTTACCAGTTATGCTGATTATCTCTCCTGTTTGGCCTGCGAAGAAGCCAGCCAGTCCTTTTGACCCCTCTTCTTTCTTTAATCCCCAGAGGTGACCAGTCCCGGAAGAGAGCGGGGGATGAGTTGGCTTACAGTAAGTAATGATGCTCCTTGCCACCTTGGGTGGTTTTGTGATGCAAGGTAGCCACTGGCAGTGACCATGCAGTGAGTATAATGGTGTCCATAGTGTCCTCAATGGCGGTCTCATTAGGCACCCTGTGTGATCAAGGACAGACTGTTCTGTGAACTGTGGCCACCCAAAGTCCGGTTGGTGGTGGTGGGTGGTTCTCAGACAGTTGTCAAGAGGCTGCCAGATTCTGTCGTCGGCTGAAATGGGACAGCGACCCTTCTCAGTTGCTGATGATCTGGCCCCCTTCTACTCCACCCAAAACCACTTTAAAAAAGAAAACATCATGGGGTGGGGGATTGGGACGGGGGTGAGAAGCTTGTGTTAAGTAGGCAGAGTCCTACCATGATCAGCTGTCGCCTGCTGCTCATACCTTTCCCTGTTCTGGTGACTTTTTCAGACAGCTCATCAGCGTGTGCGAGCTCCAGAGGGTACAGATAGTGAATGTGCTGAGCGTACTTTCCTCCCTGAAGCAAGGACGCGCCGGAGCTGCAGAGACTGTACTCGGGGCACAGCGGGGCCCTGCCCTCGGGAGCTCCGTCACAAAGCTGTTCTTGGAAGAGGACATTGGACTTCTCACTTTGATTTGTAATTTTAAAAAACAAAAAACTAACAAGAAAACTGTCAGTTGCTGCTAGACTTGGGGCTGATTTTGAAATGGGCTAATCCATCTGTAGATTCTGTGAGGGACAGGCATCTTGAAAAGTGATGTTTTTATAAGTGAAACCCAGTGGCCCAAATCAGCAGCTTTCTCCAAAAATGTAAGAGCAGAAGAATTGTTTTTAAGCACTGTTTTATTCACTTGTGGACTTGGCACTCGGCATACTGGTTTCACACATCAAGATTCCTTTTGCTTTAAAATCAAGCAGATCATTACGATACAGTATTTTTCACCCATAACCAAACAAATCCCTTTAAAAGAGTTGGTCTTTATGTAGCATTAGAAAGTCCCATGAAAGGAAAATGCTAACCTTGCTTTTGCTCTTCCTTTTCCCCCATTAGTTCACAACTTTTTTCTACTCTGTGCCTTGAGCTTTGTGCACTTTGCAACTCCGTGACCGTGTTGTCAAACTCACACGTGCGTCCTGAAAAGATTTGTGGTATCACAGGCTAACCCCCCATGAGATGTCAGGTGTGACTTCGCAGCGGGGTGCTGAGTGAGTGGGCGACAGAACCTTGTCACGTGTGGATCGGACTCCCCCGCGTCCCGTGGCATATCCATGTTAATGCTGGGGACCAACTCTCGCAGACCATTTCCATTCCCTCTCGCACTGCGTGTGATTCACCAGCTGCTGGAGTATCAGCATCACGCTCATTCAGGGGCAGCCAGTACTCTGGCCCCGAAGCTCCCCCTTTAATGTCGTGAGTCATGCAACAGTAAGAGCTGGCTCCTGTGATGTTCTGGGAAGCAGATAGGTTATTGCATCCAGGTGTAGTCAGTGGTGTGGGACTCTTGATCCATTTCATTTTAAATGGATCAGAGAAGTACTTTAAGTCTGCAGTCTGCATCTTTTATTTTTTTATTTTCAAAAATTTTTATTTATTTATTTTTTGAGTCCAATAGGGAAGTAGCACTGCTATTTTAAGGCCCCCTTCCAGCTGTGGCAGAGCTGTGTCTTCTGTTTTTCTGCACCCACAGTGCTGTTTAGGTCCCATTCGGACTCTGAAGCTTATCGTAGTTCTTGAAAGGCAAAGAAAAATAGATGTGGTAAATGAAAAAATTTTTTCCTCAGTTCTGCGTGAATCTAAAAAGTGAGCATTCTGTGAGTCTGTTAGGCCGTGTCAGACCAGTATTTACTCTCAGAGACCTCGGAGCAGAAAAGGCGACGTTGGAGACGCCGGCACACCCCTTGTGTGCAGGTGTTTCCTGAGGGTCGCCTCTGCCCGTTCAGTCTGTCCTTCTCTGGGGCATGGGTGAGCGGAGACTTAGAAGTGTGCTCTTGGGAGCAAGTACGTTACCTGCCATAAGTCCTGTGTTTGTAAAATTACTATCCAGAGAGGTAAAAGTGAAGGTTGTAAGATTTATTTTTTAAAGTACGTATCAACCAGAGTCGGTGGAGTTTGGGGAGGACTTGAGTTAGGCTCATGAACTCTGTGTAGTGGGTTGTATTGATAAACACTGAATTACTGGGAGGGCGTGTGGGCCCTCGCTGGGCCCTGGGTGGTTTGGTTTGCTGCACCAGTAACATTCCAGTACCAAGGGAAAATTCCATTTTACCGTGAAGGCCAAATTTTATTTTCTCAGTGGAATGTTGCTGCAGGCTTATAAATAACACCTGCAACTAAAGTTTCTCCAGAGTGGTTTTAATAATATTTCTGCAAGGAATAAAATTGGAATTTTTAAAAAATGAATTCTTCAGTATTTTAATAGTATACCCAAATGCTTTTTCTGGGAGAGAATGTTCTTTGGCCAACAGTAGAACTTTCTCTATAAAAGCATTGTATTATAATTGGCATTAAAATCTTTGGATGTATTTGCATTATTACGTTAATGGAGAAAAATTTTATATTGTCTTTTATTATTATAATATATGTGTGAACAAACTGTCAGCAGAGTCTGTAGAATTTAGTTTCTCTGAGTTTTGTGCGGTGACCGCAGCCAGGCCTGGGTCGGGTCAGTGCTGCAAAGCCTGGTGGGAAGGCGCCACAGGGCGAGTCCACCTCCTCCCAGTGCATGTGACCTGTCGGCACTCATCTGCACCCCTGAGGTACGTGGCAGTAGGAGGGACCTATTTCTTCATTTCAAGGCAGAGGTGACCTTGCTTATTTAATTGGGATTCTTAACAAAATTCTCACTTTTCAACATGAGAAGAAATAAGATTGGTCCTCCATTTGGTTTTGATGAAGCACTGTTTGCCAGAAAGTATTTTCTTATGTTGACTTGTATTCTCGCCAGGTACATACAGTGTATAGTTTCTCCACCCAGTGAAATCCCGGCCTTTGTGGGCCGGGTCAGAACATCGGCTGTGCGTCGGCACACGCAGTTAGTTTGGCTCAGCTGCGGGCGGTGCGGGCCGCCCAGATGTGGACCCTCCCTCCCAAGGGAGCCAGTTCAGTCACACTGAGATGTGACATCAGTCCCACTGAGGTGTGATGTGGAAGAGCATAAACAGATGACAGCTGGTGGGATAGACGGTGCGTGTTTTAAAGTTTGGCCCGAATCTTCAGTAACAGTGTCATCTTGTGTCCTCTGTTGTCACAGGTGCCCCAGCCCAACACACCCTTTGTGTCCTGGTGGAGGTGGGGGAAGCAAACCCTGACAGTTCTTAGGTAGAGTCAGTGAGAACACAAACCTGGATGCAGGGGTTGTGTATTAGTCCATTTTGTGGAAAGGTGACATGTTTTCTGTCCCTCTCACTAGTTTGAGGCAGCTGCCCTCCATTTCTTTGGGGTGTAGGACGAGAGCCGATCTGTGGGTGAGAGATGGCAGAGGAACGATGCCCGAGCCCAAGGCCGGCAATGCCACACGCGGGTCCCCAGCGCCGCAGCCCCGCAGAGCTGCCAGTCCCCTTGCTACATGCTTTCTGTCGGGTTGCAAATTTGCACACACAAAGAATTCCTCAGGAAGAGTTTGCACATGCATCACCTCGCAATATTCTGTACAGACTGAGCAGGGATTTGAACGTCCTTCAGCACAAGGAGAACTTCAGAGGGGCCGTCGGCGCTCGCGTGCTAGCAGAGCTCCTGGCGACGCAGCAGACAGCTCGCTTCCTGTGGGCGTGGCCTCTGATGCGCCTGTGGACTCCTCCAGCGTAACCTTCCAGGTCCGTCCTCGTCGTCGTCGTCTTCGTCTTCGCGAGGCCGGCTGTGTTTTCCTCTGTTCTTTCTGTTTCATCTCAATTGTGTGCATGATTGTCATGCAGGATGTATTGCCCTTAAGCCCAAAGTCAGTTGTTTAATAAGCAGCTAGTATTAAAATAACATTGTTTTAGGAATATACACTAATCTGAGATATTAAAAAACGTTACAACTAAAAACCAACACAAAATAACGTACTTTTGCTATCCATTCATTGTTTTCAGTTGATTTTTTTCCCCTATGATGTCTCATTGAGCTTCAGAGTATTCTGTTTACTGCAGGTCTAGGCCCATTAAGGGGACTTTGAAATTTAGGATCAGAATGTGAATTCCTTGACGGATGCCTGTAAGAGGTGTATAGGGCCTTTTTGTTTGTGATTACTGTTCTCAATATGATTGCACAAGGTGAAGTTCATGTTTATCCGAAGTTAAACTAGAGGTCATAGAAACTCATAGAGAAATGGCTTTCTGATTATTTTCATTACCTTGCTGAAATTTGCCCCAGTTTCTGGCCACTGAAATACAGGGTGGGGCAAAAGTAGGTTTCTAGTGGTTCATATGGAAAATAATACAATACTTAATAAATAATACTACAGGAATAAACTCATGTGTTCCGCGTGCTCGCAACTGTAAACCTACTACTTTTCCCCCACCTTGTATGTGAAAGGAACCTCCTTCTTGGAAAAGAATGCTATTATGTCCCCACCGTTTATTACTAAGTCATTGACACTCCCTCCTCCACTGGCCAAGACCCTGTTCTGAGCCTCTGTCCACAGTGGGTGGCGCAAGCGCGCACACTTTGCTTGTGCTGGCGCAGTGGCCTCGGGAAAACTGGGAAAGGGCTACTCAGAGGTGCGCTCTCGCGAGACCCCGGCGTGCGTGGCGCCCCTGCCGGGCGGAAGTTGTCTTTGTTTCTGGTTGGACCGGATTGTTGAGAAAAATGTTCATGGCTTACAAGTCTGGGTGAATTCTGTGGTTTGAAAACAAATAAATATTTTGTATTGATTCCCACATGTCATTTTAATGTTGTGACTATGTACTAAACTCAGTAAGACTGGAGATTCTCTTCGAAGGGTGTGTTCTGTTAAACAGATGACGATTTAATCGCTCGCATTAGGCCTGTTTGCCGATATCACAGCCGTGCAGTTCGTGGGAAGCTGTGCACATGTGCGGCTGTGGGGAACTGTGGCTGGGAACGGGGGTGCTCGTGAGGGAATGGAGGGATCGAGGCGGATGGGAGGCTCGGCCCCCCACCAGCACTGCCGGAGCCTCGGCGAAGCAGTGAGATCTGTGCTCTGGTGCTGCCCGTTGTTGGAAAGCACGGGGCTGCTTCGAACCAGGTGTTCTGTGCATCAGCCTTTCACAAGTCCGAGAAAAACTCCCTGACCGGAGATTCAAAGCCACTGACTCTGGTTCTGACCTTTGACTTCTCTGGTTTTGAATCAGTCCTCCCGTATCAGGGTGTAAACCATCCCTCTAAAGCATTACTGTTAATGAAATAAATCTTGTACAGATGTCCTTGGCCTTGCTATGTTGATGCCTGGGTCACTGGAACCGTGATACAGTATAGAACAGTGATTTGCTTACAGGACCCTCATAATGCTCCTAAGTGAGAGCCACACTCGGCACTGGTCAGCTCCACGGCGGCTTTTCAGCCCACAGAGAGGGCGCCCATCGCGACCTCCCTACCGGTGATGAGAAACAGCGTGCTTGTGTTTAATTATATACATAGATAGTATGTATACATATGTACATACAGATGTAGTTTTCCTTTTTTAAACACTGGATACATTGTGGACTTTTAATCAAAACTTCTGACTTGGGGTGGTTTTTTTTTTTTTTTTTTTGTATTTTGTTTTTTTTTTTGCATTGATTATACTGAGCTTTAAAAAAAAAAAAAGCCTTTGTGTTTTCTTGCTGTGAAATTAGTTATATCCCCTAACGTGTTGTGACATCTTTCTTACAATTTTAGTTTCTCTCATTGTCTCTTTGCAAGCATCCTTTCCTATAGCGTTCTCAGAATGTCAATTCTCATCCTTTTTTAAAAAAAAATAACAAGCTGTGTTGTAATGAACCTACTTTATGATTACCCCACAGAAGCTGGATTCAGTGAGTTTATATTTTCTTTTTCTCTGTATTTAAATCACCTGAAATTTTCCTTTGGGTACCGCGCCCCCCCCCACCACTCTGCCAAATAAGTCCTCTCCTCCTATTAGCTATTTTTTTTAACTCAGCATAAAGCTTTTCTACTAGAGCCAGTTCCTAAATATATGTTTATGTATGTTTATTTTCCCTATTGGCTTGTTTCTCAATAATCCACAATTCTAAAATATTTGAATTTCAAAAAAAATATAGTAGAAGGAGTATCATAAACAGAATCTGAGAGCAAATGTTCGTTTCAACGAGCTGTGTCTGTTCTTGGGTAGGTTATTTGTCTGAAGCTAAGTTTCTTCATATTAATATTAAGCACAACCCCCCCTCACCTTATTGCTAGTGATCAGGCCTCTACATATGGCAATGGGCTTAATTTCCCAGAAGGGTATAACAATTCTAAACTTATTAATTATGCATCTAAGTTACTAATAACAAACCTCAAATATATATAAAGAAAAAATAGTGGCCACAACTACAAGGAGACATAATCTACCAATATACCAGCACAATCTATTAATAGATAATGCAGAAGACAAAATCAATGATCATTAAGAGCATAGAAGGTTTAAATAGCACAGCTAATAAATTTGATATGTTGGATATATACACATATATATATCTCCCTTCACACCCTCCAGTAAGAAAATAAGCATTTTTACTAAACAAATTAACATTGTATTTAAAGTATAACAAATGTTCAAATTAGATTTATCTCAGGAATGCACATTGGTTAATATAGGGAAATCAATTAATGTGACTCATCTAGTAATGGATTAACTTCACATGATCAGATTGTCTATATACAAAGGACCTACAGGGCAAATTAGAAGACTTATGCGTTTATCAAAGTTCCAGAACACAATCAGTGTACAAATGGCAATTACATTTTCATGCACTAGCTACAAGCAATAATGGCTCTTAACATTTTTTAAAACATAATTAAATGAAATTTATAGTAGGAGCAAAAATCTAAAAGTACCTAACAATACATTTTAATAAAAGGTATAAGCCTTTTAATGAGAAAATGGTTATTTTAAAAAGACCACCTCTACTTACCTGAATGTATGGCGAGACTGACGGATAAGATCATGTAGGTCTCAACTCTGTATACAGATTGGTTAATGAATTAATGCAATTCCAACAAATAACACCAACGGTTTTCATTGTGTCACTTGACGAGCTGATCCCTAAAATATAAATGGAAGAACAAAGGACCAAGGATATCCAAGACATTCCTAAAAAAGAACAGAGGGGAACTAGCACTACCAAATTGTAAAACTTCACATCAAATATAGGGATTAAAACGGTGTGGAAACGGTACAGAGATGACAGGCAGATGCATGAACTAGAAGAGCGAGCGGGGAACTGATCCACCCGTGCACGGCCACCGGCACTATAGACCAGTGCGGAGGAGGACGGGCTACTCAAACAGCGCCAGAAATGCTCACAAAGGACAGAAGGAATGGGACCCCTGCCTTCCACCAGGCACAGCCATCAGTCCCAGGTGGGTCGGAGACTTACACAGGACACGAATTTACAGAACAACACGGAAGCATATTTTTAGGACTTGGGTAAAGGTAAGGATTTTGTAAATAAGAAAGTGCAAATCGTTAACTAAAAGATGATTTGGTTATGTTGATAGTAAGTACTTTTGTTTACTGACCATGCCACAGAGTGAAAAAATAAGCCCAAGCTGGAATGGGATGCAGATAGTCACAATTATGTATGTAGCTGTTAGCACCTGAATGCAGACCTCCAACGAAAGCAGGGTGGGAGAGAAACGCGCGTAAAACACAAGCACATATTCACAGAAGAAACAGAAATGGCCCACAAACATGAAAAGCTGAAATGCATATTGAAATCATAAATACCATTTCCTAGCCACCAAATTGGAAGTAACTAAAATGCCAGAAAATACGAACAACTGGAGAGGTTATTCCAACAGGCCCGTGCTTCTGCTACACTGTTGGCGTGCAGATCACCTCTACCATGTCGGAAACCAGTGTTATCTAGCGAAGTTGGACACGGGTGTGTCTTACAGCCCAGGATTTATGCTGTTAGAGAAACTCGTGTGGGTGTGATGCCCAGGACACACGTCCAGGGGACGGTCACACCACTGCTATTCGTAATCACCAAAGGAGCGAAGGAGACAACCAAATGCCCACCTATGTACGATGAGTAAATGAGGGGTATGTGTGCGGTGGGGCCAGGCAGCAGCAAGGGCCGTGGAGAGCTCGGCCCACCGGCGTAGGGAAGCCCAAACCACAGTGAGCGAAAGGAGCATGTCAGGAAAATCACAGTCCGCCTGGGTACCTTATAAAGTTCAAAACCAGGAGAAAAAACCATATTGTTTCAGGCTTCGTAAACAGTAAAACTAAAGAAAAGGAAACAACGTTCAAGGTCATGGTTTCCGTGGGGACGGGCAGAGGGGGATTAGCAGAGGAGCGCATGGGCTGGTAGGAACTTGGTAATTGGGACATTTTGACCTCTGAACATGGCAGTTCTCGAGCGAGTGCGGTGAGTTCCGTGCAAAGCCAGTTCAAATACCAAAGGTTATTTTAATGTAACCCACGGTGGACCTTTGAAACTGATCCCATGTTTAATGTCAGTTACACCTCAAAGAAAACAAATGTCCAGCAATAGCATGTGAACAGGGGCCTTAACAGTGGTCTGTAGAAGATTCATAATGGAAAAATGCAGTAAGTGAAAAGCAAAACTATATGAACCCATTGGGTAAATGTGTTACGAAAGGAATGCACAAAAATATCTTTTAAAAACAGGTGATTGTTATTTATGTTCATTTCAAATACATGACTTTTTAAAAATTCTGTGGAAGTCTAAACAAGGACCTAGGGGGATCGCCATTGAAAGGGGAAATGAAAGGAACCTGCTGCCCGAAAAGTGAGGAACGTTTTTATAAGTGCAATTAGCTGTTAATGCCGGTATAAAAATAGACAAGTTAGTGGGAAATTATTTTAAGAATAGACCCAGATACTTTTAAGAGTTTAGAGTACATTAAAGGTAGCCTTTTGAAATAATTCCGGCCATGATGGATTCTTCAATAAAAGATGTTAGTAGAACTGGAGAAAATTACATTGATCCCTATGACACCATTCACCAAAGTCAATGAAGTTATAAAAACCAGAAGACGATATTTTCTCGGGGCAAAAGTCTGTTCTAAGGGCACGCGCAGCGACATTCAACAGTACGGTATAAACCTGTCACCCGGCAGCATGATGAAGAGCGCCACCCCGGCACACACGTGTGTGTGTGTGTGTGTGTGTGCGCGCGCGTGCACGTGTATGGGTACAAAGATCTTTCTAAATTAATACTTGTGTGCTGTCCTAACATGTGAGAAAGAAATAGAGATGAGGTAAATGTTTAAAAATATTTTCTTGTATATCTGTGGTTAAACATCTTTTGCTCTTTTAAAAAATTTTTTAGTTAGAGCCATAGGATTAAAAATGCCTCATTATTTTTGCAACTCTTAGTTTTAACACTTTATGATAAAACATTCAATGTCCAGTTCCAAGGTAGGTTTATTTTAATGGCTTTGTAGCTGAAAAAGCTCTTTCATTAAGATCCGTGGATCCAAAACACTGCTGTACTGAAAAACAACTCATTCTTCAGTTCCATCCACTAGTCTTAAAATAGTGTTTGCTGAAATCTTTATAATTTCCATCTTTCTCACTGTCAGTAACTTGTCCTTGCTCCCGAATGGGGAGGCTGGCATGTTTACTCTTGGTAACAAATGGGTTCAGAACCCACCAAAACTCTTTTGGGGTTTCATGTCCCAAGTTGAAATGTGCACTTGTAAGAATTTGTGCAGGAGACAGTTTTTGGCAACACATTTTCACGGAGCTTGAAACATGGCTAACCATGTTCAAAATGCACGTAACATGAATTTCTGTTGGGAAAATAGCTCCTTATCCATCAGTGCTCTATCATCTTTACCTCGAAGGGAGAGATAAGGTCTGTTTTCTCTTTAATGCCTTTCAGGTTACACATTACTGATCAGCACTGGTCACCACCACGAGAAAGGCTGGCAGATGGCAAACATGTGCCTTTTTATCAATAAAAACACATCTTTTTTCGTTTGACAGCACTTTTAAGGGTGTTGCCCTGGGAAAACCAGCAAACCGCTTTTGGGGTTTAGTGTTTCCCTTCTGATACAATCTTGTGATGAGGCCCTCACGGAAGAGAATGAGATGGCTAAGTCCAGGTGCCACCTGGAGGCACTGCAACCACGGTGCTCTGAGAGAGCGGACTCAGCCCCCCTCCTCCGCCCCCCACATCCTGGAGCTCCGCCCCCCACCCCCCATCAGGATCCCTGGGGTGTCTGCCTGCTCCCTGCCCACTCATGTGCGGTGCCCGTACACTGGCCAAACGTCTTTGCTCTTAAAAACATCACAACTCGAGTTTTCTCCTGGCACCTCTGTGGTTCTCATTTGCCCTGGAGACCACTGGCTTAAACACTGCGGGGATTTATTCTCTCACGGGAGATCCAAGTCTGGGCAGTTCCAGGGCTGAAGAATAACAGCCGCTCATCGACGTTGAGGACCCAGGCTGCTGCCAGCTCCGCTCCGCCAGCCTCGCTGGTAGCCCTGTCCCCATACCGCTTCCCAGGGTCTGCGCTCAGCTGCTGCGGCTGTCAGAAGCAACAGCGACCTCTTGAGAAGAAGGCTCTTCTTCCCAGCATCTCTCTAAAAGCAAGAGAACTTCCCAGAAACCCACCAGGATATAGACCCTCACGTCTCATTGGGGAAGCTGGGATGCGGGAACATGCCCAGGCTAATAACTGGGAAGGAGGATGGGTCCAGCATGGTAGGTGTCCCCTCCTGGGGCTGGGGCTAGGGCTGGGGCTGGGCTCCTCCTCCCAGTGGCCTCAGGAGGAGATGCCTGAACACAGCTGGGCCAGGAGGAATGGCTGTTGGGTGCACGAGTCTGCTACCGGGACTCTGACTACTGCTAACGGGGGCCACCAGGAGGTGACAAGAACAGAAGAAACCCCCTCTGACTCCACAACTGGGTTTTCCACACCCGCACACGAATGCACAGCAGCCCTGTCCACCTCTCCTTTAGAATGATGTGTTTTCCTTTGAAAGTATGTAAACAACAAAGAATATAGTCACACCTCAGACTGGAAGACCCAGGAGCTATACATAAGGAAGAGAAAGCCAGAAAGAGCATGGGCCAGCCAAGCATAGGTCACCCAAACCACAGCTAAGGAGGGGGGGTGGCATGCGACAAGGTAAAGATAAGAGGGCATTGGACAACAAAAATAGTTGGGATGGTGCTTGGTGAACACATCGTCTGTTAGTGAAAGGAGACAGCTCAAATAGCATAGGAGAGGGGGACGTTCCCAGGGTGGAGGAAGCAGGGACACAGTCCCTAGGAGCCCCGCCCTTGCTCACCCACCAGCAGGGAAGCCCTGGTGTCTACTCACCTCAGCTGCTGTCCAATCTGGCCTGGCCTCTGCTCCCTGTGGACGGATGTCTGAGCCCAGTTGTTGGCCTGCCTCTTAAAGCAATGGTCAGCACTGTTTAATGAGATGCAGAACACCAGAGCCGCTGGCTCCTCCACTGACCATTTGCAAATCGCTCTAGCCATTTGCAAGTCACTGCAGCGGGAGCTCCGGGGACAGCCAGGCAGCCTGGACCCCTGTCTTTGGTGCCAGGTCTCCTGGGCTTTGAGTGGGAGCCAGGCTACTTCAGGGAGGGAGTAGGCGGGCTGCAGAAACCATCTGGGGACCCTTGTCCCCCCCACACACCTGGCTCTAATGATTGGGGGTGGGCAAGGACGAGGGTGGCCCTCTTGTTAGCCACCATGTGATATCTGGAAGGACCCCCATGACCCCAGCCTCACTGGGCCCTGAGCAGACACTGAACTATGGGCCTCAGTTTCTGTCCTTTGAAGGCAGATGTCTGGGAATAACAGCCTCCCTTCGAGAGCCCTTGCTGTGTGGCACGCACTGCGCCAGGCAGGTACCCCTGTGAGAATACTATTCACCCCGTTTTCCGCATGAGGTTTGGTCCTGGGTCCCAACCAGGGCTGTCTGACTCCAGACGGCCTTCTGTTATGCTGTGGCCCTGGGAAGCCAGCTGGTGACAAATCCAGGTCTGCCACTCCTCCCTCAGGGCCACCACCTCCCTGACTTGACTCCATCAGCGCACCTGGGCACAGCCAGCCCCTGGCTTGGTGGCACCATGGGGTCCACTTGGAGGGAGGGGTAATGTCAGAGGACCACTTGGGGCCTTGTCATCTGTCCGCTTCCACCTGGCGAGAGACAAGTGTGAGAACTGGTACTGTGCTGGCTGCCCCGGTTAGCAGCACACTTCTTCGGGGACAGGCAGACCTCCGCTCTGCCGGTTAGAGCAAATGCGCCTCAGTGCACCCGACTTTGCCCTCCGATGCGCTGGGCCTTGTGCTGGAAGTGGGGCTCAATGACAGTCGCTGTGATTATAATGAGTTTAAACGGCCCTTTTCTCAAGGAAAGCCGACACCCCGTGGTAAGTGCTGAGGACGGCAGCAGTTCCTGTGCTCTCGTCCAGCCAAAGCCCGCTGCTCAGGCTGCTTCTTAACTTTCTCTTCCTTGGGTGAAAATTAGATGCCTATTTTTTCTGTTTGTTTGATAGTTTTGTTGTTTTAACTCCATAAACAACCACTGAGCAGCCTCCATGGATTAGATTAGAAGATCTGTGGCAATTGGAAGCACCCTCATCTTAGCTCTGCACCCAGGCCTCTGTCCAAGGCTGTGGTCCCGGAATCGAAGTCCCTGGGTAAAAACAGTCACTTTCGGTTATTGAGTGTGTCCCTCGTCGGGCCGTGAGCTAAGCGCTGTATGCACACGGTGACAGGCAACCCCCAAGACGTTTCCTTAAGAGAGCTACTCACACTTCCAGCCCCATTTTACAGGTGGGGTAAGTGGGGTCCAGGGAGATGCAGTAACTTATCCAAAGACCCTCAGCCACCAGGGGATAGAGCTAGGGCCAACTTGGGTCTGTCCCCAAGGCTGTGCTCTTTGTCCTGGGCCACAACCCTGCAGACCCTGGAGTGGGAAGGAGGCGCCGAGCCACCTCAGTGTTTTAGGATGCTTACTAGGACGCTTTTAGGACACTCAGTATTTTAGGATGTTTACCAATCACTTACCCCCAAATGCTGCCAGACTGGCTCACTTGGCGGCTGGAACGCTACTAGCTCCTCGCAGCCACCCGGCAAGGCATAACTGGCCCTGATGGGCAGGCAGTTAAGGATGTGAGTCAAGTAACCGAGGGTGAGTTAGCATTTAACAGCGCTGTAGGCAGTAGTAGTAGCCTGGAGTCTGGTGGGGCCGGGAGCCGGGGAAGAAAGTGAGCCGAGGGCCTGGGGTGCTTAGGTCTGGGAGCAGAGCTCAGGAACGGACAGGGTGGGCATCAGGGAAGCGGGCAGACCTGAGAAGCAGGCACGGCTGAGGAGACAGAATTGTCTAGTGCAGCCCCCAGCGCCCTGGGAAGCTGGAACTCTGGTTACTCCCAGCGTCAGGTGAGGAGCTGAGGCTCAGAGAGGTAGGTACCCAGGGCTGCAAGCCTGCTAAGTGGCAGAGCCGACATGGCCAGGCCAAACCCGAGGCCCACCTGAGCTATTCCCTACACCCCCATTTCTGTGGACCCACCAGTGGTTGCCCTTCTTCCCAGAGACGCCCCTGGATGGAGGCCCCGCCCACCTGGCATGCACCTGCCTCTCTCTGGCCAACAGGGCTGCCGGAGCCCGCCCAGGCCCTCTTCTGCGCGGCTGGCAGAATCCCGGAGCCTTTGTCCACTTGCCTCCTGGCAGGCGGGGGTCTGGCCACCACCTTCTCCCTGCCTCTCGGCCACAGGGGCGCGTGGCAGAGCCGGGCCTCAGGCTGCCCCTGACACCCCCTTGCTGGGGGCCCTCGGCCAACTGGCTGCCCCTCTGTCACCGCGCCAGTTGGAACAGTGGGTTCCTGCACTTCGGTGTGCAGGGCTACCATACAGGGGCTTGTGCCCCCCAGCCCCCCAAGATTCTGATTTTGTGGTTCTGGAGCAGGACCCAGAAACCTGCCCTTCCGCTCACACGCCAGGTGGCTTGGATGCCCATGGGACACGGACTAGTGCAGGCCTAAGGCTCCAAGTTTTGTGCTAACTGAAGACCAGGTCTTAAGTCATCTTTCAACTTTCCTCATCTAGGGCTAAAATTAGAACAAAAGTTCAGTTGGCCTTTTCACTCAATTCTGTCACTGTGCCCTGAGCGCCCACTGTGGAGTCAGGACCTGGGCTGGAGGGGTGTGGGGACGCACAGTGGTCCCCGTCCTCCCACTGAAGGTCACTTAACAGACCCCTGCCCGAGGCTAGGAGCTGCCGAGCCCGCTGATGGGCCTGGCATTTGGGGTGAACGGGTCCTGTTGTTTGGGATTCCCATTGCCTCCCTCCCTGAGTGTGCTCATCGCCGCCCTCCCCCCCACCCCATTAGGGGCATGAGAGGGCCCTGGCCAGGCTTCTGCCTCCCCCTCAGGCCTGGTGGGCCCTGCTGTCGCTGGCATGGCATCACCATAGCTTGGTGGCTGCTCAGCCCTGAGGAGGCTGTTGTCTCCTGGCCCGGTGAGGGAGAAGCGATTACTCAGCCAGCTGGGGATGGGAATTTTGGAATGGAGCCCCCCAGAGCCCTCTGCAGTCAGGACTCATGAATATAGATTAATGGGCATAGACAGGATTCTTGATTTCCTCAAATAGATGGGTTTTGTATGGTTACTGGAGCAACCAGGCCTGGCTCCATTCATCACCCAGGGGAAGGAGATGAACTTGACAGGATCTCTTTTCTGGCCCCCTGCTTCGCATTCTCTGAGTTTGCAGGGTGCGGAGAATGGGGTGGCAGCGGGAGGGTGTCACTCTCGGAATCAGAAACTCTGGGGGTGGGGCCCGCCCTCTGTGCCCTCGCCAGCCCTCCAGGTGACTCTGGGGCAGGGGGGAGCTCTCAGGGCCTTCCGAATCTTGGCTTCGGGCAGCTCCTGCCTGTCCTGGCCCCACCTGCCCCCAGCCCCAGCCCCTCGGCCTTTTCCTCTGCCCTGGCTGCCCTGTGACCTATGCCTGGACGGGACCCTCCTCTTCAGACCTGCTCATGACCTGAGAGTAGGCCAAGAATCTCGCGGTCCCGCCTCTGCTCCCCTGCTGCTGGCCTGCCTCCTGCTTGGGTGCCATTCATCTGCAGTCTGTGGGGGGCTGCTTCCCAGACGGTTGCCCTTCCAGTAATGAGCCCCCGGAAAGCGGCCTGGGCACGGAAGCTGCTACCCACTCGTTCTGAAAGGGCTGCGTCCTCCTGGCTGATGGCCTGTTGTGACTGATTGTCAGCCTCCGATGATGACAGCAATCAGAGAGCCTCTGCCACCCGTTGCAGCTCTTGCGTCCCCTGGAGAGAGGGAGGGAGGCGATAGAGGAGGGTGAGCCGCAGACAAGCTGTGGAGGCGACAGCCCCGGTGTGCGCATGGGGTCCCGGCTGCCCGTGCGCATCGCCGGGGAGTCCTGAAGACCCTCTGGGTGGCGCCTGGGCACGGGTGGTGCTTTAAAGCACCTTGGATGATTTTTTCTTCTCTCCAGTTTTGTGGAGATATGATTGACATTTAACTGGGTGTAATTTAAAGTGTACAATATGATGATTTGATGCACGCATTGCAAAGGCATTATCACAAAAGGTTATTAACACTTAGTTACCATTTTTTTGTTGCGGTGGTGAGAACATTGAAGACCTACCTTTGTCGCAGCTTCCAAGTTTACAATACAGTGTTGTCAATTCCAGTCTTCGTGCCGTCCGCTAGATCCTGGAACTTACTCATCTTGTACCTGGAAATCTATACCCTTTGACCTGTGTCGCCTCGTTTCCCCAGCCCCTGGCACCCACAAATCTACTCTCCGTGTCTACGAGTTTGGCTTTTTCAGATTCCACACATGAGATCATACAGTATTTGTCTTTCTCTGACTTCCTGTCACTTAGCATAGTGCCCTCAAGGTTCACCCGTGTTGTTACAAATGATAGAAGTTTTTTTTTTATGGCTGAGTAATATTCCACTGTGTGTGTGCATGCATATATTTTTTATTTATCCACATACCACATTTTCTTTACCCATCCTTCCATTGATGGGCACTCGTTGCCATGTCTTGGCTATTGTAATGCTGCAATGAGCGTCTCGCAGAGATAGTGACTCCGTGACTCTGATGCGTAGCCGAGACTGAAAACCATCGCTCCAAGTTGGCCCTTCCTCACCGCTGACGGGCACTAGGAATACCTCGGAGATCTTGTTTAAAATGCAGATCCTGATGCAGTGAGTCTGGAATGGGGCCTTAGAATCTGCATTCTAAGAATTCACCGATCAATTTGCCAAATGATCAATTTGTCTTCAAGATCAGATTTCCGGTATTCATGAATATAAAATTCTCTAATAAGCACTATTACATTGCCCAAATCTAACTGGAAATTCGATAATGTAGACAAATTGGTCATCTGGCAAATTGCTTGGTGAGTACTCATGTATGACATTTTCAGTTTGTTTGGATAATTTTCTACTTGGCAAAATGATTCCCGGTGAACGGGCCGCATTCAGTGTGCATGGAGGAGTCTCTCGGACCACCTGGAGAGAAACCACCCAGATGGGCCGTTGGGTGGCCATTCTGACTGTCCCAGAGCCCCTGAATTTAACAGGCTGGGCCTTCGCTTGCTTTACCTGTTAGGAATCTGCTGCTAAAAGTGTTTGAAAACCAGATCTAATTTTATCTAAATGTTGCATTTGACCTTTGAGAAACATGAGCTCAGAGAAGTTAAGCAACTTGCCCGAGATTGCACAGCCAGGCCACCAGACCAGATGGGTGCTCCAGGCCTTACCTTGTTAGAACTTACAGGTAGAGCCTGCCCGATGTCCCGTGCTGTCTGAGAGTTGAAAATGGGTGTGGGGACTCCTCCTTCCCATGACCACTGACCTGATCAAAGGGTCAGATGTGGGTGACATTAGAGCAGCATCTAATGGCAGTGAGTGTTCCCCCACAGCCCGCCACCTTTTCTACTCTACCCGCCTGTCCAGGCTCTCCTACGTCACGCTGGGGAGCAGGTGTGCTGGGGTCAAAGCCACTGCCCCGCTTCCTCCCTGGACAGTTTCCTTAAGCCCCCCGTACCTTGTCTGTGGAAGAGGGTGGCGCTAGGACCCACCCCACAGACAGATGGGCACTGAGTGAGCCGGTCTGTGTAAAAGGCTCAGGATGATGCCTGGAGCACAGTGGCCGGTGGCCCTTCAGAGAGTGGCTCCTTGTCACCACACTGTCCTGGGGCATGGGGAGGGAGGGGTGAGCCTAGAGGCAGCCCTGGTTGGTGGGGGGAGTGGGGGGTTGCTGTCTCAGCTACATTCCAGGGACTCAGCGGGAGCGGGCAGCAAGGCCCGTATCACTGTTGTCCAGGTGGGCCCTATACTTCTGTCCAGGAGACCCCATCAGCAGGCTTCAGGGCCCCTGTTCCCAGCTGGGGCCAGGCACGGGCACCATGGCTTTGAAAGCACGTGGGTGGCGGGCTCAGTGGTCCTGTCTCAGCACCCGGTGATTTTTGTCAAGAGCTCTAGTGAAGGGAGCAGGTCTCTCATGCCCTTTAATTAGAAGTGGGACTTGTCTATTTCTGAGAATACTGTGCTGGGAGGAGGTGGGGGGGAGGGGCAGGCTGCAGGCAGCCAGCCTGGGTGGCGGCAGGCACACTTTCCCAGCCCTAATTTGAAAAATCGAGCTGAAAAAGTCAGACCTCCCATCTGACTCAGAGCCATTACCCGCAATCATGCTGCGAATGCATTAAACTCTGCCTGGCGGGTCCCCGTGGCAGTGCCTCGAGACTGGTCCCCATGGGGAGGGGGGAGAAACCCTCACAATCTCTGCCCCTTGGAAGGGTGCCCTGCAGGGGTGGGGGTCTTGCCTTCACTCCCTTGCCCACAGCGCTGTCGGGGATGTGGGCTCTGCAGGGAGGCCGTGCCCGAGCCGCATCTCAGCCAGGCTCCGGGTGCTGCTCTCCTGAGTCCCTGCTCCAAGACTCAAAGAAGGTGTTGCTTTGACACATGAGCGGCCTCAATTGCAGACACATTCCGTATAAGCTGAATGTAGGCATTAAAAAGGACTTGCTGCCCCTTACTGAGAAGGACCCCTGAAAATGTCTAGGATGCACTGTGAAGTGAAAAGGCAATTTATAAATTGGGGTGTAGAGTACATCTCTGTCTGCTCGGGCTGCGTGCACAGAGCGCCACAGGCTGGGGGCTGCGCCCGTAGTCATTTATTTCCTACGCTTCCGGAGGCTGGGCGTTCAGACCCAGGGGCCTGCACCTGGTGAGGACGCTCTTCCCCGCCTGCTGCGTTCCTGCTGACTCCTCACATGGCCTTCCTTCTGCATTGGGGGTGGGGAGGGGGGTGCAGGGAGGATACATTCTGATGTCTCTTCTTATAAGGACGCCCATCCTATCAGAGCACTGCCCCTGCCCCCACCGCCGTGACCTCATTTATTAGCCCCGGTCACTTCTTTAGAGTCCTTGTCTTCAAATGCAGTCACACGGAGGGGCTAGGGCTGCAATGCATGACCCTGGGGGACACGAGCATCCCGTCCATAACAAACGCTGACCAGGACCTTGGGCTCCAACCAGCTTCCCTCTTTATAGGGTCCCCTGGGTGAAGTGGCTTGACCCATCTTTGAGGCCCTCAGTGTCCCCTCCCATGCTCTGGGGGAGATTGCACCTCTGCCTCCCGGCTTCTAGAACTGTTATGGAGATGAAGAAGAGGAAGGGAAGATGGTAAGACAGCCTTGTAAACTGTGAGGGGCCCTGCGACGAGGGGTCCTGCTATGGAAAAGGAGAGCTCACTTATGGGAGGGGCTGTTC
>CM052542.1:148857124-149061534 GCA_028533065.1 Trachops cirrhosus | reverse complement strand
GCACATAGGTACTTAGTAAGCTGTGTCTATGATTATTATTACACCATCACGTTAAAACAGATGTTTCGCCTGTTCAGCAGCAAGGCAGGAAGGGGCCTTGGAGATGCACGATTAGTCCAAGCGCCCCACTTAACATGATGATGATGATGATGATGATCATCATCATCATCATCATCATCAGAAAAGCCAGTACTTGTGCTGTGCTTGCCACCAGCCTTTACCGCACTAGCTGCCTTCTATGCATCTTATGAGGAAAGTAGGTCCCAGAGAAGGGCAGTGATTCAGGGGTGGATGTGGCCTCAGCTTCCCGGCTCTTTAGCTCAGGGTGCCTCTCCACAATAGCACAGAGGGTCTCCAAGCTTTTGGGTGCATCGGGAGGCTTTGTTTGCTACCTGCGCAGGGAAGCTCCCATCAGACCTACTCATTAGTCCAGGCAGCACCTCCACCTGGAGGCGTGACCACTCCAGCAAATCGTCGAACTTTCGGAAGGAGCCCGCAGAACCTCTGCTTTATAGAGCGGGTTGGTCAGAAGCACCGGTGAGAACCCGGACTTGGGCTTGGCGTCTGAAGCGTGAGGGGCAGTTTTGTGGGCGGAGCCCCTGACCTGTGGGATCTGAGGCCCACTCTGGGTAGAGAGCGTCAGAACTGAGTTAAATCGGAGGGCAGCCCGCTGAACTGCGTGGTGTGGGGAAGTCCACGTGTACAGCTGGTCACAGACGTGTGAGTGTGGTGGGAGCTGAGTGGCAGAGTCAGGAAGAAGCAGGGGTTTTTTTTCTATTCAAAAACAAATTCAAGTAGGGAGCACAGGTGGGGAAAATTAGAGGATGACTTTAAACAAACCTTCAAGAGCTGATATTTTCTGTTTTAATCTCTTTCATTTTTATCTTTTAAATGTATGAAAATATTTGTTTAAATGATACTGGGTGAGCTACTTAGTTCTGGGTGCTCTGTACCTTAGTTCTGGGTGCTCTGTACCTAGTTCTGGGTGATCTGTACTTAGTTCTAGGTGCTCTGTACCTTAGTTCTAGGTGTTCTGTACTTAGTTCTGGGTGCTCTGTACTTAGTTCTGGGTGCTCTGTACCTTAGTTCTAGGTGCTCTGTACCTTAGTCCTGGGTGTTCTGTACTTAGTTCTGGGTGCTCTGTACCTTAGTTCTAGGTGCTCTGTACCTTAGTCCTGGGTGTTCTGTACTTAGTTCTGGGTGCTCTGTACCTTAGTTCTGGGTGCTCTGTACTTAGTTCTGGATGCTCTGTACCTTTGGGCCCTTTGGTGATTCCCTGGGGCGGCGTTTGGGTTTCCCTTTTCAGATAGTTGGCACTCGAGTGATGCTCTAGGCCAGGTAGCATCCATACCTACACACTTCGAAGTCAGTTCCAGAAAGCTGAGCCAAGAATTCAAAACAGCCAAGGAGATGGAAATTTGTGGACCCTGAGGAAACGGATTTTGAATCACAAATTCTATTTGTTTATCTAGGAGATGAGTGGACTTTACTTAATGGGGAAGGTGGATTGTTTTAACAGGGAGGTAAAAATTTGGAAAGGCATCCATCTTCCCTATTCCTGCCTTACCTCTTGGAGGCGGTTCATTCCCCTGTCTCCATTTCAATTTGAAAAACCTCTGGGAAGAATTCTTAGGGGCCCCCCTTGGGCCAGCTGACTGCCTTTGACTCAATCAATCTTGGTCACGGGGAGGGTGATTGTTATTAAGGAGGCTGTGTCTATCTGTGGAGCTTTTTCAATAGCCAGCATGCTGACTTACCTCTCATTTCCTCGCTACCAGCTAGCGCAGTGCGTTCTCACTGGACTTGCAGCCCGCGGAGACCGCACAGTGCCCACCTTTCCCCCGAGCCTGCCCCCAGGCTAACTCACAGGTCCGTTTGCTCCATGGCCATTGTCAGCTGCCCCCATGGACAACCCAGATGAAATAAAAAGATGTAATGAAACTAGGTAGTTTTAACTTAATGATTTTCCCCTTTGTCTTCCTGTATTTCAGGGAATGTTCCATTTAGCTTTGTTCTCACTCCCTGTTGCCGAAGCCGGACCTGTGGGGAGGGCGGGAGAGAGGGGAGTCCCAGAGGAAAGGAGGGAAGATGGGGAAACAGGAATGTATTTATAAGAACATTCGTAAGACTGCACCCGGAAATGGTGTATTCGTTGAATATCATTAGCCCACTCACAAATATACTCAAGAAAGATCTGTGCACAGCGTATCTTGAATAGAAAGAATTCTGCTTGCTCTATTCTTCTTTTGAAGAATAATATGTTGATTTAAAATATCTTTGTAGGAACCTTTATATTCAAGATAATGTTATGAATGCATTTTCTTGGGCCCCTCAGGCTCTCCTTTCCGTGTTCCTAAGTCTCGATCACGCTATTCTTGTTTCTTTCATCTCGATGGCCTCAGCGCCTTCCACTCGGCCTTTTATTGGTTTGCATGTCTCCTCGTCACACACACATTAGTTTGCCCCGTGTCTTTCTTCCAGACAGGCTCCAAGTCTGGCCGAGTCTTAAGTAAATAAGCAAGATAATGAAACAGCCGCCGCGTTAGACTCACACCCTCCATTACCCATCATCCTCATCACCGTCACTAACGTTGTCTAAGTATGTGTCCATTTTCTTAGTATCTACCCCTGACTGTGAGTAAAGAGTGTGCCTGCAACCAGATAAAGCCCCTCATACCTCTCCCAAACGACTTGCCACTGGCCTGGGGAAAAGACCCTCTACCCAGACCTGGGACCCTTGAGAACTGGAAATCAGATTCCATCCTCGTGTCCCCAGCCCTTAGCTTTGAGCGGGAAGAAAAGACTGGAGACCTGCCCTTATTGAACACGAGAGTTTGTATTACTGATGTTCTGAAATGGTCGAGGAGGTGCTGGGCACTTTTCCATAGCTCGGCAGTCATTCTAAAAGTTGTCGAAGGCGCTTGCGCCAGTTCGGTGTAAGTCCTAGCAACAGCACCTGCGGACAGCGCGCGTCTGCGCGTGTGACCCCCGCACTTGTGGATTGCCCTACTTATTAAATCAAACCCGCCTTCTCGGGAGTTCTCCACGGCAAATTCTGTGACTTAATTAGATTTTTATTTAACCATAGAAAAGGAAAACGTATTATGTTTCCAGACAGTGTTTGCACTTGAACTTGAAAGCATTTCCCATTAGTCTTGAATCCGAATGTGCTCTCCACCTGCTTATTTCATTTTGACTTTTGTTGCCGAAGGCAAAATTAGCCTTTAAATACTGATTTAATTTCTGTCATAATTATCTCTCTCTTCACCCTGGAGGCTTAAATTCGTGCCTGTGTGCTAAAAAGTGACAAAGCATCAAGAAGTAAGAAATGCATCTCTTTAATGTTTTAGAAAGAATCCCAGGGTGGTTGGAGGAATCGTGCATGGAATGGGTTAGACGGAGGGGGCTGATCATTTCGGCGGGCGGCTGCCCCAGGGACTGAGCTGCGTAGGCTGCTGGGTCTGGTTTCCAGCAGATGGGCTGGGCTCTCAGGGGGGCTGGGAGGAACCCGAGAAATGGAGCTCCAGTCTCTGCCCCTCTAGCACTCGGCACCTGCACCTGTAGGATGTGGGCGGTCGCAGCTAGCGTCTGCTGAGCGCTCACTCTGCGCCAGGTGCTGTTCTCAGCACTTTGGCCATGTGTTCTTATACAGGAGGTTGGAAAATTACTTTTTAGAGATGGGAAAACAGAGGCCACGGCCCACAGCCACATGTCACGTTGGTGGTGGAGGCTGGGTTTGCACCCAGCAGTCTGGCTCCATAGTCCACATACTCTTAACCCCAAGATATGTGTGTAGCAGGAGAGCAGCTGCCCTCCTCATTATAGGATGGAATTACACAAGTGACTCTGCTTGTGCTGGGGGAGCTGCTTTGTAAGCTCAGGAGCTTCTTGGGGTTCTTAGGAGCACCCCAAGCCCCGATGTCTGGTGCACTCAGGGGGAGGAGTGGGGTGCGGAGGCTGATGGGCCAGCATGCGCATCCGAGCTCTGCCCCTTCAGCCACAGGGTCTTCAGGGGAAATCACCCAATGTCGCTGAGCCTCAGCTTCCAAGTCTGTACAATGGGCATAACAACACCAGCTGCTTCTGAAGTCTGCTGTGAGGTGGAAGCAAGGCGAGGGACATTGGGGGTGCCTAGAAAAGCCAGAAAAGGGCTGACACGGTTGCTGACATTTACTGAGGGCTGACCCCGTGCAGGGATCTCATGCACACTCGCAGCAGGGACTGTTAGGAACCTGATTTTACGGAGGCAGCAACAGGCTCAGAGAGGTAGGTGTCTCACCCGGCATCACACAGCCGGGAAGGGTTAGGATGTTTGCGCTCATGTCCTTAGCTCTGGCATGCTGTCCCCGCCACAGACCTTCACAGGCAGCGATTTTGAAAAGTCTCCAGCCTCCACCCACGAAGCCTTCTGGATGACCACCTCTGGGTGCACACTCAGTCCCCTTGAACTTGTGCTTTGACTGCTACAAGCTTATTCCCAAGTGCAACACATCTCCTTAGTCATCATTCTCCCAGACCTGCCCCTTGTCATCTGCAAGACTTGAGCTTGCAGAGCAGTTATGTTTGAGCCAGGAGTGTGTGTGTGTGTGGGGGGGGTGTGGTTAGTGACAATGGGATCATTTCCCATCCTCCCACTTCCCCTGTTCCTGCCCCTGCTTCTGGTGAAGAACTACGCCCAGATGTGGAGGGCTGGAGAGTGTGATCTGAGTGGCTGGGCTTAGGGAGGGCTGGGTGGCTGCCTAACCTCGCTGGGGCATAGGAGTAAGTAACCAGGGCGAGCCAAAGGCCTTGTCATCAGCAAACATCCGTTACCTGCTCAGAGCTAATTCAGGGGATGTGTGGCATTAATGCTGCTAGACCTGCCCCAAGACTCCGGGGATGGTGGGGAGGGAGCAGCCTGAGCATGGTGGCAGCCCCCCAGCCCAGGCCCTTTCCTGCTCTCGGGGCCTGGCCTGCTCTCAGCCTCTCAGGGAGGCCAGCACCCGCCTGTCCTCTGTCCTAGGTCTCACCCCTGCCCGGTGCTGCCTGCTTCGGCTCACAGACCCTTTTGAGTGAAAGGTAGAAATGACCAGACATTGTACAAATCAATTTTTCTCCTGCAAAATCAATGCTCTGCTTCCAAAGAATCAAAGGGAAAAAAGCAAAAGGTTGAATTTATAAAGCAGACACAATACTGTCTCGCTCTGTCTCCAGGGAAAACTTTTTTCTCCTCTCATCCTGGCTGACTGGGACCCTCATCATGCCTCCTGGGTGTACTCTTGGAGATTCTGGAAGCTGTCGTGTCTCCTTCATCCAGAGAGAACTTAACCAGAACCTCCAGAATGCTGTGGGGAACAGGACAAGGATGAATCGCCATGCGTTGCTGGTCTCACGGGGGCAATTAGCCAAACAAATACAACTCGGTGAGGGGAAAGCACTAAACAAGGGTGATAGCTGGACCCCAGGGTAGTGCAGGCCACGGGCACTGGAGGCATTAGGAAGAGGGAGGGCCAGTGTGGTCCCCCTTTTTCTTGGTTTTGTAAAATAAACGGGATTTTAAAGAGTAAACGTGATTGAGGCTGCCTTTCCTCACTGGGGCGGGCACAGCCTAGGCAAAGGCTTCCGCTGGGCATGAGCAGACCTCTGCATGTTGTGATTTACTCTGTTTTTATTACCGTGTGCACAGCCGGTGTGGGTTTCTGGGTCTGAATGGGTAGCAGAGACATGTGATGAAGGTCTGGGAAACCAGAGGGAGTCGACTCTCGGTTCTCAGTGCCACAAGAACACCCCCTCCCCCACCCCGCCCCAGAGAAAGAAGCAGGATGTGAGTTTCAGAGCTGGAGCTGTGGCCTCACTGGGCTGCTGACTAGTGAGTGGCCTTGGTCCATCATTCAGCCTGGCCTTGGCCTCCTCATCTGTAAAAAGTCCTGCCTTCCAGTTCCATGCTTGGCCATCTCCCCGGACCCCCAGGAAGAGCCTGGCTGTCCTGGGTGGGTCCCACAGCAGCCGACCTGGGGTAACACCATGCCCAGGAGTGAGACACCCTTCTCCCGGACCCAAGAGGATCAGGGCTGCTTTGGCATTCGGGGTTCAACCGGAAATGACGGAGGACCCGGGGACAGCGTCTGCTCTTGCCCCGTGCCCAGCGGGGTGCCAGACTCAGCGTTTTGGTTTTTTGTTGGTTTGTTTTGTTCATATTGGTGTCTCAGTGTAATTTTAATTTGCATCTCTTTTTAAAATCTCCATAGAGAGTGTACATGTGGATGGATGTAAAGGAAATGTGTAAATAATAGACTATTTTTTTTTAAAGATTTTATTTATTTATTTTTAGAGAGGGGAAGGGAGGGAGAAGGAAAGAGAGAGAAACATCAATGTGTGGTTGCCTCTCATGTGGTCCCCACTGGGGACCTGGCCTGCAACCCAGGCATGTGCCCTGACTGGGAATTGAACCTGCGATGCTTTGGTTCGCAGCCCGCGCTCAATCCACTGAGCTACGCCAGCCAGGTATTTTTTTAATTCTGAAAGACGTTCCTATTTCTCTGTGGATAAAACATGGTAGTTTTTGACTACAGGAAAAATCAAGTCTTTATTAATCTGAATGTTTTCTTATTTGGGCACAGGCTCAGCACTTTCTGAATTCAGTCCTGAACCCTCCCCCAACATCAGACGCCAAACGCCCTGGTGAAAGACTGGGGTTTACCAAAGGTTTGGCAGGCGGCGGAGAAGAGGTCGCTTTGCACAACCGTGAGCCGTGTGGAACTTCCCTCCCAGTGCCGAGGGCGCCCCAAGCCCCATCTGCGTCCGGGCCGCGTGAATGCAGAGGGCTGGAGACACGTCTCTGCCTTCACGCTGCTTCTCCCCCTTCCTTTATCTTCACCTGTGGCCTGGATCCACTAGCGGCACCCACTCTGGTGCTCAGGAGGAGGGATGCCATCTCTCTCAGTCATCCTCCCCACGCTGATCTGAGATGTCACCGTCCCCGTGGGCTATCCTGTCTGCTCCGGAGCGCAAGGCATCGAGTGGGGGCAGTGAACTGGAGACAGATGTTGCAAAATGGACAGACGTTAAAAGCGTGGTATTGAATGAAAATGATTTCCCAGAACCAGGCGTATGACACAATAACATATATGAAAATTGAGCCTTCCTCCAAGCCACGCTTCTTTGTTTCAGGGATATACGTGTATCTTCAAGGACATTTATTAAGTTACTAGACTGAGAGCCTAAAGTGGGACGTAAGGGAGAAAAAAACAGACATTTACAGAAGAGGGGGGCCTTGCTCAGATAGTGGATGCTGATTATCTCGGTCTGGGGAGTAGGTTCAGTTCCCACCCGAAGCTCACACACACACACACTCACTCACACACACACACACACCCCTACCTGTGCACTGCAGAGCTGGAATAAGGAGTGATTTGGGTGCATGGGATGTCTGGGCTCTGGTGTGGGGTGAGACACTTCCGTTGGAAAGACCCAGATTAGACTGGGGTACCAGGGGTGTCCAACCCACAACCCACGGGCCGCATGTGACCCAGGGTGGCTACGAATGCGGCCCAGCACAAAATCGGAAATTTCCGTAAAACCTTTACTTTGCTCATCAGTGTTCGTTAGTGTTTGTGTATTTGACGTGTGGCCCAAGACAACTCTGCTTCTTCCAGTGTGGCCCAGAGACGCCAAAAGCTTGGGCACCCGTGTGTGAGTCTAAACAGCTTCAGATCTTTTCGGGGCCTGATTTTGGCCTGAGCTGCGTGGGGGCATTTTCTCAAGTGCTTCTGATTCAGAAGGTCTGGGGTGGAGCTCGAGGTTCCAGTTTCTGACAAACTCGCAGGTAAGGCTGATGCAGCCAGCCCGGGGACTGAACCTGGAGTAGCAGGCCCCTCCAATATTTAACCCCACTTCCGATAGGCCAGTAAATAGGATTGAAAAAGTAAAATGAAGAAATGAAAGGAAGATGGTCTTAAGGCCCAGGATCGTCAACTGCTTAAACATTTCGTTTACTGCCAGGCATTTCTTAGGGAAATACCTGATGGCCTTCTGTCCTGTGTCTTCCCCTCCCTTCCCCTCCCCTCCCCTCCCCTCCCTCCCCTCCTTTCCCTTCCCTTCCTGAAGATACTTGCATAAGAAATATCTCAGAAAGCTCTCTAGCTATGTTTAATTTTGTGAGTTTGATGTAAGAAAAAAAAGAAACCCCACTGCATCTTTTAATTATGTTTTTGAAATTTGTGATATGAAAAGAAAGTAGCTGGGGGAACAGTAAACGAACTATTACAATTTTTTAAAAAAAAATCTTGCACGCAAAAGCCTCATGGAACCAGCAGCCTTCACACGGCCGGAAAACGCCTGAAGGGTGAGAATGAGGAGTTGTTCGGGTTGGATCTGGTGAATCATAGGAATCGAACAAAACTCGACTAACTGAACTCCGAAGCCTGCCAGCAACTACACAGGCTGACTTTCTTCACGGGTTCAAAGCCTGAGAGCTGGGCCCTTGCAGAGCACAGGGGTCCTCACTCCGTTCTCTCGGGGGTACTTCCTTTAGCAGCGGCGAGTCCAAGGGCCTCGGGTCATTTCCTGTATTTGTCCGAGGCCAGACCCTCGGAGAGAAACACTCCAGGGAGGCTGTAAAGCATGTCCAGGTGCGTCGGACAGGAGGGGGACTGCCTTTTATTAAGGAGATAAGTGGGGGCACCCAGGCGTGTGGAGAGATGATGTCATCCAGGTGTGTGCACACAGTCGACGTCATCCAGGTGTGCAGAGGTGACTCAGGATAGCAATCTCGGACTCGCGGGGGCCTCCAACCTGAGGCCCGTGGGCTGCACGTGACTCAGGATGGCTATGAATATGGCCCAACACAAAATTGTCAATTTACTGAAAACATTATGAGATTTTTTTTGTGGTTGCATGTCACAGTGTATTTAATGTGTGGCCCAAGACAACTCTTCTTCCAGTGTGGCCCAGAGATGCCAAAAGGTTGGACACCCTACAAGTTAGAGCTTTTAGAGACCTTCGGGGTTGTGCAGCTGGCCTCCCGTAGCCTGCTTTACGGATGGGAACACAGAGGTCCTGAGTCAGATGGGGCTTGCTTGCTCCGGTGACTGGGCAATGGCGGGCAGTGTGGGAATTTGCCCCCGGTGTCCCGATTCTCAGGCCTGAGCATGAGTGCTTCCCTGAGAAGCACCTATCATTCTCTCAGGCTGTCCTCTCGTCCTCCCCCCAGCTCTCTCCGACGAGGCCCTGCTGGTGAGGGTCCCAGCTAGAGACTCCACCTGATCCACGGGGTCCAGCGGCTTAGCTTTTGGCTGTAGACATTTTAACAGCCACAGGATTATGACCTTAAGTGACGTCGCCAATGGGCATCTAATTTTAAAAGCATTAAAATAGAAGTCCCTCTCCAGGTGGACAGCAGTGTCTTTGGCTGATGCGCACACTTTACATAGGTCCTTCCGGGTGAGCCAATGGCCCCCCTTCCCCACCTCAGAAGAATGCGTCCTTCCCAGCAGCCGCCATGAGGCCCTGGTTGGCAGTGAGCTCTGTGAGTAAGGACGGTGGCAGTTTGCTGTGCCCGTGAACCCTCTGGACACATATGCTCACCGGGAGGAAGGGACACATGCAGGGAAGACCAGGTCAGGGGGACTTGGTGGTCATTCCCAACATCCATGCGGGGTGCTGCCTGGTTCGAGAGCCGTGTCCCCTCCCACACTCACCGGACCATTACGAGCACTCACGCCACCGGTGATGGGCTCTTACAATTCATTCAGCGAAGAGTCACCTGCAGCATAAACTGGGTTATACCCTGTGACTTGGAAATTTCTCTTTGCTGATGGACTCTGAGACGTGCTCCCCAAGAAGGCATATGGAAACATGTTTATTTTATTTTTTCTAAATTTGAATCCTGATTTTTTTACCAAATGAATGACTATTGAGTAGTATAAGAATGTTTGGGTCAGCTGGAAAACATCCCCACTGATAATGTATGTACTTCACTCTTAAGCCACATCTCAGAATAACATTGGACATCTCTTCCTCCAGATTTATCGCGATATACGTAGTTGACATATTGTACAAGTGCGAGGTATACAACGTGTTGATTTGATACACTTGTTTGTATATTACAACATGATTCCCACCGTAGCACTAGCTAACACCTCCATCATATCACATAACTACCATTTTTTGTGAGAACATTTCAGATCTACACTCTTAGCAACTTTCAAGTACATGACACGCTATTATTAACTGTTATCACTGTGCTGCTGTTAGGTCCCTAGAATTTTTCATCTTTATAGCTGGAAGTTCGCACTCTTCTACCAATATCCGGAGCACCTACATTGTGGAAAGGTCTATAGTAACGAAACATTGCAAACAACCTCGCTTCCCGGAATTAATTCACCCCAGAAGGCTGTTCTAGAAGTGAGTTGTTTGAAAACCGAGTCTCCTTTGTTTGCCGCCTGAGAGACACGTGACAGATCGCACAGGCGACAGCAGGAAAGGGCTGTGGGTAGGGAATCGAGACCCGAAGTTCTCTTAGACACCGAGACATTTTTTCCGTGAACACCTTGGTCGAGAACCAAATTGTTCCGAGACCCAAGACGTTCGAGAACCGAGGCTGGACTGTGGATCTTCTCTGTGGGTTCATACGCATGTAAACGCACAGGGAAAGGCACATGCAGCCTCTGATCAAGGGACTGAGATTGAGGATGGAGGTCAAAGGGGACGTTAAGCTTACCTGTTTCATGTCCACAAAACATGAGAATGTGTTCACGTGCTATTTCTGTCATTAAAAACAACTTGAAACAGATGGAATATAGAGAAAGCACTGAGCGCCTAACAGTACAATTTTCTTCTCGTATTTAAGGAGAGAGGGAGGGCTGACGTCCAATGCCAGCTCCTCTGGCAGGAGGCCAGGCTGGGTGTGGCGGCTGCTGAGAGCCCTCTGGCCAGCATCCCAGCTGCGGCGGGGAAGGGGGGAGCCGGGGTTCCAGAGAGTGCCCACCTCGTGGCAGCCTGCAGGCCACGGGGCTCACACTGGAGTCTGCCTCAGAATGACCCGCCGTGCTGGTGATGTTTTCATTCTCCCAGGTCTCATGCTCAGCGATTCTGATTTGCTAGGTCTGTCTTGTGGTCCATCAATCTGCGTTTTTTTGAGAAGCACCAGGACTGATGCTGACGGGGGTGGTCTTTGAGCCACAGCCGGAGGAGGATACATTCTTTGTTGTACTCCCTTTGCAGAGACAGCGCCTCATGACGTCCTCAAAGATGAAAGCTAGGGCTGTTTCCCCGGTGACAGAGACCCACTTGCTGAGAGAACACACCTGCCTAGACGTTTGAACCACCCCTGAATGTTGTGTGTGTGCACACGCACGTGTAAATCCCTGGAAAAACACCACGAGGGCCGTTCCAGCCTTGCATTTTGTTAAAAAAGAAGCAGGAAATGGCCCTATCATGAGATAGCAACATCAGAATGAGCGTAGATGGGTCTAGGTAATAATTCAGAGGGGGCAGAAGGAGATAGGGTTGGGTTCATCACTGTGTTTTGTCAGGAGGCATACGTCATGGAAACCCAAATGAAAGGCTTCGGCAAGGTCAAGGGTCCTGTCTCAATGTGACGATGAAGAGCTCTCCGCCACTAAATGCCGTGATGCAAATGCAAGATGATTTTCCATCCATAAAAGCCATTTCTACTTGATAATGGAGCAGGATTGGAATAAAAAATAGAAAAGCAATTGCCTGCCTTAGGAAGAGAACATAATAGAAATGGCTTTCCAGTGCTCATTTTTGGTCTTTATACATATGCATGTATTTGTATATATTTTCTGCTTCTGATATACTACACTGAGCTAGGCCGTCCATGCTGTTAATATCTTGTATTGGTAAGAGTCAAATCAAAACTTAAAAAATAGAATGTGCTGAGATCTTGAATTGGGTAGATGATCAAGTCTTGTGTCTCTTAGTTATTATTATTATTATTATTATTATTATTTTGCATAGAATGTCACCAGAGAAGGTGACCTGGCTCGGTCCTGGATATTTAGAAATGAAGTGATGTCCAGGGATGTATATATGGAGGCGGCCTGTGGCAAGAGACCCTTGATAAGGCCAAGGTCAGGAACTAAAGCTGCCCTGGAAGGTTGGGGTGAGGGGGCAGCAACTCAGGCAGCCTGGGTCTCCCCTCAGCCCTGGATAATCCCATCAAAATTAGGCCACACTGTCAGTATTGCTCATGGACCACTTGGGATGTTACTAAAGACATGCCTTTCTAAATTAAATTGAACCATCAGATAGGAGGAGAAAGGATTGTGCCACCCAGAAATCTTGCCTAGTTACTCCACCCCAGGGCCTGACGGGTCACTTCAAACCCATCGCAGGTCCGAAGAACAGCAGAACAGCAGCTGGGGAGAGAGGGGCATGGATTCCTGGCACAGGGCTTCAGTCCGTAGAACATTCGGATGATTAGAAAGACATAATGAGCACTCAGTTTTTGTTCAGTTTCTGCCACCTGAACGTTCACAGAGATTCATAATGGCTCTCAATGGTTGTGTATGTTTTACATAAACATAGGAAGGGAGGCACATGTAAACAACCCGTGCAATGTTGATGTGGTTGAGTAAAAAATGTTATGCACTCTTTAAAGACTCTAGTGAATTACAGTAAATCTGAGCTATAGGGGAAACACAATTCTAATGAACTCAGGCAACCAGCACATTTCCCGGGGATCATCAATGCCTCCCTGTCCTAGCAGGTGGTGGTGGTAGCATTATCATGGTCATGCATCACCGTGATTTTTGTAGACTTCCCTCTCACCCACTAGAGTGCACATTTCCAGACAATAATGTTTGGTTCTTGTGAGCGGTGGTCCTTGATTCTTTTTACAATATCTCAACCTGGTCTTTGCCTGGTAAACAATAATGAAATGAAGGAAAGCATTGAGACAGAAAAACAGCAAATTCTCTTCACCTCAAAGATGACCTTGTGGACGGACATTCAAGGGGAAGGGCTGGGAACGGCACCCAGAAACTTTCTTGACAAGAGGCAGGGACAGAAGGCAGAACAAAGATTGTCCAAAAGGAGACACCACTGCCCTGTGCCAGCCACGTGCACTTCCTTCACACACATTGGATCTTCTGAACATCCTCCAGAGGTGGGTATTTTTGTGAACTTCTTATGTTTTCTACAACTGGGATTCTCCGATGTAAGGAATTTGCCAAACACTCACATTTAGTGATGGTGGAGCTGCTACACCAGACTTAATTGGGCTTTGGGAGCAGCGATCTCCTCTGTTTGGCAATCAACTCGGGCTTAGGTTAGGGTTTTCTTAAACATCATCTTTTTTCATTTGCCTTGGCTCGTTCAGGAAGCAACGGAAGGACAGTCAGGGAAACGCAAAGTTCTCAAAACAACCCTGGGGCTGGGATATCTGAAGAGGGCTGACTGTGAAGGCTGGTAGCATTTCCAGGTGGATTACTTTGTGAACTTCAGGAATGCTGGAGTGGTGTAAGGCCCTGGTTCTCAACCAGCGGGGATTTTGGCTCCTACCCCCCGACCCCCAGGGCATATTTGGCAACTTTTAGAAGCATTTTTGGTTGTCACAACTCGGTATGCAACTGGCATCTAGAGGGTGGAGGCCAGGGATGCTGCTAAACATCCTACAATACACGCGACAGCCCCACGTGACACGGAATTACCCTGCCGCAAATGTCTCTACTGCTGAGGGTGAGAAACCCTGGTATGCGGTGTGGCTATCTTTCTTGTATCGTTGGAAGCTAATTTTGGGGTGGCTTTAGCTAAATTGATTATGACTCAGGGAGTGTGGGTTTAGAATAGATACAGTTGCATAAAAGTGATTGCTTTTGTTCCAGCGTTGACTTTTCCTCCTGTATGAGTGAATCACTTGAATTTGGAGCGAGGACTAATTTTACTTCTTTCTGGCCTAACAGAGATTCCTGCATCCAGAAGACAAAGTACAAGGGCTTACCAGAGAGAAGGTCCACCCTCTGGAAAAAGGCACTGAGATGTGGGGGAATGAGACAGTTTCGAAGGAGTGTCATGCAAGAAACATCTGAACCTGCAGGAAATTTTTAGGAGTTCGTTTGAGCCAAGCTGACGACAATTGCTAGGATGCTGAATCTCACTGGATTGAGAAAATGCTCCAGATAATGGCAGTTTTGCAGCTTATTTTATACGGTAGAATCAAGGGGAAGACATAGGAGGGTTACCAGAAATCTGCTGGTAGATTAGTGAGGGAGGAGAAAGCAAAGCAGGGAGATCTCTGGGATTGGACAAAGAGTAAACTGGAGACACACTTCTTCTCCATTGGAGGGTGCAGGGCATTTAAGAATGAATGTTTACAGCACACAGAGCTGGTATTCAGGGAACAAGATAGCAACGAGGGCCCCCGTGGTCAGGGGGCTCTGGTGTGGTGGGCCGGCCCTGAGGGGTCTGGGAAAAGAGACTACTTTGATATTCTAAAGGTATGTTATCTTAGATGTAAAATGACAATAGAAGGGCTTATTTAAGGTACAGACTGACCTTTGTCAAGGAAGTTACAGGCCTAGGATGGGACTGTTCACACTGACTCGCTTTTTGTTAGGAATTTTTGTGTTCAAAGCGTCCTGAGTTGTTATTACTTTGGTCTCAGTTTGCAAGGCCCAGGGTGCAGGCCTCCCCTGAGCTTGTCCGGTTTAGTGTGTGGCCCCGTTTTCCCTCCACAGGAGGGAGGTTACAAAGCTTCCTTCACTACCCCACCCCCACCTTGGTCCAGGCTAATTTGCATTTCAATGACAACTTAAAACAACTGAAGATTTTATTTAACTTTTAAGCTTCTCCAATGCTTGTTACTTTTGTAGCCCTAGTGGAAATCCTGCAATTACTAATATGCTGTATGTATATTTTTTACTCTGAAGTGAGGAGGCCTGGGGGTGCTCATATGAGGAGGGAAAGGGGAGGGTCCCAATGGAGGGACTTACATTCTGTGCTGGAAGGGACAGGCAGATAAGGGACAGGGCCTGGTGGCTGAGAGAGAGGGCGGAAGAGGGTGAGTAGGGGAGCGGTGGGGCCGGGAGACTTAACAGCTGGAGCACAAGTCACCCTCCATCCCCCAGATGGAGGAGTGACTCGGGCTCATCGGCCTCCACTCCACCCTACTGTTCTCGGAGATGGCAGTCCCAGCTCGGGAAACGGGACGAGGCGGCTTTTGAGCCAGGCTGGTCCATTTTCCGAATGCAGCTGACCCGGAGAGGGGTCGGAACTCCCCTCCCAAGCACACACGGGCCCGGCAGCAGGGGCCCATGGGAGCTGTCCGTGGTGCTGAGCCCTTTCTTTGGCTTGGCCGGAGCCGCAGCCCAGGCCAAGGGCTCAGTGTGTCCCGGGGAGGGCGAGGGCGCGAAGGTCTGCGGCGAGCTCCGGGCTCTACGTTTTAAATCTCTGCCGGAACCTCCTATGTTCCTCTCTCAACCCCGGCCTAAACTCTACGCAGCATCCCGAGCTGAAGGACGGGTCCCTCATCTCTCTCCCACATACCGTGGTGCATCTCAGACCCCCACCCCACTTCCTCCCTGGCTCCTTCCTCAGCAAAGCTGCACCAGGTCGTCCCGAGAGAACTGGCGCTTCTCGCCCCACTGTCCCCTCGTCCACCCCACCCTTCTCCCGAGCGGGACTCTCCTGGGGCGCAGCAAGCCCCTGCAGTAGAGATTCTCTGCCGCCCCGGGTTGTCGCCCCCTCCTTCCTCTTCTGTTTCCATTCTCCTCGCACTCGCCCTTCCCTCTTGCTGTCTAAGCACCGCCCTCATTTTTCCATACAAGGGAGCGAAGGAGTGGGGGCGGGGCAGAGAGGAGGCGCTCCCAGTCCCCCTCAAAAGCTGCGAGCCCACTGGCAACTCCTGAATCTGTTCAGCTCCAGCGGAGAAACGCGAAGCCCGCACCGCAGGTGTGGGCGGGGGACCTCCAGGGGCCCGCGGGGAATCTACCCCTCCCTCTCTGAAGCGCTTTCCCACCGCAAAGCCACACTTAACAGGTAGGACAGTGCTCCTGGGTCTAGCTTGCGTGGACTGCGAGGGCTCTAAACTGACTACAAGACGTTTAAATAACCGGTGCACGTGTAACCTGTGCACAGGTTTATTTTTGCAGAGGGGGGTGATGGCACTTTTCATTGCTGTTGTGTATTTTGGCCAAAGGGAGTATTTGGGAAACGGGGGAGGGTGTGGGAGCGGGCAGAGAGAGAATGGGAAGTGACGGGCTTTGATTCTCTTTGGGTAGGTGGCCATGGCCTCACGGCCGACTCGGGATCCCCCAGTCCCTGACTTATTTTCCGGACTACCACCGGTGGCCTCATCTCCGGCCAACCAGAGCGCAGAGGCCTCGGTGGGCAATGGCTCGGTGGCTGGCCCCGGCTCTCAGGCTGTCACGCCATTCCAGAGTCTGCAGCTGGTGCATCAGCTGAAGGGGCTGATCGTGCTGCTCTACAGCGTCGTGGTGGTCGTGGGGCTAGTGGGCAACTGCCTGCTGGTGCTGGTGATCGCGCGGGTGCGCCGGCTGCACAACGTGACCAACTTCCTCATCGGCAACCTGGCCCTGTCCGACGTGCTCATGTGCACCGCCTGCGTGCCGCTCACGCTGGCCTACGCCTTCGAGCCACGCGGCTGGGTGTTCGGCGGTGGCCTGTGCCACCTGGTCTTCTTTCTGCAGCCCGTCACCGTCTACGTGTCGGTGTTCACGCTCACCACCATCGCGGTGGACCGCTACGTCGTGCTGGTGCACCCGCTGCGCCGTCGCATCTCGCTGCGCTTCAGCGCCTACGCCGTGCTGGCCATCTGGGCGCTGTCCGCGGTGCTGGCGCTGCCCGCAGCCTTGCACACCTACCACATAGAGCTGAAGACACACCACGTGCGCCTCTGCGAGGAGTTCTGGGGGTCCCAGGAGCGCCAGCGGCAACTTTACGCTTGGGGGCTTTTGTTCGTCACCTACCTGCTTCCCCTGCTGGTCATCCTCCTGTCCTACGTCCGAGTATCCGTGAAGCTCCGCAACCGTGTGGTGCCGGGCAGCGTGACCCAGAATCAGGCCAACTGGGATCGCGCGCGGCGCCGCCGCACCTTCTGCCTCCTGGTGGTGGTTGTGGTCGTGTTCGCCATCTGCTGGTTGCCGCTGCACGTCTTCAACCTGCTGCGGGACCTCGACCCCCGCGCCATTGACCCCTACGCCTTCGGGTTAGTGCAGCTGCTCTGCCACTGGCTCGCCATGAGCTCAGCTTGCTACAACCCCTTCATCTACGCCTGGCTGCACGACAGCTTCCGCGAGGAGCTGCGCAAGCTGTTGCTCACCTGGCCTCGCAAGATTGCGCCGCACGGCCAGAACATGACAGTCAGCGTGGTCATCTGATGCCCCGCGGCACCAGGCCTGGGCCGGGGAGCTCCACGTCCACTGCGTGCCCACCGAGGCTGGACCGGAGAGCTGTTCCCAGCACCACAGCTAAGCCAGTACAGACAAGACTTCCAGCTCAGCCCTCTTGTCCAGTGGCCTTGCCTTGTCCTTGAGTCTGTGTAAATGTTAAGTGAGCTTTGTCGCAAGTGCAAGTGCTTTGCTTGGAGAAGGCCGGGGAGAGGAAAATAGACCTATAATTTTCTCTTTATGTTTTGAAGGTCAGTCAAAGCTCTTTCTCCCGTATTTCAGAACCGTAGCCGCCTTCCTCGCTTTTCCTTGTGTTTGCTAAATGGTGAGACAAAAAGGAACAACGGAGGCAGGATTTAAAGTAGCTGCGTTGCAGTTGGTTAACGCTTTTCAGGTTGCCTTTTAAAAAGGATGTAATGGGATATAATACCTGCTATTGCTTAGTTAATTTGAACACATTTATTTCTAGAGTTCCAGGGAAATAGGTATTACCAGTCTATGTCTAGGATTTTAGCATTTTCTGAATAAGACCTTTCTACATCAAAGGGGTTTTAATTTTAAATCCACTTGCATTTATAGTAAAAACACTTACAGACTACCTTTCAAAAGGTCTCGCTATCGTTTCCCCCCTCCTTTTGCCCAACTTTTATTTGACAATGTTTAGGTAAATTAGTCAATAAAGAGAGAGAAATAGAAATAACGAGGAAAATGTACCAGTCACTTAAGAGGACATACAGCTGTGCATAGGACAGGCATCCTACACGTGTGTGTTGGTGTATATACACCCAGTGTTTGCCACAAACTTGGCTCTCAATATCTGCTTTTCTGAGTACTCAGTGTAACTGTGTGCCACGGCGTTCGCGTGCATTCTGCCGTGGCTCAGCGGATGCAGAGCTGTCTGCCAACTGCTCGGCCTCTGTTCTGTAGTGACGCTCTTGGAACATGATCAACCCAGAATACAAGGACTGGGAGAGATAAGCTGTCACTCACAGGATGCATAGGTCTGTGAATGCGAACAAGTGCCCTGTGACGAGGGTTTCCACATTGATGTGGGAGCAGTGACCGGGCAGTGAGGGCAAGAGTCGCAGGAAATGACTTGTGGCATCCGGCTCTCAGATCAGCGCCCGTGGCATGCAGGGCGTGAACTAGTGTCTGCAGCTGCTCAGTTACCATCTGCACGATTTCAGCATGGCTGCAGCTCACTGAACAGCAGAGTCCGTGTTTCCCCAGCTCTCCCTTCTCTTACTCTCAGAAATGAGCTCATTCACTCGTTAAGGTGTGCCCTGAAGTGAAGCAAAAGAAGCGGTGATTTGGGGAGAATGAGGGTTGAATTCTATTACTCCAATGTCAACAATCATGATGGAAGAGTGAGTATTTGTGGTTGGGCTCGTTATCAGTATGAGACTTCAGTAGTTAAACATCTGCAGATTTTGAGGAGTAGGAAAAGCCTGGCTTGGGAGAAGGGAAATGGCAGGTTAACTTGGGAGAGGCAAGTTACCTTTGGCAGTGGCAATGGAACTAACTACCAGCTTCATCTACGGATGTGGAGAACAAGACCATGTGCTCTAATAACGCAGCCCGCCCACAACGTGGGGTCACTGCCCTGCCCCAGGGGAACTCATCTCCCGGGCATCCCAGGGACCCACTCCTGCGCTTCCAACAGCTCCTTACTTGGGAGGCCCCAGGCCACACATTTCCGGCTTCCTTGGAGCGTGCTTTGCTCGGGTATGTGTGGGGAGGGGAGGCAACGGAGGAAAGGATGGGATTAGTAGGGGCTTCGTTGTGCTCTCTTTGTTGCAAGTCTGAATTCACTGGTCCTCAGCCCTGGCGGCTCCCGGAACCACCTGGGGAGCTTCCGGAAAACATCAGCGCCTCGGCCCTGTCCTCAGAGAGTCCAGTCGATTTGCGATGGGGCTGGGCCTGTGTTTTTCAAAGCACTTCAGTTGGTTTTAATATGCTTTCAAGGTTAAGCTCGTAAAAAATTATCCTCTTTTTAATGCATTTCAGAAACACATGAATGAAGCTTTAATTGTACCTGTCACAGGTCTTAAGAATTTGAGGTTGAATTCCAACAGTGAGTTACAAGCCACACTTGGGAAATACTCTTTTAGCCTTCAGACAATACCTGCTGAGTCACACAGAGGCAACTTGTTGTGATCAGAAACGTGTAGGTATTCATTCGACGTTCGCCTCACACACCCCCTGTGGGTAAGGCCCTGTGTGAGTCCAGTCAGATCAATGGCAGCGTAAAGTCATATGCCGTGAAGTGTTCCAAATCCCAAAACTGAAGTGCATGCGCATTAGCTTGATGTAAGTCTGTGCGAACAGTGACACGTGTCCCAATAATTACTAGGGAAGCTGCCGCCTGTTTCTGTCATGCTCTATAACTTAAACATTTAACGTTTATATGGGTTTTATGAAGAGCCTAAAGAACTTGGAGAAATACGCTGTGTTTGTAAATATCTTTACCAATTAAGCACATTGGCAGATGCACAGCAACTAATCCATTCTTACCCTACCTGAAGTCTATTTGGGACTAGTGACTGTAAGACAAACTAACTTAAAAAAATCCCTCGGAAGTGAGTCCTTGAGAAATCCACATAGGACTGACGTAGAGAACTTTATTTCATATAAATCACGTTGGGCACTGCCAAGCCTCCAGTCCTCTTCCTGCAAGGAGCCATGCCTGCCCTGGCGCTGGGAACTGCGCCAGTCCGGGACTCGGCGGCTCTTTCCGAGGCCGACCCGAGATTCTGTAAGCCTCTTTGCAAGCATTGTCACCAGGTCTCACTTTGGACAGGCGGTCAATAGATTTATCTCACTGAATCGGCTGGGGAGTGTTGCCAAATGTGTTGGCAACAGTTTCCTGGAATGAGCAACTGTGAGAGCTGCTGAGGTCTCATTGACGTAGCCCTCCTGAATTTTGTTCTTGTGGAGCTTCAGCCTGCTCTTCTATGGGGGGCTGTTGGGCTCCAGGTTTATTTTCTCAGGAGGGCTGGTTAACCCCCTCTGTTCTGTGGTTTGCATTCCTGAACATCAAGTAGCCTTGTGAAGGCAAGTGATAGAACCGACATCAAGGGGACCCAGGCAAAAGTGTGGTCAGATCTGGGAGCGAACCCAGGGTCTGTGCCCAACAACTGAGAGGTCAGGAGCACCTGTGCTCCCTAAGGGACTTCCTCGGTTGATTTTCCTTCATGCGTGATGTCTTCATGTGTGTACTGTGCATGTGTGGCTGCCTCACTGTGAAGCTCTTCAGGCTTGGGCTTGTACTGTGTTTGACATGTTTTGGGTGTTCAATAAATGTTAAATCATTAGTATGGTCTCCGGCCGTGGAATAAATAAACCAAGCCAGTTACACACCCAGTGTAACTATACAACTTCCGGGTGGCCGGGTTAAAGCAAGGATAAATCAGGCCCCCAAAGACATGCTACTTAATCTAGATTCGTCAGTTTCAGCAACTCCGGGAGTAAACTGTTATTTGGGGTCTTCTGTGAACCCCCAGAGCCCACCTCAGCAACGACAGCCTTGCGGTGCATAGCTCCAAGCTCCGTGTTCTCGGAGACTGCGTGCGCCTAAATCCACAGGTCCAGCAAAGGGAGAGTAGAGAATATCAGGATTGATGTCTACATCATCATGAATCCGGCTCATTCTTTAAATGTTAGCATTTACTCATCTTCTCCCACATATAGCTTGAAAATTTTAAAAGCATTGAACACTTGAGTGTATGAACAAAATTGATCATCGAGATTCTACAACATTCATAACAGAGTCATAAACAGGATTTTCTGGTGCATCTAAAATAAAAGTTAAAAATGGACCTGGCTTGTGTGGCTCAGTGGATTGAGCACCAGCCTGCGAACTTGAAGGTCGCCAGTTCAATTCCCAGTCAGGGCATGTGCCTGGGTTGTGGGCCGGGTTCCTGGTTGGGAGTGTGCGAAAGGCGACTAATCCATGTTTCTGTTGTACATTGATATTTCTCTCCCTCTCTTTCTCCCTCCCATCCCCTTTCTCTAAAAATAAATAAAATCTTTTTAAAAAGTTAAAAATGGGTTTAGGTACACCTTTCCAGGGATCCATATATTTTGCTAAATGAGATAAGCCAGTCTACAGATTTTGGAAATACAAAATATTTATTCAGATGGATGAGAACAGCCACCTGATTTGTTGAAACATTGTATGCTCCCAGTCAGTCTTTGGGAGTGGAAAGCCTTATTTTGGATTGGGTGTGCACAATTCTAACAGGGTTTGAATGATTTTTCTCTGCTTTCCAACTCTATTCCTTTCATGTCCCATTCTTTATTTCTCTATCCTGCCTTTTCTTCTGCTACGTTCCCACATTATCTGTTAAATACCTCTGATCTGAAGCTACCTCTGCCCCAGTGAAGGGGAGCTGGTGGGTCCTCCTAAGGTGAGTCCTGCTGGTGAGTGAGCCTGCCCACTTCCATCACAGAGGGCGGGCTGCACCAGATTCCTGGAGGGCGGCTGTCATTGTGCTTCCTGCCCGCCGTGGGGTCTTGGAGCTGGCACCACGGACTCCTTCACAGATGACTGAGAGCAGACGTGGACAACAGGAGTTTGGACAGAGGCTCTGCGGGGCCTGAACATCAAATAGTCTTATGCGATAAATCTGGAGAGCTTGCGAGAAGGGCCTCACAATGAAAGGTCAAATGTGTTTCATTTTGATGTTGGGGGCACAGACCCCTAGGCCAGAATAACCAAATAACAAAGGGTTTTTTGGGCATTCCCTGCTGCCCGCCCTCACATCTCAAAAAATCCTCTTCTGCACGTGCTGGTCCCTGAACCCTGCCCCAGTCCCACCCCTGAATCCATCTCCTCCTTCGGCAGTGGCGTCTAATGATGAACGGAAAGCCGCCCTCTTCCCCACCACACGCGGTGAGTGATTGTCAAGTAATAATAATTCTAAAAAAATCCTTTGAGCTGGAAACAGTAACTAGAAACTCCAGGCCTGAGCTCTGGGTTAGAGGTCAGGCCCCGGCCTTCTCTACACTAGAGCACCACGGGTACCCTTGGACTTCATGCTGAGGGCCTTGCCCGGTCCCTGGGTGGGAGGGAGGCACAGTGCTGCAGCACGAGCTGCCCCAGGGCGGTCAGATGGGCGGCCTGGCCTGCAGGGGGCGCAGCAAGCAGGTTCCTGTGTGTGTGGAGCCAGTTCCCCCGAGGCTGCTGCCCGTTGCAGCGCCAGTGCTGGGGGCACACCAACCTCCTCCTTACTACAACAAGGACCAGGGCAGGCGGAACTAGGGTACTCCTGAAAGCCTTCAATGGCCATAGCTGTTCCTTTAGAACAGGCCCCTGTTTACGCCGCTCTCCTTCTCCCCCAGACTCCTCCGGCGAGCCCCCTTTTCCTTCTGTGACATAATTACAGAACTCGGGGCACTCACACATCAACATTGCTTCCTGGGAGAAGGACATTTCTTTGTCCTTCTGTACGGATGTGAGGTCCAGGCGGCGGAGACCCTGTCTGCTTTATTCACCAGTGTCTCCCCAGGACCTCACGTGGGGCCCGGTAGGTCACAAATATCGTTATTGAGTGAGGATCGTATCTGACTGTCACCACTATGCCAGGAGGTAAGTAGGGCAGTGTCATCTCCAGTTGTGGAGGGGCCATGGGAGGTGACACAGTCACAACACTGGCAGTGGGAGGGGCTGGGATTTAGACGCAGAGCTCCTGGCTCTACGTCAGGGCCCACCCACCACCCCGCACTGCCCTTCCAGTTTATAAGCCCCGGTGAGGGGTTCACCCTCCCTTTGCCACAGCCCTTCTCACAGTCATCTGACAGCTTTTAAGAAATACGGGGTCCCAGCCCCCCTCTGAGTTCCTCTAGATAAAACCTTCTTGGTGTGGACTTGTCTATTTAAAATATGATGTTTGGCAACCAGTTCAAAATCAGAGTGTATTTAGATCAGGGGAGGATGCTTCTCATGCGCCTCAAATGTGTGAGGTGCAGGCTCCTCCGAGCATTTTCTCAGTCTGGCTTCTAGGAAGAGATGAGAGGTCCACCAGGGGGAAGGGAGCCCCCACAGGGGCCTCTGCAGGCACCATGGACACCTAGTGGGTCCCGGGCAGTGCACCCAGTGGGTGCTCAGGTCCTGCCACCCAGGAACGCAGAGGCCTCATGAGTGGTGAGGTGCCAAGTCCGGTGCCAAGCCACACACCTCCAGTGCCAACGGCAGCCCTGCAAGGGCCAGCGTTGCTGTCCCACACGAAGAAGCTGAAGCTCAGAGAAGTCATTTACCCAAAGTCGGTGAGCGGCACTGGGTTTGAATCCAAGTCTCTCTGGTTCCAAAGCCCCTTCCTGTCACACTGTCTTGCACCACACAGTTCACATGATAATAATGACAAATAACAATAATAATTGTAATAACTGTTGCTGTATTTTATTTGTGGCCATTTGCAATCCTCATATTGCATTTTATAGGCCAGGGAAGTGAGTCACAGAGAGATGTGGGAGCTTGCCCGAGATCTGGGGCCTTAGAGGTGAGCGGCAAGGTTGGGAATGCAAGTCAGGCAGACCCCTCCGAAGCCCGTGTTCCTTCCCCACCAAACTGAGCTCTCCCTCTCTCTCTCTCTCTCTCTCTCTCTCTCTCTCTCTCTCTCTCAGCATGTGTTTCCCAACGTGACGGGCTGTCCCGAAACATACTCCCTCTGTTCCTGTCGCCCTGTGTTTGCCAGCATCCTTTGATGTCTGGACAGCTGGTCTCCTGGCCCACGCCGTACACGGGCTGGCTCCGAGACAAAGCCCAAGCCCACGGTGGGTCTCCCAAGCAAACCCAAGTCCTCTCTGGATGCTGACCCAGGGACATCTGAAATTCTGTCTTTAGGTGTAATGTATGTCTCCCTCCTTCCCTCCCTTCCTCCCTCCCTTCCAACATTATTATTGCCCATGTCTTTCTTCCTTTGCTACCGGTTATTTTCTGCTTGAATGGCAGGATGGAGGAAGCCTTGGCTGCTTGAATGAATGACCTACTAAATACGCAAGTATTTACATGAGTAATTTGTCAGGCATTACCACCCAGGTGCTCGTTATGACAACCAAGAGGTAATGACACTCTGGGGCTACAGCTGAAGCCTGAACAGAAATCAGCCTGCCTGGACTAAGACAGGAAAGATCATGGGGGGAACGTATTTGTGAATTTCTCATGCTTATTGTCAAGGTTGTTTGAACGTGCGTCAATGAATCCGGTCACGAAGGGTGATTTGGCTTTGAGCACATTTAACACTCATCAAAGAGCTCTCAGCGCCCTTTCCCGTGGGCTGCGCACCTGCTCGGAGAACGGCAGCTCGTTAGGCTGTTTTTCGGCTGCAAACCAGACCCAGGAAACAGGCTGCCTCCTGCTGCCTGCAGCTGACGGAAGGGACCCTCGACGGTCTCGCACATCACAGCGGTGGGGCTGGTCTCTGTGTTTGACTGCAGCCTGTCGCTGGGGCAGGCCAGGCACTGCTCGTGTGACAGACCTCGGGCTGCAGCTGTGCCAGCGGGGGACGCTGGGAGACCGAGGGCTTCCCACTGGGTGGCAGTGCTGCAAATTCAAACACCGTCCTCCAGGGGGCGCATGACTCTGAAACGGAAGGGCGCCTGAGGGGGCATCTGGTCCAGTCCCCCCACTTAACGGATTAGGTGACCAATGTCCAGAGAGGGTTCTATGACAAGAGCCATATAGCCCTTGTCAGTGGCACTGCAGGGACACACTCCAGTGAATTGTTTCAATTCCGTCTTTTCATTTTTCTGATTTTATAAATAATTATCCTTGTTGTTCAAACAATCATCTTATTGCTAAATCCAGCAATACATAAGGGAGAAATGGGAAAATAGAAGTGACTTCTCAAGCTCTCCAACATGTCACTGTGAGCTTACATCGGACCAAGCTCGTTTCAGACAGCGGTCTGTGGTACTTCGTTACAGCGGCGTGCATGGACTAAGACAGTGTTTCAGGCGAAGAAACTTAGGTGTCAAGAGGGAGTTTCACTTGCCCAAGGTCTACAACAATAAGCTCACAGCAGGGATGTTCTGGTTGAGGACATTCTGGGGGTAAGCGAAGGCTACTTTCCTTCAATCTCTACGTCCCTCAGCTCAAGCTTAAAATTCCAGGGAGGGGACATCTGAAGGAGTTGGTTTGTTCCCTTGGCCAGAGGAACAAGGAACCTGAGCGCAATCCCTTCAGTCTGGAACCTTGGAGAAAGAGCTAATTCCCATAAAGGAAGTGGCAGGACCATCAGAAGGGGTGAGGGGTGGGAGGATGGAGACTGGGCGACTCCAGACACAGTTGTCTCTAGAATAATCTCACTGCAAAGAGAAGGATGCTGTCCTCACTCATTCAAACTCATTCATTCACAGACTTACCTGTTCATTTATTTATTTATTTTATCCCCACCTGAGGATATGTTTAGAGAGGAAGCAGGGAGAGAAAGAGAGGGAAGGGAGGGAGAGAGAGAGAGAGAGAGAGAGAGAGAGGAGACACATTGATGTGAGAGAGAAACATCCATTGGTTGCCTCCCTAGGAATCGAACCCACAACGTTTTGGTGCACAGGATGATGCTCCAGTCAACGGAGCCCCCTCGCCAGGGCTCGTTTATGTTTTTTGACACTAGCTAGGTTCTCTGGGTGGTGTGAGAGATGAACTTACAGTTGTCCTTGGAGTAGCGAGGCAGTCATGGAAACACAGAGGATGTACTACTGCCTTTGTCAGAGTAATTACTGTATTCATAAAATTAATTGGGAAATGTCCTTTTCTCTTCCGTTTTCTGGAAGAGATTGTGTAGAATTGATGTTAATTCTTTGTATGTTTGGTAGAGCTCTCTAGTGAAACCATTTGGGCCTGGAGATTTGTTTTTGGAGTTTTTAAAATTACAAATTTAATTTTCTTAGTAGTGGCACTTTGTTTGCTAAATGATTGCAGCGTGGTAGTTCGTGCTTAGTGAGGAAGCGGTCCGTTTCATCCGCGTTGTCAGTGTGTGTGTGTAGGGTTGTTGCTGGCATTCTCTTCCGACTCTTTGGATGTCGGCGGGCACTGGAGTGACTTCTCCTGTTTCACTCCTGGCAGCTATAATCTGTATCTTCTGTCTTTTTTTCCTCTGTCAGTCTTTCTAGATGTTTGTGAATGTTACTGATCTTTTCAAAGAACCAGCTCTTTGCTGTATTGATTTCTTTATTGTTTTTCTGTTTTCAATTTCATTGACTTCTGATCTTATCTCGTAATTTCTTTTCTTCTGAGTGTGCCGAATTCTCTTTTCTGTTTTTGGAGGGGCAAGCTTAGATGACTGACTTAAGACTTTTCCTCTTTTCTAATGTGTGTGGTATTTGGGTTGCAAAGCATCCTCTTAGTATTTCTCTAGCTGTGTCCCACAGTACATTCATTTTCATTCAGTTTCCTGTCTTTTTATTTTTTAAATTATATTTTATTGATTATGCTGCTACAGTTGTCCTGATTTTCCCCCTTTGCCCCCCTCCACCCAGCACCCCTTCTCCCTCAAGCAGTCCCCCCACTACTGTTCATGTCCATAGGTCATATATATAAGTTCTTTGGCTACTCCATTTCCTACACTGTACTTTACATCCCCATGGCTACCCTGTAACTACCTACTTGTACTTCTTAACCCCTCACCTCTTCACCCATCCCCCACACCTCCTGCCATCTGGCAACCTTCTGGTAACTAACTTCTTTTCTCTTGCTTTTAAGAGTCTCTCTTTATCTTTAGCCTTTGGCCTTTTAATAATGATGTGTCTTGGAGTGGACCTCTTTGCGTCCATCATAGCTGGGACTCTCTGTGCTTCCTGGATTTGCCTGTCTATTTCCTTCACCAAATTAAGTTTTCTTTCACTATTTTTTCAGATAGATTTCCAATTTTTGGCTCTTTCTCTTCTCCTTCTGGCACCCCTGTGAGGTGACTGTTGGACCTCTTGAAGTTGTCCCAGAGTCTGTTTATGCTATCCTAATTTTTTTTGGATTCTTTTTTCTCTCATTGTTTTGCATGGCAGTTTTTTCTTCCTTATGTTCCAAATCATTTATTTGATTTTTGGCTTTATCCACTCTACTGTTGTTTCTCTGTAAATTGTTTTTTATTTCAATTAGTGTATCCTTCATTTCTGACTACATCTTTTTTATACTGTTGAGCTCCTCACTAAGTTCCTTGACCATCCTTATAAATGGTGTTTTGAATTCTGCATCTGATAGATTGCTTACCTCTATTTTGTTTAGTTCTTTTTCTGGAGTTTTGATCTTTCATTTGGGCCATGTTTGTTTCCTTGTTTTGACAGCCTCCCTGTGTTTGTTTCTATGTATTGGGTAGAGCTGCTTTGACTCTGTGTCTCGGTAGTGTGGCCTAATGTAGTAGGTGTCCTGTAGGGTCCAGTGGCACAGCCTCCCCTGCCATCCAAACTGGGTTCTCAAGCTGCATCCTTTGTGTGGGCTGAGTACACCCTCCTCTTGTAGTTGAGCCTTGGTTGCTGTTGGCAGATCAATGGGAGAGGTTTACCCAGGCCAGTCAGCTGCAAGGACTGACTGACCACTGACCACCAACCTCTGCCCTCCGTGGAGGATCAGTTGTGCAGGGGCAGGGTGGTGGTGCCCCGATGTGGTTTGTAACTGTCCACTGGGGGCGTTGGCCCTGGGGTTTCCCAGGTGGTGCAGGCCAAGGTCTGCAAAACCTGTGTTTTGCCCAGGGCACCCTGCCTGAGCTGTAAAGCAACCTGAGATGGCTGCTACTTGAGTTGGGCTTGGAGATTCCCAGGTGAAGCCAAGCTGTGACTCTAATCTGGCTGCTGCTAGGGCTCACTGAAGCCAGCTGTTGTGTGTTTGACAGGATTTAGGAGCTATGACCAGCCATTCTTATTGAAAAGCAGCTTGGGTGGCCCCATGAGTTGGGTGGGGTAGAGCCCCTGTGGATATCCAAGGTGGGTCACATCGTGTTAGCCAGGTTGATGGAGTCTCAAAAATGGTACGGCTCTTTGGGGGGAAGGCTCAGCAACGGGACAATGGCCTCTGCCTGCCCCGATGCCAGACACTTCAGACTCTCCCTGTACACCACTGGTTCCCTACAAGCGGCCACCCCAGTGCTGGAGCTCAGAGGGAGCGAGTCTGAGCAGGTGAGTCCATGTGTGGGTTCCGCAGGAGGCACTGCTTGGGGCTTCAGCATCCTCCTCCACCAACTCACTCCCCACTGGTTTTTGCAGCCAGAAGTTGTGGGGACTTATCTTCCTGCCACTGGAACCCTGGTTTGGGGGGCTTGGTATGGAGCTGGGACTCCTCGCTCCTGAGGTATCCCTCCCAAATTTTTATCCACCACATGCGGGTGAGGGATCAGCCCATTCTGCGTCTGCGCCCCTCTTGCCAGTCTGGATGAATGTGGTTTTAATTCCATAGCTGTCAACTTCCATTCAGCTTGATGTCTGACGTTCCGGAGTGATGGTTGATCTATATTTTAGTTGTAATTTTGATGTGGTTGTGTGAAGAGGTGAGCCATGTCTGCCTACATCCCCATCTGGACCAGAAGCCCCCAGTTTCATGTCTTTTTAAAACTTTCCTCCTGATTCCCTCTTTGATCCATGGATAATTTAGAAGTATGTTGTTCAGTGTCCAAGTGTTCAGAGATTTTCATGTTATCTTTCTGTCATTTATTTCTGGTTTGCTCACCATGGTCAGAGAACATGCTCTGTAAGAGTTTAATTATTTTAATTCGTTGAGATTGGTTTCATCGCTCAGGATATGGCCTATTTTGGTATACAGTCTGTGGGCATTTGAAAAGAATGTGTATTCTTTTTTGTTAATCCTCACCTGAGGATATTTTTAAAAAGTGGATTTTTAGAGAGATGAAAAGAAGGGGGCATAGAGAGAAAGAAAGGGAGGGAGATAAAGAGGGAGGGAGGGAGGTGGGGAGAGAGAGTGAGAGAGAGAGAAAGAGAGAGAGAAACATTGGATGTCTCCTGTATGTGCCCTGACCTGGGATCAAACCCATAACCTCGGTATGTGCCCTGGTCAGGGCACCCAACCTTTTTGGTGTACCGGATGATGCTCCACCCGAGTCATCCGGCCAGGGCAAGGGTGGGTGTTCCGCTGTGGTTGAGTTCAGTACTGTGAATGTTGACTTCATCTTCCTGGTTGATGATGCTGTTGAGTAAATGGAGTAGAAGGCAGTTATTGCCTGAAAGTTATCTGTCTTGCTAAGCTTCTTCCCTGTACTAGGCTAGAGACAGTAGGCTTTGATGGGGGCGGGGCAGGGGGACTTTTATTTCTGTGTCTATGCCAAGCAGTGTTTTTGTGTTGCCAACATTTTTAGTTCCACCTCTGGGATCTATGAGATAGAAAGACGACCCAGGGAGCTCACCCCTAGGAACTCCTCCAGGCTGCAAGGTCCCTATCTGCTCCGCCTCCTTCCTCCACCTTTCAGAATCTTGTTTTTCTTTTCTTGTAATAGCTAGGATTTGTGTTGGTACTTAGCAGGAGGAATAGGAAAAAAATATGTCTATTCCATCTTCCTGGAAGCAGAAGTTCCTAGATAATGTTTTTAGCTGCATAAAATAAAACATACAAGTTTTTTACAAAGGAAACCAATTGTATTAAAACCCAGTTTTCAGATGTTACAAAACCCGCATTTGGGATACATCAGCATGTCCGTTTCTTCATTAATGCATTAAAATACCCAGTGGCGGGTCTTATGATACCTGTAATAATAGTGAAGTAGTCACTTGTGTAAGCGGTATTCTAGAGTCTGCCACAGTGGTAGTGTGATGTCAAATGATCGGTGACTTCTGGTGGCCGCATCACTGGTGTCTCTCACTTGACTCTGTACCTCTGTGCTTACATTCATACGTGAAGGAAACTCCAGATTTTATTATAGGCAAGTCAACCATAAAGGTCAAAGATTTTCTGATCCCATTTCCAAGACCCACTGAATGGTAACCCTGGTTAACAGGGCCTGCTTACAAGGACAAGACTGGACCTATCCTCAAGCCCAGAGTGACAGTCATGAGGCCTGTAGGCAGAAATTTCTGGCAGAGAAATAACAACAACAACAACAACAGCAATAATTATAATTTGAGACCAGAAGCCCACAGTGGTCAATAGGTAAGATGCCCAGTCCAGGGCAGCCAAGAGCACACAGCTGGATATGACGAGGGGCCCACAAGAAGCCAAGTTTCTGGGCCAGGTGCCGGATCTCAGAGATTTTTCCTCCCCAGAGCCCCAGAGCTGTGGACAGCACATCAGTGAAGTGGGGAGCTCAGCAAAGCCTGGCCTTTGCTGGTCACCCAGGAGACGCCATCTGAGAAGAAGGTGGGTCTTTGGCAGTTCAGCTGGGCAGAGTTTAGAAAGAGGAGGGTTGCCCCACCCTCCTGACAACCAACCAATTACCAGCTCAGTGTCTGTCCCCGCTATACAAAAGTGATTTTCCTCTGAGGACATTGTGTTCTGAACTCATTCAGGGCCTGACTCCCACACAGTGACTGACCGGGGAGCCCCAGATTGGCTTGCGAACACACTGCATTTTCATAAAGGGCAGGACTGTTTTGTGATGCACTGGAGGGGCATGAAATGCTACAGCTGCAGGAAAATGGAATAAACACCCCTATTTACAAGTTGCCAGTTCGATCTGATTTGTCTGGGGCAGGCCTGATGTAATTTGAAGGGCGGTTAGGAGTTTCTTTGGCTTCGTTTTTTGCTTTTTTCTCCTTGTTATTAAAGTTACAAATAGCTATGCCTCACATTTTAATGAAAGGGAGTTGTGTGAACAACCAGAGGCTCCGGGAAGAAACCTGAAATAATAGTGCAGTTGCTAAGGAACGGGGCCGGACAAGTTAATTTTGTTGGCATAACATCTCCTCATTATTTAATCTCCTAGAGTATTCATTTCATCTGTCTGTCACCATGTCACTGAAGCCTGGAGGAGCTGCTAATTGCAACACCAAGGTGGAGACCAGACCTCTCCGAACCTTGTGTAGATTTCATCCGTCAGAGTGGGGCCGTGAGCTTCGAGATCTTGCTGTGGAGGGAACCCCCTCTTCTATGCCGAGAAGCAGCTGGTGAGGGTCTCAGCGCTCGGTTTCTGCCAGGCCAGACCGCCAGGCACTGCAGCCATGGCGCTGGGCCCTGGCTGAACATGTCACTCAGGGTGCTTTCACAAAAGCCTGGCCCCGGCTGGTGTGGCTCAGTGTATTGGGTGCCAGCCTGTGTGCTAGAGGGTCACCAGTTCAATTCCCGGTTGGGGCACTAGCTTGGGTTGTGGGCCAGATCCCCTGGTTGGGGAGCCCCTGAGAGGCAATTACATGATGATTCTCTCCCTCCCTTACCCGCTCTCTCTAAAAAGAAAATTGGATAGATAAAATTAAAAAAAAAAAAAAGAAGAAAATAGGACCAATGTCTGGGCCCCGTCCCCGAGGATTCTGATGTAATTAATTGGTCTTGGGTGGGGTCTGGGTATGAGATTTTTTTTAAAAAGCTCTCCTAAGTGACTTTAATGGGCTGCTCAGACTAGAGCCACTGATTTATAGAATTGCCATCTTTCCACTGCTGAGTCTCATAGTCGAGACTCATAGTTTGAGAGCTTCCAGAGGTTTTTTGGGGGTGGGATGGTCTCTTACTCACTTTCTCCCTATCTAGAGAGAGTAACTAGGGTAACGAGCCTTTAATGAGAGCTCCATGCTCCCGGGTGCAGCCCTCTTCGGTTCACCTGCATGAGCTCTTGGGGTCCTTACAACAGCTGCGTGAAGAGTGCATTTTTGTTAGCCCGCTGTTACAGACAAGGAAACTGATGATTCCGGAGGTTAAGTGCCTGCTGGTAAGGGACGGGCAAGAGTCTGGGTTTGAAAAAATACTAGATGTGAATGAGGGGATAGGGCAGGGAAACTGACTAGGAACATCAGGTTTCCTTCTTTATAGTAACAGAGACTGTTGGGATTTAGGGGATTTCTAAGAGCGCTTGTAGCTCCCAAGGTGTGTCCAAAACTGTGTGAGCCTGGAGCGCCACCTTGTGACAAAGAGTGGTATTTTCCTAGGTGGAACTTTCTCTCCTGAGAAAAGCCTCAGGCACCTCCCCACCAGCAGATAGCACTGAGCGGTGCAGGCCCTAGGCTAGGGACACAGAAATGATAGTCCCCACCGTGAAAAGCCCGGGTCCAGATAAATACAGTATGGTACAGGCGTCCGGTTAGCGCAGTTGGTCGGAGCAGGGTGCGAATACATACAACGTGGTCTCAGAGTGTAGCACGTGTCCTCTGGGGGCCCCAGAGCGGACGCCCCGAAGGCCAGTCTAGAGCAGGCACATCAGAGATGCTTGCCTTGGCCGCGGTGGCTCAGCGGGGTGGAGCGTTGTCCTGTAGCTTATTCCCAGTCAGGGCACACGTGTAGCTGCGGGGTTGATCCCCAGTCTGGGTGCATGGAAGGGGAGACCAGGAGGTGCTGCTCTCTCACGCGGATGTGTCTCTCTCTCCCCTTCTTTCTCCCTTCCTCTCGCTCTAGAAAAGCAATGAAAAAAAAATGACTTTGGGTGAAGAAAAAATAAAAGAAAAAGAAAAAAGGAAATGCTTGATGATCAAACAGTTAACAATTCCTTCCAGATTATCCATTACCGCTGTATTTTTTCTCGTGGACATATTTCTAGGGCTAAAATTAGTTTCTGGCATAGTCTCCGGTTTCTCAATATAGACATTCCTCTCACCGCAAGCCTGCAATTTGTCTCCCTATCCAGGATTTTAGGATCAATAGTCCCCTTGGCGTCCGCCCCTCAATCAATGAGAGGGTCATTCTATATCCATGGCTCTGCATGGCTTAAAATAGTGTGCCCTGCACCACAGTCTGAGTTCTCGGAACTGAAGTCATTCCTGGCGCCTCACCTCCTGTGCACACGCAGGTTGGGGGGAGCCATCAGCCGGCAGCGCCGGGACCTCCAGAGCCCCGAACCTGCAGCCCTGGGAAGCGCGCAGCGCGCAGACGCACCCAGAGCGCTGGGCGGGTGGGGGTTACTTTGCTCCCAAAGCTTGACTTTGCACCTTCCTGACAAGCTGCCCCGCGGAAGGGGCAGGGGCCCCGCACTGGTCAGTGTCTTGTTTTCCAACCACAGTTTATGTTCAGTGTTATTCTGTGCTGGCTTCCGATGTACAGAGAAGTGGCCAGAAGATCATGCACCTTACTGAGTGGTCACCCCGCTGCCCCGCGCACCCACCGGGCCCCCTACGTAGTCATCACAACACCGTTGACTATTTCCCACGCTGTGATAAGCATCTCTGTGACTACACTGTGACGCCCATTCCTACTGCTCAATCTTTCGCCCTTTTCCCGCAGCCCCGCCCTGCCCCGCCCTGCCCCGCCCCTCTGACAGCTGCCAGTCTGTTCTCTGTGTCTGTGAGCCTGTTTCTACTTTGTTCGTTTTGTTCATTGGATCGCACATATAAGTGAAGTCACATGGTGTTTGTCGTTCTCTGTCTGACTTATTTCTCCCAGCACATCTTACAAGCTCTGTGGACTCCGGATTTTCCGGCAGAGACCCCACTGGATGAAGCTCACCCACTGCCATTCCCACGTGGGGCATCCTGCTGTCTGGGTGTCGCGCTTGCCCAGTGTGTCACTGGTACAGAGTGCACGGGGAGCAGCCTGGGCCACATTGAAGGGATAATTAATGATGGAAACGGCTATTTTTGAGCCTGTGCCAGATACCAACCATTCCAGGTCTAGGACCTGGATGAAAATGTTCCTTCCCCTCGGGGGAGAATATTCTAGGTGGAGTTAGGCTTTTGTTGTAGTTGCAGTGAGTCCCCGTGAAGACTTTTTTTTTTTTTAAAGATTTTATTTATTTCTTTTTAGAGAGGAGAAGGGAGGGAGAAGGAGAGAGAGGGAAACATCAATGTGCGGTTGCCTCTCACGTGGTCTGCACTGGGGACCTGGCCCGCAACCCAGGCATGTGCCCTGACTGGGAATCGAACCTGCGATGCTTTGGTTCGCAGCCCGCGCTCAATCCACTGAGCTACGCCAGCTGGGGCCCCGTGAAGACTTTTAAGCAGGAACTAACTTAATCTGATTTGTTTTCTTAAAAATCTTTTGACAGATTATTTTTAACAATTTATTTTCAGTTACAGTTGACATACAATATTATATTAGCTTCAGGTGTGTAACACAGCAATTGGACATTTATTGAACTTACGAAGTGATCCCCATAAGTCTAGTACCCGTGGTCTAGTGCTGGGCTTGGGTGGGGTGTCTCCTGACCACGAGAGCCGGTAACCCAGGACCAGGAACCCAGGACCATCAGGGCTAAATACAGAGTCCGGGGCCCTCTCAGATCTACTTCTTCTTGGTGGTGGTGGTGGGGATACACTGCCCAACCCCTGCCTTTTCCCGTTGGTTACATCACAGGGGGCGTGGCCACGCTTCCTTACAGTCCCTTTCTCCTTTTGTGGGGGCACTTATGGGAAAACGACCTCACAGTGGGTTGTCTGCCCTGTGCCTGGGGGTCCGAGCCAGCCCAGGCTGGGATGCGTTTGGACCCTGGCTTGTCTGAGAAGTCGTGGGGGAGCCCTGCGCCCCGTGAGAGTGACAGGAGTCTGCCAGGCCCCTGGCATTCTGCCCTCAAAGGACATCAGTGTCCTCCTGTCTGGCTCCCAACGATGCCTCGGCCGATGCAGACTCTGTGCCCCCTTCGCCCCCACAGTAACCGCGGTTGCTGTTTTCTGTCTGCTCCGGTGCTGCATCTGATTTCTGCATCTGATTTCTGTCTGTCCCAGTGCAAGGTAAGCACTGTGAGGGCAGGAGCCCTGCCTGCGTTGCTCACCATGGGTGGCCTCTCCAGCCCCCCGAGGTGGCATATTTATTTATTGGGTGAATGAAAACTGAAGTGACCAGTGCATCTGGGGAGACAAAGTATGGCAGAGTGCTGGTGTCCGTGTGTGTGTCCATGAAAAGTCCTGGTTTTGTGACCTGAACGGCTCTTGGACTAGGGCAGGCAATGAGAACTGTTTGAGCCTCAGTTTCCCCATCTGCGAGAGGGGAAGAATAACGGGATCTGTCACACAGGGCTGCGGAAGGGAGTGCCTGAGACGGTCAGGTGACACTCTCAGCCTGTGTCCTCACCCCAAGGCAGGGCCTCATAAGCGCTAGGTCTTTGTGCTGGTTACCGACTGCCGTGTAACGGACCGACCCCAGACCAAAGGGCATGAAACAGTGACAGTTTCATTTGCTCACGGATTTTGTGGTTTGGAATTTGGAAGGCACAGAGTGGGCACTTCTTCACTCCACTGCCAGGGTCCTGGGCTGGGGCGGCTGGGGGACAATGGCCTGGGTGGGCACTGTGGGCTGCAGGAAGCTTCCATGGGGTCTCTCCAGCGTGGTGGCCTCATGGTGGCTCAGGGCCCCAAGAGTAAGCCCTCCAGGGAGTGAGGTGGAAGCTGCAGGGTCGTTGCTGACTGGGCCCTGACGTCACAGGGCGTGGCTTCCATCGCAGTCTAAGGTGGAAGCTGATGCAAGCCCACCCATAGTCAAGGGCAGGGGTATGGGCCCGCCTCCCCTTGGGGGCAGTACTGCCGACTTCCTGGTCATGTTTTAAAACATCAACACTCTTCTTTTTACTTTACTCTTTTTGGACACAATTTCAGACGGACAGAAAAGTTGCAAGAATAGTTCAAAGGATTGCTGTTCCCCTTCACGGAGCTCCCAGTCCTGACCTTTAACACTTGCTTCGTTCCTTTCTCTCTCTCTCTCTCTCTCTCTCTCTCTCTCTCTCTCTCTCTCTCTCTCTCTCTCTCTTTCACACACACACACACACACACACATGCACGAGCAAGGTCTTACTGTCTCCATTTGACAAACACAATGCCTTGCAGGAGAGAAGTTAAATCGTTTGCCCGTGGGTGAGCACCTAGTAAATAGTAGGTTTGGTATTTGAACCGAGGTCTTGGCCCTCCCTCGGAGGGTGGCGAGCAAGGGCTATCTGAGCCTAAATAGGGTGAGGAGGGGGGCCCAGCCTAGGGTGTTGAAGCCCCTCCAGGGTGAGGCGCCCATGCAGAGGTAGCTCCGTGGGTGTCCAAGCCCAGGGCAGGGAGGACAAGGAGGGGCAGTGTTCAAGTTGCTTTCAGCTCCTGAGGTTCCCAGGACCAGACTCACTTCTGCTTTCCTGATTTTTGCCTTGCTGCTTTCATGCCCTTTAACTTGGGCGCCACCTCTGTGACTTCCCAATACCCCTCTACCCACCCCTTGGCCCTGCAGGCGGCTGGAGCTGGGAGGGAGCCTCTAGCAGCCAGAGGTGTCCTGCACGATGTTCTACACGGAGACCACAAACACCCTCCAAGCAGCAGCAGCAGGTCCGCCTGGAGGCCCGGAAGGAGCCGCCCGGCAGGGGGTCCTGGAGCCACTCACCTGGCTTTGTTCATTCAAGTGGGTGAGAACCGGCAGGAAATCACACCAGACTTCCAGAGGCTTCTGGCGGACACACCCACCACCGACTTCTCCTCTTATAATTACATGAGTTACTAACAAGTTCACGGTGGCGATGCGTGAAGAGGCATATTATGGAATCAGATTGTCTTTGATGGTATAGTGAATGCTAATGTGATGATGATGTGTGAACATTTAAATATATGACACTCATGATCAAAAATCGATTTGAAGAGCAGACACCGGTTTTCCTGTCATAGTCTTTCAGGCTCTTTGTCTCTGCGTTCTTAGCGATTCAGCAGGATGGCGCGTGTCTAACTCATTCCTTCACAAAGGGGCCTGGCGGGCATTCTGCTGGCCGTGACAGCCAGCTGTCCTCAGTTCTCTGGAGTCCCTGGGCCCTGAGCGGGGGCACGAGCGCTCCTCCCTCTGCTGGCCTCGGGGGCTGGGGTAAGTAAGAAATGGAAAGTCAGGGGGCAGCACTGAGCAGGGTGGAAAAAGACCAGCTTGGGCATGAGGAGGTGGAGGTTTGAGTGTGGGGGTGCCCTCTGAACATCCACGCGACCAGGATCAAGACAGTTATCCTGTCTGGGATTCTCTTATAAAATCATCGGGTAGATAAAAAGTCAGCCAGTAGAGGACCATTTAAATAGATTACGTGCATTTGATAAAATACTGCACCACCGTTAGGAAGATGGAGGCTAATACAGCTGTTTGCTTTGGCAAGTCTGAGATCTGTCGTTTGAAAAAAGACTTCATGTATAGTATGATCATATTTTAAAAAAATAACTAAAATATGCACATTGACAAGAAATCTGGAGGAATATGCACCAACCATTATTAATATTTTGGTTGAGGTTATGGAGAACTTTTGCTTCTTAGAGGAAATATTTCTATAATCTCTAGAACATTTCATAATAGGCAAATATTTCTTTTGTGAGCCAGGGTAAAAGATCAGCAAAAATTAAAACATAAAACAGAGGAAGCCCCGGATGTTCCTCGTGTTCCCCTTCATGCCCGGAATGACTCTTCTCTAAGTCCCCTGTCTTTTCTGCAGCTCTGTGCCATCGTGGGAGTTGGGGACACACTGGCCTTCGAGAAATTTATTAATTGCCGTACCAGATCAGGATTAGAGCAACAGGGATGACGTTGCCGCGTGAGGCTTGTAGAAACGGCACGTAGAAAATACACCAGCTGGGGCGGGGCGCGCCGGTGGGGCGGGGACTTCTGAGACGCTCCTCGCTCCTCCGTCTGCTGCTCTTGCGGCCCTAGCACCTGGGTGGTGTCTCCTTCCTCTGCCCTGTGCAGTCGCCGAACCCACCCCAGGGGGGCGCTCCTGCCTTAATTGCTTAGGTGTTGTGGAGTCTAATATGGCACCTGTCAGGCGCATGGCGGGGGTAACTCCCTGACACACTGCGGCCTTGTTTGGGGATGGAGGCCCTAGGGGAAGCCCAGCGAGGCTGTGAGGTGACTCAAGCCAGAGGCTTGGGAAGGGGAAGGACTGGAATGCGCCGTGCGCTGTCCACAAATGCTGCGGTTCAGGGCCCACTGACTTGTGGGGATGCGGCGGTGGCCGTGGGCAGCTGTGCAGAGGGACTGCGAAGCCCGAGGTCCGAGTGCAGGGGCGGAGGGTTTCCCGCTGGGCCCTCAGGCAGTGGAGAGGGTGCTGGGAGCACCTACCTCTGTGCCCACCCAGGCTCCAGGGGCTGACAGCCAGGCCCATGGGAGTGTCCCTTGGCAGAAGGAGCAACGGTAATAGGGTGACCCCTCCCATGTGCTTAAGATGGCCCTAACCCACCCTTTCTAGTAACCCTGCACCCCAGGATGTCATGTGACCCCCATACACCTCCTCTCTTGAGATATGATTGAGACGGAATTTCTAGTTATTCAGACTCGTGGGGGCTTGGAGCCAGATCTGTTTTAAAACATTTTTAAAAGAGAGTAACATAGTCTTCTTTTTGTCACCTGAGTGTCGTGGAACAAAGTTGCAACCATTACATATTTTTCGTGTTTCCCTGCAAGGAAGACTTCGCCCTGCCTTAGGGACTTCCTGACGCTCGTCCTTTCATCCAGCTCCACAGGCGCTCACGGTGGCCGGATGGGAGCCCGAGTGTTACGCCTTTCCCCAAAAGGTCACTGCGTGTGACACGTGGGCATTAGCGCCCTGTTGTGGGGTGCTGCTGTGTGCATACCATCGGCAACCGATACTGCGGCTCATCCTGGGCCAGTGTTTGGAAAGTGACCAGGATGCCAAAAGCAGCAAATGGCCCAAAGAGGGAAGCCAGCGTGTTGTCCCCTGGCTCACACAGCAGCTGTGTCGTTCTCGTCACCCGAGTCCTCCCTGCTGTCTCCCTCTTCACTGTTAGTCACTGCAGTGAAAGGCATGCCCCTTGCTCCTTCGGGCTGGGTCTGGCATTTGGCTCACGTAGGGCAGTTAGTCAGTGGTCAGCTGAGCGAACTGGCTCACAGATGGTCTTCTGGGAGCCTCTGGTCAGCCCATCACTCAATTAGTAAATAGTAGGTGAGTCCCTGCGCTATGCCACCTACTGCATGGATACCTGTGTCCTCCCGGTGGCCTCGAGTCCACACAGGCGCCTCGCCCCAGCCCTCGGCATTGTCCTCGGCTCCCCAGGGGCTGCGGGAGGGGAAGGACCGAGGAGGACAGAGCTGACACCCGTTGTCTCTGTGTGCCTTTCTCAGGCCAGCCGAAAAGGACAGCTTAGGTTTCAGTGACGGTTTCCGCCCTCCATCAGCCCCCTTCCCCCTTAGATGGGGGAGGCTGAGGACTCGCTCTCCTTCCCGGGCCCTCTCCAGGACCCGAAGTGGTCCTTTCCCATCCGAAACCACCCGTTCTTCCACTAGAAACCCTGACACCCACCCCCCCCACCCCGGGGACAGCAGACACCTCCTGCCCGTGGAGAATGTCTTTGAGGTCGGCCGTGTTGTCTTTAAAAATGGTACGAATTTTGCATTCTGCTGGAGAATACACATGCATTTGTCTTAATTTAAAGTAATTTAAAAACTATTACAAGATTTCCTCTATTCCTCTGAGTGGGATAGGTTCTCCAGAGCACGGGCCCTGTGTGTCCTGGGGTTCTGTATCGCCCCCGTCATCCACTGGCCACACTGTGGGGCGCACAGGCAGGCTGGCGCCCCAAATTGTTGGTCTCTCATTCAAGGCCCTTCCCAAATGGTCTTGATGTACCTTTCCAACTTCTCCCCCAGGAGACCCCAGTCGGAACACTCCCCAATTTCCCAGACAGCCTGTGAAGGAGGGAACTTGTCTTTCCCACCGTCTACCTCTGGAGTCCACACAGAGCCTTATATAGGGTGGGTTTCCCCAGACAGCTTAACCTCCTGGGTGCCATACTCCGAATGGCCAGCAGATGGCACCAAGGCTTCTGCCAGAGCTGCCTGGCAGGTGTGCTACTTGCTGGTGGGTTGATGAAGGAGGGAGAACACGGGTTAGCCTGGGGCCACATCCCACTACCCTGCTCTCAGCCCTGCCCTTCCTGGCGGCCCATTGAGCCTTCAGGAAGGGGAGCAGGGGGGAATGAGGAAAGCCGGGTGGGGGTTACCCCTTTGTGATTTCTGCCGGTCTGGGGACAGGGATGGATACTGGCTGGCTCCAGTTTCTAAAAGAATCCCAGGACTCCCTTCCATTTCAGAGAGGGTCCATGGAATGAAGAGAAAGTGATTACGCATCAGGCAATGGGAGAAATTTTTCTGTTGAGCAATAGGGTATTTATCAGAGGAAAAGGTTCTAAGGTTAAGAAATGGTGATATATTGAAATACTCCCATTGTGGCCACCACCACTGTCATTGCTGCCACCATTACCACATCACCACCACCATCATCATCATCATCATCATCACCAGCACCACCACCACCATCACCACCGTCATCACCACCACCATCATCCTCACCATGATCTCCACTGCTGGCACTACCACGCCATCCTCATCACCATTGCCATTGCTGCCACCATCACCACATCACCACCACCATCACGGTCACCCTCACCACCATCATCACCGCCAGCACCATCATCATCATCATCATCATCATCATCATCACCATCACCACCGCCATCATCACTGTACCCTCACCACCATCACCACATCACCACCACCATCACGGTCACCCTCACCACCATCACCACCACCATCACCACCGCCAGCACCATCATCATCATCATCACCACTGCCATCATACTGTCACCTTCACCACCATCACCATCACCACCACCATCATTACCACCATCACCACCATCATCACCGCCACCATCATCCCTACCATGATCTCCCCTACTACCGGCACTACCACCCCATCCTCATCACCATTGCCATTGCTGCAACCATCACCACCATCACCACCACCATCACCACCATCACCACCACCATCACGCCCTCATCACCATCACCACCACCACCACCACCCTCACCACCACCATCACCTTCACCACCATCACCGCCACCACCACCACCTCCACCGCTGTCACCACTGCCACGTGTTTAGAGCTTTGCAGATTGAGGAATACCTCACATGTGCTACATGCTTCTTACCACTTGATCTTACCAGAGACACTTCCTATAGTGTGACGATACCCAGGGAGCTGGAAAGTTAAGGTAGTTTGGTAGGAGACCCGAGTAAGTATGGTTCTTGTCTACACCACATGCTTTATCCCTTTTCATGGCTTATGGTTTCTTTGGGAGATGCTTAGCAAACCAGAAGAAGAGTGTGGGTGTCCCAGATAGGAGGGACAAAAGCCCACTGTGCTTTAGAGGGAGGGGGAGAGGGGTTAAATAGGGGAGAAAGGCCATACCTGCCCTCCCACCCTGGAGGGCTCTGTACGGCTGGCAGCCTCTGAATTGAGCTTTGCTCCTCCTGGGCACCGTGTACATGAGTGACCGTTAGCAAGATCTGTGAAGTTTACCCACTGGTTCTCCATTTGATATCTGTGGTGGAACGGCAGGAACACACACAGACCTAAAACTGCAGGGCCGTGCAAAGGCTCCTTGTGGCAGCAAAGGGCTCCGCAGAGAGCCACTGCAGATTCTCCGAGGACAACCCGCAAGGCCCCGTGTGGCCCGGCTTCCAGGAGGATCCTTCGCAGGGAAGGTGCTGTCAGAGGGCCAGTGGAAATGAGTGCCACGCCCCCTAGTGCTCAAAGACCCAACATGCCCTGCAGACCAGTTGTGTAACTTGCTGGCCCCGTGCAAAATGAAAAGCCAGGGGTCTTTATTCACACATTATTAAAAGTTTCAAGTCCAGGGTCTTTCTAAGTGTGGGGCCCCATGCGACTGCCCAGGGCACACGGCCACGAAGCCTCCCTGTTACGAGAGAAGGCCACGCCACCCTCGTGGCAGACAGTGGAAGAGCAGAGGGGGTGTGAGCCCAGGGGTGGGGCGGTGAGTATGGGTTCCAGTGTTGGCACTGCAGCTTGCTGGGCTGGGCAGCCAGGCTGATCAGTGACATGTTCTGAGTGTTGGTGGCATTTGTATAGAAGGAAGGACCGAATGAAATTGTGTTAAGTGACTGCATTGCCCTTAGTAGCCCTCAGTAAGCGAGAGTTCTCTTTCCTCTGATGGATGTATTCTTTCCCAGTTACCACAGTTACCTTATATACCATGTCTGTCTGGAACCCCACAGAGAACCCAACAGTGTGTAGGATGGCGCCAGACAAGAACTTGATTGTCACTGTGCAGTCACCTCCTCCAGGGCAGCTAGGTGAAGGGTGCTGATGGAAGGGATAAAACAGCATCTTTCTCTTTGCCAAACTCGCTGCCTCCCCACGCCTTTTTTTTTTAAAGAATTATTTTAGAGAAAGGGGAAGGGAGGGAGAAAGAGAGGCAGAGAAACATCCATGTGAGAGAGAAACATGCTCCTCATGCTTCTCATTGGTTAAGTTCTCATACGTGCCTGACTGGGGACTGAGCCCACAACCTAGTCACTTTACCCTGACTGGGAATTGAACCTGTGACCCTTGGCTTTGTGGGATGAAACCTAACCAACGGAACCACACTGGTCAGGGTCCCCCATGCATTTCGAACTTCCAAACATGCTTGTTGGCAATAAAAATTCACTTCCCGAATGCCCCTTGCCTTGCACCCACTCGGTGGCAGTGATGAAATTCTCGCACTCCTGTTCAGAGGTGGGTCCTGCAGCCGAAGGAAGCAAACAGCTCCGGACTCCCGGGAAGGGGCAGGTGCTCCGGGCGGTGCCTCCTGCGAGATTTGTATAGTGTGCATCTGACAGCCGGTGATTTAAAGTTTGCAGGTTAGCAAGTGACCCCTGCCTGCCTAGGAAGCCACACATGCTCTCTGAGGGCGGTGATGGGCCCTGGTCCGGGGACGCGCTGGGGCAGCAGCGTGACAGAGGCAGTTCCAGGTCCTAGTGCAGTCATCCTGGAGCAGGAATCAGTGGGTGCCCCCGGAGGGTGTTGCTTTGTTTTCATTTTTATGAAAATGGCGGCCCCCCATCCTGGTTAGGAAAGGCGTTCCTTCCCTTGTGCCGCGGTGGTTCTCGGAGGCTGCCAGCTCTGCTGGCCAGGCAGCGACGCAGCACGGGGCATATTCAGGGGTCAGGGGTCTTGGCCGCTGGACTCGGTGTGCGTACGGTTTAATGAGGGGCTGAATCGAGAACGTGGGAGCAGGAGCACAGCCTCTGCCTGCTGGAGCAGAGCACGCTTGAAGCTGCCTCAGGAGAGTATAGACGGGGAGCTTGGTAAAAAGCTGGGGGGTGCTGTGTTTTTGCTTTGTTGTTGCTGCTTTCAAGGGCACGTTGTGGAGAAGCTGCAGACAGGGGTAAGAAACGCGTTCCTTCCCAACTGGTCCAGGCAGACAGCACAGTCTGTGTCTCTGATCCCCACTTCTGGCTCTGCAGCCGGCGCTGGTGTATTTGTTGTTGGCCCGCGCTGGGGGAGCCGGGGGCTCTGAACACACACAGAGAGTGCGGCAGATGACCTCACAGCGCTCCTTCTCCTGCAAAGGGAGGTGGACAAGAAGGTCAGTTCTTCTGGCTCAAATGCGCAAACAAATCCAAATGGCTGCATAATCGTTTCTCCCTCCTCTTCCCCAGGTGCCACCCCGGGGGATACACAGTTGTCAGCGTGACACTTTGAACTTCTCCTTGGTCAACAAAAGTCAATTGTTCTCTCCAGCCAGTCCTGGAGCCCCCCATTGGTCTGATTAAGGTCTCCTGCTGCTATTTAAATGCCCCGGCAGAGACTCAGCATTTACCAAAAATAAATGTTGTGGCGAAGACTTGACATTTATTTTTAAAACGAGAGGCCATCTTCCCATCACAGCATCCAGTTTGTTAGATATTCTTTTTATTACGCCGAGTGATTCATGTTAGCAAACAAATATAAATCAGCTTGTTAGGCCAGCAGGCTAACAACATCTCTGTTTACCAGGCTGTTATTGAAACGGTGGGGTCTGATTTTTCAGAGCGGAGGTGGGCTTGCTCAGTGATGGGCTGTCAGAGCGCAGGGAGGCCATAGCCTCGTAGATCAGTCACTTGCAATTTGCCGTGTCACTCCTTCAGCTTCCGTTTGTGAAGCTTCAGGTTGGGTGGTACCCAAGGAAGGCAACAGGAAGTGGAATAGAGCACTTTAGTGATGGACTCAAGTCCAGGTCACAACTATAAGAACCTCCCCCAAATAGCTCATCGCTGTGCCCTGGTGGGCTTTGGGGGACCAGGTGGGTTAGCCTGAGAACACCAGGGATTTGTGGGAGCATTTAGATACTGAGTGGTGATCTGGTTCTGCTTTTAATGGAGGTGCTTTCGCTTGACCATTTTTTATTGTGGTTTCACAAGACCAAAGCACTCTCTCCCTTCTTAGCATGTTTCTCCCCGTTACTCTCCCTTCTTAGCATGTTCCTTTGACTTCCCTCTTTTCTTCCTTACTTCCCACTTAATGGAGTGATAGGGCATGACCAGGATTGGTGGGTCTATGGTCATTCTGGCAGAGGTAACTGTTAGGCCATAAACATCAAGGAATAACTTCTGGGCAAGACTGGTTACGTGATTTGTGGGGTCCATGAAAAATGAGAAGTCAGGGCCTTAATTCAAAAAGCATGGAGAATTTCATGATGGTGATGGCGGGATCAGGCACAAGGCCCTCTCTGTATACAGGGCCCCGTGTGAGTGTACAGGTTGCGTACCCGCGAAGCTGGCCTTGCTTCCAAGGGCACAGGGGATGGGTTAAGGGTGGAGGAAGTCACCACAGTCCCAATTTTTACTTCTCTTTCTGAGAATCTAGAGTGGGGCCCTCTCAGAATTGGAGGTGCAGCCTCCATCCTCCCTGCAATGGGAAGGGTCCATGGCCCTGATGGAATGAATGGGCAGAGGCTCCAGAAAGGGGCCTTTCTCCAGACAGCGGCCCATGATGCTCCTGGAGAAAGCCAGATAGAGAAGGCTGGTCCCTGTGTGTGGCTACAACACACTGTTTGGGGACAAAGAGGAAAGTCACTCAAGGACCAAGTTCCCTGCACCAGCCCTTAGCCCCTGTCCCCTCCTTCATCCTCTCCCCGCTCGCAGAGACTGATGAATGCTGAAATGGTGCTGGAAACCAACATCATCCATCCCTCTGCCTTAAACACTAAGACACTTCTAACAGCACTCAGGGGACCAGAGTGGGGATCCCAGGAATTTATATCACCCCATCCTGCCTTGAGATGAATCACAGGTGTGAGGAGACCTGTCTCAAACCGGAAACCAACAAGGAACTGGGGGAAGCTTCTATGCCATAGATGGTGAAACATGCCTGGCAAAAGATGAATATATATTTGAAGAAATAAAATTTGGATGTATAATCTTTATGAGAACAGGAATGGTATTTATGAACAATCTTGAAAAGATGGTATTAGTTAATTGGACAGGCCAAGATAAAAGAGATGTTGACATAGGTAAGAAAAGACATTTGTGGAAGCAATGCCAAAATACAATTTTAGGTAATATGATGATGATCATTTAAAAGCAGATTGACATGGTTGAAGATTCTTATTGGACATAGAAATCAGGCTTGAGGAAGCCCTGTAAGAATGCCAAGGAAAATGTCAAAATGAAAAAAACAGTTGGGTGATAATAGTATGAGATTACATAGCTGTGTGTGTCTATTGAGGTTGCCAAAGAAAAGAAAAACATTCAAAGATATAATAGAAGAAAACTTTCCTGAACCAAAGAAAGAGCTGAAGGCATGAGTTGGAAGAATGCTGCATGTAGTGGTAAAATGAACCAAAAGTTGCCAAGACCTGGACAAACATCCATGTCTTCAATCTTTTTGAATTTTAAAAGTAATCTGGTTACCTGCAATGGAAAAAAAAAAGTCAGGTTGGTTACAGCATTTTCTGCAATGTTAGATTCCATAAGGCAATGGAACAACATTCATGAAGGTTTGTGAGTATAGAAGGCTCCCCAGCAAGCATCCTAGGGTCAGCATGACTTCGTGCTTGCCACCACGCTGTCTTTGGCCACCTGCGATCTCAGCTGCCTGCGGTGGCCATTCCCAGATGTGTTTCCCACCTCAGGCTGTTTGGGGAGCTTTTCTGCCTAAGAGCTTCATCCAAAGCTGTAGAAGCCGGGAGTGAAAGAGAATTAGTGTTCCTGAGAGCAACTCTTGACCAGCTGGAATGGACGTCGGTGGATGAATGGCCCAACCTTCCCTGCCTTGTGGAACAATTCTGAGACCCCCTCTACGTGGTTTCCCAGGGCTCCCCATGGCACCGGCCCCCAGCTGCTCCCAGTGGTAACCAGCTCAAACATATACCTGTTATTGGCCTTTCCGTTTTTCCTGTCCCTCCCTGCTCCCTCACTGCTGTATCCTGGGAACAGCTCCCAAATCCTTCAAGGCTAGATCCAGGCAGAGCCTAAACTAAGACCCCTTCCACTTCCTTTTGCATGAAAGCAACAGAAAGAAATTCTCACGTATTTAAGGACTCAGAAAATATTCAGCTATCTAGTTTTGTGATAAAATTACATGAACATATACTGCAGCCCCATGAGAGATGAATAAAAACCTCACGAATGAGGAAATGTGTAATGACAATTTAAAATGGACCAACAGTGAGCATGGAAACCAATTAAGCATGGAATTATCTAAACGACTGTAGTAAGTGTGTTCTTAAAGCAATGTACATATTATAACTCTTGAAAAGACAGTGAGAAAACAACGTAATAATAAACACAAAGATATATTATTTCTTGATGTTGATTAGTCAAGGTACGTAGCATAAAATATAAATTTTAAAGTCTAAAAGCGATCTTGTCACTACTACCCCTGTTTCTGAGTCACCCCATTGTCTTCCCTACAGACAGTCATCTTAGTGGCGTGGTTTGAATCTGGCATAACTATTCAACGCATATTCCAACAATTCTATATATAACCCTCCCCCACCCCCTTTTGGCACAAATAACATGTGAAAGAACTTTGCTGTTTTTACTTAGCAAATTTTGTAACAGTCCCTTTTGGAAATCATTTCTTCTTTTCCACACGTGTGGAGTACTCCTTCGTGAGGGTGAACCTCGGCTTCCTTCTCCAGTCTGCCATCACAGGCCCCTACGTTGCTGCTGACTCACTGCAGCTACAGCAGTGAGTGGGTGAATAACCTCAGCACGGGCATCAGATCACTGGTCTCCTCCCCACCTTGAAGCTCTTTCCTCTCTTGATTTCCATGGCACTGTGCTTTCCTGTTTGTCCTGAGACTTCTCTGCCTGGACCTTCTCAGTCTCTTTTGCCACCTCCTCTTCCTCCGCCTTATTCTCTGAATGTCGGCTACGTGAAGCTTGCTCCTGCATCCTCTCTTCTCTCACTGCGCTTCTGCCCGGGGTGTGCTTGTCCATGCGAGGCCTTCAAAACCATCTCTATGCTGCTGAGCACTCAAATTCTCTCTGCAGTCAAACCTCTGAAGTCCAGTGCTGTCACGATCCCCTCACTCACATCTCCCCAAACACTGCAATATGAACAACCCCAAACAGGACTCTGGAGGTTCCGCTCCGGCCTGACTCACCTCCCAGTCTTCCCCAGACCAGAGGACAATAGCTCTCTAGTTTTTCAAGCCAAATCTGGGATGCAGCTCTAGCTCCCAAATATATCTAAATTCTGCCCCCCTTTTTTGGCCTCCCCAGTATTGCCACTATTGTGCGGGTCACCGATATCTTTCTCACGGACCATGGTAATCCTCTGGCTGGTCTCCCCGTTTCCACTCTTGCCTCTGACAATCTCCTCTCCACTCAGCAGCCAGAGAGGGACGCTGTAGGATGTCAGTCGGACTTTTGTTTCTACGTCATGGCAGTTGTGACGCTGTGGTGTAAGGACTTGTTCTCCTGCTTGACCTCCTTCCTGCACAACTGGGGGTCTCCTTGAGACAGGACTTGGCACTGACTTTCCAGCTCCCAGAATGCTGTGTGCACTGATTAAAGTAGGACATTTACATGACACTGAGTTTCCAAATGACAAAGAGGAGTACCCTGAGGTCACGTTAGCAGGCGTTTCTAAGTCATTTACAGTACAGTGTGTAACAATGGCCTACATCAGAGAGAACGTAGGCTATCCTGGCCCGTCTGTGGTCTCCGCATCCTGTCCTCTTCTGTCATCCTCTGACCTTCAAACGACTTGAATGACAGCTTTGGGAGAAGCGAAGCTCCCCGTAGGTCACCGCATTCCTGAGGCTTTGGGAAGATCCCTTGGCAGTGTGCAAGGGACTCAACAATAAAATGACAGTCCCGAGAGACTTTCAAGAACTCATGTTATTATTCTATTTGTGAACGGTAATGATTATTATGATCTCTTCCTCTGTATAGACATTTTAAAGACTGGTTAAGCAACTGAGAATTAATTTATTGGTAATGAACATTTTCAACTTCATTAGATACTCAGAAGCCGACTACATTATCATTATCTGGTTGCTAAATTTTAATTGCATGCAACCCAGTCCCTCAATAATTAACACATTGTGTATCCCACGTAATTCACAAACTAATTGTCATTTCTTAGATCTTAATATTACTTGCTAATTTTGCCAAGGATTTAAAAAAAAATCTTAACTGTCAAAACTCCAGAGAAAATGACATTATACAGGCACAATAGTGACAAAACAAGTTAATTTATTGCAAAGTCACCCAGAGAAGGAGTTTTTAATTGCATATTTGTTAGCTTCATAAAAGACATAAACGGCTTTTAGTTACATATTTGCTTATTTCTTACCTATTAAAAAAAGTGTTAACAAGCCTGATTAAAATTAATTGCAAGGTCCAAGATCTGAGGGGAGGTACGAGCATCAGCAAACTTCTAATTGAGGCTGAGAACGAAAAAAAAAACGAACGGAGATGCCGGCGGAGTGGGAACCAGAACAGATGTTTGACCGCGGAGACGGGAAATAATTAAATGACCCAATAAGAAAATGAGAATCTAAAGGGAAAATCACACTGGATAATAAACAGGAAAAATTCAATCCTAGCAATATTAATAGTTGGTAACAGTGATTTACTTCTAAAGGCTCGAGATGGAACAAGAATCCATGTTATTAAACAACTTTAAATGAAGCGCCCTCTGTCATTACAGCATGAAAAGTTGTAATAATCAAAATGTCCCTTCCTCAGGCCACAGAATCACTTGGTGACTTTCCAAATCAGTGTTGACTCCCTCTGTATGTAGCGAGGATCTATATTAGTGCCCTTTGGTGAAACATGGCGTCTCAAAAGGGCTAGGGCTGCCATATCGTTTAGAGAGACGGGCAGGTGGGGAGCGCTCTGACCGGTTATTTTCACGATCGGTTGATTCCATCGAGAAAGAATATGTTTATTGATTTTAGAGAGAGAGGGAGAAACATCCATGTGAGAGAGAAACATCGATGGTTGCCTCCTACATGCACCCTGACCAGGGATTGAACCTGCAACCTAGGTATGTGCCCTGACTTGGAATTGAACTCACAGACTTCTGGTGTACGGGATGACGCTCCAACCACCTGAGTCACACAGCCAGGGTGGCCAAGGCCTTTTCTGTGAGCATGGGTTTGTTAACTGCATTTCATATCGTTTTCATCACACTCAATAAATCAATAAGGCATTGCCTGTCACTTCCAAAGTCATTTTCTTTAAGCTGGGGAAAGAATGTCAAAGTAACTGTGAAGTATTTTAAGTACAAAATTATTTCAGATTTAATTTTGAACACTTTTTTTAAGTGCCTCACCCTTCTACAGCCCTTTCAGAGAATTCTAGGGCTAGCTCATGGCCATTCCGTGTGTCTGGGGCACTTGCTAGATGTTATGCAGATGGGTAAGAGAGCTCCTACTTTAACAGATAAATTTGGAAACAACTTAAATATCGGGGGTTGGTTTTTAAAAAATGGTACATGTAGGTGACAGAGTACTATGAAGGTATCAAAACAGCAAAATGTATTTTTGCAACATATTTAATGACCTGGAAAACAGTGTATGACATATTAAGTGAAAAAGCAGATGACAACCCCACAAACACAATATTATCCCATTTTTATAAAATAAGAGTATGCATATGCACAGAAGATTAGACAGTAGGTGACCAAAAACACACTGAAATATTAACAGTTTATTGCTGAATGGTGGAGTTAAAGGTCATATTTACCTCTCTGTGCTTTTCTACACTGTGAAAGTTCAGATATATTACTTCTGTATTACCACGAAGGCACTCACGTTAGTTCTAAACTAACGAGCAGATCACAGGCCCTTCTGGTCATTGTCCCAGGGGACTACAGCCCACATATTCCGCTGGTCTGTTGCACCCTCCAAAGAGATGCTCTGAGGAGGTGACAGGCCCCGTGTTGGGGGAAGTGAGGCCTCGGAGGGACAGGCCGCACATGTGGGAGTTGAATTCCTGGAGGGTGCCTGTGACCTTCGCTCTCAGATACTCTCTTGGTGCTAAAGGCACACGACTTGGGTGGTGGGCCACAGCACCCGCTGTCCTGGGGCACTGTGTAGTTCAAGGAGCACTTTCCGCCCTCCAGGCGGAGGGCCCATCCCTGGCACTGGGAAGTCCGTCCTCTGAGAGGGAAGGTCAGGAGCCCTCCCACTTCAGTCAAGGACCCAAAGGGAGAACATGTGTTCTGCAGAATTAACTCTGGCAGCATCTCGACAGCATCCAACTTTTAGAATAAAAATATTCGCAGAACTCACGGCTGTCTGGAAGTCCCTATTTCGTTTAGGAAATTTCAGTGGGCCAGTGTGCCTCAGTGCTCTTCCCGAACGTCTCTCCCGGGGCTGGGAAGTGCTGGGGAAGGGGCGTCCACATGGACTTCTGGGAAAATGGGAGCTGGTAACCTCTTCCTGGAATAGAGTCTGGGTGTGTGTTTCAGAAGCTAAAATGTTTATTTGTTTGGACCCAGCAATTCAACTCACAATATTTCTGTAAGATATATCAACAAGATAGAGCTCATGAAAATAATCGGGAGTGTATAGAGAGACTTGAGCACAAGAATGTGGCCTGCAGAGCTATTCACACCAGTGGGAAGTGGAAGCCAGGCTGGCTGTCCAGCAGCAGAGGGTTTAGTTAAATAAATGGCGTGTCCCCAGATGGGCGCTGTTAGCGTATTCACATTTAAGCCACGGAAGAACACTTAGGAACACAGAAAACAGTCAGAATATGATAGGCTATAAAATATGTACTGATCCCAATTTTAGAAAAGGGAAAAAGTATGTAAGTCTTCAGAAAACTGTTAGAAGTATAATTTCTTTTTTTAAATTTTTATTTATTTTTATTTTAGTTTATTCAGTACAGTTTCTATCCTTTATTCCCATTCCATCCCACCCACACATCCCTCCCCTCCTCCCTCACCTTTCCAACCCCCCTAGTTTTGTCCATGTGTCCTCTATATTTGTTCCTGTAAACCCTTCCCTTCTCCCCTGAAATTCCCTCCCCTCTCTCCTCTGGTCACTGACTACCTGTCCTCTATTTCAGTGTCTTTTGTTATATTTTACTTGTTTCTTTGTTTTGTTGTTTAGGTTCCTGTTAAAGGTGAGATCATATGATATTTGTCTTTCACTGCCTGGCTTATTTCGCTTAGCATAATTCTTTCCAGTTCCATCCATGCTGTTGCAAAGGGTAGGAGCTCCTTCTTTCTTTTTGCTGCATAGAATTCCATTGTGTAAATGTACCATAGTTTTTTGATCCATTCATTTACTGATGGGCACCTAGGTTGTTTCCAGCACTTAGCTATTGTAAATTGTGCTGCTATGAACATTGGGGTGCTTAAGTTTGGAAGTATAATTTCTTAAAGATAACCCAATTTAACTTAAAAAAATAATATTTTAGCACAATAGCAGGTTATTCAGCAGAAGTTGAGATTCTGCCCACCTCCACCCGCTCCCTTTCTCAGGGCAGCCATCACCAGTCTGGGTTTCCTCGCAGGCATGTCCTGTGCACGTTAGGGTGGGTTTTATTTTCTTCATAACACGTTTCTGAATTTTCTCAATAAAAAATAAAATATTTCAAAAGTATGTTTCACTTTCCTTGTTCTAAAGCTCCATCAATAATTTCCACTAGATCTTGAATTACCATTGTAGCATATAAATGAAAAAAAAAAATGGAACAGAAGTTATTCAGCATTTCATTTAATTTCCATTTATATTGTAGAATGAAAAACAGCTTCTTGCAATTTTACTTAAATAACCAATTTTGATACTGTTTTATTAGTTTTCTAATAGCATGAAGGCCCAGAAATTAAATTGTTCCACTCCCTTATCCATAATTTTGTGCAATTAAAATGGTTACAGACCCTAAAGTTTTCTTCCAAGCTCCAGACCCTTCAGCTGTCATTCTTGATTATCCTGAAACCCAACACTTTTTAGTAACACTTTGTATACACCGAGTTAAGTGGGAGAGGAACTATTATGTTTAACTGATGTGGCTGTTCTTTAATTAATCTGAATTAGCTTTTTTGATATGGGTACTAATTGTTTTCTTTGAAAAAAAATCACCATAGATGTGTGATTCTTCCATGCCTGTTGCTCTTCAAGAAAATAGTTAATTGCAGAAAGCAGGAATGTTACCTTTTTAAAATTAATCATCAGCCCCTCGTCGGAAGAGGCGCTCTTATTCCGACTTCCTGGCTGGCACGCCCAGGGGGCCTGCCTGTGTCTGCCCGGCAGCGGTCCCTCCGCCCCTCACACACGTTCATAAGGCATGAGGAGCCCTTCCAGCGTGCAGTTGGAAGAACAAGGGTTTCCTTTGTCTGTTTTTTAACAGCTTCCAATGGCTACGTGTCGAAATATTGAAAAGTCTTTATAAGGGAGCAAGGTAAGAAAGAAATCCCCATCTGGAATTATAGAGACAAGTAAGCGAACTTACTGTTTTTTTCCCCCCAAATAAGCTTGAACTTGATTCAAGCGTATTATCAAAATGTAAATAGCTTCTATTAAATAGATGGATTTCACTACAATCACCACACGTCACCCTCATTAAGACGCCCTTTTCAAGATCTAAGTGTTTTGAGCATTAATAAAGACGTGTTACCCTAACAGGAGTGATAATGAGTTAAGTGCACTTGGGAGCCTAACCGAACTTTAAAGAGATCATTAAACCAATATTCTCCTTTTTAAATTGGTCCACGGTGTTTTCAGATCCCTTTTCAATGGCTGTCGAACCTCATGCAAAATCCTGCGTCAAAAAAGGAATATTTTTTAAACGATTAGAGTTTGGCACTCTGTCACACACGCTCTCTGTTCACTTGGTATTTTTTCCATTAGGAGACGGGATGAACTCTAGTCTGTGTGGCTCCTGCCGGAGTCGTAGCTGTAGTTTTCACCCATGTAAGCGAGGCTCCGAGTGGAAGGAAGAGTCGTGTGGGATGGCGGTGAATTATGCACGCTTCCCCTCGGAGCCGTTCACGCTCTTGACGCGTTAGAGTCCCGGCCTCTGACTCACGCCTCTCCCGCAGACCTCGGGGCTCCGCGTTGGTGAGCGAGATGGCGCACCCCGGGAGGAAACCAGCGCTGAGCTGCAGTGATAAAAGCTGGCCCTAAGCCATTTCCACTAGAAACACAAAAAACGATTTTTCCGGACACTCAGTGTCGTGTCACATGAATTTTATTTTAGCCCCAAATCTTCTCTGAGCACCGCTGGGGGGTTTCGTCCCCCACTGGATGGAATCTGCCAGTCCCCACACATGCGGGGCCTGCGGGACTCGCAGTGCAGCGCTGGGAGAATGACGGACAGGTTTCGTGCTGCCGCAGCCCAAGCTCTCTCTATCTCGGCCTGTGAGCCACGGTGTGACCAGCAGCATCGGCATGCTGGCCGGATGCTAGAGGGCCACGTGAGTGTCACTGCTGGCAGGGCGGGTGGGGGCCAGAGGTTGGGAGAAAGGCCAGGGAAAACTTCAGTCATGACTGGAGCTGAGCCTTGCGGGTGGGGAAGGCCAATAAGGGTGGGAAGGAGCAGGAAGGGTCTCCAAGGCGAGGGCTTGGCCTGAGCAAAGGCCTGGGGGGTTGGTCAGCAGTGAATGCCTGGGAGTGGGACACAGCTTGACCAAGGAGCCACGGTTTCTCAGACGTGGGGATGTCATTACTGAAGACTAGTGGAAGCTGTGTCTTCGGGGTTGAGGTTTGAACAGCGCTGGCGGATTCGGCCTCTGTGCTCTGACTAATGGCATCCTTACAAATGGCTAATGGTGGCTGAGGGCTCCCTGCGGCCCCCGCCCAGAGCAAGCCTTGCATCCAGGGCTCTCTCCTCACCACCCTCGGGACTCCCCAGCCTCAGGCAAGAAGAAGAATCCAGTGGTGGAAAGGACGAGGTCAGAGGTCTCGATACCAGAAAGGTGTCCACGATAAGCAGGCTCCTTGAACCCACAACAACCCTGCACTTTGTTTTGGCTGTGTAGACTCTGGCTAGAAAACAGTGCATTTTCCCCTTAAACATTGGGGGTGGGGAATAATAATAAAATAAAAATTTTCAGGATGAGATTGCTTGGGGCAGATCACAGTTCTGAACCTTGAAGTTGTGTGATCTCTGGCCAGGTGCTTACCTCTTCATGCCTCAGTTTCTTCATGTGTGAAAGGGAGAGAAATGGGGATGCATTAATGATATTTGAGATGAGAGCCATCTCCGCACTCAGCACTCAGCAAATGCCTCCTAAATGTCAGCTCCGGTTCAATCACCACGTGCTCTGCGGGAGGTCGGGCACGAGACCTGGGCTGGCTCAAAGATCTCGTGGCAACCTCGGGAGAGAAGGAGGCGAGCTTGGAGAGGTGAGGGAACTTGGCCCAGGTCACCCAGTGAGGAAGGAAGTGCCAAGGTCGAGGTCTCCTTTGCATCCCACCACCAGGCCAGGCCAGGTCACCATGCCCAGATTGGAGACAGAGCCTCGGGAACAGCGTGTTAATGATCTGAACAAAGAGCTCCCCAGGAGCCTAAAAAAACCCTCCTGTGCATTATTCACGTCTCACGGTAAGTGGCGAGAACGTGGTCCACATCCTAAAAGATGCTCGCACCGTGTCAGTAAAAATGTGTTCACTTGTCGTTCGTAGATTGTTTTATTTTTAGATTAATGAAGATCCAAATTAAACCATTGGAGTGCAGTCATCCTGCTAGTCCTTATCACGTTTTGCTCATTATCACTTCATTTATATTTATGATGAAGAACAGATGGTTCCAATGTCATATTTCCATGTGGATCGTACCCAGCTCCGAGGAAATATCTCATATTAGCTGCACTTATCAAAATATTTGTGCTTCCCAACAACAGAAATCTGAGCTTATGTACTATCTTGTCACCGTGTCGTAGCTAACCGTTTAGAAGGGACCATTTAAGTTAGATATGTGAGCGGAAAATGCATCCTTCATTCCTGCCGAGTGGATGCACTGAACTCTGGACAGTAATTACGGGTTGGTCGTAAGGAGAGAATCATTAGTCTTGAATGAAAAACAGCAATTAGTGTCTGTTGTCTTTGTGGCGCGCTCGGAGTTTTTAATTTCAGCTGCTTGCAGAGAACACAGAGACGCAAAGGGAACAGTTGGTGACGGCGGAACGAGAGGAGCTTGTGACAGACAGACAATGGGCACTGTCACCACACCTAGGAGCCCGCCTTCTTTTCTGAATGGTAGTTCTAAGGGGGAGGCTGAGCAAAACCTGCTCGCAGATTCGAATTATAAAACCTCTTGAAATCGTCCTGTGGCGCACGCTTCATGTTGCAGGAAGTCTAGAGGGGTGAGGAAAGGTCAGTCCTGTGTTCCCCCAGCTACCAGGACAGCGCTGATCTGTGATCACTCTCTTCAAAGAAGGGGTCGATCAGCATGTGTTGGCCACTGGTTACTCCCAGGCATGAGACATAGAAAGAGGCATACAACTTGCTTCTTGACCTTGGTAAATTTAGAGTCCCATATGCAAGCCAGACACAATAGCAAATAACCCCAATGACTAAAACAAAGAAAAGTGTGTGCACAGTGGCCCAGAGGGAAATATTACCTCCATCTGCGGGAGCCAGGAAGGGTTTCATAAGGCAGGTGATTGTGGATCTGGGTTCTGAAGGCTGAATAGGAGTTCCATGGTTAGATGAAGGGGTGGGAGTGAAGGACATTCAGTCAGGAAGCAGTTTGTTGGAACAGGCAAGAGCTCACTAGTGTGTGAGCTTGGGCAAGTCATTTATTGCCCCGTGCCTCAGTTTCCCCAATCTGTGAAATCAGGCTCACAAGTATCTCTGTCATAAAGGTGTTATGGCACGTTTAGCACAGTGACTGGCCCCGAGTGTGTGCTCAGCTGATGTCGGCTATTTTCAGCACCCCAGGCATGGGAGCGAGCCTGAGCAAAGGATCATGGGCAGGAACCAGCGTGGCGTTTTTGTATTTTCCCAGGGCACGCACCTCTAGCAATTGCTTATAATTATGTGACCAGAAGGGCCCAGAAAAGGTGAAACAGTACATGACATGAAAACATCTTTAAAACCTTGAAATGACATTAAAGCCAACTGCATTTGATGATGCCATTTACCAGCAATTTGTGTAGAAAACAAACGAAAATAGGAACTGTATTTGCACTGAGTAAGGCTGTTGGAGTTTTGCCCAGCGGGGAAGGCACCTCGGAAGAGGGAAACCAATGTAGCACTGGAAGGACAGGGGCTTGGGGTAGCCGTGGGTCTGGCATTGAGCCCCAAGGAGCCACAGCCAAGTGGCTCTCAAACCCTAGTCATGCCTGGGTTCCTTGTTGGATGACAAGTGTCCGTCATACTGGGCGGAGCACTCTTCTAGAGGGACTGATGGTGGGTGGGCAAGCTCTCCCTGTAAAAGCAACAAGAATTTTGCAGAAATAGTTTGAAAAGAATCTGTTCGACGTGAAAGTCACGTTTGATACAGAGACGTCACAGGAAAAGGGCAATGGCGGTGATTTGGTGTTCACCCGGGGCACAGGTTCAGATGCATTCTGCTTGAAACTGGATCAGAGTCTCGTGGCTGGCTCGCCGAGCTGGCTGTCATGTTCTGTGACATTAGGTAGCAATGCCACCCCTGGGGGAGTGAGCAGCAGGGCGTTCTCTTGGGCTGCCCCCACTCATGGACGCATTGGGGTCGGGGTCTGCCTTGCTTTTATTTGCGCACTTAGCCTGGGTGCCTGTGACTCAGGGGACACGAGAGGGACCTGTGTCACACAGGGCTGCGCTCTGGTTTTCCTGTCCCCTCCAGGCCGAGGTGCACACTCTGTCCTGTAAGGTGTGTCCTTTCCCAATGGACTCTGGGTTCCTTGGGCACACAGATTTCAGCAGGCCTGCCTCACAGCCTGCCCAAGGGCTTGGACCTCCCAGGGGACACCTGCTACACAGTGGCCCTGAACACCCCAAAACAATAGCACGGTGGGGGACCCTGAAGAGCATAGAGGTGGTGCAACCTCAGTGACTCGTGTGCTTAGCATGTCACGGCAGGCTCCCAGCCCACAGATTCATTTCTGTAGGCTTTTCATTTCACTTTGGGCTTTGGTCCCATATGGTAACGGCATCTCAGCCACTCCCAGAAGGACCGAATATGCTCATCAGCTCAAAGCAAATGTCCCCTGAAGTGGCATAGGGACCTCAGCTTCCAAATTCAGAGAAGCCAGACTCCATTCCACAAGAGTCTTTGAAGGTGGTCTGCCCGCGCCAGGCCGGGTCCTGAGTGAGATCATGGCCACAGGCTTCGGGGTCAGCCCAAGGGGGCTTGACACTTGTTTGATTACTCACTAGTTATGTGACCTAGGGTAACTTACTTAGCTCTGTCCAGGTTCAGAAGCCTCCCCCGACCCTCCAGCCTCCGAACAGCTCCTGGTGCAGTCCAGGCCCAGAGGCAAAGTCAAGGGCCAGGCCTGGACCAGACGGCACGTCCTGTGCGTACATGCAGGGCCACACTGTCGCCGCCCACTCCACGCCATCCCTGCGGTGTCACAGATGCCTTGCTGAGTTTGATCTCTGTACGTGCTCTTTTCGTGGCAAATCACTGACTCTGCTAAAAAGTAATGACAGGCTAAAGTTCAATTCGACCCACACTCTCAAGGATTTATTAAGCATCTGCTATGTGCCTGAGACTACACTGGGCAGACAATTTATCTGAGCTTCAGGTTGCTCACCTATTAAATCAAGCTTGGACTAAATGAATCTGAGGGTCTCCCCGAACCCCCAGTTCTTAACTTAGAGGAAATCCTAAAAGAGCTTAGAATTTTGCTGGGAGGGTAGTTTTACTGTTACTGTGAGAAGATTTCTGTAAAACAGAATATACCCAAGTGCATGTGGGTTAGCGGCAACCAGCTTAAATCCTGAGTTCAAAATGACAGCCGTTAGCCTAGGTCAGCGAGTCTGCTCACAATGCACGTCTGAGGACCCGGCGTGGCCTTTCGGATTCGGGCAGAGACAGTGCAGCCCCACATCACCCTCACATCACACACGACTTTGAAGTGCCAGAGGCAACCATGGGGGAAGATTCAGGTGCCTCTTTCCCTGCGAGGGTCTGTGGACCCGGCCTCTGCGTGCCGAGAGATGATGAGAGGCAAGGTCTTTCTGTGTCGGGGCTGGTAGGGGGGTTTCTGTGTTTGGCGGGTGTCATCACGGGTGGGTTGAGACGGCCCGTCCCCATTCACTGCTCGGAACAAGCACAATTAGAAGCTGACGGCAAACATCCCTCACAAAAATTATCACATTTAGTGCGATTCCCATAATAAAAACCGGAGCAAGCACAGGAGTCTTTTCAATTTACACAAAGAGCCCTGGGGTCTCGCAGCAGTCCCGGCTGGTCCAGTGCTTCTGCGTGAACTTTATTAGGAAAACAGACCGAACACTCCTGAGGTTTTGTTAAGTCTTGGTTTGAAACACACACGCACGCACACACACACCACGCCTGCACTCACACCTTATTATTTTTCTCTTTAGCCAGAGTGCTCATGTAAGTACCACCCAGTTATTTAAAGCAGGAAGAGGCACGGAGGGTTCATTGCCACCAAATTCTGTGCCCAGCGATGTGCCAGATCTCAAAGGGGCTGCCTAAATACAGGCCTCCACTTCCATGTATTTTTTTCTGTTATTTTATAGGGAAAAACATGTTCAGAGGGAGGAAATAACTTGCTCGAAATCACCCTGCTGTTTGGGGCTGGAGCAAGCTTTGAACCCTGAGATGGACCTTGTCTCACTTTTCATGTCCTAGTCTCTTTAGGCATCAAGGAGGCAAGAATTGAGCATGCAACGAACTCGTTCATTCTAAAAATGTTAACTGAGCACCTATGTTGTGGTTGCTCCCTGCTAGACATTGTGTATGCAAGGGAGGGATGCTTATTATTACTTTCTGTCCACTCAGAATTCTTTAGGAAACTGCCCATCACCCATCCTTTAATATTCCTGTTCCCTCTGCTTGATTTGGTCAATGCTGATTCTTTTCCTGCCACTTAGAGTGAGGTCTGTCCCTGACTAGCCAATCAGAATACACCATACACCCATAGCTGTTTGTGATTGGTTAAGACATGAACATGTGACTTCAAATGGGCCAATCGGAGTTTGCCATAGGGCTTTTTCCTAGGAATTTCACCAAAAACGTTCACTTCTCTCTCTGAAACTTCCAGGGACCAGGAAGAAAAAGTATCTGATGATGAAAAAGCAAGTAGAGCTGAGAGAAAATGAGTGTAAGAGGCCTGATGGCTTCATCTGAACTCTGGGTCCTTCAGTGCCACCCCGGAGTTCCTGTCATTTGGGATAATACAGGCCCCGTTCTAAATGTAATAATATAAATGGCGTGATTCTACAATGAGCAAGGCAGAGAAGCCTCTTCTCTTCTAGTGATAGAGGCAAGACAGACAATAGGCCAGCACGAGAATATTGTTTTAAATTTTTTAATTTTTATTTTTAAAATCCTTATCCAGAGACATTTTTTCACACTGCTTTTAGAGAGAGAGGAAGGAAGAGAGAGAAACATCGATGTGAGAAAGAAACATTGACCAGTTGCCTCCTGTACGTGCCCAGACTGGGGATCAAACCCGCAACCTAGGTATGTGCCCTGACGGGGAATCGAACCCACAACATTTCAGTAATCGGAAGATGCTCCAACCAAGTCACACCGTCTAGGGCCACGAATATTTTAATGTGATGTGCTATATACATTATACTGCATGTATTTAATATGTACTATGATTCTCTATATAATTTACATATATACAATTTCCACGTGCGACATACGTTGTGAGGGCAAACACAGGCAGAAGGGCTTTGCTTCAGACGGACGTGCTGTGGTCAGGAGACAGAGCCCTGAGCGGGCTCCAGGAGGGATGGGCATGGCGTGGGGTTGGAACAGTGGGAGCAATAACAGAACGACCTCGACAGTAACAACAACCTCAACAGTGGCAACAACTAATATTTATTGGCTCCTAGTGCACATGAGTGCTATCTTATCTCATTTACCTTCCACTAACCCTACGAGGTAGGAATTATTGCATCTACGTCTTACTGACGAGGAAGTAGGACAAGAGCAATGAAGTCGGGTGCCCAAGGGCCCTGGCTGCTAAGTCGCGCAGCCAGGCTCGAACCAAAGGCTGGCTCCAAACCTCATGCTCTTTAGTTTCGAGGGTATGTTACCAGCGAAGAGGGAGTCATGTTCCAGACGAGAGGAGGAAAATCAAGACATTTTGCACAAGAGCAGCGAAAGGGGGAATCGGGGAGTGCACTGGGGCTGACGTGGAGGCTGCCCTTTGCCCACTGGGCAGACGCCTGTCGACACACGGCGTGCGTCGCAGGCCGGGCACCGGGGTCCAGAGGGCGCGGGACTCGGCTCCTGCTCCCGGGCCTCACTCCTCAGCCTCTGCAGATAACACTGACAATTGGACCCACATGCTGCCCTGGGCTGCGCAGGAGTTTAATTTCCCATGCTCCTTAGCCAGCCTTGCCCTTCACGTCTCCCTCCTCCGCAGCACCCCTGAGTTCTCATTTCTGAAATCTCACTTCTCTTCCTGACTGGGGCTAAGTTGGAAATGGAGCCTTTAGTGGTGGACAATTAGACAGTAAATCCCCTCGGCTCGTGCGCCACGTGATCCGTCACCTGCTATTTTGCTTTCTGTGAGTTACTATGTGTGAATTACATATGAGCTGGATGTGAAAATCCAGCCCTATCAAATGCAGACCTTTCCCTGTTCACGTCCCCTCCGCCCTTTCACTCCACCGCTCTTATTCATCCCTGTCCCGCCCCCTCCCCCCAGGTTTGACAAAAGCAGATTCTTCAAAATTGTCCTTCTGGGACTGTCTATTTCATTTTGAACTTGACACAAAATTACTATTTTTGACAGTTGAACTTTTCAGCATGCTTGATACAAATATTTCAATATCCTGTTACCTGAGCTGGGGGAGAGATAAAGCTTTACACCAGACACCTACAACAGCAAGGGAATAAGTTTCCTGGTGACTGATTTAAAGGTACAGTAATAGCAAAATGGTTAACGAGCTAACCATGCTTGGTAGGGCAAAGGTCAACAGGGAAAGTAAACCTGGTTCCTCGGCCAAGAGCTGTGGGACCCCTAGGAGGGAAGAAATGCTGCCTGTCAGAGCCACAGTTTCACTCCACGTCCATTCCCAAGAGGCCGGACAGGGGGAAAAAAGTCAGTCGACATCTAGAATGTCTTCTGACGTGTCCCTCGGGATGGGGGGCAGGTGGGAGGGAGTCATCTGGGCCACCAGAAAGGCAGGCTCGTGAGTGCTGGTGCGTTGGATATGGAGGCACGCCGGTTGTGTTTGAAGACGTGTTGTGTGCTAGGTTGTCTGGGTTGAAGACTACGTATCAAAATACCGGACATTACTTCAAGTCCCTCTGCTCAGCAACCCAGAAAAAGGTGGTGCGTCCGGCATGGGAAGGCAGTGCTGGGGACAGAGCAGAGCCCCTCAGAAACGAACTGACCCACACGGCCCCAGGAAGTCCAGAGCGGCCCTGGCCGAGAGAACTTTCTGGAACAGTGGACATTTTCTCGTCTACCCCGATAGGGTAGCCTGTGGCCACATGGGCTTGTGGAGCACTTGGAATGTGGCTAACGTTTCCGAGGAACTCAGTTTTTACCTTTATTTCCTTTTATTCAGTTTAACTTCAATTTTACCTGCCACATGTGGCCAGGGGTTCCACAATGGACCCACAGCTCTGACTACATGGGAGACCCAGAGGAAGTCCTCAGGGGCTCACGCCAGGGCTCCCGAGCTTGCTTTTCCCAGGCTGCACCCCTTCTGCCCACCGCTGTCTCTGCGGTGCTTCCTCCGCTCACCCCCAGCTTCTGCGTCCTCGTGACTCTGACTCATGTGGGCCGTGGATTCTCTATGTCAACAGTGTTAATTTCCAGGGTTGATGGGAGCAGGGGGATGGGGATGGGAGGAGGAGAGCAAAGGGGGAAAAATTGGGACAACTGTCATAGAACAGCAATATAATCTTTTAGAAAAACAGTATTAACTTCTATTGTTGCATAACAGCAGCACCAAAAACTTAGTGGCTTAGAATAATACACTTCTGGGGGGCAGACATGTGGTCTGCATTAGGGCCTCACCAAACTGCCATCGAGGTGTCCGCCGGGGCGGCAGCCTCATCCCAGGTGTGACTGGGGAAGGGTCTGCTTCCAAACTTGCGTTTGTTGGAAGAATTTAGTTCCTTTCGGGTTACTGGACCGAGAACGCAGTCTTTCCGGCTGTTGGCTGAGGTTGCCTTCAGCTCTGGGCCACATGGGCCTTCCCAAAGGACTGCTTGCTTCTGCAAAGCCAGCGAGAGGGTCTCTTTCCCAGGTGGCTGGTAACGTCTCACAGGTGTAGCCATGGAACCGCACACCCAGAGCCACACGCACCCTGCCGTCTTCGCTGCATTCTGTTGATGGGAAGCAAGTCCCAGGTCTTGCCCGTGCTCCGAGCGTGGGGGCCCACAAAGGCATGAACCCCGGGTGGGTCCTGGGCCACCCCAGAGTCAGTCAGTCCTCCACACCCACAGCTCTGCCTGATCTCTTGATGCTTTGGGCTCATTTTCTTGGAATGTCTGTGTTGAAGTTCCAGAAGAAAAAGTAGCAACCCCACCTATTCCTTTGCACCTGGCTGTCTCCCACATCCCAGCCTCGGGTTGGGTGGGCCACCCCTCTGGGCCGTCCAGGGGTGAGGTCACACGGTGAGCCTGGCTGGGTCGGCCGTGACTGGGTCCCTTGTCCACAAAGTCAGCTGGGGCCCAGCAACGTGGTTCCGTGGTCAGGTCTTGCCCTGTGCACGGAGGAGGCGTAGGAACTTGTGCCCCCAAAGCCGGGGAGAGGCAAAGAGGTCATCTTTACTCTCCTTTCGCTCACGGCCCTTATCTGCGGTCCTCTGCGGTCCAGGGGGAAGCGGAGAGCCGGAGGCAAAGGAATCCTTTGAAACCGGATCCAGTTACATTTGAGACAAATTAAAGGAAATGTTGCTTTACGGAGCAGAAAGTAACCTCACAGAATGCTTCCTTCTTTCCAAAGGCAAAGAGGGCTAAGAATATAAATGGATTAAAAAATATAAATGACATAGTCATACATTATGTCTATGAAAATAATCCAAACAATTAGCAATATGGGAACAGTTAAACAAATTATGGTAAATGAACAATACGGAATGTTCTTTTAAGAATAATTCTATGAAAACAAAAACAATGTAGAAAAGTGTTTCTGATCCAAAGCTGTAAGAAAAAAACTCAGAATACAAAAATTTAAATATGAAAAGAGTACAACTTTGTAAAATTACTTGTGCATGGAACGGGCTCAGGAAATATCTGATTATGAGAGCATGAGTAATTTTTTTCTTCAAATATCCTTTATTGCTATTGTAAATCTTGTTACACACAAAAAGCTTAGAAATAAGAGACTAAGAATAATAGCTAATGTTCTGTGACCTCGTGCTGAATACTTCCCATGCCATTAGCAGGGTGGTCCTTGGCTATTATCTTTAATTTGCATATGAGGAGACTGAGGCTCCAAGAGGTCGATGAACTTGCTCAGCCAGGCAGAGGGATTTGAACTCGGGCTGTTTCAGCACACCAAGGCTGTAAGCTCTTCAATGACTCGTGGAAAATTGGGAGCCTAAAAAACAAAACAAAACAATGCATTCAACCCAAATTCAAACTCACACTTCATAAATATAGGATGAAATGTCCACAGAATGTGACATTATATTAACTTCACTGGAAAAGTGAAGATTCGAGATGATTCAAATTTCTGATTTTGCAATCATGCCCCCGGTGTTTGTTGCGAAATTACAGCCAGTTAAAAGTCAAATGAGTTGCTTTTGAAAAGCCGATTTCACCAGTCACATTAGAAAAGTCCTTTAAAAAAATCCTTGCCGTTAGTCTAGGCTGTGGGTGTAATTAAAAATACTTGATATGGTGTGGCATCGAAAGTCTGTAAAAGCTTTCGGGAGCCCTGTCTGGAGCCCAAGCTTAGACTAGCTGGGTGACCGGAGTCAGTGGTGGTCTCTTGTACCTCCTCCCCACGAAGGGAGGCTGGGCTGGACCTCAGCCGGGTGCAGCCCTTTGGGGCGGTGGGGGACAAGGGGAGAGGGAAGACGACAGGGAAGAGGAGAGGGAGGAGTGGCAGGCGGGGAGGAGGGGTGAGAGGGGGTGTGCCTAGCCACAGGACAGCGGACTGCAGCCTCCTGGAGCTCATGCTGTGTGGTATTAGTACCTGAGTTCTCATTCTTAGGCTCTCATGAGGGGCCACGCTTCGGGGGTGTGAGGGCACGTGTGTGCACTCGTGGCATGAGTGGGTTGCTGGGGGGAGTGTCATGGTAGAAACACTCAACACTGAGGTGGGGGCCCTCTGCTTTTCTTTGCAATTACAACTTTATGGATCCACATTTTTCAACAGGTTGCAAACGCGAACTGCAGTGATCTCCAGAACCGATCCTCCGCTCTAGGGCAGTGGAACTGTGCACGGCCTGGAAATAATGAGGTGGCAGCTGTCAAACAGCCAACCCAGCCAGCTTTCCTGAGCGCGTGCCTCCTAAACTACCTGCGTTGGCTTTACTCTTTGCGAGTTATCACCGGCATTTGAAGGCAAGTTTTAACTGGGGCTTTGCTTCTGAGGAGGGAATCTCCCTCGGGGGATTTTAAGGGCTCTTCCCACCAGCACCCTCCGTTTGGGGGTGTGGGGAACCCAGCCAGGTAACAGCGCTCTTTCCTGAAGCCAGGGAGAATGCTTTGAATGTCGAGTTGCTCCAGATTTTATCGAGAGGTTTTCCTCCTCTCCCTCCATCTTCCCCTAACCCTCCTGTCTGCCAAACTATCATTCTCAATTTACAGGTGGCCTTTAAATGTAACTTTTTGTTGAGTTACTCGAACGAGCATATGAGAGGGGACCTCTATGTACCTACTGCATTTATGAGGAAGGCCAGGCAACATCTCGGGTCTGAGGCCTCTTAGGTTTCTAGCCTTGCAGACTCATTTTTGATGACGCCCTTTAAATAACATTCATGACCATTTTTTTTTTCCTTCTGTCCAAGCACTGGGATCTCATTGTAATAACTCCGGGCTGCATGTCACTTGATCAGGGTGACGTCCAATAATTACTGGCCTGTTGCTCCTCATTACACCACTGTAATTGGTGGTGGTGAACGTTTCAGCGGCAGCTGCTCGGAAAATTGAGCTGACATGGGTACTGCGACAGGACCGCCAGGACGGGGCCCCCCCGTGCAGATGGCAGGAATCAGGATCCGGCCCACAGGTTCTGAGATGCAATCTGCACCCAGCTCAGGACCCCTGCTCTGGGTCTCTCGTTTTTCTCCTGGAGACGATCTGATGAGCCCGGAATAAATGAGACCTTCAGCTTGTGTTCTGTCTCCTAAAAGGTCATTGAAATGCCAGAGCAATGTTAAATACCATGGAGACATTAGGAGAGTAACATCCCATAACACATCATCTAATTGTTGCTAATGGTGAGTCGTGCTGGTGCAGCTGACACCCGGCTTCAGTCTAATCCGGTCCGTACATGCCTTTCCAACATCTACTGTTATAAAACAATGAAAAATGGCCTAGCATCATGAAAGGCCTGTGGGGTGACCATGTAACATATCCTCTGGAACAGGACACTTTAGATAGGAAAAGGGAGCGATATTACTGATTCCACGGGGACAGGGCCCAGAAACCAGGACCGTTCCCAGAACAATGGGGCGTATGGTACCCAAGGCATAGGGTGCAGCTATGACCTTTGTTCTCCATCCTCACTCTGACAGCCAAAGCCAGTGTCCTCTGGAGATGACCATGGTCATGACCTTGGCCCTTCTTTCCCCCTGGCTGGGTAAAATGCATTTCACTAGCCCTTCTAGTCTAGCAGGGGGATCCTGGTGTAGAATGGAGGCTGATGAGAGAAATCTGGGTTAAATATAGAGACCAGGGAGTCACCCCTTCGTATGGGTATATACATACACTGAGGGGCAAGCCCCGGTTTGGAAAATACCTTTATGGAAGCCATGGGCAGAAGAGGAGGGGGTGTCATGGAAGCAAGACTCAGGAGGAGAACCTGGAGCACGCAGCCCCGTGGGAAGTGAGAGAAGGATGGAGGAACGTCCATTGGGTCTGGCAATTGGGAGGTATGACAGCCAGCCTCCACGGGTCCTGCCTCCGGGTGCTCGTGTCCTGCGTGGTCTCTCTCACATCGTTAGGGGTGTTCCTGTGTAAGCAGCAGGCTGTGGCTGAAATGATGGGGTGTGACTTTGGAAATTAAGTCATAGGGAGACTCTGCGGCTTCCCACCATGCTCTCCTTTTGCATGGCCCAAGGGAGGACAGCAGCCACACCGTGAGGACGCTCCAGCAGTCCTGCGGTGGGGGTCCTTGTGGTCAGGGGCTGGGGCCTCCTGCCAAGAACCGTGTGAATGAGCCATCTTGGAAATAGTACGGCTGCGAAGAATACAGGGGCCAGCACAAGTAACGCCCCTTTTTATTACAAAATCATCAGCATGGAATTCTGTAACATAGCAGTATCACACTCAAGCACACCATGTGACCTTTTAGGTGAAATGTTCAGATTAAAACTATAAATTATTACACCCCTATTATTACCCTACCAACCACACTCAAGCAGGCCTTACTTCTGCCAGGCCCTGTATCTATATCTATATCTATATCTATATCTATATCTATATCTATATCTATATCTATATCTATATCTAATCTTACACTTCTGACAAGCAATGCCTACTTGCCTCTTTTCAAGGCAAATGACACTATAAGATTCATGAATCACATGATGTAAGACACTGTGCAAAAATCTGCCTGACGACTCTGTGGCCACACTTCTCATTTTCCCGGGAAAGCATTTGAGTTTCCTTTTGACTTTTCATCCCCCCGCATCGCCTATGGATAGCTTTGTGGCACAGGACAGCCCACATGAAATGGATCCACGATCGTTCTTCTCCGTGGGCGAACTTACAGCACAGGCCGCCTGGAATTCTGGGTGGTGTCCAAGCAGCATAAGCATCGTCGGAAAGACAACTGCAGTGTCATCGCATGATCTGAATCTGTTTGGGGGGAAGAAAAGGAGAAAGCAGAGGCCTGGCCACGTGGCCCAGCTGGAGTCTGCTGACGTTCACCTCCTCAGAAGAATGCGGACGGTGTCCGGCGTTTGCAGGGCGAGCCGAGAGCTCTCTATTATCTTCTCCCAGACCCAGACCCTCCCTCTGCCGTGTCTCCTTAGCGGAATCGCATCCCTGACGCACTCTGAGTCATGAATTAGTAAAGCACCAGTGAAATGTCCTATCTGGACACGCCTGTTTAATCTTTCATGGCTGGCTCCAGGAAGGATGCCCTTTGAATGGCTATTTCTTTCCTCTTTTCCCCATTCCTCTCAAGAGCTGACCAAAACAAATGCTGTCTTGTTTCCCCTGCCACCTGCCCACCCCACCCTGGTAATTTTTTTTTTTAAATGCTTGTGCTCACAAAATGAGAAAGGAAGGAAGGAAAGCCGACCTCTAGGGCTGCTGTGTGCCGCTGTGCAGACTGCACTTTACAAAGCGTGCAGCAGAGGGCAGTGTGGCTGAAACCCAGGCCCCACGCCACCTGCCTAGCTGTGTGTCCCCGCCTGGGGCCATGTCCACTTAGAGGAGGGGTGGGCACCCGGGGCCTGTTTCGGCTCACACAGGTCCCACCAGCATTGCTTCTTTCTTCCTCCTTCTCTTCTTGTTCACCTTAGCAGAAAACCTATATGAAGTCTCTTGTAATTTGTTTTTCTCCCCGGGGAAAGGTTAATTCTTGTAGCTGTAATTCATTTACAGGAAATTAGACACAGGAGCGGTTGGATGCCCGAGATAATTTGAAAACTCCCTTTGAAGCTCTTTTTCTTCAGGTTTGTGAAAGGCCCTCTCCCCACCCCGAATTCCTGCTGGTATCCACGGCGGCAGGACACCACACTGGGATGTCCAGGGCTGCCTAGACTGGACAAGGGATTAGAGTGGACTGCGACTCTTCCCAGAATCCCCTGCTCTTCCCAACCTCAAGCTTTGAAATGTTTGGTGTCAGCCTCGGATGAGGGATCTTTTTTTATATCTATGCAGAATCTCTACTTCCAGTTTATGTCATTAACAAGGCCAGAGGACAGAAACGTGCAGATAATTTGAAAGTACTTAAAGGAAAGTTTTCATCTTCTTTTCTGAGTTTTTAGCCAGAGCAGACACAAGTCACAGAAATGACGGTTGGCGGCTCATCCTGGTCCGTGTCCACCTTGCCACGTGGCTACTTCCGTGGACTGACTTAGCAAGCTGCTCTATTTCATGGCCTTCACGACACCGCCTTTTCTTCTGTTCAGGACAGCGTCATGCAGAATGGCCTAGAGTCAGTCCCTCGTTCTAGCTTCCCTAACCCGCGTGGCGTGTGAAGTGGCTTCACTGTGGCCGGGCGCCGGGAACAGGTCTGGGAATGTGGCTCTGCCTCCCTCCTAAGTCTGACTCCTCGTCTCTCCGGTACATCACCGAGCAGAAACGCAAACTCGGAACCCCATGCAACGTCGCTGCATTTCATCTGTTTGGTCAGCCCCCCGGGCCCCCTCCCCACTTCCCTGTTCTGACCGGAGTCGCTCCGAGCACAGGAATTGCTTCCTGAAATGCATATCGTCTCATACGACATGACGCAGCAGCGATGACGGCTTACCGTAGTCTCTGAAGTCCGCAGTGTCTGAGGTTGTGCTGGCTTCTGACACCCTTCATGGGTGAGCCTTATGAGTTTATCACTTCTTTGCTAAAGTGACTTGTGGAGAAGTTACTCTTAAAAGTGCTCAAGGAAATCTGGAGAATGGATATTTTTTGTCGCTAAAAACGTATGAGCTACGGAGCCAGGAAAGGATATGGAAGGAGAAGACAACATACTATACGATTCCAACAATGCGACATCCTGGAGATGCAAAACCGTGGAGACAATGGGAAGATCAGCGGTTGCCAGGGGTGAGATGGGGGAGGGGTGGGAGGGATGAGTAGGCAGCGCAGAGGATTTTGTATGATGCGGTAATGACGGACATATGAGGTCTGTCCTGAAGGCATCCAGCCGTGTAATATGAAACACAGAGACATTTACTGAAGAAGATATAAGATATGAAAAACATTGTACAGAGGACAATGAGCCTCTGTCCCCTTCCAAGTGGGCACCTTGGGACCTCACGAGGCAATCCCAATCGCCATCAGCTGCCCTGTCATATTCTCCTGAATCCTGTGAGCAGTCTGAAATCTCTTCCCTTTCAAAGGTGATTTTAATTTTGGGAAAAGCCAGAAGTCACCGGGTGCCAAAGTTGGGCTGCAGAGGGGCTGAGTCACCTGGGTGATGTGATGTTTTGCCAAAAAACTGTGCATGAGACGTGATACATGAGCGGGTGTGTTGTCGTGATGAAGCTGCCAGTCACCAGGTGCCCGTAGCTGAGGCCTCCTGAATAATCCATAGTTTCCATGGAGGAATGTTCAAGCTTGAAGTAAAATTGAATGCAGATTTGTTGCTCTGCTCACTCAGTCATTTTGAATGTGACGGCCACACAGTACACATGCTCACTCAGTGGCATCTACCACCCCCACTGACTGGTACAGTGAAGTCGTCATTGTTCACATGGGTGCTTTCCAGTCCGCTCTCCTTGGCTGCCAGGTCACGTGGATGTCACACAAACCGCTCTCGTTCTATTAACAATGGCTGGTCATTACACGTTTGTCCCAACCCATGCACAACACCAAGAGTGAACTCTGAGGTGAGCCGTGGACTTTGGGTGAGGATGACGAGCCACCATAAGTTCATCCTTACACACTGAAAGTACCGCCCTGGCGGGGTGGGGGTTGATAATGGGGGAGACTACCCCTGTGTGGCGGCAGGCATATACAGGAAATCTCAGCACCTGTCCCTCAATTTTATTGTAAACCTAAAACTTCTCTAAAAAGTGCAGTCATTAATAATAGTGTTCAAGAGTCTGCAGCGAAAGGACACGTGCACCGTGGCTCGGCAGCGCACACCTGGCCACACGACAACGGGAACGAGCGCTTGTGCTCATGAAAAGGCGTGTACACGGCTGTTTGCAGAAGCTTCGCTGACAAGAACCAAGAGCTGGAAACAGCCTGAATGTCCGCTGGCGATCATTGGTCGTGCTGCAGTTGTGAAGTGGAACACGACTTGGCGCGTAGTGAACACGAGCAAATTGGAGCTACGCACGACACGGTAGAAATGCCTGGCGGGCACGCCGCTGGGCGAAAGAAAACAGACATCAAAGAGCATGCACTGTGTGGCCCCCTTCGATAAAGGTCAAAGCAGGTCGAGCTGGTGGATGGTGGCAGGCGTCAAACCGGTGCCGAATGACGGGAACGGGCACCAGAGAGCCCGCCGGGCGCTGGGGGTGCCCTGCCTCCTGACCTGCGGGTCACGTGCACCTCGGTTGTTGACATGTAATGAGAAAACACTCAAGGGCTTGGAGTTGCTGGGGGCAGCTGCTGGCCCCTGCCAGCTGACCCACGGTCTCTAAGGTGGTCCCTTTCGAAAGCCGTCCACTATGTTGTTCCAAAGTCACTTTGGGCAGCCCTGATCCATCAGGAATGCATGGGGTCAGTCACACTGCTGGGGACCCAGGGTCTGGGGTGGCCGTGGCTCACTCTTGGCACCTTCGTGCCCAGTGACTCCTCCTCCTGGTGTTCACGTCATGTTTTCTCAGGAGCAGATTCCCAGAGGCTCGTATTTTTTCTCGAACCCAGGCCCACTGCTTGGGGCGCTGATGCCACACCTTGTTCTTACCAGCGTCTTCCCCCCAGGTGCCTGGACCTTACCTTTCACACCTACAGTTCCTACAGTCATGGCGTATCGAATGGACTGACCTTGAACCATGTCGGTGTGACCTGTGTGTGAGAACCCTCAGCGCCTGGAGCCTTGGGTCATGTCCACTGCCTGGTGGACCCGGCTGATTCCTGGAAGGCCTCTCTGACACCACTTGTGGGACGTCTGGACCTCTGGGAAGCAGAGTCCCCAGACTCTGTTCACTACCCAGTGTCCCCAGCTTCCTCTCCCTCCCCACTGGGTCATGTTGGTGAGCCCCCAACCTCACAGCACGCTCCCCTAACCCAGACTGGGACAGTGTACACCAGCCTGTTGCCGTATGTCTGATGTGCCCGTGTTGGAGAGAATCATAAAGAAAACACAAATATTTCTCTAAGCCCCACAAGACGCAGAGTGTGCAATGAGACATATATTAACACTTGCTTTTGAGCTCTTTCTTGTGGCATTTCTTTGGAGCGGAAAAGCGATTTTGCAACTGCCCATTAACCATTCGTGTCTGAGGCACAGTGGGGAAAAGGAGAAAGGAGAAGGATAAAGGGATAATGCCGTGAGACAGTCAACCCGAAAGGTTCAGCATGACGTGAATGACTTCAAACATGTTCGATCTGTTTCTGTAATTTTGTTATTCATGAGCCAGAAAGGGAGAGAGGGGGCAAAGTAAACACAGCCACTTAGGCGATGGATGGAACACACAAAGAGAAACTAAGCCCCCAAATACAGCCAAAGAGCAGAGCATTATAGGCAGAAAAATTACATCTGGATTATTCTCCTTAAAGAGAGGAGACATAAATCACACTGAGGGGCTCATGGCAATGTGTGTGGGTGTGATAATGAACAGACCAGCCCGGGCTGCCCTCTCTCCGCCTCGCTGAGTTGATGCCTGCGCCTCCCGTACGAGCTTGTCTAGGTCCCGGTCCTCCTGCCTGGTCCTGCCCAGCCCTGGCCGGGCTGCCCGGGCCACTGTGGTCTTGCCGCTCCCTGCCCTTCACCCTCTGAGCCGGCACTGACTATGCTCTATCCCGGCCACGATCCTTTCCACGGGTTATCTCGGAATATGCCTCTGTCTTAGCTTCTCTGTCGGACTGCGTGCCTCTTGAAGGTCCTGTGTCTTTGTACCTGTCTTCGATGACGTCGGCTAGAATCCTTACACGTAGCAGGCACACGATATGTTTGTATGCTTGAATTTACTCACCTATTTGTCGATTGGTTCCTTTCCAACGCTTGTGATTAAACGTTCTCTGCAGTCGGACCGCGAGCAGAAATCCCGCATGCGCAGCACTCCCGGAGGCGGGGTTAACTACGCCGAACCAGCCACCGTGGAGCCCCATTGGACAAACGTCCTGTGTCGTAGCTGTTTCCCTTAACGTATCTGTGGTAGAAACAATGCAGCAGGTTCAAAACTTTCAATAGTAACTTTTTTTTTAAAAAGATTTCTCCAATTAAGTATGTTTGGAGTCAATGAGATTTGAGAATAGGTGCCTTATCCCCAATAAAGATATCGAAAAATAAGTGATCTGCCTCACTCGATTTTTCTTTTCAAGTGTCTCGCTTTCCCTCGAATAAGAACTCGCAGGCAGGTTGAACTGTAGGTTCACCACATTCTCTCTGCGTTCTGAAACTGTTGGAAATTAGAAACAGTCAGCTTTTCTCCCGGGCCTACAGATGCTGCAGGGGCCTCCGCCCACTTTCCAGCTTGGAGAGTGAGTGTGGCCCGGGAGAAATGGTCCCTAGCCCTTGTTAACGCCTGGCCAGCAGTCAGGCGCTGCGTTCATCTCCCACGTGCGAGGCAGCGAGTGTGGAAGCCCATCTATGAGGTCAAGATAATAGAATACCCCGGAAGTGTGGTTTTGGGGATTAAATTAGCTAGTATATTTAATGCGCAGCCTTGTTTTAATGACTGACACGTGGTAAGCACTAAAGTGTTTGTTGAAGACATAAACATGCAGTAAGTTTAATTCTCACAGCAGCCCTTCTCCCCAAAATAGTTAAAAACCAGCTGATTTATTTGTCTTCTAGCCTTAGATTTACAAACAGTGGATATCACCAAGCAGTTTTTCTAACCCTCGGTGGCAATTATGTGTACCGTCTGGCAGTCTCAACTTAGTTTTGCATAAATAAATATAATTATATCCATTCTCAAGCTCCCTAAGAAACATTTTTTTCCCAACACCAAGAGTGAAAAGATACACCGCCATCTTTTTTGTGACTACGTCAGTTTTGCACTTGGCAAAGGAGAAGCTTAGCAGAATGGGAAAATGTCTTAAAATATTAATTACGTACTACTGAGTTTCAAAATTTAAAAAACATTTTCCAAAAGGTGCTAAGGACAAGGACATGCAGTGACTCAAGGGACACGATGATTCGTGTGCATTTTATCAGCTAAAGTAAGCACAGGAACATTTTAGTCATCGGTATCCGATTGTCTCTGAGCACGGGCCACTTAATGTGCATGCGTGTTTCAAACAACTCAACCTTGGTCCTTCAACTGCAAAAACTCTGATCATTTGATCTTAAAAAAATGCAAACATATAATTACTCACTTTTTATTATTTGGACCATACTAGAAAATACAAGAAATGCTGAACATAATGTGAGGTGGGTTTTTTGTATTTTTTTTTTGTATGGGAAGCAAAGGTCAGCATTACTCTATAAAATGGTATCGCGGGACACGGTCAGATATTTTGAGGCACGGAAGAGCTCTTTGCCCTCACACTGAATAGCCCCACTCCTGATGACTTATTAAACATTGTGCTGTGATGGTTTGTCATCATTAGTCACAGAGCAAGGCAGGGCTGTTGGGGTTCCCTTGTGAGGGACAAACTCCCCCAAATAACTAGAACTGGTTTCTGGGGACTCAGAAAAAGGAGATGAAGTGGGCATTATAAAGATGTGTACCTACAGCCATCTGCTCAACAAGAAGTGTTACTGGTGATTAAAGAGAAGCGAGAGCAGGGAGAGAGGGAAGTGGAGGAGGAGGGGGTGGAGGGGAACAAAGAGCATCCGGGAATTGCTTTCCCACCTGAGACTCGTCTACAACGGAGGCTGAGAACCCCGTCCCCCAGAGCTGGACACGTGGCAGAGACTCAGTTCCAGAGGGCACATCCGTGCACACCGGGGGTGGGGAGGACCTTTCCTCGGGCACCGTACAGACTAGGAAAGTGAAGCTGCCTTGCCTGTCTTTCTGGAGGGGAGTCCAAGCGTTAAACATTTTAGACGTTTTCACCAAAGAAGAATAGTCTTGCCCAGAAAAGTCAGATTATGCCACACCTTAAAACATGGTTTCTCACAAAAGTTGTCTGCTGATGAGGCTGAATTTTAAAAGTTAAGGGTAGTGATACCTTTCAGGCAGAGAAGAAATGAAAATAGTAAATAAATGGTAAGGGGCCCTAAATGCCCTGAGAATGGTTCTGAGCAACTAGCCTTGCTGTATGTCACTCACAGTGTTGAGTTAGCAGTGCCGACCCAGTGAGGCTTCATTGTTGCTGTGGGGTGCTCGGCCGGGTGCGCTTCATGGGCCAGACTACTGTCCCTGGTTTTTCCCGGGACTTGTACCTGATCTTGAGGGTTCAGGAGCCCACAAACTTTTCTGATGTTCCCCTAGAGTGTCTTGTGTTGGGTAATGGTTGCAGGCTTCTCTTTGGGAGAAACAGAAATATAAAGGAGTTGATTTTTGACATTCATTTTTACTGCTCTTGTGATTATTATTATTATTATTATTATCTGTCCTTGTAATTGCTCTAATAACTTTCCCCCCACTCTCACCTGCAAGTGTCAGTCTCTTAGCCTGGGGCAACTGCTTGGACCGGAATCAGCCCAAAGCGTTCTTAAACCAACCCTCCCATCCCTTCAAGGAGAAAGAGGCAGGCTGTGATCATAAGAGAAGATTTTGCTGATTCTATTCCAGGCATCTGCTTCTGCGACCTTTTCACGACAAAGAAACTTCGCCAAGCATTGAAATCTAGTTAACTGTTATAATAATGCTAAGAGCTGATGTGGGCTGAGCATTTACGTGGTAGCAGGTGCTGCTCAGAGCAGAGGATGTGCGTGAATCGGCCGGGTTCTCCAACAGTTCTGAGGTTTGAGCCCCAGAGCCTGAGAACAGCTCGCTTGGGGTCTCAGGATAAGTGGCAGCAGGGTCCTGGGCTTCCCGCTGGGAGGCTTTGCTGCCTCTTTGTCACGTCTGTTAGGGGATGACTTGTGCTTCAGACTCAACTAGTCCAAAACAGAGGTGAGAACCCAACTAGAAGCTACATAAAATTCCCTGGGGTGAGGGGCAGAGGGATACACAGAGTGTGTCAGATTTCCTGCACTTGTCTCCACGTCTGTGGAAATCTTCCTAAGGTGGGTCTGTGGGCTTTGTCTGGGTAGGGCATGCAAGACAAGGTGGAGTGAGAGATTACCCTACAGGGGAGGGGTTTTGTCCAAAAACGACGTGCTGAGTGAAAGAAGCCAGTTGCAGGGACCAAGGACTGTGTGATCCCATTTGTATGAAATGTCCAAAACAGGCAAATTCGTGGAGACGGGAAGTAGGCGGACGGTTGCCGGGGGCTGGAGGGGGTGGTTGGGGGAGGTGGGAGACTGCTGGGCAGTACGACTCTCCCTTGGGGGTGTTGAAAGGGTTCTAAAATTCTGCTGTTGGTTGCACAACTCGGCGGATATGCTAAAAGTTCGTTGAAGGTTGCACTTTAAGTGAGTGAATTGTGAATTGTATGGTATGTGAATTCCATCTTAATAAAGTAGTTATTAATAATAAAAAACTCCCAAACTATTGAGCCTGGTCCCAAGTGTCACAAGACAGAGGCGGCTCTCGAGGACTCAGGCACATGTGGGTTTCATAAAATTTGCTTATTAAAGGGAGACATGGCTGATTAATTAAATTTATATAAATAATTTATGTTGGTCATAAAAAATTAAAAGCAGCCACAATCTTGACATCACTGTTAACATTTTAATCACTGCGAACATTTTAAGGTGTATCCTTGAGGACTTTTTTCTATGCCTGTGTAAGATACGCAGGGAAACTAGGGCACGCTGTCTTGACTCTGTCGTGACTGGCCTTTCTTACTAAGGGAGGCCCTGTCCCAGCGGCTGTCACAGTGGACTCTCAGCATCGTCACACCCGGGCACATAGAAGTGCAGGTTCTAGAGCCCCATCCAGACTTACTGAGTGAGAAGCTTGGCGGGTGGGGACATCAGTCCTGTTTTCACAAGCTGTGCTTGTGATTTTGTTGCACGCTCAAATCTGAGGACCCCCCGTTCTACCACGACTGTGCGGGCATGTAAGTATACACGGGTTTTGGCCATAATTGTTAATGACTGCTATTCCAATTTTTGGCTACTGTGAGTAGTGCTACAAAGGTCATCCTTGTACTTTTTTTGTGCACTTGTTTAATTATTTCCTCTGATACATTCCCAGAAGTGTTTGCTGGGTCAAAGTCCAAGGCTTAGATACTTACTGCAAATGATCTTCTTAATTTATGTTTCTACACATAAAAGAACTATGAGAATATTGCCCTACATTTTTGACATTCTGGCCATCCTTTTAAAAATCTGTGATAATACAGTAAGAGTAGACCATTGTGTTTTAGTTTATGTTTCTTTGATTACTGATAACACTGAATGCTTGTATATGGTTATTTATTGATATTCATTCATTTGTGAATATCTTATCTCCTTTACCCAAATTTCTATTGGGTTTTTATATGTATGAAGGGTGGCCTTCCAAGATGGAATTACCTTCTGGAGCGTGGGCCCCTTGTGGTACAGGCTTCCCCGGCTAGGTGAGTGTTCTCAGAACCCATCTGGATCTGTGTACCAGCTGGCGTTGTTGTGAGAGGCTGCGTTTGACTTCTGTGAGGTGTTTTTGAAGACTCAGCCCGTTTGCCCATTTCACGACGGTGACTTACGAGTGCACCTGCCCACACTGCGCTGTGTTCAGCAGTTTCTGACCCAAAATGGCGTGACCCCCGTGCCCCACCCTCCCCATTCACCCGATCTCACCCCAAGTGACTTTTTTTTTGTTTCCCTGGATGGAAAAAGTCCTCAAAGGGAAACATTTTGCTGATGTGGAAGAGATTAAATAAAAAATGACAGAAGCACTAAAAGGCATCAAAATCGACGCGTTCAAAAACTTTTCAGCAGTGGAAAAAATGTCTTGATAGGTGTATTGAATCAAATGGAAAGTACTTTGAAGAGGACTGAAGTTTAAACATGTAAGAATAAATGTATGCTTTTTTAATAAATAAATTCCATTTTTTGACCCCCATATATATTTCTGGTGGAATTTGATAGTAAGGATACTAACCCTTTGAATATCGCGCAAGTTGAAAATCTATTTTCTGGTACATTTATTTGCCTTTTAACTTTATTTATATTTGCCAGTTAAAATAAGTTTTAATTTTAACATCACCAAATTTTGTTTTAGTGCCCTTCTTTGAAAGGAATTTCCCATCAAGTTTGATAAAAATAATTACATATGTTTTTGTTAACACTACTACATTAAATTATTTAAGCCATATAGAATTTAAATTCATGTAAATTGTCTTTTTTCCTAAATGGTTAATTTCTAGGTTCTTTATTAATTGTCCTAGCTTTCTTGTTTGACCTGAAATTCTAACCTTATTACATATTTTTTTTTATGTGCTTGGGTCTGCTTCTGAATTACCTAGTCTGTTTAATTGATCTGCCTCTTTCAGAGTCAGTTTTGATTACACGTTAATAATTGGAAAGGCAAATGCTCTCTCACCAGTTTTGTCCCCCACCCCTGTCCTCAGGCTTTTTTCTGGTTTTGCAGAAGTCTGCAAATAAATTTTAGTCAAGTTTGAAAGGAAGTAGTAGTGGGATTTTGATTTGGATCACATTAAATTCGTAGCGTGATTGGTCAGCATTAGTATCTTTGCATGTCAGGTCTGTCCTCCGAAGAACATGGTATGTTTTCTACATTATTCAGTAGACTCGTGTTCCTGAGAAGAGTGTTATGATTCTTATCCTATAGATTTTAGTCATTTTTCCATAAGTTCATTTCTAGGCATCACATTTTTATGACCATTAAGATACGTGCATTTTCTAAGTGGTTATAGATACATTATCGATTTCCATACATTAACTTTATAACTCACTGAAGCCTCTTCTTAGTTCTAATGCTTCCTCACGGGTTTTCTAAGTCGACAGTGATGATGATTTTTGTCTGCGGCTTCTAATATTTATTCCTGTTGACTCATGGTTTTATCTTTTCTGTGCTTTTAGTGGGACCTTCTAGAACAATGCTAAATGGACATAACGAGTAGGCGATTTTGTTTGTTCCTGTCTGTTAATGTCAGTGCCTTCTGTTGAACAGTTAGTTAATCATGATGCAGGCTGGTAGTTTGAAAAAAACGTATTATAACACACACAAACACACACATATATCCACATATAAACACATATATACATCACCCATCCGTCTTGTCTGTTAGTAGTTTACGTTCTTGGTTTCCTGGGAGTTTTTTTTTTTTTTTTGTTAAACAAGGATATTTGACGTTTTATCAGATGTCCTTTCAGTCTCTCTCTCTCTCTCGATGACGGTGTGTTCCCCTTCATCACCCTATCTAACCATGACTTTCAATTCAACATTTCTTGAGCATCTACCGCACGTTACTAGCTATTTTACTAAAAAAGAGACACAAAAATAAACCAGAGAAGCTAAGGCAGCTGATTTCCCAGCTCTTAGTCAGTCAGCAGCCGCCAGCGAGAGAGCAGGAGGGCTGGCCGGGCCCGGGCCGGCCCTCAGCGGGCCAGGAAGCGCCACAGGGCCCACGTCCAGCAGGCATCTCTGCGGCTCACAGTGGTGGCTCACAGTGGCTGCTCACTGGGGTCCCTGAAGGATCTCTTAAACAAACAAAACAAACAACCAAAAAACTATGCCTGAGCCTGTTAAATCGATGGGTGTGTTCGCGCGTGTGTGCTCCTGTTGGGGGTGGGAGGGGGGCTGGAAGTCAGGCCCGCAGGTTGCTAGCCGAGGGGGCCGCCCTGGCGGTGCACCCAACTGCCTGGAGACTCAGCTTTCCCGCAGTGGGTGCTGTTTGCTAGTTATTTTACACACTGGGCTGCTGAAGCGTGCTCAGCGACATTCCTGTTACTATCGTATCGGTTGGGTGCATCCACATGAAATTGCCACTGTACAAGTAAAATATGGTAAACTATCAGCAGTTTCTTATGGTCCAACCCAACATTATTAATAAAGACCATTTCTTATCTATTATATACCAGAAGTGTAGTGGTATTTTCTACAGGTCATGCAATTTTATTTCCATAACAACTCTGTGTGGGAGGAACTATCATCCCCATCTACAGATGAGAAAACTCGCTCAGAGAAGTTAAGGAAGTCAGCTAAAGTCACACAGCTTATAAGTGGTGGGACCAGAAGGCAGACTCAGGTCCGTTGGACCCCGAATCTTATGCTTTCTCTTTGACCACAGGACAGTCTTGGGCCTGCTTTGGTCCTGGTTTTTCTGGCATAAACTGACCTGAGGGGGAGCGGTCTGCTCGGTGCTCATTTCAGACCATCCTGGACGGGAGAGGGGTTGCGAGCACCTGCCTCTCCATGGTCTCCACCCTGTAGAGAAGCAGCTCCCCAAACATGGCCCCTGGTGAGCAACATCACCCAGGAATGGGCTGGAAATGTAAATCCTCACCCCACCCAGATGGACGAATCAGCAGTTCGGGGCCGGGGCTGGCCACCTGTTTTCGGAAGCTGTCCCTGTGATTCTGGGGCAGGCTAACCTTTGAGACGCAGGACCCAGGCCAGGGTAATGACTGCTACCTTGCACTGAGCACTCACTGAGCACCAGGTCTGAACCTTTCCACTGGGGGTCCCGGCGTGGTGCAGGTGTTTATACTCACCTTAACCCCTATTCTCACAGAAACAGTGCTGGGGTCCGACAGAGGGCTAATGGATCGCCTGAGGCTCAGCAGGGAGCAGACGGCAGAGTCTGGGTCTGACCCTGGCTCTGAAGACAGAGTCGAGGGCCCTAACCACCAGGCTGGGCTGCCCTCCACACGTCATGTCCTCCTCTGCGGAGCGCCTCCGTGAAGGATGGATGGGGAAGAGATGATGCCGACGGAGGACCAGGGCGTTGGAGGAGATGAAGCCACTCATCCTCCACGGGCATCCTCAGATGGGGAAGAAGGGGAGCCCCTGTGTTGGTGTAAAAGCTCTCATTTGGGGCCCAGGCCGTCCCAGATAAGGCCCCCTTGTTTTCTTCCCCACAGACCAGAGTTCTTTATTCAGGCACTTCACACTTCATCTGCAGGGTGCCAGTGTGCGCTGGGGGCTTTGTGTGTCGAGGGTCTTACCGGGGATTATCGTGAGGCAAGAATAATGGTGACATTGTTTGCAGAGCCAAGGTGGAAAAATCAGACCCGGGTGGAGGATTTATTTTTTTCCCCCAAAGCTGACGGCTGGGGAGGGGGAGGGGAGGGGCTCTTCAAAAGTTCACTGCCTGTGGCGCTGAGTCTCCCTGTTTGGAAACACTCCTGGATGACACGGGCAGACTCCCAGCTAATACTGAGCCCGCCCGCCTATCACCAGGCATCCAATTCCCAGCGAATTTTGCAATATAGTGACAGTAATGGAAAGCAAAATGATCTCTAAATAATGGTTTAAGATGGCTACTTGATAAAGGGCACTGCAATAATTATGATCAATGGAGCATGGATTCAATATATATTGCCCATTTAGATGCACCAGATTAGCTTAACAGCTTTCTTTAATGTTCTGAGTAGTTTGCGTGTGTGTGTGTGTGTGTGTGTGTGTGTGTGTGTGTGTGTGTAAGAGAGGGAAGGAGGAGAGGGCAAAAAGAGAAGGGAGGGCGCAAAGACCGCCTGCAAGCTGCTCTGAGCGTTGCTGGCTTCACGTTGATCAATGTGGCTGAGGCGACGCGGGGCCGAGGAGAGGAAATTGAGATTCAGAAGTTGTGTGATCCATTACCAAGAGAAAACACCCAAGTGTCATGGGTTTCAGACGGGGCCTTTATGGAGGGAAGTGGGAGCCGGGGCAGGGGCGGAGGAGCGACACCTGATACGAGTTTAGTCATTTTGCAGCGGGCACTTTCTGGATGACGGTTTGGTGTAATCACGGAAATTAGGCATGCAGGCAGGCAGCCAAAGGGATCCTCAGCGCCCGGAGCGCCAGCGCCATCCCCTAAGTGAGCTGGGCAGGCCTCGTTTGGGAAGGCTGGGCTGGCCGTGGAAATGTGTTTTACCGGGATGCGTGGGGGGGGGAGATGATTTACTTGACATTGGTCCTAATCCTCCCCACCCGGCCCCCCCAGGAAGGAAATTTTCCGTGACAGCCTGTCTAGAAATCTGGGTCCGTTCCCTACCTTTTATGTTTCTGGGCTGATCCCAGGTAACACACGGGGTCTGTGATCAGCGCGTGATGATGAGGGCGGCGTGCCATATGGGCCGAAATTCCTCGGGATAATGAGGATGAAATGATTGCAGTCTTAGTCCTGACTTGCTTTGATTTGTCAGTTAAAATAAAGGCCTCGTCTCCACCCTTTCATGAAAGGCCATCAGTAGGAAGTGTCACTGTTCACAGGGGGAGAAGCCGGTCCCCTGAACCCGACAGTCTCCGCGGATGTCCCTGCTGATTGTGCGGGGGTGAGGGGCTAATTGCCGGGGTGATTGTTCGGCCGGCAGAGGCAGCTGGAGTTCAGATGATATTAAGGGCAGCCAGCGTTCATTGAGAATTTACTATGTGCTGGGTGCCTCAGAGCAGCGCTTCCCAAACTTCGATGTGGGTTCCAGTCACCCCGGCGGCTCCTTACAAGGCAGATTCTGATTCCATGGGTCTCAGGTGGGCCCTGAGGGTCCACATTTCCCGTAGGATCGCAGGTGGCGCCAATGCAGCTGGGCAGCAGACCGCACTCTGAGTAGCAAGGGTCCCGGGCTGAACCTCATTTGGTTCTCACGCGCATCCCAGGAAGGGGGTGCTCTGACCACTGCCATTTTTCTGGAGAAAGAAACGCGCTGAGCCTTAAAGAGGTCAAGGGTCTTGCCGACTGTTTCCCAGCTCTTAAGTGACAGGTCTGAGATCCGGCGTCCTCTACCCTCAGCAGCAGCCATGGAGAGCTGTGCAGCCTGGTGCATGGCGGGGAGGGGACGTCGGAGCCCCGGGACTCCTGCGTGACCGGAGGAGATGCCCTACAGTGTCATCCAGCCCAGACGGCGGGAACGAGAAGTACCCTGAGTTTTATAAAGCCCCTCTGATTCCAGGACTCCGCTGCACCAGCCAGGGCTTATTACCCTGACAAGCACCATTAGACTCTGAGGCACTCACTGGGCTCTTCACAATTCCCATTTGCCTCTGGTCATCAGGCATCCAGATTCGTCTGGACCGTCCAATGGCGGACTGGCTGTCCAAATGGGGCCAGCAAGAAAATGGACGGATGGAAGGGCGGCCCCTCCAGGAGCCCCGGGAAGGGGGCAGGGATACCCAGGGTACTCTTGGGCCCGCGGAGGGGTGATGGTGGGCCTTAGGACTTCACTCCACGCTCATCAACACCTCGGACCAATTGCCAAATGCTCCAGGCTTGATTAAACCCAAGGCCCAGTTTGCCAAGTGCTTCCTCCCCCACCTTAATTGTTGAGATTGTGTAGAATTTGAGCAAAATTTAATCCAGATGTTTCTGATTCGTTTAAATCACCAGAAAATGCTCTTAGGCTGCCATTTGATGTTGAAGAGCATTTTCAAGCATTTTCCCTCCTTAATAGGAGAGGGCACATTTGGGTTGGGGAAAGCAGTCCCGTGCACCTACAGGGTTCATCTGATTGGACTTGAAAACCCATTTTGGTGAAATCGGAGTCAGAACTCAATTTTACTTTGACCTCTTTTTTCAAATCCCTACCCTGAGTGTCTCAGAGAGTGAGAGCTGGACTCATTTGCACGCAGGTGATAATCAGAGATTCTTATTTGGAAAAATACGCCCAGACCTGGCCTTCTCTGCTGGGTGACCTGATGGGACTGGGCAAGCGGCCACTCCCCTCTTTAATCACAGGAGAAGCAATCTGGGCCGGGGAGCGCGCCAACTTCACTCCACGCTGCTGCCTGGGCCTGTGCTGCGCTGAAGTCGGTGGGTCTGGGGCCGCGGGCCTGGGAGCAGGTGAATGAGTCCGGATGGAAGTCAGGCTGCCCTGCAGTCTGGGTGTTGGTTCTCGAAGTGTGGCCTCAGACAGACGGCCTCCGAGGCACCAGAGAGCTTGTTAGAAACGTGAATGTGTGAGCTCCGTCCCAGGTACACTGCATCAGAGACTCCAGAGGCGGGGCCCAGGGGTCGGTGTTCCGACGCACCTGAACTCGGAGCATCACGTCTGGGTCCTCAGGTGGGACTTGTCGTCTTACTCAGCGAAATAACAGAGTCATACAACTCGACACCCAGAGCCAGGGCTCCACCAGTGACCTTTGTGACTGAGTTGGGAGCCAAAGAAATCAACACTCAGTCACTTGAGTTGACTTCCCCCCATCTAAATGAACACTTTTTTCCTGTTTTTTTCTTTCTGCACAGTGTCTGTATTGGATGGTTGTTTAGGGGGCAGTGCGGATACAACCAAAATACCTTAAATACTTTTTTAAACAGCTGCACCCTTGAGGTAAAAATTCTAGGAGCCACAGTCAGGGTGTGGAGCTTGAGAACTGTTCCTCAGTGTGGAGGCTTTTATGGCATGCGCTAGAGGGGTCCCTGGAGTGGCAGATTGGTGTGACAGACCCCTCTCCCCACCCCCCTCCCCGGAGTTTACCATCCAGCCTGGCAGCTGTCAGTCATTCATTGAGCTTCCAGGACTTTTGGGCGCTGTCTAAAGGTCTTGGGGATTCCCACTGGAGACCAAGCTCTTAACCACCGTGCTTAGCTGAGAAGTTCCCAGACTAGGGGTTGGCTAGAATAAGTAAACCAAGTTCTATACTGAGCATTCCCCAGTCACAGGGGCGTGGAGGGCAGCCCTGGGTGGGGGCAGGGCTTCCCAGAGGAGGTGACACCTGGGTGTTAGGTAAAGCCCCGCCCCCCCCCCTCCCCGCCGAAAGGCTGGTGAGGCCCAGGAAGGGGCGTGGAGCCAGGGGTGAGGGCTTCACCATGTCTGCGGTTCAAGGCAGCAGTGGGGGGAGACGAAGCTGGAGCGGTGGGCTCAGTTTCAGAGCATCTCCCAAGGTGTGGTGAGTTCCTCCTGGTCCTTGGAGTCCTGTTTAAACCTCTCTTTCAAGGAGCCCATGGTGTCTGGGCCCCCCGTCCCTCATTTCTCTCCAGCTCTCGCAGGGCCATGGTGGGTGGGAATGCAGTGAGGGGTGGTGGGAAGTCACACGGGCCAGGGACCTGGAGGTGAGGAGGGCTCTGTGAACATCACTCACTGTAGTGTGGCTGCTGTTGCTGCCACTGCCACCCTACTCAGCCACCACAGGATCCAGTGTGACACCCTTCGCTTTGCACTTGACATGCACTTCACAGACGGGCTATTCCGCTGTGCTCCCGGGCTCATGCCGCCCCTACCCATCTCAGAACATGCCACCTCCACGAACCTCCCTGGGCTACCGCAGTCCTCAGCAAGCCATGCCACGGGCTTCCAGGGTGTGCAAGGTCTGTCCAGAAAGTGTCAGTCACACACTGTGAAAAATAGAGACATTCACTGAAGAAGATACAAGATACGAGAAACATTATACACAGGACAATGACACCTTAGTCCCCTTCCAAGTGGGCACCTTGGGACCTCACACAGTTCTCCCAGTCGTCATCAGCTTCCCCATCATATTTTCCTGAATCTCATCCACAGTCTGAAATCTCTTCCCTTTCAAAGGTGATTTCAGTTTTGGGAAAAGCCAGAAGTCACAGGACACCATCTGAACTGTCGGGGGCTGAGTCACCTGGGTGATGTGATGTTTTGTCAAAAATCTCTGCATGAGACGTGATGCATGAGCAGGTGTGTTGTTGTGATAAAGCTGTCAGTCACCAGGTGCCCACAGGTGTGACCTTCTGAAGCATCCACATAGTTTCTGCAGAGGAATGTCCAAATTTAACACAAAATTTGATGCAGGTTCATTGCTCTACTTGCTCAGTCATTTTGAATGTGACGGCCACACAGCACACATGCTCACTCAGTGGCATCTCCCACCCCCACTGACTAGCACAGTGAAGTCGTCATCGTTCACACATGCACATTCCAGTCCACTCTCCTTGGCTGCCAGGTTACATCCATGTCGTGAAAACCAGTCTCATCATATTAACAATGGCAGGACTTTTTCTGGAAAGACTTCATGCTGTCTGTCCCTTAATTAATAGAACCTCAGGGCTCTAATTGGAGCTCCTGTTTTCTCTCCCCAGCTTGTGTGTGGGTCCTTCCCATGACCCTAAGGAAACTGCAGGCCCTGTATGAGCTAACGAACACGTGGATAGCACCCAGGGGGTGGGCCTCTGCTGCCGAGGTGGCGGGCATTACACAAATGCCTCGCAGCAAATACAAGCCATAAACCGAAGGGCTGCAGTAACCATGGCAACTACAAACTGCCAGGCCTTTATTTTTGTAGGGGGAGAAAGTGTGTTGAAAGTGTACGTATGCATTTCCAGAACGTAAACCTCATATGACTCTTTTGCTTAAAAATGTCAATGGCTCCACATTCCTCCCAGGGTGAAGTTCAAACTCCCTGTTATGGCTGGGCCTGTCCACCCTCTGACTTCCTCTTCCAGCCCTTGGCCCTCGTGGTCCAGGCTGCTACCTCTTTAAGGGCTGTTGAGACCCTGAGTGGGCATTCTCTTTCAGCCCTGCACCTCCAACCAAGACCTTCCTTTCCAGTTCCAGCTTCTGTCCTCGCCTCAGTCGCTTGGTTAACTGTCGTCCCTGCAAGCGGGAGCTTGTGCGTCCCCGATCCTCTGAGTCCCACCCCCAGTTAGTCAGAGTCCCTCTGACTTGGTCTTGCAGCAGGTGGATGCCCCCTCTCATGTTTATTGCACCCACCCTCACTTTCCCTAGACAATTGGCCGCCTGGGGACAGGAACCCCTTCTAATGCCTGATGGGGAGGTTGGAGGCTCTTGACTTTGGTTCCACAAATGAGCGAACAAATGAATTCTGTGCCGAAAAGGCAGGAGTCGAGGGTTGCAGGCCAACAGCGGACATGGGGCAGTGCCCACCGGTCATGTCCCTGCTGCGGGGGGCTCAGTAACTTTGGGGGCACCGGGAGCCCCGTTTGCACGTGCACTAAAAACAACTTTTGCTGAGGGTTCCAGCAACTCCTCTTACACGACTCCGTTTCGATGCCTGTATTGACGCGTAATCTTGCTACTGGAAACCTGTCGTGACAATTTCACGTTTCAAAGGCTGAAAGAATGTGCCTAGGTGGAAACTTTCTGCTGTTCGCCAGGATGCCAAGGTTCATTCCCGGATGCATTTTTCCCCTGGGCCGGCTTTTCTCTGCCTGATAATGGAGGGTTACAATGGAGGTGCTGCCAGATCCATCAGCGGCAACGTGGTGAGCATCCCTGTTACAATACAGCCCGCGGTAGCTACCTGAAGCCCCCAGAACGGCTCCTGGCTGAACAGAAGAAGCAATTTGGAGGGGGTGATAAAGCATTCCATGCCGAAGGACTTTTCTGAAGAAGAGGCGAAGAAAGGCGATGAAGACACAGGGCCACACTTGTTACTTCTCTCAAAGTGGTTCTGAACACTCCTAATAATGGGGTATCCAAACTTTTAATGACGCTGGAAAAGAGGGCTTTCTGTCGTTGTTGCAAATGTTTGCAAAAGCAGCCCGAGACAGGCGTCCCAAAGACTCTTTGCTTCAAAATAACCCACCAGGCAAACATTTGCCAAATATACCAATTAGTCACATTTATGACAACTCTCTCTGAGCAAGGGGAGAAACGGGACGAGCAGTTTCGAGAGATGTCAGCATGGGTGATGTGCAAATATTTTGGGTGATGCACGATCAGTTAATTGGCTGATTAAATTACCAACCCGCTGTTTGCCCGAAAGAGCAATGAAACTCACAAAACGAAGAGTCACCTCTTTGAAGACGTCTTCCATTAATTATGTTTATGCATCACTTGCAGTGACAAAGGAATCTTTATCGGCACATGCCATAGCTACAGTGTATTGTGGCTCCGACTTTGTGTCTACATAATTACAGAAACCTTATCCTTTTATGTTTGCACATCATTTTCGGTTTTTTGGAATAGTTAAACTCCATTTTACTTTTTAATAACATTTTAGAAATCGTTGCGATTCAGGTAAACAGAATTTGATTGCTTTGATGGATTGAAAATGGTTAGCTCAGCCCCCGTTTATTTGATTTGTTTCTTCAGGGATTACAAAGAATAGGATTTTATCTCCAGACTGACAAAAGAGACAAACTCTGCATTTTTGCCTACGTAGCGGCTGGGCTGTTCCTCCGCAGGGGAGACACATCCAGCGGGGGCTGGGTGTTCACTCGAGATCCAGGGTTTCGCTCCCCCAGACGTTGGTGGGGAGTCGAGCCCCCTTTACCCCCATTTTACTTAGCAGAATTGTACAGGAAGAGAAAACCCGGGTTACTGCGTGGCGCTACCTGCAACAGAACTTGGGGAGGTGATCCGGTGAACCTGTTTCCGGGTCTTAGTCTCTTTAGGGAAAGGCCCATCTGCTAATGACTGGGTTTCGAGAGGCAACGTGCTGATTGCTTACCGGGGTTCACCTCCAGACATCCCTGGGGATTTCCTGAAGGCTCTGACCCAAGACCCAGGGGGACCGCGTGGTGCTTCTGATACTCCTCTTCGTTTTATCCAGCGTGGCCTCACATTTGTGTGGCAGGAAGAAATCAGGAAGATGGCGAGGTACAGTGCAGGGAAAAGCTACAGCGTTTTGCAAATACCCTGTCTCGACACAGCCCTTTCGTTCCTGGTTCTCCAGCAAAGCAGTCCTGTTTCTTTCCCCAAACTTCTTTAAATCCCGACTTTTGGGGGGAATGGGAGGCTGCGGAGACATGCCGCCAGGCAACTTTGAACTGCTGAGCTGCGGAGACCTATGTAAACCCTGCTGTGGGCAGGAACACGGTGCAGGGAGAAGGTGGGGGTGGGGGTAAGAAAACCTGAACCCAGATTCCTGCTTTGTCTCATCACCTGTGCGGTCTTGGACAAGCGGCTGAATCTCACTCCTCCCAGTTCTCTCCTGGGGCCCTTGTAAGGACCACAGGAGTCCGCACGAGCCCCTGACCCAGCGCCTGGCAGGGAGTGTTTGTTGAATGCACACTTCCAGACGCCCCCAAGTGTCCGTGGAAGGCGTGGCCATTGCCCCATGTGCCGATCACGTGGTTGAGAGGGCTGAACCCAGATGAAGGGCAAATATTTGAAACACACTGGCACCTTTTTGTCCTTCAGGCTCCTACGAGGGGACAGCGTTTTGATGGAACCCGTATAGGGTTACAGGAAATCTTGTTACATCATGATGGGGTCTTTTGATTGCGACTGGGACAGGCCAATTTCATACAGATTCCTTGCTAGGAACAACTGCAGACGTTCAGCAAATAACCGCATGCAAATAACCACCCGGTCAAATCTCATTACAACAAAGGCAGTTTATAAAAAGCAAAGAACAACCACCTAAAGTGTCCCTAATGGCACGAAAACGTTCCCTAGCCTATTTGCTGGTTAATTGATTTAAGAAAGGAACTGATGCAATAAAAATAATAGCTGAGGCCGTGCTTTGAAATTTTATACAACGCCATTTGGTTTTAATATAAACTTAACGCTGGGAACACACAGAGTAAACTCATAATCAGAATTAGGAGATCTTAATCAGGCAGAGGTGATGTTTATTTTTTATGTTTATTTTTTTGGAAGAGGAGGGAAAACGAGGTTGGGAAAATTGCCTCTGCGTAGAGGCTTGGCGGGGGGTTCGGGGAAATGGCGACCAGGCCCAGGACCCCGGGAGACGGGGCGAATTCTCGGGCTGGGAAATGAGAGCACTGTTGGAAGAAGAGCAAGATGTACTGAGTGCTCAAGAAGCTGGCCACTCAGATGACCTTTCCTGGCCTCTGGAGCTTCAGATACACTCAGATAAAGCGCTCTCTTTCTGGGCCGCCTGCGCGGCGTTGAAACCGTCTTGCAGGTACCGGTGCCTAGAAGCGGGTTCCCTCGCTGCTCACCCAGCGTGCACCTGCCCTGTGGCTGTGGCTGTGCCTCGGGGTGGGGCCAACTGTGCGAGGAAGGCGTCTCCTTCTTCCAGTCCCATTTTCTTCACTGGGAGTTCTTCGGGGACACTAGCCAGCCACAGGACCCAGGGTGCAGACAGGGCTGGTCAGGGGGTGAGGGTCGGGCCGGGGATGGACCACGTGACAGGCAGGGGATGGACAGCACGGCTGTCTGTGTCCATGGCCACAAGGGTGTGCCTGAGTGTGCCTCCAGGTGTCCACGTGACGGTCTGAGGAAGGGAGCTGCCACACAAACCCTCTGTGCCGGAAGTCGAAGGGTCTGGAGACAAGGACTGGAAACAGGTTGGAGCCCCGACAGGCAGCTTTGTGAGGTCCAGGCCGGCAGGGGTCTGCATGGACGATGACAGGGGTCCCGGACGTGAAGACAGGGCACCCAGACGCCCCTGAAGGACGCATTTGCTGCCCAGCTGTGGGGAGCGGCATCAGCAGACCGTCCCACCGTGCGCTCCTCCAGGGCTCCCCCAGCCATGGGCGGCCCCTTGTCCAAGGTCACCCCCTTCCTTGGGGAAGCCCACATCTAGTGACGGGGTCATCAGGCAGGAGTATAAAGGTGGGGCCCTTTCACCTCCACACGGGACAGCTCCGCCAGGCCATCTCATTCCCGAGCTCCCGCCAAGTTGGTGGCATTAGACCTGCGTGGCTGACCCTCCCCCTTCCTTTCACAGGCCTTGATCCCCTAGGAACATCTTGCAGCCCAAATGCCTTTCACCTCCACTCGAGAAAACGGAACCGACAGCGGTAGGAAAGAACGCACCAAGCGGGAGAGCGGGAAGGCTTTGCAGGCCACAGGTGGTCCCGGTTTGGCGCAGCAGAATTAGGGAGCCCACAGGCCCCTGCTGGGCAGGGGGGCGGGCGGAGCTCTGGGGCGAGCCGGGAAGACAGGACCAGGCGTGGCAACCGGGCGGGGTGAGTAGCCTGATACTGCGCAGCATTAGGAGCTCCTGCTGTGTTCTCCGGGGCAGGATGCCAAGTCCGGGTGTGGGCAGCCTGGAGCCCATGGGAGAGAGGGCGGGTGAGTAAAGTCACCGGGCGAGAAAGAGGGACTAGCGAAGAGATGCAGGTGCTGGAGGTAAGTCCTGGTGATGCTCTGAATCTCTCCTTCTGAAGCCAAAACCTCTCATGAGAGGGGCCATATTTCTGTGCTTGTTTGCATGTAGTAGATGCTTAGTTAAGGACTGACGGGTTAATCACGCACAAATCTGTGTTAGAGAGCGCCTGCAGCCTGACCAGGGGGCAGTGGGCGCTGGCACAGCCCCGTCCTCCGGGGACGGTGGGCCCGCTGGCTGTTGAGGAAGTGAATTTGTTTGGCTGCGCCCAGCCCTGTCTGCGGCTCTGAACCCCGCCCAGCGTCCGGCAGCTGGTACAGAAGCGACGGCAGACAGGCACGTTTCTAGCCAGTTTACAAACACACGAAGTTACTGACTCAGCACTGAGCACTTGGCCTGTCGCACAGTCCCCTGCGGCAGTTGGCATGCCACTCAACACTCCGCAGTCTCCTCAGTCTGCACCGCCAACTGGCCCGCAGGTGCGTTCTCGAACCAAGGACCAGAGCCACAAAAGCCTCTCTCTGTTTGCAGAGGGGCGGGTATCTGAGCATCTTTCCTCCGCAGGGGGACTCTTCTGTCTGCATCTTCCCGGAGGCAGGATATACACTGAGGGTTCGAGGGAGACACTGACTTCACCACAAGGACAAAGTTCTGGAATTTGTACGTCTGAGCGCCCAAGACGAGCTCAGCTGATGATTACTCCCTAATGAGGGCTAAACTCCGAGCAGTTTTGCTCAGTTTCCATTTCTAATTTTCCTCCAATACACATTTGGGAGACCTGGACAAAGTACCTCGTGCAGAATATTATTTGCTTTATGCCCTAGAGCACAGGTGGCAGACACGAAGCCCGTGGGCCGAATCCGGCCTCCGCCTTGTTTGATCCGACCCGGCACCTAGTTAAGGAGTAGTTACATTCATACGGTCCGAAATTACATTGGCCCTTTGAAGGCAGCCACGCGGCTGGTGTGGCCCCCGGTGAAAGTGAGTTTGACACCCCTGCCCTAGAGGAAGCTTGCTGGTTAAGGTGAAAGGGTTTTTAATTTGCATTTCTGATGTAGCCATATTTGCGATTTCTGGAGGGAGATTCTTTATAGAGTGTAAAGTGCCGTTCATTATGCTATTTCTATGTGCCCTTCACATTTTGAGAGACCTTCGAGCTATAAGCTTTGCGGATAGAGAGAAGAAAAAATGAACACAATGACATAAAAGTTGTTTTTCAGTATAAATTTGGCAGGTTGATTCTAAAAGAGCCTCCGCTCACAGGAAGTGACGTGCCCAAAACCGTTCAGCTGCCTCTCCCCGGCTTCTTACCTGGGACGCGTTTGCTGGGGGCATGTCTCACTTTCCATTTGGAACATCCTGGTCTGGCTTCAGTCTAATCTTTCAGTGTTGCCCACTCTCCTTCAGGTCCCCATCCTGGGGGTGTGTGTCAGCACTTCATGAAGGGACATTTGACTTCTTGGTCTTCCCTTGTGTCAGGGGCTGAGCCTGGAACAAGGTCACTGGCTGATCCCTTTCATTACGGAATAATGGGATGCCTCCTAAACCTCATGTGTGTGTTTTATTGATGATCAGAGACCAAGTCTGTCAATGAGAGAGAAAGCACAGGGCCCACCGGTCTCCAGTGCCCGTGTGAGGGGCCTGCAAGGGCTCCAGGACGGTGACGATTTGGGTGCCGATGAGCGTCTTTGGTCTGTAACCGACCAGCTGGTAAAATTGTTCACGAAGCCCCCCCTGGCGAGCGCCCCGTGGGACCACTCTGGCTGCCACTCTCACTGTCCCAAGGAAGTGTTATTGAATGGGTTTCCTTGACCTCTGCCTTCCTAGTCAGAGAAGGTGGTTTCTCCTTAGTCATCAGTTATATCAATTATTATGTGGCTAGTCACAATGATACTGAAAATAGTATCCCTTTATACTATTTCATTAGTAGCCATTTATGGAGCATCTTCTGTGTTCCATGTACTGTGCAAAAATACTTTATAGATCTGTCATTTAATTCTCACAATAATTTTAGAAGACAGACATTGCTGACAAATGAGGAAATTGGGGTCTAGAGAGATTATGCAATTGCTGGAGGTCACACTGCTACTAAGTGTAATAACCCCAGGTCCACGTGACCCCCGAAGCCCATGCTGTACCCGACAGGAGTTGACAGTAGCTCTGGGGTACCGGGTGCTGGTTGGACAGCAGTGTCCCACCAATCTCATCACTGCTGACTCCTTGTTTTCGCCATGTGTGCAAAAAAACCCCCCACAAAACCCAACTCTAGACCCCACCTGATTAGACACCTCTGAGATGTTTGATACATGCTAATCATGCATCAATTAGTAGTAAATGCCAATTAGGTACTGATTGGTTATTTATAATTTTAGTTTATTAAGTATTAAATTGTGCCAATTTAAACTTCCACCAGCAGCGTAGAGAATTTCTGTTTTCTGCACGTCCTTGTCTGCATCTGGATCTGGTGTTGTCAGCTTTGTTTCTTTTCTTTTCGTCTCTTTTTTTTCTGGACAATGTGATGGGAGCTGAATTCCACGTCACTGAGGTTTCGAAATGCAGCTCCTACTAACAGGTTGTGTATATATTGACCATTTGGGTTTCCTCTTCTGTGAATTGCCTGTTCATGTATTTTTCTCTTCATTCCCTTTATTTCCCCATTAAAAATTGGTTTATAGAAATTGTTTATGTAGCCTGGATACTAAGATCTTTCTGGTCATGTGGGTGGCAAATATTTCCTTCTAATCTCTTGTTAACTTCGAGATGACTTTTACAAAAATTTTATATCCTGTAATTTCCTACATTTATCTTTGTTTTTTTTTTTCTGGTTAGGTGTTTTTGTATATCATTTGTAGATAATCTTTTATATTTTATTCTAAATTTTTAAGTTTTGGTTTTCACACATATGCATATGGTACATATGAAAGTTATTAATTTTTCTATAGTTTGAGGTATGATCTAAATTTACTTTTGCACGGGAGAATAACCAATTCTCCCAGTAGCATTTATTATAAGTGCATCCTTTCTACTCTGATTTATAATACCCTTCTTTCCTATGTTAATTTCCACACGTATGTGGGTTTGTTTCTGAACTTTGTCCCTTCTTGTGCCAATACTGCCTTAGTCAGTGTATCTTTATTATAAGCGAGTCATGCTTTTTTATCATTCTTCAGTTGGCTTTTGTTATTTCTCATATGGAGTTTAGCCTTAGCAGGCCAATGATTACTAAGAAGTTAGCGTGTTGTCTGATAAATACACCGATCTTTGAAACACTCAAAGGCTGACAATATACTGGATTCGGTGGGTTTCACCCACCAGGTGAATTCACTCATTAAAACAATTCACTTAGTGCTCACCTGAACTAGCTTAAACCTGACTGTTGAAACACATTCAACCCTCACTCTGTGTGTAATTAAATAAAAGTCAGGATTTCAGTCAATTTGATTAGAAAACTGAATCTAAGGTTTACCAGGCAGAAGATAGCAGCTTTGGGGCACTGTAATTGTAAATAAGAATTACACGAAATCATAGGAGTCACATGAAATAAGATGTCATTGCCCCTTACAATGTAGCCTTCCAGATGCACTTTACAAAATCAGCCACCAGAGGGCAGACTGAGCCCGAGCATCCCACTGACTTCAGGCAGAGCAAGGAGAGTTTCGTTTGCTCTCGCTGCCCAGTTCCTGTTCAGTGTGCCGAGCAGGTATTTTGGGGGAGAGAACTGTGTTTCAGCTGCTATTCAAGATGGTGTTTCCTGCTGGCCTTATCTCAGTCGAAGTATTTTTTTCCCCCAGCACGGTGAAAGAGAAGCTTACTTCCTAATTCTTGATATCAAACCTTTGACTTTTGTCACAAGGAAATGCTGTTTAATGAAATTAAAAAGGAAAAAAACCCGCCCTAGCCACTTATCAGAATCTCCAAACGGCCTGGTGCACAGTCACATGACCCACCAAATGAAATAGGGCCCTCTTTCCTCCTGGGCTACTTTCTAGCTGACCACGCTACTTTGGTCCCACTGATAAAGGGTCCTATTTCTTTAATTGAGAGTTGTCGGGTGTGTATTTCACGGCCTGAGCATTACTTGGTGGCAGCCAGTCCCCACCTTTGCTTGTATTGCCAACACAAACAGCATGCCTTTCTAGAGCACCGCTTTTTCACAAATAGAACGAGTAACACATTTCGCTCTTCTCTTTGCCAAAGGAAACAAGCCAAGAGACTAATGTAGTTTTTCATGCAGGCTACGGAGAGGGAAAGAGGTGCTGAGGCTTCTGGGCGGGTGTACCTGCCATTCGGCACATCAGTTAGTTGTTCTTCACTGTCTGAGGCAGCGTGGGACGCCGCCGTGGCATTAATTAACTGAATCTCATTTGGGAGAGAGGTTTTCAAATGGAGGAAGTCATTCAAACAGCTGAAAGATAAGATCATGTAAATGGAAATGTTTACTATGGAACTTGAACTTGATTAGACATATAGTAACTATGTTTATGATGGTGATTGCTCACTGAGAAAACGTCTTATCAGAGGCCTTCTTTGGGCTCCACATTCGTCCTCAGAGCAAACACTCGCTGGAACCTCAGCTCCAGTGTCCCCTCCCCTGGGATGCTTCCAGAGACTTCTCCGGGCAACTCCCTCTCCTCAGTTTGCCCCGCCCTTGCCACGGGTAGGGCTGGTGATATATTTTGCATATTCACCCCTGTTGGATCCTAAGGCCGTTGAGGACAGAGACCAGGGGTGGCTGCCCATCTCCGGGTCCCTGGCAGCATGGAGTTGGCTTACAGAAGGTAACTCAGCCAATATTTGCCGGGTTGAAGGGAAGGCTGATCCTCACTCCCCAGCCCCCATATGCGATCTTTGGAAGGCACCTCCAAGCTTTCACTCACCCATCGCGGTGAAGCCCAGCAGGCTGCTTTGATGCTGGGAGCTTCAGCCACATGGCCCGGCTCTGCGCAGACCTTCTGGCTGTGCGTGTTCTCCAGAGCCCTGTGATATCCGAAAACTGATTTACACTAGCTTAAATCCAAGCCTTTTGACACTTCAAAAAGTTGAATTTTTTCTCACTCAGCATAACAAATGGCTTTCTGGGGCCCAGGAGTTTCAGGTTTATGTCCTGGGAGGGCAGGGAAGGATAATGAAAAGAACATGGCCTCCTGCGTCAATTAACAGGTACTCGAATATTTGCTGCTTGAGTGGAAAAATAAATGGATAAATGATTCATAGGGTTGGAAATATTAAATACACCGAAATGATGTGTGCATTAAGTTCTTACTCCATGCCAGAATCTATGCAGAGTCATCTTGCTTTAAAGTTTTATTTCATTTAATCTACAAAACTCTTTGAGGCAAGTACTCGTGTCCGCTCCATTTTACAGATAAGAAAACGAAAGCTCAGAGAGGTTAATCAAGTATCCCAATGCCACACAGCTAGTAAGTGTCTGAGCCACGATTCGAACCCTGGCATTTTGACTTCAGAGCCTGTGCTTTTCACCTCTGCACAGATAGCGGAGCTCCCAATGCAAACACATTGGGCAGATAACTCCTGAGCCTGCTGTACTGTCTGCTAAAGCCTTAAAAAAATTTTTTTAAACATGTTGTATACATTTCTCTTCAACTCCTGACCCTCCTGATCTTTCTTTCGGAAGGAAATGTCTGGAAGTTACTGTAATTAAATGAAGACAGGACCCCGAGTCTCTAAGGCCGTGGGCCTGCCGAAGCTGCAAAGAGACCCCCAAAGCCGCCTGGTCTTTCTAGGAGAGGACACTTCAGTGGGCACAGGGACTTTCCTCCCCTCTCCTCCCACCTGCATCAGGCTCCTCTTTAAGATGCTCAGTTGGGAACAGCTTCAACGGGAGGCCGGCATGGGGGATGGGGCGGGAGCCAGAACGTGCCCTCGAAAGCTGGCCCGAGCGATAGAAGGCATCTTTGGCCTAAAGAAGTGTAATACAAAGAAAATCCTAATTGCTACAGCTAAGTAATTAGAAGATCCAACCTATAAATCATAGTGCACAGCCCCTTTAATTATGTGTGCAATTAACTGGGTGACTGAGGCACATTTGTCCCTGGATGAGCACATTTAATATCCTGTAATGGCAACAAGTTTCAGGCTGATTTATCGTTATTTTGTTTGGTCAGATGATTTTTCTGCATTTTAATGTGTTGTGCGGTTACATATTTGCTGTGAACAAACAACGCCTTTCCCAGGTAGTGCGCGGCGAAGGGCTGGCTGCCTGATTTGTTTACTATTCTTTCAGGCCTCTCGGAAATCAAACAACATTATGTACTTATTTTTAAGTAGCTGCACTAAAATCTTAAACAGGCTCCTTAGAGTCCTTCTTCCTCTGCCAGTCTGTGCTCCCACGCGAGAGAAGAGCTGAAAATCAATCTATTTCCTTGGGCCCCCTTTCGGACACACGGAGACGCTGTTTTGATGGGGAACGCTATTCACTATCCCATCAGGAGCGTTTATGAACTCAAATGACAGCCTGATTCCAAAGGGCCAGAGACTCCACGTTTTGGCACGCGTGTGCGTGGTACTGTTGCCTTAGGTACACCACTGAAACTTAAAATCGTGGTAGTCATAACGAGGTGACAGAGACTTTGAGACACCCACTCCAAAAGCTTATGCCCAGAGTCGGTGGAGTGGTGGAAAGACTCCAGGCCCTGGAATGAGATAGACTTGGGTTCAAATCCCAGCTCTGTCTCTCATTAGCTGTTTGGGCCAATGCAAGTTGTTCAGCTTCAGCGGAACTAAGTCCCAGTGCCGAGGGAATAATCCCACCCGGTCTGCAGAGTCTCTGTGAGGATGGGAGACGCGCCTGCCAGGGCCCCCGCACAGCGGCTGGGCTACAGTAGGTGCTCAGTAGACACCAGCTGCTATTGTGGTCGTAACCCTAACAAAGGCGGGCTTTCCTGTTCACAGAATCCAAAGGGAGGCTCCTCTGTCCCTGTAGAAACCTTTCTTGGAAGGGCAGCCGAGGGAAGAGCTGCCCGCGGCACAGACTCCTCAACCTCTTCTTCATTTACCTCCCTCCCCAAAGTGCCCCCAAATCTTTTCTCTCCCTTAAAACAGCAAAACGACAGAAAACTCCAGCCCATACTGTTCTTCCGCACCCCTTGGCCCCCTCGGGCCCTCTCCCAGACTGCCCCCCAGCCCCCTAGATGCTTCCTTTTCCCCAGTGGGAGCTCCCTCCGAGCCCTCCCCGAGGTGGGGGGAGGTCCCAGAGTCCTCAGCCTCCTCTGATCTGTGTTTTCTGCATTTTCCTCTGTGGCCTCTCGTCGGTCCGCAGAGCCAAGCCCAGCAGCCGAGCGAGCCCTCCCACGTTCCTGTGCTCCCATGTTTGCTTTTGCCCATGACACACTCTCAGGTTATTATGCTTGACAGGCATCGCGGATAAAGAAATAGGTGAGGATATTAGAGTTCATGTTTTTGGGGAGGGGAATGGAAGAGAATGGTTTGGAAGTAGGGGACAGTAGCGGCTCGGGGAGCAGGGAGAGGGGCCTACGTTGTGCTCATGGAGGGTCAGGGGGCAAAGGGCGGGGGGCTTGCAGAGAGGCCGTCCTCTGCCAGGGGGCCCATCGCTGTGTCTTCTGCGTTTACAACACAGACAGAGGCCATGTACGGAGCGTTCCGCATTGTTCTAGGAGCTGTATATGTGTTTTATTTGTTTATTGATTGATTGATTTCAGGGAGAGAGAGAGATCAGTTTGTTGTTCCACCTATTTTTATACATTCATTGGTTGATTCTTGTATGTGCCTGGACCAGGGATCAAACCCGCAACCTTCATTTATGTAATTCTCGCAACAACCCTCGGAGGTGGGAACCTTAGTTTCTCCATACTACAGGTGACTCAACTGAGGACTAAGTGACTTGTCTGAAGTCACCGAGCCTGAAGCCAGAGGGCCCCAGAGCCCATGCTCTGGCCCCCATGTCATATCCTGCCCTGTGGTCACAGAGACGGGGACCCAGGGACAGTTTCAACATGGCAGGTTAGTCTGCACTGAGCAGATCCTTTTAGAAGAAAAAACCAAGAGGCTTCTGGGTGCACAACTCTGTCCCCCATGCCTAGAACTATGCTGGAGCATCACAGGTCCTTGATGAACATTTGGGGACAGACAGACAGACAGGCCGGCAGGGTTGTCTGCTGGGAAGGGACTGCATGTCAGCCCGAGAGGAGAAAGGCAGGGACCTCTCTGCCACCGGGCAGTTGAGAGTTTTCCCACTGACTGCTACCAAACTGGCTGGGCCAATGAGGGGAGGCTTTCACGTCACAAAGTAACCAGCCCTCCAGAGAGAGGTGGAGCCATTAAAAATTTGAAAAGAGGCCAGGATGCTGGGGGTGAGCAGAAAATTGATCATTTGTTTTTTCCCTTAAAAATCTGGCCTTTAAGCCTAAGGGACGTACCCTTCAAGGAAGCCCCCTTAAGAATGGCACCAACATCCTGACACCTGCAAGGCTGAGTGTGGACAAGAGGTGGGACCAAAGTCCCTCTAGGACACTGCAGAGAAGAGAGCAGGGAAAGATCTAGAAACTCTCGTTTTGCTTTTGCTTCAAAACAGTTCATAAAGGAGCCCTGGCCTGGTGGCTCAGTTGGTTGGAGCATCGTCCTGTACACCAAAAGGTTGCGGGTTCGATCCTCGGTCAGGGCACACGCCTGGGTTGCAGGTTCAGTTCCCCGCTGGGGCATCTGTGGGAGGCAACTAGTGGATGTTTCTCTCTCACATCGATGTTTCTCCCTCCCCTTTCCTCTTTTTCTAAAATTAATTTAAATATAAAAGCAGTCCTTAAGGGAGAAGGAGGCCATTTCTAGGACTCTGACTTAGGGGACCCATTTAAACAAACGCCACTGAAATCCTGACCCTGAGTCAGTGGCAGCCTATCAGACCTCTGCCCTGTGCACGCGAGAACTGTCACTGTTTCTCGATGGAACTGGAAATAAAAGCAGAGGAATCACTGTGGAGGTCTACTTTAAAAAGATTTCCTAATGTGGATTTTCATCCTCAGTGCAAGGTTTGGGGATGAGCCACCCCAAAAGAAGGTTATCCCTTTCTATGCAGCTCTCCTTCTGAATCTGTCGAGGACTCCCGTCCTATTTAGTGTGAAAAATTTCACAGGAGGTAAACAGCATCTGGGCATTGCTAACCGCCTTTGATGTTTAACGCAATTTACAATGAAAGCTTTGGGAGACATTTAAAACCGTGCAAGGTCCTAAATCATTAAAGGAATGTGGTGCTAGACTTTAAAAATGATAATTGAATGCATTCAACAATAAAGCTGCCAAATTTTAGTGGCCTGTCTGCTAGAGGCTCTTTTTGAGAAACTGAGCTAGATTTAAAAAAAAAATAAATAAAAAGCACACGGCAGAACTTTCCAAATAAGAAATTGTTGTCACACACATTAAACGCGGATCGACGCAGGTAAAGGTGAAAATTGAAACTGGTTAGCCACTAATGTCCAAATGCTGAATGGTCAGCATGCCTCATCCTGGACACTTCCGGGGGCATGTGACGGGCCCGTCACCAATGTCTCCGGGTCCCTGGAACCATGTTTGGACTGTACACCCATCATCCCTATCCACAGGGTGAGCTACAGCTTGTTCGCCTGGCACAGTCTCCGTTTATCTCTGTGATCTGGATGTAAAATTAAAAACAAAAGTTTTCTCATGAAAAAATTCTGAAATATGCAAAAACACACAAAATGGAACAATAAAGCTGCCTGGGTCCTTATTTTCTCTCCAGTCACTATAAATATAAAGGATAAGAACTTTCAAAAAAACCATATAACTACGATACCCTCGTCACACCTAAAATAATGAACTATAATTTCCCAATAGAACCAGATATCACGTGAGTGTTTTCATTTCCGCTTTTCTCATAAATATTACACGTGGGTGTTTTTTTCAGTTTGTGGAAATTAGCATGCAAACCAGGATACACAATGCAATATTTTGAGATCTCCTTCCATCTATAGGTTCCTTTTCTAAACTTGTTGCTTTCAGTGGATTAGTTTTACATCATCATTCATTCATGGGGTTAAGTATATTTTGTGTTTCAATTCATTGTCATTAGAATTGTCATCGATGTTCACATCGTCCCGTGTCTGGCCAGTGGGAAGTTCTTCAACTTGGCCCTTGAGTTTTTTGACAAGATCTCAATATCCTTTGATAAATTCCTCACTTCTGGGTCGCTCCTGTATGCTTCCTGCTCAAGCCCTGGAATCAGCTGTGGCTCCAAGCGGCCCTGGGCCCTCTTGGCAGGACAGAGGATTTAGACACCACCGTCTGGGCACTTGGGGTGCTCATCCCCATTGCTTTGTCACGGCTCCTCCGCCTTTTCATGGGTGCAGCTGGGAAAGTCTCAAGGATGAAGCCTGTCGTGAGTTGGTACTGATACTTCCCGTGTAAGTTCGGGATTACAGGATTTGTACTGGACACTTCTGTCTTCCATTTGTATCTCCATTTTCTCGGGCCAAGAATACAGAATCCTCCGCCCTCATGCCAGTGCCTGTCCCGCGTCACTTTGACGGATTCCTCAGGAAGGACTCACGAGGAAAATATTTTGGGTTCTTTCATGTTTAGAGCAGTTTATCTGCAGTATTTATGCTTTAATGTCCATTTGACTGGATGAAAAATACAAAGTCATATTTTCTTTATTATGTTAACGAAGTTACTCCTTTCTGTTCTGGCACGAGTCGTTGCTGTTGAGTGGTCTGACGATGATCTTAGTTTCTTTCCAAGTGATTAGGACTTTTTTGGGTGCTCAGAGGCTTTCTGCTCCTTAAAGCCTCGTCAGCTTTCAAGACTAGTTGGTCTCAGCATCGGGCTTTCTTTCTCCTCCGCACCCTTCCTGCCAGGTCTGTTATGGTATGGGCCTTTCAATATATCGTTTCAAGTGGCTTCTTATTTCAAGACTCTTTTCTTGAACTTTCAGTATTTGGTACGGTACACTCCTTTGGTTTCTTTCTTGGGTGGGGAGGAGAACCTTCTTGCTTTTTTTTTTTTTTTTGTCTTTTTTTGCCTATCTCTTTTATTGGCCATTTTCTTTCGAATCCTTTTTTTCCTCGTTCTAATGAAAGCTTTTTATTTTTATATCTCATATGACATTATGTTATATTTGCTCATCTTTTTTTGCAATCTGGTCTTTATTTATGAAGTGATTTATTATTTTATTTATAATTTTTTCTCATTCTACAACCTCATGTCTAAGTTTTTATAATTGTGACATGATTTTCTTTCTGACGTAATATTATATCATCGTCTTTATTTTGTTGAGCTCACTTTGAAATATTGGCTGCATTTCTCACGTGCTCCATGGGCATGTCTTTCTGATCTGCTACGTCGTCTCTTTCTCTCTTTTTGAAAAATGGTAACTGTGTAGGATTCACCTGCAATCATATTTTGTTGGTTATTATTATGTGAAATGAGTTTCCTTTACTTTTAGGTGGGGGTAGGGGGAGTTAAAATTTTTTTCTAGTTTCACGTCTCTGGAATTCTTCTGTTTTTCCTGCAGAGAATGGTCCCTGGTGTTGCCTGCCCACATTTTCATCTATATCTTGGGTTTTTTTCCTCTTCTTCTTTGCTGTGCATCTCCCACTCTGGATTCTACTCCCAGAGAGGAACTTTATCCTGGAGGGAAATTTCCTCTTTTTTTTTTGTTTCCGAGAGTTCATAGAGCCCAGACTATTGTAGCCCCTTCAAACATTTTCTTTTTAATCCTCACCCGAGGATATTTTTAATGATTTGAGAGAGAGAGAGAGAGAGAGAGATAGAGAGAGAGAGAGAGAGAGAGAGAGAGGAGACATTGATGTGGGAAACAAACATCCATCAGTTGCCTCCTGTATGTGCCCTGACTGGGGATCGAACCCGCAACTCTTGGTATGCAGGTCAATGATGCTCTAACCGACTGAGCCACCTGGCCAGGGCAGCCCCTTCAAGACATTTTCACAGACCTTTGCACTCCACCGAGAATGGGACTGCACAACGGTCAGTTTCAGTTGCTGTTGTCAAGTTGACCGCGAGTACCTACTGGGGATTGGGGATTCTACCGTTCTCAAGTCCACGTGATGCCCTGTAGCTTTTCTTTCTTTCTCCAAGACAGATGCGACATCGATCTCGTAGCGGCTAAATACTTAATTGCTTTTTGAAGTTTCTGGGGACACTGCCACTTAGTTTTTTGGTGGATGTTGTTCCTGGATCTTGACTTAGCTGTCCTGGTTGCTCTGGCTGTAACTATGGGGGAGGTTGGAGAGATTGAAAAATGACGCCACACACTTTCAGCATCCCCTCCCAGTGCAATTCTCGATAACATCCCCTTCACACTCAGAAGTGAAGTTTGGACACACTTATTCTAGCCCCCCTCAACCAGAAACCTGAGGACTCTGAAAATGGAAAGATTTTCCAACTCATCTGGGGCAAATTCAACCCTGGTCTGAATTCCTTTGACAACAAAAGCTAACCCGACCTGGAGCTGGTTATAATCTTTATTTGTCCCATTTACGATGACAATTCATACGTTTTCCCTACAGAAACGTCCATCTTTAATGTCAGAATGTGGCCCTGGGCTCAGTGATGATGTCACACACCATCCAGTGTGTGAACCAGATCGCTGTTTTAAAATACGAAGAGCTGTAAAACCTGAAGCTCATCTGGACCCACAGATTGAAAGACTGCACCTCCATCATCCATGGAAACGGCGACAGGGTGGATTCCTGTGCCCTGAGCCACCCGAGCAGGTTTTCTGTCCCCGGCCCGAGAACTAGCATTTGGGCTACTGGTGGGGCTTGGAGGACCGCAGAGTCCGCGGGGTCAGCAAGGCCTAGCTCACACGCCCGGCTAAATTCCAGCTGAAGACCCAGGGAGGGGCATGAAATAGGTGCAGAAAGGCCGGCGGTGACGAGAGACCCGGGACTGGCACGAACGCGGCTCCCGCCAGCTCTCCGCTTCAGTCTCGCGCGCCCCTCCTCTTCTGCGGCTCTTTGAGCGAGCCCTGTGTCCTTCCAATAAAACCCACTTTGTTGCTCGAGCCAGCTGGAATGGATTTCTGCTACTTGCAACCCAAGGGCCTTTAATAAGACACGCAGATGGGTGTTCGTCCTCTACCCTGATGCCGCCTCGACAGAGGGGTTCTGTGGGGTCTCAGCACCGGGCGGCGGAAAGCCGGGGCCTGGCCCCTCACCCGCTCCCTCGAGTCTCAGGAGAGAAGCTCCTAATCAGCACGAGAGGGCAGTGTCAGAAATAATGCAGAGAGCTGGGAAGCCAGTGAGTGTAAGGCGGCGTGCCCGCTTTTGGGGAACAAAGCGAGAGATTGATCGGCGGCGTTTCTTTCTGGCTCCCCCCTCCTGTGCCAGATGCCTTCCTCTAGGGGAGACGCGAACTTCTGAAACAGACAGAAGGACAACTGCAGAAACCGACAAGAGGGTCTGACCAGGGTGCTCTTGTGGAAAGCGCACCCAGTCCTTAGATTAGGAAGAACTTGTTATTCCCTTATTCATCCAACAAATCTTTCTGGAATGCCTCCAGGTGGGAGGCCCCGATGTAGGCGCTGGGGAGGCCGCGGTGAGCAGGTCAGAACACGATCCTGGCCTCTGTTGAGGTGCCATTATCTTACGGGAAGCAGAACACAAATCAAAACAAACCAAAAGTAGCTGGTCAGGGGGATGAGAATTGTGGAGAACAGGCACCAGGAAAGGGGCGGGGGGCTGTGGATGAGTTGACGGTTGCCGTTTTAAATAAGGTGGTCAGGGAAGGGGTCACTGAGAAAATAGCCCTTAAGCAAGGACCCAGAGGGGAAGTGGTACAAGCCACGCCCACATTTGGGGGCAGAGGTAGGGAAGAGGGGACTGGAGCCCCAAGACCCGAGGGGGGCGCCTGCTGGCACTTGGTGGTCGCAGTGACGTCACCCGGAGGGGAACTTAGTAGAGGACGGGGTGGAAGAGGCAGTGGTCTGCCAGGTAACATTCAGGGAAGGCTCAGGTAAGGGCCTCTACCGGGACTTGGGCTTTGGACCCAAGCGAGGCGGGACATAATCCCCAGAGTCTGAGCAGAGGAGAGCCAGGATCCTCCTGGCTGCTGGGCGGAGAGCACACTGAGGGAGGGGAGCATTCTGGTTCAAGTTCAATGTGTTCGGGGGCTGGGGGTTCCCACATCCCCAAGTCACTCTCTGACACCAGCTGAGTGGCCCACAGTTCAACTTGATTTTGACGTTGTCCACGTTGGGATTCCTGCAGACCCCACAGGTTCAGGGTTTTGTCCTGCAAGGCTGTTCTGACCCACCCCCTCCTCACCCCTTCGGACCCATCCGCTATCATTGAAGGTTCGACAACCCCCTCCTTGGGTTCCATTCATTTGCTAGAGCAGTTCACAGGACTCAGAGAAACACTCTGCTTACTAGATCACCAACTTCTTATGGATGGATATAACTCAGCAACAGCCGGATGGAAGAGACACCCAGGGCAAGGCTCGGGGTGAGGGCTCAGAGCCTCCACACCCTTCCCAGGCCCCTACTGTTCCCTGTGTCCCCCAGCCCAGAAGCTCTCAGAACCCCATCCTTTCGGTCTTTAGTGGAGGCTTCATTCTATAGGCACGACTGGTTAGACCAATGGCTATTGGCTACTGATTCAACCTTGAGTCCTTCTGTCCTCCTGGAGGTCCAGGGGGTGGGACTGAAAGTTCCAGCCCACCAATCACAGAGTTGGTTCCCCTGACCACCTCATGAGCATAACAAAAACTCCTTTGCTGCTCTCATTGCTGAAGAAATTCCAAGGGTTTCAGGGCCTCTGCTCCAGAGGTGATGAAGACCAAATACATGTTTTTGTAAGCCACAGTATCTCAGAGTGGAGTCAGCAAGAACCCCTGGGAGGCTGTCACAGAAGTTCGAGGACAGGTAGCAGCGGCTGGGCCCTGGAGGCGGGCGGGCGGTGGGGTTCTTTGCCCGGGACCACATGTGTGCCTCCTCCATCCAAAGCGGTGCTCTTCTGGGAGTTTAACAGTGTGCTATTTTTATGATAATTACTTGTTGCAGGTTTATGGGCGTCCCATGTTTGATGTAGCAATTTATGAAACAATGACACCATTTCACACCTTTCATCTTAAGGTTTTGAAGAGGATGACACATTTTCTGCTCCGAGGAAGCCAATTAATTAACCCGATTCCACCCTTTCCATGGAGGGCGCTCCCGGGCCCATCTCGGGGCTGTTACACTGTGGCCCGAGTGGCACCGGGACGCCCCCTTAGCTCTCCGCCCTCCCTGAGTGTTTGAGGAGCAGAATTTCGATTCCCGAACATCCCCACCCAAACTCTTTTGAACTTTGAGAACCTACATGTGGGTAGAAATGGAAATTATTCTGCAAACTTCTGGCATCGTCATGGTGGGGAAAGGGGCAGAAATTCTAACGAGGAAGCTGAGCTCCCTTCCCAAGTATGTTTGGGAGTGAAGACTGATTTCCAGACGTGGGCAAATTCAGCTCTCTGTTTAGAAAAGGCAGAAGAGAGAAGGGCGGGCAGGAGGGTACAGCCGGGGAAACTGAGTCATGTCCATGTCGGCCTGCTCGGACAATCCTGTCTGCCACTCCACTCCGTGGGCATCTGCCGGGTGACGGGTGCAGTGTCCTCAGTAGGTCCCCTCCCACCTTTGAGCTTCTTGCTTCTTCAAGTGTGAGTCTTGGGTTAAAAGACAGGCATTTTGTGTTCCCACCTGCAAGCCAGCTACTTCATCTGGTGCCCAAGCAAAGAATCGGCAATTTGTTCCAGGGCTGGAGGGGCGGCTCCCGTCCTGAGAAGGCCGCTGCGGTACTTTGCGGGGGACTTCCGGCGTCCTCGAGAGTAGTGGAACTTTACGCTGTTTCCATGGCCCGCGTTGACTGTAGGCCCTCACCTCTCCCTGCCCCTCGTTTTCTCGCCCCTCTGCTGCGGGGTCTGCGGCTGAGGGGCAGGAGCCTTCCGGGGGATCTCAGGAAGCAGCGGGCACTCCATCACAGAACGACCCCTTGCTTGGAGCTGGAACTGATGTGCACTTGCTAGCCAAGAGGCGGTCAAGTTTACCTTGGCATTCTTCCTCCACAGGCAGGGTCACATGTGCCCACGCGGGCTGGTGCACGCAGTGTGGGGACTTAGGAACTCGGGGACGTCGGGAGTTCGTTCTCCGGGTTCAGGGCAGCTTTCATCATCTTCCCGCAGACGAGTGAGAAGGCGCTCCCTCCAGCCGCTCTCTGCTCCTCGCCCTCCCCCGGTGGAGGAGAAGACACGGCAGCACCAGCCACACATGCGTGTGCGCCTTTCCTGGTTGGTCTCGGTTTCAGCAGCGGGCCAGCTGGCCGTCCGGGGGGAAATAAAGAGCTCGGCGTTGCCTGCGCTGGCCCGAATTCTCCTGCTCTGCCAAGGACTGAGAGGGGGCAGCGTGTGCCTCCACAGCTGTCACGGGCACTCAGGCTCTTGGATAACAAGATAAAGGGCAAAAGCTGAATTTTCTTGTGCCAAGAGGAGGAAGAGTATCAGAGCCAAGAAGATCAAACCCACGCTGCCGAGAGTGGCTAAATGGTACCCATTAACCTCTGTCAGTGCCGGAGTCCCGCAGCGGGACCGCTGCCAGAAATCAGCCCTGGGTGGAAAACAACGTTTGGCTGGCTGGCTCCGCGTTACCGCGGGATGGAGGCATGAGAGTTTCCAGTCAAGGATGCTAAGCTGTTCCATCCCCAGTCTGCAAGGATGAGCCCAGGGCTGGCATGGAGCATTTGGAGAGCTGATGGGATGCAGGTCCCCGCCTTGTCCCGCGGAGGAAGTGTTCGGAGGGAGTTCCTGCTCGCTGTGGTCGCGCTCCTGGCAAGCGGCCACTTCGCATGGGGAGCGTGCGTCTCATCAGCGGCCAGGAGTTGGCCCGCGTGGAGCGCCTGTCTGCTGAGAACTGCTTCCACGTTTCCTGTTCCCGGAGTCCGGGGCGATCGCCGTGTTCTGCGCTGCTCAGATTCGCTGGCTCTGTTCTTCACCCTGGAGAGGGAAGGCTCGCCACACGTGATACAACGGACATATTGAAACTAGGACTTCAGGGGCTTTGCTGGAGGGAGGTGTGGAGGGGCTGATCACATCAGAGCATCATTGGAAAGCCCGCAAGCCAATACCTAAGAACCGCTTGGGGGGTGATTTCACCCTCTTTCTTTGCTAGGTTTGCAGCCTGGCTTAGCTTCTTAGCAAACCCGCCTTTCCCCCAAACTAGTGAAACAGGGTGAATAAATCTGCGTGTTTACCATAGTCACCCACACAAACCAAAACACTGCACTGTTTTATGGAACAGTTATCAACAAAAGCCATTTTTTCCCCCCAAGGCCAAGAGCCCTAAAATTCGGCCGAGAACCTAAATAGGCATCTCTGCAGGCTGGCACCTCCTGTGGTCAGAACAACTTACATTTCAGCAGAATCGTGGCTTCCGAAATCTTCTGCATCATGTATAATGGGGGCTTTCTTTTTCCAGCCATTTAAGATGTTCTGGTCACTAATACTAAGGGAAAACTGATACACTTATTGGAGGAGCCCGTTTCGTTTCTATTAGATGTAGCAGGTCTGCAGAATCCTGGGCTTGGATGAGGACGCCCGTTCTACTCTGGCGCTTGGGCAGGAAGGTAGAATAGCAGCTTATTTGTAGAAAGTCTTTATTAATGGAACCCTAATTAGCCATTTTTGAACAAACGTGATCTAGCACAGTGTTTTTTAAAACTGTAGGTTACAAACATAAGTGGTTCATGACCTGTGTGAAAAAAATAAGTGAAATAGAGCAGACTGGACCGGGTCAGAGCACACCACACGTGAGAAGAGCAAGAGGCATGGTTTGTGACTTGCTTCAGTGGCCCGCATGTAAATAGGACTGGACTCCGACGGGAAGCACGTTGCACGTGGTGGTTCACAGTCGAGAAGTCTTAAAGGTCACCGTTCACACATACGAGTCGGGAGTCCTTCGGGTCTAGTCCTGATCCTGCCGTTGCCTCTGTGACCTCGGGCAATACATTCCACTCTTGTGGGTGACATCCGAAAAATGAAGGCATCGTCTCGAAAGTCTCCTCAGTGCTGAAATCCAATGATTGAGTAAGATTTCCCAAAGGAATCAATTTCAGCATTCTAAATTATCAATGAAATAAATGCTTCCTCCATGTTTTGGAAAGACTCGAATCCCCAGAGAGCTCTGCAGCGTGTGGGAGAGAGCCCACGAGGAGAGAAGCTGCTTCCGTAGCCAATTTGGCTGAGGGACAATCTCTTTGCGTTTCCAACAGAAGTTTTGTACCAGATTTCGCTGGTAACCCAACGCTTATATTTTGGTTATATTAGAAAATATATACAAATCCTCCTCTGGGTGGTAGGGGAGGGCAGATGGGGAAGGGCAGCTAATTGCTCAGGAAATACTGAACGTGGTTAATTGGGAAACCACTCCCAGCTAATGCTGAGCCTTGGGCCAGGCACAGTTCCTGCTTTGTGTTATGACTAATGCAACGTCAAAGAAGCATTGACCTAATAAAAGCAGCCAGGGAGACCCAGAGTGAGCCAGGCCTCTGGGGTGGGGGTTGGGGGTTGAGAGCTTCTTATTTCTGGGCCAAGGTTTTTTCAAAGCAGTCTTTTAAGCTATTGGTTCCTTCATTCATAAATTCATAAGAGCAGAATTTAGGAGGCATCTCGCACTATTATGCGGATCTTATTATATGTGTTGAATATCATCTTCCATGTTAATATCTGTCCCTAAGTTCACGCAGAGAAAAACCAGGGCATCTCAGGCACAAGCAGAAGTCAGCTGTGTTCTGGGAGTTAAAACATGTATCATTTTAGGGACGGGTTCTATGATAGAGCTGGTGTGTGGATTCCAGGGATGAAACATGCCCTCAGCTTCTTAAATATTAGGCCTGAATTCTCAACTTGTTTGCTCTGAGGAAGCGGCACAGGTTCATTACCATCATTTGTGTTCACTGTGCTTTTAATTCTGTCCACCAATCCCGTAGCCCTCACCGAAACGTCAAAACAGGAAGAAGGACCGCAGACCATCCCGTCCAATGCCCTTATTTTCAGAAGAAAATGAGGCGCTCTCTTCTAGCTACCTTTTTTCCGTGTGAGGATTCATTAAATGCTTCTGTCTTGTTACATAAACTGTAAGGGGATATTATTTTGCTTTTGAAGGCCAACTCTCAGTACCCGGTTGGCTAACTGTGGCTAGACTGGCCTCCCTTTTGTGACACTGAATTTCAGGACGGGCAAACACAGTGCCTACTGGCACCACCCAGAAACCTAACATGCTCTCTCCACAGCTCGGTCCTCTGGAAACCCAAAGCCTGAGATGCCCTGACATGTGCAAGAAAAGTTGAGGAGGCTTTTATTAGCTTTGATTCTGACCCCATTCTCATAAATTATGCAAAATGTGTCACTTATATGAACAGCCCAGAAGGGCAGTTGCCAGTTGTAATATAAAAAATGATACCACAGAAACTGAGACCTGGTTGTGGCAGATGCCCTGTCAGAGGGATGATTTATCATCTGGAAATACGAGCAGCAAGAGAGGCCCACCAGCTCGGGCCCTATCATCTAAAGCAATCAAATCCCGCAAATATAAAGCAATTTTGCATTACCATTTCCAAGGGCTCCCCACAATAAGGACTCTTGTATGCCCAAGTTTAATATTCAGAGCAGAAACCACAAACCCGAGCAGCCGCTCCTGGTCGAGATAGTTAATAACAGCTCCCAGGCGGAGGCACGCGGTAACAGCATCGCTCCGAGCAGCTGGGGATTTGCTGGTGTGTCAGCCTCTCTCTCTGAGAGCTAGAAAACCAGGCTGGGTCAGACATCCGTTTGCTTTCTATATTGATACAATTTCATCCGAATTTATGATGTGGGAATTATTGCGCAGGCAAGAAATGTAATCTAACCTCCATCTCACACCAGGCAGAAAAGATATTATGTTTTTGAGAAAAATATACTGACTTGTTGCATCAGATTATGCACGGGCCATCCTAATGGGTTGCACTAGTTCCTTGGACAAGTCATTGCTATTTGCCTTGCACGTCTTAAATTGGCTGCTCTAGGAGACGTTTTTACACATGATAAGGAACTATGATGCCATTTCTGCTTTCATTTTCTCAGTGTGAGGTCATTACTGGTAAATTTTAAACAGCCCTCTGTGTGTAATAGTTTGTACTAATTTCTCTGGCCCGTGTTTAGACTTCGAAAATCCATGTTTTGCGGTGTTAAGACATCTGATCCTCGGTCATCCTTTTGAAGAGCGCACTGAGCTTCAACTGTCAAATAGAGTAAACGCTGCTAGGCTTGGAGGCCCGTTTTGGGGGTGATCACCCCAGGGAGCCCCTGTCTCCTACTGCCTGGCCTCTGGGACCATTTTGATTACTTTGAGTTCCAGAGCCTCCTTCCAATGGGAGCGTGAGTATAAAATACGCTTTAGAATGAAGGGCTTTCAAGATGGCTCGACTTGTCTCATGGAAGAACTAAACATCCCTTGAATCAAAAGTTCTCTTCACGTATTTTAAGAAAAAAAATGACAGCTTACAAATGTCAGAGCAGTGCCTCAAACCTGTATACCCACGGAAGTGTGATTTTGTGACACTTCTTGATCCCTGCTAACGACGTGGGTATGTAGATGAATGACTATGATTAATCCAGAGAGCCAGAGTCATTTTTTAGATTGTTCGGTGATGGTTCTGGTGAACTGCAGATACACTGTAGGGCTAACATGTACACAATCTGGAACTTAACTTTTGAAAATATGTATCTAATTGAAGGTGTATTCTATCCACATAGAAAAAAAACCTCGTGTTTAATTGTCTGGGGTCTCCAAATAATAACATCCACTTTTCATTTTGTACCTGCTACCACGTACTACACCAGGTTCTAAAGTGCGTTGTTGCCCATTCTTCACCTCCTGTTTACTTCGAGGCTGCCCTTATTGCCCTCATTCTTCAAATGAGCGAATGGGTGTTCAGAAAGAGTAAGAGAGTAAGTGTCTTGCTCAAAGACAACTGGGTGGTAAGGGGTAGAGCCTGCGTTTGAACTAAGGTTTGTTGAATTCCAGAGCTGTTCCTTCCAGGAGGCTGGCCAGGTTAGGGCTCCTTTCAACTGTTTTTTGACCATCTGAAAGACAAACACATTCTTATTCCTGGTTATCTCCCACCAGAGAATCTCAATTTTTTTTTTATGAGATATAACGGGAAGTCTGCTGAGTTGGCAGGGTTTAAAAAGCCATTTGTTTCCTTAAGAAAAGAAGCTTAGTCTCAGAAGAAACATCATGGCTCTATCCTACTCACCTTCTTCCTGCCTGGAACAGAAATGTGGTGGTGGGTGCTGCTGCAGCCATCTTGCAACCATGAGGCAGGAACAGAGCACTTCAGGCATGTGGTCTTAATTTTGCTAAGCAACTAAACCATCTTCCTATTTCCAAATGTCTTGTTATGTAAGAAAAACAGACTCTGTTTAAGATGTTTTAAGTAGGGCTTTTATAGCCAAAATGTCCCATAAGATATTCCCACTAGTCACTATGTGGAAAATTCACTTAATTTCTTGTTTCTCATAGGAGAGACAGAACACAGGTTTTCTTCCCTTGAGCCTCTGGGGGGTACTATCTGGTGAAGGGTTGCTCTGCTCCTGGACAGAAGCCTCATGTGGAATGTGTGTAAGTTCAGGTGACCTGTGGCACAGGTGTGAAAGTCTCATGAGGGGAAAAAGAAACCTAACATTTTCTGTCACCTGAGAATCACCTGATTATCTTACGAAATCCATTCTTGTCTTTTGAGAGACTTCTTAATCACCTAATAATAATGTTTGAATAAGGTTGCCAAATGAAGCCTCATGGAATTTAATTTTCCATAATTCCATTCCATCAGACCTGTCCACACGACTTTCTTTCTTTTTTTTAAATTATATTTTATTGATTATGCTTTTACAGTTGTCCCAGTTTCTCTCCCTTTGTCCTCCTCCACCCAGCACCCCTCACTCCCTCACGCAATCCCCACACTCTTGTTCCAAATGGAGATAAGCAATCTCTCAGATGCAGAGTTCAACACACTGGTTATAAAAATACTCAGAGTTCTTAGTGAGGACCTCAACAGCACAAAAAAGACCCAGTCAGAAACGAAGGATACACTAATTGAAATAAAGAACAATTTTTAGGGAAACAACAGTAGAGTGGATGAAACCAGGAATCAAATCAATGATTTGGAACGTAAGGAAGCAGAAAACAACCACACAGAACAACAAGAGAGAAAAAATGAGGATAGTATAAACAGTCTTCAGCCTCAAAAGATCCAACAATTGCATCATAGACCCCCAGCAGGAGAAGAGAAAGAGCAAGAAATTAAAAATCTATTTGAAAAAATAATGAAAGAAAATTTCCCTAGTTTGGTGAAGGAAGTAGACATGCAAGTCCAGGAAGCACAGAGAGTCCCAATTGTGATGGATGCAAAGAGGCCCACTCTAAGACACATCATAGTTAAAAGACCGAAGGTTGAAGATAAAGAAAAATCTTAAAAGCAGCAAGAGAAAAGCCATTAGTTACCTACAGAGGAGTTCCCATAAGACTGTCAGCTGATTTCTCAAAAGAAACTTTGCAGTCCAGAAATGATGGTCAAGAAATAGTCAAAGTCATGAAAAGTAGGGACCTGCAGCCAAGGTTGCTCTACCCAGCAAAGCTATCATTTAGAATTGCGGGGCAGGGAAAGAGCTTTCCAGACAAGAGAAAACTGAAGGAGTTCATCATCACAAAAACCATTATTATATGAAATGTTAAAGGAACTTATTTAAGAAAAAGAAGATCAAAACTCTGAACAATAAAATGGCAATAAATACAAATCTATCAACAATTGTATCTAAAAAACAAACTAAGCGAACAAGAAGAACAGAGACAGAGTCATGGACAAAGAGTGTTTTGATGGTTGCAGATGCGAGGGGGAGGGGAGAAGGGGTGAAGAGGTGAGGGCATTAAGAAGTACAAATAGGCAGTTACAGAATAGCCACGGGGATGTAAAGTACAGTGTAGGAAACGGAGTAGCCAAAGAACTTATATGTGTGACTCATGGACACCCTTATTTCTATCCAGGTTGTTCCATTAAGACAGGTTAGCCAGATTTAGCAAATATACAAGATGCCCAGTTAAATTAGAATTTCAGATAAACAATAGGTAATTCTTTTAGTATGAGTTTGTCCCAAGAGTACGTGGTGCAAGATATCCCGTGGAATATGTGGGGTACGTTTATCTGGCACTTGAAGCTTTTGTCTCAGTCCGAAGAGTTTGTGCCAGGCCGCCCCATAAAACCCTGTGTAATTTAGGGACTCAACCACCCCGAGTCAACTGCTTGCTTTACCTTATTTTCCCATCTTCATCCTCCCTTATTGATTATTTTAAATCCCACATCTGCTCGGCCTCTCCCATTGCATTTCCTGACCGATGACTCTTATCTTCCAACCTATGGATTTTTCCCGAGGGCAAGAGCCACCAGAGGCTCCCCGTGTGTGTGTGTGTAAGTGTGCACACGTGTGTGTGCACACCCCCCCTTCGAGCTCTTTTCCCTCAGGCATTGCCCTCCCAGCCCATTCCCCCACACCCACTGGCGTGGGAGAGGAAAAGCAACCTCTCCACTGTTAATGGACATGGCAGGTCGATCCCCACTTTGGTGATAAAGTGTTGTTCATCCTTTCATTCACTGAACATAGCGTGATTGAACACTCGGTGTATGCTAGGTGCCCTCGGGAAAAGTGAGTGAGACAGGGTGCCTGACACTGAGGATCCCACGAGGAGTTGCAGAGGGGACCTAGAGGCAAAGGATTATGATCAGTGCTCTGCACACTAATGGGCAAGTGGGCAACACGTCAGGGACCAGAGAAGGAAGAGGCCCTTTGCATGTTTCAGGGACACAGATGTCACTCACCTGGCATGGCTGCTCTGCCTCTCACCCCATATCCACGTCCGTGCTTTTCCGCCATCTCCATTTTAGATGGTTCTCCACTGACCTCTCCCCTGTCTGGCACCTTCTCTGTGCATTCCCCGAGGGCAGGCATAGGGTGGCTCATACTGGCCAGCCTCAGCATCTCTGTCGCAATGGAGGTCCTCAAAAATAGCTGCAGGATGAGACACCAGTGTGCTTTTTAAAAATGGAGGAAGTGAGAGGACCACGTGGCTTTCCTAGGGCTGCAGCATGACGCAGTTGCTGGGCAACAGCAAGGAGGTCACAGCTGTGGAATCTATGGTTATTTGGCGAGAGTGGTGCACATGATTCCCAATTCCATCTAAAGGAGGACAGCTTGGGGCCTTTTCTTCTAGGGACCCCCAGCAGACCTGATGCATCGCCTTTAAGCATTCCTACACAACACTTCTATAAATCACTGCGACATGGACAGCCTTCCTCTCTGTGGCAATATGTCATCACGTACCTTTTAGGGACCCAGTTGGGATCCTCTTTGCTGGCCAGGGCTCTGCACACTCGATGAATTTAGAGAATCACTTCTGACTGTTCTCTCGGTCTGTTTTTACTTAAGAGCCCACAGGAACGGGAATGTAGCTGTTAAATTAATGTGGCCTTGGTGAAATACGTCCGCTTCACTAGTAAGAGGACTGAAATTTACATTTTCGTCACTCTTCAGAGCAGGCAGGCCTTTAACTCTTCGCAAGCTCTTTCCAGAACGCATCTCAAGAGACCCAGCTACTCCAATGATGATGTCAGTGATGCTGACACAATGTGAAGGGGAGAATGAGCTCTATTACTGTCGTTCACTGTTGACAACTGCAGAGGGGTGAGGGGTGACGGGTGGGTTTACAGCGGGCTGGGGTTGGAGAGTGCGGGTGCCTCTCCGTCCTGAAGCTCAGGGCCCTAATCAGACTGTCCTGTTGAGATGTGCTGCCTCCAGCACAGGGCCGCTTGCACAGAGAGAGCTGATGACAAGGCAGCGCTTGGAGATTTTCTTGGGGGTGCGACGTGTCCTCTTTACTTGTGCTCAGAAACAATTGCCTCTACCGCCCAGGAAAAGTGATAGCTGTTAGTCCGTTTTGGATTTGTTCACTGTCAGCTGGGTTAAATGACAGAAGGAGCGTTTGTTTCAGAACATGTGATTCGGGTGAAGTCGATTAGAATGCGTCTCCTGGCCAACAGTGTTTTCTATCCCACTGTTGCCCTACTCAAAGCTCACGTTGCTACAGACTATCAGTTGCCTCTAGTTACTCCTCCTTATCCATCCTGCGTACTAATTCTTCACCAATCCTTTAAACATAATCTCCTTAAAAGGACACATTTGGAAGGATCAAAAGTAACAATGGGAATCTCCTCATTTTAAATTCCATCAACGGATCTTTAACATTATCTGAAATACAGGCCATTTTCAGAAGTTCCAACAAAGTTTGGTGGGTGAAATTAAGGAATGCATGAATAAACAGACTTAAAGTAGGCTTGGAAAAAAGTTTGAAATGTGAAAAAAGACTACATCTGAAATGAATGTTCATCAAAAGACCCAAAATATTTCTGAGAATGACTGGAATTTATATTCAAAGACACAATGGAAGATGCATAGTTATTAAACATGTGCAACCCAACATGGGAAGAAAGAAAGACAGGGAGAGGAGAAGGAAGGGGGAAAAGAAGAAAGAAAAGAAAGAATGAAAAAAGACAAACAGCGGGCACTAGCTCATCGTTGGAAGGAATAACAGTCAGAATGAAAATACTAAAAATAGATCAGTAAAAAGAAGGTAAACTTGAATCACATAAGCTGAGTATATAGGAAAAAAGACAGAAGTGAAGGAAGATAGCAAGCAGATCCTGCAGGGTGGGTAACAGATATTCTTGAGGAAGACAGACAATACGTACATACATGAGACTGGAAATTGAGAACGCTTGTAGAGTTGATGTGATATAAACAGAGAGCAACACCAAAATATAGCCTCCTGAGAAGAAAAGGGACACTGCTAGTTTACAAGTCAAGACTTGAGGTCATCCGCAAGAGAGAACAGACTGGAGAGGCTTTTTGTCCTTTTCCACTTAAATGATCAAAGCCAGGAACAATGGAATTACCTTTCAAGGGGAGATAGTGAGAGTAAAGGATACTTTTCATTTACAAAGCCAACTGAGTCAGTAGTTCATTTATTCATCTAACACCAAATTATCTATCATCTATCTATCTATCTATCTATCTATCTATCTATCTATCTATCTATCTATCTATCTATCTATCATCACATCCATCCATCCATCCATCCATCCATCCATCCATCCATCCATCCATCCCTAAATAGTTACAGAGCTCTAAGAAAATGGAAGGTTTCCTCATGTCGGTAGTAGAGGGCAGCTACTCAGAGGCCCGAAGGATGAGAAGCAACCATCCAGGGAAAGAGAGTAGGAGTATGGAAAGGGGCAGTGAGGGGAAGACCACGGAGGTACTACATGGTGGACAAACTACATTAAGGCCTCTACCCTAAAGGCAATGGGGAGCTACTGAAATGTTTCAATGAAGAGAATAATATATTAGTTTTGTATTTTCAAAAGTCTTTGGGATGTTGAGCAGAGAATGGGTCAAAGATGAGTAGAACGGTGGGAGAGGGATGAGCAAGGACAAGAAGCAAAGGCAGCTTGGACCAGGGTGGTGGCAACGGGGGTAGGGATGGGTAAGGTGCAGGTGGAAGGTAAGTGAGGAGTGGGAGAGAGTGAAGTTGGGGATGTTATTGCTGTTTCTGCTGGAGCAACGGGACGAGGAAATTCAGAAGGAGCACGTTTGGGGAAAATTTGAGCAACATGCTAGGGAATTAACTATCTTGTAGACAAGAGGCAGGGTCTGTGGGTTTGGGCTGGAGATTTAGATTCGAGGGACTTTGTATGGAGAAGGTCACAGGAATACATGCAGTTGACCAGGATGACTACGTAGAATAAACTGAAACTAACAGGCATTTCAGGATAGCTGTTTCAGGATGTTTATAATCCATGTACCTTTTTGTTTTCACTGAAGAATCCTGGAGGATGCAATATCCATGAAGAGATAGCTTGAAGAAATAGGTGAAAAGTAACAACTAGTAAGGATGAGTTTGACTAACTGGAAGGTACTATTAAACTAAAGATTAAGTCAAGAGAACCGAAGGAGAAAAATAAAGATACTTTAAAAATTTAGGTTAAAATGAATGAAAAAATGAATGGATGAAGGGAAGAGAGGAATTCCCAAAATGATAATAATGATAATTTATGTCTGACATCAAAAGTAGTCTGAAGCTATAAACAAAGAGAGTCAAATATAGCATTAAAAATGATTATCATGGATAAAAAAAAGCCATGGCACATTTACACAATGGAATACTATGCAGCCATAAAAAAGAACACCTTTCACCTTTTGCGACAGCATGAATGGACCTGGAGATTACTATGCTAAGTGAAATAAGCTCGCCAGAGAAAGACAAATACCATATGATCTCACTTATATGTGGAATCTAATTAACAAAATAAACTGATGAACAAAATATGCAATAGAAACAGAGACATGAATACATGGATCAGACTGACAGCTGTCAGAGGGGAGGGGGCGGGGACTGAATGAAAGAAAGGGGAGGGACTAGCCAAAGAACATATATGCATAAGCCATGGACACAGACAACAGTGTGGTGATGGCCGGAGGGGAGGCAGGGGCTGCATGGAAGTGAGCAAAGGCGGGGATGGGGGAATGGGGACATCCGTGGTAGTGTCAACAATAAAAATAAAGGAAAAATGACTATCGAGTGTTTTACAATAATAACCACACCCACCCATACAGATGTCACCTTAGCCTGCAGGCCAAAGCGGAAACAGGACATCTCCCGTCCGAGAGCAGTGCCACGATATCCCAGACCGGTGCAGACTGGATTGCGGGCTTGTCTTGTCCTGTTCGGTGTTGCTGATTTCTTCGTTTTACGCACAGGAAACGGAGGCTCGGTGAGGCTGTGACACTAGATTACGTTCTTGGTTTTAACTCCAACGATCGTTTTCACTGTTTATTTCACAGGAACCTCACAATATAAGAAAAGACAGACCAAGCATTAGTGGTAGTTATCACACTCAGGTGCAGCTGTGGCTGCCCTAGACATTCAGGATAGTGCCTGAACCATAGCAGGCTTTCAGATGAACGTTTTTTTACATGACTAGATTACTCAATTAGCTAGGTAGTTAAAACAAGGAATTATGTAATTGTATAATTCTCACCCAAACAAAATAAAGATAGGAAAATGGGGCAGCAAAACATGAATATCGACATGAAATTTTGAAATAAAATGCAAGGAGAATAACGCAGCAATACTTTAAACAAATAATGGTTCACAGTCAGCAAATGTATTCTCGGAATGCAAGGGAAGTTCAAACTAAGAATATAATTACTGAAAAATAAGTAATGAAATAATTCACCTCTGTAGGTTAAAAACGAAAAAAACCCATAACTCTTAAACATGACAAAAAATAATTTGACAAAATTTAGCATCTATTCCTAACTTAAAACAACTTAATTGGAATAGTGTATTTTCTTAATGTGGTAAACGGAATCCATTTAAAACACAAGTAACTAATGCTGATAGACATTGTGCAGAAGTGAGTTCAAAATTAAAAGCTCTAAAAAGTACCGAGGGCCAGGGGGTCTGTGGTGTTGGTTAAGTGCTTTGAAGAAATACAAAAATCTCTGGTGGGCGCAGGACTGATGTGCTGATAAAGGCTGATAAGCCTATGAGATACCTGCCTGGACGGAAGGCTGCCCACTCACGTCAGGCCAAAGAATTGTTTGATCAGCGACGAGAGTCCATGGCAGAGACGGTTACCGACCAAACGGTCATTTCCCCTTGCTTCTCAAGTGAGCAACTCCCGGTTTAGCTGGGCTCATTGCTGCTGAATAAAAAGATTACATCTTCCAGGTTCCATTGCACCGGCTAGTTGTACTCCAGAGCAGTGAAACTTCTGGGAAGTCTCACTGAAATGGAGGTCTGCCTTTCTTTCTTCTCCTTCCTCCCTGTTGTGGCTTGGAACGAGGTTATGATGGCTGGTGCCCCAGTGACCATTTTGGAGCATGCAGATGACGGCATTTACCCTTGTGGGCTGGAGGGAAAGCTGTCCCTCAAGGGTTCACCTTGAAGAAGCCTGGGTCTTCAGCACGGTGACTCTGTGAGACTGACCTCGTTTAGCTCTGGGTGTCCGGGTCTCGCTTACACCTGAATCTCACCCGCAGTGATCAAATGCTCAGGAAATAATTGTGAATTGACTCTAATACACAGGTCAGTAAGGGGTCGAGGTCCCAAAGTTCACGATCATCATAATCGTAGCTTAGTTAGTTTTTAAAGGAATAGGAACTTAACATCCACACCGGTTCATTGAAAACTAGTCCTCTGTATACTTTCCACAAAAAAAAAAACTAGTTTCAAAATCAGGTAACTCATAATTCGCCATGGGTGAGGCTTTCGGCTATAAAGAAGTTAAAGGTGAGGAATGCCTGTTTAGATGCTGGCTGCAGTTTAGATTTTATAAGAGTTAACTACAATCTTTCTAGGTTAACTGTGTATAATATTGGCTAAGTATAAGTTAAATGTACAAAATAAATTATATTCTTTTATACCAACACAAATAGTAATTAAAAATCATACAAGGATCTTGTTGACAATAACATTGAAAATATAAAAACCTAAGAAATAGTGTAGTGAAAGCTATGAATGATTTACGTAAAGCAATCTTCATTGGGAAACATAGGAAGTAAGAATAAATGATCTAGAAGACGTTAGAATAAATGAGCTGTAAAATAACATTGATTTATCCTAAGTCTACTTATAGGCTAAAGCAATCTCATTTGAAATTACAGATTATTTTAGAAAAAACACCACAAGTAATTCATGCCTTCATTTATTTGGAAATGTAAATGGGTGTGGCTCTTAAAAATATCTATTTTCTTGAAGTCAGTTCTATCAAATATAAAACCATGCTATAAAACAACAGTAGTAAAACAATAAGATGAGAACACTAACAAATAACTCAGCGAAACAGGATAGAAGCCCATAAGTTAAATAGGAAAAAACAGCATATAATAAAATATCATAAGCAATAAGGAAATGAGGAATTATTTAATAATATTGAGAGTGAGGAAAATTGCTTTATTGGTTCCTTCCTGTAGACCAAAAAAAATCTCCATATGGAAAAAAGATTAACTGAAAATTTCAGTCAGTGAAAATAAGCCAAAAATAAAATAGAATCTCAGGTATTTGGAAGGATGAGAGCTTTCTAAAGATTGAGGCAACTGAAGAAAATACGAATAGATTGTAAAGAAATTTCAAAATGCCTCTGTAGTGAAAACATAGAAACTAAAAATAAAGCAGCCTGTTATAAAATATATTTACACTGAAAATGACAAATTATAGTACTATCTACAGTTTGTAAAGATCTCAATCAACTTTGTAAGAATAATATTGATTCCAATAAGGAAATGGACAAGCGTCTTGTCTTGACAATTTAAGCATGAAGAAATATACATAATTTGTTTTTAAAATGTTTAAATTAGCAAGTAACAGAAATATGAATGAAAAATATTTCTTGAATGATTAAAAATTAAATAATCTAATAGTAGATGGTCATGAGGTTTTTAGTAAAATTGGCAAATAATAAGTATTGGGTTTAGTAGAAGTCAGTACAATGTTCCTGAAAACGATTTGGCAACACAACTCAGAACCTACAACACATTTATGCTGTTTGACACAGTACGAGCACCCTTGGGGATTAATTCAAAGGAAATAATTAGAAAGCAAAATATGACAAGTAGAGAAACGTGTCTACTAAAGCTGATAATAGCAAAAGAACCCCTCAAAAACAACAAAGGAAAAAAGAACTAAACAACTACCATCAGAAATTATGATTATAAATACTGTGCAACAACAGAGAAAAGTTTTACTTGATAACTCTAAGTAGAAAAAGCATATAAAACGGTATAATAGCTGTAGTTACAACTACATGAAATGAGGACAGGGGCTCTCCCAAAAGTAAGAAGACATCATAAGAGCAGTCTCATGTGGAAATTATGGGTGATTTTTCCTAATTTAAGTGTTACTTAATTTTGTTGGGAATGCCGTCTCGATCGGGATGTGTGTGGCGTGTGTGGAGACAGGGTGCAGTGGTTAGTAATTAGATGACCCCGAACAGGCTGCTGGGACCTTCAACTCCAGTGTGCCGCCTGTAAAAAGGGGATAATAATAGGATCCGCTTCTCGGAGCTGTTATGAGACTTGAATGAGGTAATGCGCATGAAACACAAGTACTTCTGGTGCCCGGCGCTGAGACAAAGCTCAGTAAGGTCACGGAAAGGGACAGTGACTTTGGAAATGATGCGGTTGGGAATGACGTTGCTGTGCCCCTGTTTGTATATTTTCAGTGGTTCTCCACTATTCCCAGAAAGTTGTTCAAATTTCTAATCTTTCTAATTAAAGACCTCCATCACTTTGCCCATTGGCCCATCCTATCTTTCTAATTTCATTTTCAACTCCCTAAAACGAGTTTCCTGCTCTAGTCGGGCCCCCCTGAGGTTTGTTTATGTCCAGTTAGGTAAACGTTCAGCCACTGAACAAACACTTCCTGAGACCCAGTCCCGCTCAGGCACTCGTTCAGGTGATGCAGGCACATCTGCACCCTAGAGGAGGAGACAGGCGGGTGTAGACAGTGGACAAACAGAAGCACGAGAGCGTTCGAACAGGCTCAGGCTGGCCGACAGCCACTGTTCTGCACTGTTACGGTTGCTACCGGTAGGTGTCGCTCGCTTGGGTGGGTCAATCCTCGTGCAAATATCTGTTGTTGAATATCTTAGATATTACACAGGGAAGGTGGCATCATCTCACATTTTTGCTTGGTTATTATTATCATTAAAAGCATTTTACCAGTTCTCTTCACCAACCCAATACCTTATCGTCATCCCTCAGACAGTGCTCAGTCCAAACTCAACCTTCTTCGAGATACTGCTTCCCTGCATTTTACCCTGCTCACTTTTTCTTCCAATGCACATTATCATCTGTTTCTACTCGTATTTCTCTAACTTGAGAGGACAATCCCTAGGGAAGAAAACATGTTATTATCATTGTTTTTTTTTGTTTTACTTTTAAGGCTTTCTCACAGTATCTGCCACAATGCTGACCATAAGATAGGTACCCTGTAAATATGGATTTGAATGAATGAAATATTTTAGCTGAGAAAAGACCACTTATGTGTCATAATTCTGGGTCACTTCAAGAGGAGGTATCAAAATTATCCTGCCAATAACTTCCCCAGAAAGGGTTTCTGAAATTATTTTCCGTGGACCTTCTTCCGTAAGCGCCCAGTTCTGAGAGCGGACTGGTCATGATTTACCCTGGCCAGGAACAATGACACATGTCTAGTTATGGCACATTAGGTGGTTTTGTTTTATTTTTTAAATTTTTCTGCAACCAGATCACCTAAAAACAACCAGTAGGTGGGCAATAGCTGGCGCTTGGACCTGTCTTGCCTAGCGGAAGCGCCTGCTCTCTAAGATGGCACCTTGCTGCCGACACCCAGGCAGGCAACTCAGGAGGAAACCCCAGACGCGGAGATGATAGCTTAGCGCTCGGTCTGGAGAGAGGGTGTAACTTAGAGGAAAGGCTGCGTCCTCACGTTGCAAGTGCCCTGTTAGAAAGAAATCAGTCATCTCCACGCTGGCAACGCCCCAGCTCCGCCTTACCTCCCCAGATTAATGTCAGGTCATAGCCCAGGAATTATTCATGAAGCCCCTCTGTACAATATAATTGCTGATTTTGGCATCCAGAGTGAAGTCTCATTGTTTTATAGATTAGCTTCTCTTCCTGTGCTACGGAAGAGACAACGATCTGAAGCAACTTAGTCTAGGGGGAAAAGGAGTTCACGTATTTCACATGAAAAAGCGTTTGTCAAATGAGAGATCCTGGGTCTCACACTCCGCCTTACGAGGGGGGACCTGCGGCCGCACGGGGAAGGAGACGGCTGGTGCCTGCACCAGGCCGTGAATGGCTACTTTCATTGTGGATCTTTCCCAAGTGAATGGCATGGCTCTTTATCTGTGCTTAAGAACTAGTTTGACCAAACCGTAGCTCTACTAATCTCTGTTACAACATCACCAACTGTAATTTATGCATGTGGGTGAAGAAAGCCACTTTCCAGGGAAGGGCACCCATCAGCAAACTCCCGAACTGCAGTGAATCATTAGGGAGCTTTGGAATGCAGTCAGAACATAAGTACACCTCAGAAGAGGTTTAATATTGTGCAAACGTCAAGTTACCCTAGTAATCGGCGCACCTTCATTGTGAGATTTCAGACTGTCATATCTTGCAGCTTGTGGCTTTTAAAACTGAGAAAAGGCAGCTTGTTTCTTGTTTAAGTGGTGTTTGCTTGTTTTTACTATGTTTACATCGAAGGTAATGGTCTTGAACTATTTCCTGTGGGCCCATTCGATACGTGAGAAGTTTGCTTTCTATGGGATAAATATATGTGTGTGTTTATGCATGTATATCTAGGCATATGTATGTATGTGTGTGTATACAATATGTAGGTATAGATCATAATTTTTATATAAAACGAATACCTTATTTGTGTTGTAATTAAAACCTCTCCTGGGAAAATTTTAGAAAATATTTACCAAAATGGGTGATGTACTAATGTAACAAGAACCTTTTTTTCTGTTTTCTCATTAAATGACATTAAATTAAAGCCATCGATCCATATGCCCTAGGTTCCCAGTCACTGTTAGCAGGTTAACAGTTTTACCTCATTATAAGGTTTTCTATTTCTGCAAAAATTTTCTGCAAGACTAAGTCTCTGAAATACATTTTTCTTTGAATTTGAATCAACTTTTTCCCCCTGGTCTCTGCACACCAATTATCAGGCCAAACATTTTCACATTTAGCTGTTTGTCTGAGATTCTATATATATTGATATAAGCAGAGTATTGGGAAATCTTCTGGATCATTTAATCCAATGATTTAGATGCTTGAGCAATAATATTCTCCTATGTGTCCCGTCTCTGCTTGACTGTCTGTTTGCGGCTTTGACCTGAGAATGATGAGTTATTGAGGAAGGAGATTAAGGCAACGAGAAAAATCAGCAAGAGCAGAAGGTGGGTGACGGAAAATAGGGGTTTCACACACACCGATGAAAACAGGCTGTCATCACAGGCTTGTTCTGTGACATAAGATTGTTAACCACACATTGTTTCCTTCCGTGGGAGTTCATTAGCTAAAGACAAACACAATCCACATGGACAGTAGACTCTAATAGTTTAACTTGAGTTTCCATGCAGCTATGATTTATGTTGGCCGGGTGAACCGTAGGCGGTTATTTCCCTTGTATCATTTCCGTTATTTGGAAAGTTTGCTAAGAGGGGATTCACTGTACACCATAGACATTGTATCCATTTGTATCTTATACCTGCAGATGTTCCACTTCTTAGCAGAGAAAAAAAATACCTCCTGGCAGATCGGCAATATCCCCAGTTGCTCTTCAGCAGCTCCCGAGAGTGTTTGAGTTAGCACATGCTAGCAGCCCACTCGAATTCTGAGAACCCTTCAGGAATGTTCCACACCGCAGAGGCACGCAGCTTTATCAAGCACTGAAAGTGCAATTCGGCTTCATGTGGGTGGAACTCGCAGCACAAGGCTGCAGGGTTTTGCTCTGGTATATTCCTGAAGTGGTGTCGCAAATCCCGTGTGATCTCCTCGTGGGCAAATATGTCCTTTCCAATGGTTCGTTTTCCTAAATACAGTGTACCCCCTGTCCCCACCCCCGCCCCCACCCTGGCGAACGAGGACTTTCTAGGTCTTCCCTCGGTTTTTAAGAACATTACAACATTTTCCCATATAGAGATCTCTCTCCATGCAAAGGAATCTCTTGTGAAATAAGAAAGTGGGATCTCTAGATGAGGCTTTATATTCCATGACTCCCGGTCCTTCTCCTTTGAGAGCATTCTTCGCCGTTGACCACCTGTTTACTGCCTGTGTCCCCCGCCAGTCTGTGAACTCCATACCGCAGGGTCTGCGCCTGCCTCCTTCACACCTGTGTCCTCCCCGCCCAGCTCAGGGGCTGCAGGCACACAGTAGGAACCCGGTAACTGTTTGCTGAATCAGTAAGAGGGTGGATAGTCCATCCCCCAACGTGTGCTTAAGACATAAAAGTCGTTTCCACGTTTAGCCTTCTTTTACAAAGTCCTGCAAAGGAGAGGGCAACAATTCCCGTGAATCTATGCCTTTGCTCGAGAATTAATGCAAAGCATATTGTCAGTCGTATACTTCAATATCTTGCTGGCAGAGAAGGCAAAGAAAAGTCACTTCTCTGAGGAAGGTTCCACTCAAAGTTCTCTTGCTTTTCTTGGAGATGTGTCTATTTTCAATTTAGAAGCTCTAATACTCATCTTCTTCAAATAAATGTAAAAAATTCCCCAAACAGAGATCTGGCAAATCTCCACTCTTGTCTCTTCTCCTGTGGGCATGTAACTTAGACCTCAGTGTCTGCCACGCCCGTGAGTCATTGCAACATTTACACAGTGCTCTCTACGTGCCAAGGACTGGTCTGAGCTATTCATATGTGTTAACTCTACAATATCCATAGGAGGCGAATTACACCTTTATACTGCAGGGGAGGAAAGGGAGACGTTATTTAACCTGTTCAATGTCACCCAGTTAGCAAGCATCAGAGGGGAATTTGCAGTCTGTTTCATGGTCTTTTTAAAAAATCAACTTTATTGGGGTGACATTGGTTAATAAGGTTATATGGGTTTCAAGTGTACAGTTCTATATACATGATCTGTATGTTGCATTATGTATCCACCACGCATAGTCAAATCATCTTCTGTTGGCATATATTTGACCCCCTTTACTTTTTACTAACCCCCCCCCACTTCCTGCTGGTGGCCACCGTACTGTTGCCTGTGTCTGTGAGTTTTTGTTTGTCTTGTCTGTTCATTTGCTCCTTTCAGTTTTATATGTCACGTGAGTAAAATATGGTTCTTAACATTTTCTGATTGACTTATTTCACTTAGTATGATAGTCTCAAGGTCCATTCATGTTGTTGCAAATGACATCATTTTACCTTTTTGTAGCGGAGTGGTATTCCACGGTGTATATGGACCCCATCTTCTTTATCCAGTCCTCTATCGAAGGAGTCTCCCGTTGTTTCCATGTCTCGGCCACCGTGAATAATACTGCGCTGAACACAAGGGTGCAACATCTTTGTGAATAAATGTTTTCAAAGTTTTCAGCTCGATACCCAGAAGAGGGATTGCGGGGGCACAGGGTAATTCTGTTGTTAGTTTTTTGCGGAACCTCCATACTGGTTTCCACAGTGGCTGGACCAGCTTACCTTCCCACCAGCGGTGAATGAGTCCGCCGCCCCACGGTCTTAACCCCTGTGATATTCCACTTCTTAATGCTGAGAGAATATTATGGGAACTGCTATTATTTCCCCCCTCGTTGCCAGATGGTTGGTGCCAGGGTGGAGGCTTGCATAGCATTCAAGTGTCAGAGACACGTTAGAATCCTTCATGGCCTTCACTCTACTGATCTCATGGTTTGTTTTTTTTAAGTAGCTGTGCTTAAAAACAGAAGAGGTACAATACACTGGTGTACCAGTACAACTAGATAAGGAAAAGTGCATTTCTAAGAAGCTCTGGCAGCAAAGACTGTTACCTCTTAAAACACCAAAATGCTTCTCCGTGGCTTAGTGAAACCCGCACCCCAGCCCTAAGACCAGCTTCCAGATCCGGCCAGCAGGGGGCGGACGACATAATAAAAGTCTCCAGGTTTCCAGGCGCGCAGCCCTGGGCCCGGGCGCAGACGCTGGTGTCCTAAGAGCCTGCGTCTGCGGAGGCTGCCGGCCTAGGAGCGTCGTTGCCAGGCCCTTAGGAAGGAAATGTGAATTCCTGTGTGTGCAGGAAGAATCAGAAGACGAAAAACCTTTGAAAGAAGGACTTTCAAGGCGTGTCCCTGGCCTAGTCTGGACATTGTGCATGGGAGAAAATGTGTTGTTAGTGTGTTCAATTTAGCATCAAAGCAGAGTTTATGCCAAGGACTCGGTAATTCTGTTTTCACAAAGGAGAATGAGAGAGGGAGGAGGGGCGTGGGTGATGTGAAATCATGGACTGTAGAAGTGAAGGGACCTGAAGCAAGTTTTGCATCTTCGGCAACAGACTCAAGCCGCCCCGCCCTGTCCATCTTGACAGGCGGTGTTGGTGAGACGGGCACCCAGAGGCAGGAGAACAGGTTTCTGCCCTTCTCTGACATTCCTCAACGTTTGTGACCCCGGCTCATTCACTCTTCCCCGGCAGCCTTGCCTCCTGACACCACTAAGGTCAAGTCTAAGGAGGGGCTGGACCTTGGAATTCAGCATCTAATGTTTAATGGCTTTCAAAACCGTTAATGCCCCGCTGGGGGTGTGCACTGTCATGCTTTGGGAACTTTCGAGCTCGAGGTTGTTTTGGAAACGCGTGGTGTGTGCACGATCTGGCGGGACAAAATCAGAAATTCACAGTGTTCCAGGGGACTCCCAAGAGCGGCGTGGGAAAGGTTTCGGGCGGAGGGACGTGGACCGGAAGACGCGTCTGCTCTGCACCCTCTGCCCTTTTCTCTCGAGTGCTCCTTTGAACTTGTGGATAACACTGACGTTCCAGCCTTCAGAAATAAGATCCAGAGCAGGACAGTGATAGGAAAATACACAGTTGTGCCTCTCCCTTTCCTCTATATTGTTTCTGTGATTGAAGCACATGGGAGTCACTTTCTCATTCGGACAATAACGTGGCAGTATTAACGATAATGAATAAATAAAACATGCTCTTGGCTAGACATGAGTGGGCTGCGTTTCGGAGCGATGCCAGTCTCCATGGCCTGGTTGCCAGCACTGCGAGTTTGTCATGGAACTTCCGGCGGTTTGCTCAGCAGCTGTGGCTGCGAGGGCCTCCTGCCCTCACAAAACTGGCAGAGTTGGGACGGGACAGTCGAGTGTCTCTGTGGTCCTGGACATCATGATTTTTGCTTTCTTCACCCGGGCGGGTGAAGTCCCCATCTGCACGTTATCCCGTCTCGTCCGCACCCAAGGAGCCATCTGTCCTTCGGAGGGCACGCTTGCTTTCTGTGCGGAAAAATACAAACAGCGGCCAGAAACTTCAATCAGCGCTTTCAGATTCCAAAACTATGACACTGGCACACTGGTGTCATTAAAGCTAACTAACCATATTAAACGAATATTAAAATATGGGCTCCTTTGCATAACATAATGAGTGAAACCGCTTTTAAGTTTCTCCCTGTGCTTTGAGGTGAGGGGGCATTTACATTCCCAAACTTTGAAGTCGGAACAAAATGTACAGGTAGAGGGTACTAGATCAAATAATAATCAACTTCAAAAAGCATTTTGGCTGTTGGATGTCCCAGGGCTAATTTCCTCTAGACATTTTAAATGTAAATGTCTAAACTCATTTAAAAATTGTAAATTGGTCTAGGTTCAATCAAAAAGCATCCTGACGCAGAACAGGCAGGCTAGGCTAATTGTCATTTGTTTGTCAAATGAATTCCATTTGGAAAGCAATGAAACCTCCAAGCTAATTCTTTTAAGGTGAGCTGGTGGTTGTATTATCAGGTAAACGCAGTAAAATGCATAATCATACGGCGATAATGAAAACTGAACCTGTGTTCTCGGAGGGGCTCCACCAGCCACGGGGCACGGAGTGATGAAACTTAAGTACTGTAATGTTGCCTCGGCCACAATGGCACCAAGTCTGGTCTTTAGCCTCACAGATACTTTCTTTGCATTTTAAAAAACTTTATCAAAGCACCGTGGCAATATAGGAAATGTCAAAGTGAACTGCACTGTAGGCAAATTGAGATTTCATTAAGTTTAAATTTATTGCTTTTGACTGGTGTATTACCATGCTTGTTAAGAACCGGTAATTTGGAGTATCTGTCTGTCTGGTAAAATAGCTTTGTCTCCTTGCATATTACTTTGTATAGACTTGGAAAGACCACAATGATTCAGAGCAAGTGTGGGCTGTTTTTCAGGAGTGTTTCGAAGATTGTAAGGCATTTGGCTTGGGCTCTGATAAGCGTCTGCACACTTCCTGACCGTCTTGTCAAGGTACAGGGGTCTGTTGTAGAGTTCCTGTTTACGGGACTGTTGTGAGTTCGGCTGAATGGTATGACATGTGCAGACGTGGAGAATTGAAAACGTCTCTTCCGCTGGGGCTGTTCCTTCTTTATCCGGACAAGGTGGGTGCAGACAAGCCATGAAAGGGAAGTAGTGATGGGGACACACCAGGTTCAGCCAGTAGAGCAGCAGACCCGCAGGGTTTTAGGGAAGGGAGGCGCTGCAGTCCAGCCCAGATGTTTTGCAAACAAGGAAGGAGAGGCGCAGAGGTCCCACAGCTGGCGGCAGCACACGTGGCCCTTCAGGTCTCAGCTCCGACGTCACCTGCGCTGCCGGAGCCACCGCTGCCCTCCCCCACCACTTAGTTGCTCTCTAGCGCACTGGCCAGCAAACTTTCCTAAAGCTTTATTGTGGTATCATTAGTGCACAAAGTGCAAATATGTAAAGCACGTACATTTTGTTGTGTTTGGACATACATATGCATATACTCGTGAAAGCGTCATCGCGATGAAGGGACTGAACAGAACTCACCTCCCAAATTCCCTTGGGTTCTGTGTGTGTGTGTGTGCGCACACACATGTTTGGGTAAGAATACTTAACACGGAAACCATCCTCTTACCCCCCTAACATAGTTCAAAGTGCACAGTCCCGTGTTGTTGCATACACACAAGTGCACCCTTGCACAGCAGGTCTCTAGAACTCACTCATCTTGCACGACTAAAACGTCATGCCTGGCGAGCAACAACTGCCTGCTTCCCCCTCCCCCAGCCCCTGGCAACCACCCCTCTGTTCTCCGCTCCTGTGACTTTGATGACGTCACGTACCTCCTATGTGTGGAATCGAGCTGCATTTGTCTTTCTGGGGCTCAGAGCTACTACATGGCTTGCCCAGAGTTATCAAGCCGGAAAGGACACAGCTGTGTGTGAATCCATCCGGCTTAAACACCGCATGGAACTATTGAGATGCTCAAATGCTCTTTGTGGGTACACGGTGAAATTTTTATGACCCCCTATCAAGGGGGTACAAAGTAAAATAAAAAGTCTGGTCAATCTAAATTTCTGAGGGCATAAAAGGGATTTTTAAGGTCAGAATTACTTGTATTTACATGAACTAGATCAAGTTATCTGAGTAACAAACAAACAAGCAAACCTTCACCTGACTGCAGAGCAACAGTTCTCAAAATGACGTCCCCGTACGGGTGGCATCAGCATCCCTACGGGAATGTGTTAAAAGTGCAAATTCGTGGACCTCACCCCTCACTCACTACGTCAGGATCCCTAAGGGTGGAGTCCACGCCCTGTTCCAACAAGGCCTGTAATTCTGATGCCCCTCCTTGTCTGAGAAGCTCTGTTCCAGATAGAACCCCTGTTACCTGCTGGTGTCCATGCCACCATATAATGCCTCTACTACTCTAGTTTGGATTTTTCACATTCTATGCTCCAGTTCTAGTGGAATAAACAGGTGACAACAATAAGCTAAAATCTCACATTGGCTTAAGAGGCCATCCTGCCCTGGTATGTCCTATTCAATTCAACATGTACTGAGCTCACTCGCACACATTTTCCACAACGATGGGCTTATGGCGCGTTAGCAGATAGACTCAGCCGGAACTGGCCAGTGCTACAAAGTGCTGAATTTAGGGAAATTTTATTCTGGAGAGTTTTAGAATTTGATGTCCTTTACTACAGTTCTTTAAAAAATTTGTAATCCATATATGACATACCCAATAAGTCTTAATATGGAATAGTTAAATATTCTTAAATCATTCCGAGGCAACAGGAGATTGCTGTGTACTTTGTGATCACTCTAGAGTTAGCCAAAATTTTAACAGAGAAGGAAGCGCCTCCTTTGGACGGCCATTATGAAAAGGAATTCCTGTGTCATAGATACAACTTGTGCGAATTCAAGAAATTGCAGGACCCTCAGAGGCTCGTGAGAAAATTCTGGTAGCCCCTGTTTTCCAGAGAGAAAGTCTTCATTTTATCCTTCCCTCCCGTGACATCTCTTGGGTACCGTCCCAGGTTGAGAGGTTGGTGAAATGAAACCAATGTTCCACCCAGCAGGCTATTGTGGCCCCCCTCCCCCCGCAGGGGCATTCAACATGTGCCCTGAACGTGTTTGCCAAGGAGCGTACTTACTAACTCGATTCTGTCGGATTTGTACGATCCAACCTGCACATTCACGTGCGTCAGTGCAGTCATTCAGGGAAATGGGGCTGCCTGGCCAGAACCAGTCCAGACTGCCGGCTAGAAGGGGCGGCCCCTTTCCGAGTTACCCACCTGCCATCCTGCCTGCTGCATCCCCCTGAGGTGACCTGCCTTCAGGTTTAAAGAAACACTGCTGAAAAAGGGAAATTGTGTACGTTCCCATGAGAACACAGAAGACTGTGCAGAGCCCGAATACATTTACCAGAGTTGCCATAGGAGGGAGGCAGGAAAGACGCGTCATCCTGAATACGTTTTACCTTTTCCACGTTATCTCCTACCGTGTTACTGCGTAAACGACTGGTCCGCAGACCATGTTTATTTCAGCTCTGGAAATAAGGTCTGCGACTCAGAAGGAGGGGGAAAAAAAGAGGTTTCAAACCACTAGCCGTGATAAGACGCCCTGCACGAATACATTGGAAAGAGGGCAGCTCTACAAATTCCCTCCATTTGCATCGTGACATGCTGCAGGAGGGAGCTCGTGCTGGAGAAGGCGCTGGATGTGGTGTGAGGCGTAAGAAGAGGAGAAAGGCGGAACGGGCTGCCCACACCCTCCCCCTTCCTCCCCACCACACTCACAGACCAGACCAGTTTGGGCCTTCAGGCCTTTCGAGGTCTAGAAGCACAGGCCCCGTCTGGCTCAGGGTCTGTAAGGCCCGTTCCACAGGCAAGTCAGACGGTCGTGAGAGTGTCTGCGGGACAGCAGGCCATGGACCCACAAGAAACAACTCCTATCGGACAGAGATATTGGAGTCGTTTGCCTCGCTGCCTCGGGAGTGCGAAATCACTTCTCGTGGAGACAGACATTTGGGAGCAGATAAAGCCCACGAAGAATGCCTCTTTTTGACTTCAGAGATGAATGTGGATGTGAACACATTAGTTCTGTTTTCGGGAGACTCTTCTCTGTTACAGAGAACTGGGAGTGGGGAGGTCGGGTTACCTAATAATGGGTCGCTTTAGTTCTGCTACCATCACTTATCAGGTACATTAGTTTAAAACCTGCAATTTTGAACTTAGCATGATTGAGCTTTCCAAAGATTGAGTTACCGAACTTTTGTTGGTGAGTGTCTCTGTGAAATTTCCTGAAAAGGATAGTCCTCCTCCTTTGTGTGAAAGTGAAGCCAAATCACATACTTTATTGATATTTATAGACATACAAATGATAGTGCTAATGTACTTTAATGTCTGTCTACTTGACTGGAAAGGCTGTGGGCTGTGCTTGGGGCTTTTGTTTTGCTGGAGATAATGTGGAGGACTGTAGTTTCTTTGTGAGCTTAATCGGAATAGGGAGCTTTTTTTTTCTTTCTTTCTTCTTATTTTTCCTCCAAGCCTTATTTCAGGAGAAGGCTTACACCTCAACTCTTTTTTTAAAAAAAGACTCCATGTTTGCCCCCAATGTACGGAAAGTCTCTACAGAGGTCTAGCACCCCAAATCTCTCCCCCCATCATCGTTGGGGTAGAAAATGCAGGGACACTGATGGTTTCACAAAGTCCATTTTAACAGCCTGCACTGGAAAACGCCTCCACTGAGGGCGAGTCCTAATCTCCAAGCCATGAAGATTTCACATTTTCAGGGTAATTTTGCGGTCATTCTGCCTGTCAATGCCAGTAGGGTTTAGAGTTCTGGAGTCACCTCCGGCTTGACAAGCGTCCAGGCTTGAACCAACTTTGTGATTCTGAGCAAGAGTAATACATGTCGATCCATGGTGGCTGAGCAGAATTAGAGATAATTTAGCTGCCCCCTCTTCAGGGAGTCTACCTACACCTTTCGCTCATAATAGATGAATTATAAGCCAACTTCTGGCAAAGGTAGGAATGGAACCAGGATATCCTAGCTGAAATGATTGATGAAGTCTTGAATTTCTCTTGGAAAGGAATGACTCTGTAAGGATAATGGTAAGTGATCTACACATATTGCTAAGATGCTGGAGAAAGAGGGAGGGTGTGTTAAAGCCAAAACTGAAATAGAAATCCAGTGCACAGCAGTGTTCATGTCTGGTCTGGTCATTCTGAAAAAACTGTAGGGTTCTGCAAGCCACAGTCAAAATGGATTGTTGACCTGGGCAGCTGCTAGGGCTTAGTGATATATTGATTTAAACAACGAACTTCCTGAAAAGTTTGTGAGACATATAAACAGCAGGCCAAGATGAGGAAGTTGCTTTATCCCTAACTTTTTATACTGCAAAAATGGCCAAGCTCAAGTGTTTTCACGTCATTGTTACAATCCATAAGTAGTTGGCCACCCGTGTGAATGGTATTTGCCACTAAGAACCACAAAGAATTCCCTCTTCGTAAGTCAGAGAACCACGCTGTTCCTGTATCAGTCTCAGGTCATTGCATTTAAATCGGAAGATGTTTTTAATGGTGAGTTGCTTTAAATAATGAATCTAAATATCCCATTGACATTAGAACATTGTAAAACATCTCTTTGTTGTTGGTCCTGAGTCCTGAATTTGAGCATAACAGGAATCTTTCTAGGGGACTCTGTTTTCCTGGCCTGAATTAGAATTCAGAGAGGGGGAGATATTTCCCCCCAATTCTCTGGACACCTCCCGACTTATATTTTCCCCTGGTATGTATCAGGGTGTTTACTACTCACACCCACTCCCAGGTGTGGGAATGTGCACAACTGTAATTATCTCTAATCTCACACATGACTTTGGGTCTGCCCAAATTCTCCGAAGGGGCCCTGGCTTCCAATGAAGCTTTAAGTAAATAGTTTATTTTTTGTTAATTGAAGTATCAGGAGACAATCTTCTGAGGCTTTTTTTTTTCCTAGCCGTTTAAACCACATATGAGTTAAGATAGCGAGAAGAATCGGGTATTTCTCTTTAAACAAGATATGCTGTTTTCAGTTGCCGAATAAAGGCAGGAGTTAGATTTTGCCTGGAGGCTGATTTCTCCGGCAGCACAAAGGGACGGCAGAGGACAAACGGAGAGTGGGGCGCACCGACAGGACACAGCGTTGCACAGTTCCTTCTCAGAGAGGCGACTCCAGAGAGGCGAAGAAAGGAAAAGCCAAGAGTGAGAGGTCACCCCCGATAAGTACAAAGAAGTGGCTCCCAATGCTTTCTCCCATTGTGCCTGCTACACTTATTGGTGTGAATAATGTTGTTTTGTTGTCAGAAAGACAGTCCTGAGCAAGAAAAAGAACGAGGAGTGATAAGCTGAGCTCAGGAAATTTGAGAATGACACGTTTGTGATAATATATGTTAATTTAGTTGGATACATGTGAATATTTTCATAAAGAACAAAGAGAAAGACGGACTGTCGCGGAGATTCATTCGTTTTGACTTTTATATAGGCATTACCCATGTTCAAACTGCATACATCTCTTGGAACCCATTTTTTTTAAATACATTTTGTTGTGGTGGCTTGCTTATTTAAAATTACCATATTTTTCTTGCTTTGGAGATAAAAACTCTAGTGGAGCCAGACTTCAAATAGATGATGTTCTGAGAACATCAAAACAAAGAAAGTGTTTCTGAAACCAAATAAAAGCATTTTTTGAATGACTCCCTCATCCATTCAAGTCCCTTTCAGCCCAGCGGCACTGGCTCAGATAAGGTCCTGAACACCTCACAGCCTATTCAAAAGTATCAGATTCAACTGAAGGTGAAGAAAATGGGCTATCTGCAATATTCATGAGCTGGGAACTTCCCAAGTGTGGCCATTGTCTGAATGACTTTACAACTGCTTGGGGTGTGTGTTACATAACACATATTCACAGGCACCCAGTGCTCCTATCAAGCCAAACCTTGTAAGTGAGTCCAAAGTACACCCCTCCCAAAACACACCCCCATTCTTTCCTAATTCAGGTCCCAAGAAGAATACTGCCCCGTCTTTGAAGTGTGCTATCCTACTCCTTGGTTTACCAGACTGAACTAAAGGCCTTGATAACACTTCTTCCAGCGAACTAATTGAACTAAAATGCTTTGTTTTGATAGCACTTGGGGTAGGTTGGTTTTTTTTTTCCTTCTTCTCCTAATTGGAGCAAAGCACAGTTTAGTTCACCAAAACTAAACTGAAATTAGGAGACATTGTTGGAACAATAGGAGACCTTAGCAAGAAGGTAAAAAACAGTTTGAGTAAACCTGGAAGGAAGGGAGGAAGGAAAGGAGGAAGGAAGAAAGGGAGGAGGGAAGGAAGAAAGGAAGGAAGGAAGGAGGAGGAAAGAAGGAGGGAGAGAGTCTGGTTATGTTCTGACCAATAGGAGTGGACTTTCAAGGTCCTGCTACTGGATAAGAAGTTGCAAGATGAATAATAGCTACTTTTTATACTTCTGCCTCATAGTAACTGCCATCTAATTCATAAGAATACCCAACCTGCAACCAAGGCCAAGCATAAGTGCCTAGAAATTTATACCCCAGAGCACAGGACAGTGGAAAGAGTCCCCAGATCTCAGTCTGAGTCCCAGCATCACCATGAACTGTAACCTTAGACAAACAACTGGATTTTCCTGGCCAGTTTGTCCATCTAAATAATGAGGATATTGAAATGCATCTCATCTTTAAAATGAGATTTTATTATCTCCACTGTTTTCCTTCTACCCAAACAACATCCTAGCTAGATGTATGAGGGCTAAGACAGACCCCAAACCTGGTGAAGAAAGTTGAGAACAAAGGCCTTGTGAATACCAGGGGAGCTGACTAAGCATCTGTAGTAAATTGAATATGTCCCCCCAAAAGATATGGCCACAGTCAGACACCCAGAACCGATGACTGTAACCTTATTTAGCCCAAGGGTCCAGGCAGTGATGTTAAAGATTCTGAGATGAAATCATCCTGGATCATCTAGGTGGGCCCTTTTCTAATGACAAAAGTCCTCCCAAGAGAAAGAAAAGGTGAAGGCGCAGACACCAAGGAGAAGGCAAGATGAAGACAGGCAGAGGTTGGAGTGATGCCGTCACCAGCCAAGGAACATCTGAACGGACATCAGAACATTGGAAGCTGGGCGATTCAAAGAAAAATTGCATCCTAGAGCTGGGACAAGCTGAGACCCAAGCCAGAAAGTACTAAGTAGACACCTTGATGCAGGACTTCCGGCCTCCCGACTGTGAGAGAATCACTTTCCATCATTTAAGCCAAGAGGGGTGGGGAGTTGTTACAGCTGTCCTGGGAAACGAATTCGGGGCCAGGGCGGCACCCCACAGCTTCCCTGGAGGGTCCACGGGCACAGGCTGCCTGCAGGCTGCATGGGGCCGTGCCAGGCACAGCACGCCACGTCTCTTCTCTCTGGATTCCAGTTTTTGTCTCCAGAAAGAGTGGCCGCAGGAAAGTCACAGCGCTGCTGGACGGAGTGAGCTGCTGCTTCAGGGAAGGCAGTTCACCTCCCCTGCTGTTGTGCGCTTTCCCTTCCCGCTGGAGCGTGGCGCCTCCGTGCACCTGGCTTCACAGCCACGTCCCTGAAGGAAAGATGGGCATGCATGTAAAATTTCAGAAAGGTTGGAGGCCTCAGGAGGTGAAGTTTTCTGCACAGGGGTTCACATTAGTTGTTGGCTGATCTCTGTGGGAGGCAGAGAAAAGGGATGGAGAAAGGGACGCCTGCTCAGTTGTGGTGACCTGCACCTTCCTGGCCACCTGCTCAGGGGGGAAAGAGCGAAGGTGTCATGGGGGTGGCCATTGTGGTGACCTGCACCTTCCTGGCCACCTACTCAGGGGGGAAAGAGCGAAGGTGTCATGGGGGTGGCCAACAGGCCAGACCACGGGGGAAGAATTCCGGCTGGTGACCCAGCACTCAAAGAGGTTTTCCTTAGTGACTTCTTTGCCACCCCATCTAGCCTCCCAGCTCCCAGGGTCTCGTAGGAAGATGGGAGACTGAGAGGGGACGTAGTCGGAGGTGCGACTTCCCGTCACAGCCATCATCCTCGGGATCTGGAGCTCCGATGGATCTTCCTCCAGGGGGACTCAGGGGTGGGGGAGGTGAGGCCCTGTGACCTGACCTACAGACCTTTCATGGTTCAGCTGGTCCCTGCTGGTCCCTCTCCAGGCTCATCCTTAAGTACCTCACTTCCAACTTAACATCTCAGCTTTGCCGACTGGCTCCCTGCTTTCCGCCCACCTGACCAGCGCTTCCCTCCCTTCGGAGTCCGGCTCAGCCACCCCTGCTTTGGGGAAGCCCCTCCGATCTGCAGGGGCTGTGTGTCTTTGGGAGTGCTCCGCCTGAGCGCTGTTTCACCGAACTGCCAATCACGTAGCCCTCCCTGCCCTCATTTCCCGCCCAAGCTTCTTGAGGATGGCAGCGTGCCTGTTTTTGTCATGTTTTGTGTTTTATGTGTATACAGTTATATAATGGCACGTTAATATGGCCTCAGAAGAGTTTCGGGCATTACATAAGCATGATAGAAAAAATGAACGGCTCCCTCACCCTCACAGTACTCTCATTCTCTGTCCCAAAGGTAAATTCTGATAGCCATTTGGCAAGTCTCCTTCCAGGCCTTTATCTTCGCATTCACAAACTTTGTCTTTTATCCATCCTTCCATCCATCCATCCACCTATTATATATCTCATCTTGAATTTTACTCTTTCTACAACTTGCTCTTTTCCTTTAACGTCATGTCTCGGAGATCCTTTCATGCCAGGACACAGTGATCTGCGTAATTTCACAGTAGCTCACTCCCCTGCAGATGGCCAGTCAGGGGGTTTTCACTGTTCTGAGCCAGGCAGCACACTGGTGCACACATGTAAGTGTCTCTTTTGGAAGGATACGGTTGCCGAGTTGAATTTTTAACTGTCCGTTTCCATTGGGACCCTCCCTTCCTCTATCCTTTGCCTCTGCCCTTAAAGCTCTCCCAGATACAATCCTCTCTCAGAGGCACTTTCCCCCGTTCTGGCTTGCAGTTCTGGTAGACCCTGGGTTTATTTGATTTAATCCCTTCTTTCTATCTTTCATAAATTCCTCAAAAACCCTGGTCAGCCTCTCATTTTCCAGCACTGTTATCAAGACCCACCCACAGACACTCCTCTCCTGATGACTTGTGAAGTTGGGGGGCCAGGGGCAGACCTGTGTGTTTAGCCTGAGCTGGGTTGTGACAACCGCTCTAAGTCTTACGGCCAGGGGCTGATAACCGCTATGCATGGACGAAGTCTATGTTGAGAGAATAGGTGGATATTTGCATTAGGCTGGTGCCAGCATCTGCTCAAGGACAAATGTCTCTTTATAGAGACTGATTCGGCACTGGTTTCTGTGTGGGTGGATTACCCTTTGATTAACCACTCACCACGCTAAGATATTGTGCAGCAGACTGCCTGTGTGGGGAGAAAAGTGAGGTTGGTTTGCAGGAGAGCATTTGCACCTATAATGTCCACATACATTTAGACCAAAGGGCCATCCTGCACTGCTCCCAAAGGCCTCAAAACCTCCTGCCCGACAGCAACAAGTACATTTGACGGAACTCAATCGGATGACTTGTGTCTAATAAAAGGATGTGTTGGTGTACGTGTCAGGCACTCAGCTGCTTTGAAATGTTCCTCCAGAGATTCGATACCACTGAAATTTAAGGGGATACGTGACCGTTAATGGGATGGCATCAAAGGATGCTTAAAAACAAGCACCTGCCCGGAATACTTGGCTTACATTTGCCAAGTTGCACTTGAGAGCCGCAGAAACTCTCCAGCAACCTGGCTTCTATTTGTCGAGCCCAGACGGGCCCTCCTCTGCAGCCCAGCCCTCGCTCCGCGCCCTCCCGCTGACAGGTGCTGCAGATGTGGGCCCTGCTGGGCCCTGCTCGGCAGCCATCTGTCGGCAAGGCCTGCGCTCCTCCAGGCAACAGGCGTGTTGATAAGACTATACACTTTCTGCAGTTGACAGACTTTGCTATTCAAAACACTGTAGAAAAAAATGGCTAAAGGAATTTAATTAGCAACTTCCATTAAGAGATTAGATGAGAAGAACAAAGAGAAACCAAGGGAAAGGCTTCTTAATAAAACTGGAGAAGCTGCAGAATATTCATAGCACAACAAAGGAAATGGAGAATCTGTTCCGTGAATTGTTAGAGGTGACAGATAGGGTCTGATGTTTCCTCTCGGCCCAGTTGGTCCGTGACTAATGAGGCGCAGGGAGAAGGGCGGAGCTCCGTCGGGCACCTCATCCTGGCTCCAGCAGGTGACAGGTGTGAAAGCCAGCAGCGCTGTGATGCAGCAGAAACTGCGCACCGCCACATGTCGCCGTGAGGCCCCTTGAGTCGGTGGCTAGTTGACTCAGTGCCAGCATTCAAGGGCTGACCCTAAATGGGTCAGCTGGTGTAACACTGCGCCGTGGCCTCTGGCTGCCTTCGTGAGTCGGTCACCTAGCTCCCAGCTGTGTGTTGGGTCAGTGGAGGAGAGAGAGTGTGAAAGGACCTGAAAAACCCATTCTGCTACTACGAAAACAGATGGCTACGAGGTATTCAGCAGTATCGTCGTCGTGTGTGTGTGGTGGCGAGGTGGTCAGGGGTCTTTCAGCGCTCATTTTGTTGATATCCCTTCGGTTGGCTAACTAAACAAACGGTTCATTCAAGACCCATGATCAAGACCCGGCAAGAATTCCTGCGGTTTCTTAAAGCATGCCGGTAAAGGAGCCGGGGGAAGGAACAGGCCAAGCAGAACTGCATTCTGGGATGCAGGCTTCCGCCCAGCCATTCCTTGCCCGTAGCTACTTCTATCGGCACCAACTGTTTCCTCATTTCCCAGACAGAGGAATGGCTTCTGTGTTACAAAGCATATTCTGATTTTAACCTGATTCAAAGGGCTGATGAATAGATTCAGGTGGAATGCCCACGCCAAATCAGGCAGCACCAATGAAAACACACAACGAGCTCGTCATTCCCATTTTTTAATTGCATAAACTCGGATGTGGTGAGGCTCTCTTCACACTTTCCAGAGGAAGTCCTGATATCCCCAGGAAATATGAAAATATAGAGATGTATATGAGGTTGGATTTGCACCAAAACTGGTCCAGAAACGACTAGTTTTGTCAAATGAACACACGTGTGCGCACAGTCACACACAGATATGTCCAGTGAAGTTAAAATGAAATTCTTATGAGATTAACTATCCTTAGCTCCAAAGTGAAAATTAGGTAAAAAGTGCATTAATTAATCACTGAGTCATAGCCTACATACTGCGGCTACAAGATAGCTCTGTAATGGGTTCTTGTTACTAAAAGGTTAATTATTTTTTTCTTTATTTCCAAGAAAAAGTAAGGCTAATTCAAGATAATGAGATAGATGGGTGGATTTAAGGGGGAGAGGAAGCTAGGAAATTGCTGATGGCTTGGCAAAAGAGCCAAAGGAAATTAGCATTGTGCCTTTTGTTCTTGGGAACTCAAAGCTGTTTCTTGTCGCTGTTAGTGTAAAGTGAGCTAAATTAGAGAATGTGTGATTTCAGTGGCTGCTAAATGTAGCCGGCCCCTTCACGTGGGCCATAAGTTCTGCTCTCAGGACTTTGTAGATGGACACAGCGGTGGCCCCAACCCCTTCTGGGGGCTGGAATCCCTGCTGGGTTCCCTCTCACCGTGGCTCCCCACTGCTGGCTTCCCTGGGACCCCTTACTTCATCTACTCTGAACAGAGTCCGCGACGACTCATGACATCTAGTGAGACAGTCTTTCTAACTAATACGGAGGATTGCTGATCTGCCCCGAAATTGTTGGTAAAAAGAAGTCCCCTCCATGCCTCCTCCTATCCCTTGGTTTCCTCTCCCTAAATGTTACAATTGCAGGAGACCGTAAAATGTTATCTTTCTCTGGATCTGCTTCTGTAGGCCCAGCATCAGAGTCAAGCAAATTCCCATCATTCTTTCACACACCTGGAAGCAAAGGGGCTTTCTTGGCCACTTCTGGTGTCTTGGAAGGTTCCCACTGCCCTCGGGGTTTCTCTACCAGCCCGGTTAGCCGCTTGAGCTTTGTGCTACAATATCACGGAGTCCTTCTGGGTCCCAGACAAGGGCGCATTCGTGCCTCAGAGATTTCCTGAGCACCTACTACATGTCAGGCTCGGTTCTGGGCCCTTTCGGAAATATAGCAGGAAAAAGAAATTTAAAAAGGAAACAAATGCCTGCCCTCACGGCACTTCCACTAGAGTGGGGAGAGACAGGCAATCATCAAGCAAAGAATGGCGTCAAGTGCTGTGGAGTTTCCATTAACCGAGGGAGGAAAGACCGAGCATTCCTTTCGGATGTGGGAACCTCCATGGAGAGAGGGGGTTACTGCGTGCATCACTGCGTAGGCGTTAGAGGATGGCGTCCCCACCCCCACAGGACGGGGGACTGCTGGCTTGTGCACTTCAGGGGTCCAGTGAGAAGAGTGGACAGCAAACACATCCAACAGCTCCCTTATAGCGGTGCCGTGATTTATTTTTTTACCAATAAAGAGAAGCTCGCAGAGTTAAGACTGAAACCTATAGTCAGCTCAGGAAGTGTGCTCATGAAAATTAAACACCTCCTTAGGCCCTTCCTTCCTTCCTTCCTTCCTTCCTTCCTTCCTTCCTTCCTTCCTTCCTTCCTTCCTTTCTTAACAAACAGGCAAAAGAAAATCATGGAATGAGGAAGCATCCTTTGGCTCTGGCTCTTAAGAAGTCAGAGGCGGCCCGACTAGTTAGGGATGGAGGGGCTGCCTGACTTTTGGGGTACGGCCGGCCAGTTTCCCCAGGGTTATTCCTCTAGGAACAACGCTGTCCCTCCACCCTGTGGTCTCACTCTTAAACTCGTGTTTAAAGAGCTATACTTAAGTGATAAGGCGCTAGCCTTTCACCTCCAGGATCCTAACTGGAGTCAAACTCTAGTCTTCTGGGAAATGAGTTTGGTCGTCGGAGCTGAGCCTGGTAGACAGAGGTCCTTATCTCCAAACTCCAAGCCTGATTCAGCCCCTCATGGCGGGACTGCAAGTCCACTCTTGGGGAAAGAAAGGGAACGAGCTAGGGCTGAAAGGAAATTATTGAAGTAGCTAAATCAATCCTGAATTCAAATCCCAACCATTTAAGTGAATAGTACCTTTCTGCTCAGATGACAAAACCGCTTTTCAGCGCCAAGCTTTCTAGTTGTGTTCCGAGACGGGGAAGGGGTCATGTAGAGCAGTTAAGCCTCTGAAAATGAGGTCAAAGCTGCAAAGAGGCAGAAGCTTGAGCACCTTAATAAATTTAAATTTTCTTTGAATAGTTTCCTTATCTGCCTCAGAAGAATACCTCGCGTCCCTGCCTCCTATATGCTGCGAGCGACGAGCGTGACGTTTATCTGTCATATACTTGAAGATGTCTAAACATATCAGGGAAATACCGTGGGCAAAGATTGTGTGTTCTACAGCCGATTTGGGAAGTTTAGAATAGCACAACTGATGTTGTCCCCAAACACCCTAAAAATACAAATAGAATCGAGCCAAAAAAGGGACTACTACTTGGCTTGGGATTCAGAAAGGCATAATTACAGGCTAGGGGCTTTTGATGCCTTAGCCTTTTGATAAGAAATGGGCTATTGAGGGACACTTTGACTGTTTTGAATAGTTTGCTTTCCAGGTATTCAGAGCATTTATTTCCCTGCCTCTGGCCTGCTCCCGCCCCTCTGCCCTCCTCCCCTCCTCGTTCCATTTATCAAGTTAGCGTTTTGCTCACAATAAAATGGATGACAGTTTCATTACAGAATGGCATCACTTGTCAAACTCTGAATTACTGATCATAAAAATATCTGTTATGCTTTGAAGGATTGTTGGAGGACTTCCATATATATATATTTATATGGAAGTGTATATATTTATTTATCTATCAGTAGGACTGTCTAGGGCAAAATGCAGAAAGAGAGAATGGGGTAGGGGGGAGAAGAAATCAGACCCGGCCGAGGAGCCAGGGTTGGCTGTACCCTCCCCACACAAACAAGCTTCTATCACAGCTCTAGACAGCCGAAATAAAAGGGAGCTTTTTGGCTCACAGCTATAAAAAAAATTATCATAGTGATGAAGTTCCTCAGCCATCAACAGAGCTGTGATAACGCTGTTTGATGATGATTTTCCCATGAATGTTAAACAGCCGGCACTGCGGAGGGAGAAGAGCTTATCGGCACCTAATACTGATCTCTAATTCCTGCTCTTCTTGAACCATCCATTTTCTAACAGCATTAACTGGCAAATTTACATCCCATCTTAATGCTGCTAAAGAGGACAGGAGATGAAGAGTAAATGACAGCAGTGTAATGAGGGCGGCTTTTTTCTCCTTTCTCTTTAATGGCTGAAGATTTACACAATTGTCTGTAAGCTTATATAGAGAGCTTACCTGAACCTTTTCCCCGCATGGATTCAACTTACAGGAGCTTTTGTTAACTAAACACACATAAATATTTTTAAGGAGGTTTAAGAGTGTGACTTCAAAAGAAAGCTAAAGGATGGAAAGAGTGAAAAAAAAACAAATTAAATGTCATAAATAATATAAATATCTTAAAGGGCTAATGATTTCTGAGCAAACACAGCGGTAAAAATAATGTTCTCTTAGGTTACCACATAGCTAAAACGATTTTGAGTATTGTGGAATGATTAATTAAAACAGGGATTTAGAGAGAGCTGTGTTCCACACGCCACCAAGACCTAGGGTTTCTCTGATCACGTAACATCCATCAAAATACTACCTGTTTGCTAACAGGGTGTGAAGAGATAGCAGGTAATTTCAATGGTGGATCTGAATGTAGAGCGCTACAATAGCTAGATGTGGGAAAATCCCATTTGTGCATCCAGACGATAAAAGTAAACCAAATAAAAATCACCATGGACGAGCCATTTAACATCACAGGCTGGAAACCTTGAAGTTGTCTTTGACTCTTCCCTCGCTTTCATCCTTTTTATCCAATCCATTACCAGTCGTGCTTTTCCTCCCTTTGAAATGTTTTTCTGAACTTGCTCCCTTTTCTCTCCCAAGACTCTAACCCATGTCTCCAGTGCCTCTCATTTTAAATATTGCAGATGCTTCTTGTTTTCCCTGCTTCTAGCGTCTGTGGATCCTTCCACAGGATTTTTGAAATAATGCTTTAGTATTTTCACCATGTAATCTGACTCCTTAAAAAAAATCAAAAGCTAACTATTAGTGTCCCTTGTCCCCCATGACTTACAGCAATGGCCCTTAAAGCATGGTCTTAGGCATGCCTTTAATGAAAGATGTGAAAGATTTCCGTGTGTGTATGACAAGCTACAAAACACTTCAAAGGGAAGTTAAAGAGTGGTGGTGGGAAAATGGAGACAACTGTACTTGAACAACAATAAAAAATATCATTACATAGAAAAAAAGCTAAATAAATGGAGAGATGTGCTACATTAGAATAGAGTTTGGCAAACTTTTCCTTAAAGGGCCAGATAGTTAATGTTGGTGGCTTTCAGGCTACATAGGTCTCCGTGGAATATTCTTCTTTGTGGGTTTTTATTTTTAACAACTCTTCAAAAATGTAAAAACCATTCTTCATTTGAAGGGGATACAAAAATAGGCTAGATTTTGTGTGTAGGCCATCATTTGCTGACCCCTGGGTTGGGAGATTCAATATTGATAAGATGACAGTTCTCCCCAGATTGATCTGTAGATTCAGTGCAATCCCAGCCAAAATCCTAACAGGATTTTTTGAAGCAATTAATAAATTTATTTTAAAATTTCTATGGAAAAATGAAGATCAGAATTGGAGAACTCATTACACTAGATTTCATGACTTATCATAAAACTATAAAAATTAGGACAACAAAGCATTAATATAAAAATAGATCAAGAAAGGGACTAGAGAGAGGCCAGAAATAGACCCACAGTTACATCATCCACTGATTCTCGTCGAAGGTACCAAGGCAATTCAGTGGAGAAAACATAGTATTTTCAGCAAGTGATGCTGGGACAACTGGGTGTCTGTATGAAACAAACAACATCAACAAAAATCCTCAAAGCGTGCGTCACACCATACACAAAAAGTAACTCAAAAATTGGTCATGGATCTAAATAGAAGAGCTAAAAATGATTAAATGCCTAGAAAAAATGGATGACTAGGAATGATTCCATGTGTATGAAATTCTGGAAAGGACGAAACTGCGGTGACAGAACATATATCATTGGTTGCTGAAGCTAGGGGTGGGGGTGTGCTCGAGAGCGTGAAGGGGTTTCCAGGGGTGTTCTATAGTCCTTCCATACCAGTGCTAAATTTCACCATGCTGTATGTGTAAAGCTGATCGGTTTTGCCATACATAAATAATACTTCAACAAATAAAAGAAGGAAAGAAACTGCAAATTTTTGAGTGTTGGTGTAGTACTAAAAGTCATCCACAGTTATCTGAAAAGGCTATTAAGAAACTCCTTGCTTTTCCAACTACATATCTGTGTTAGCATAGACTTACTCCATACTTTTCACCCTAAATAACATACCAAAGCACATAATATGCAGGGGCAGATGTGATGATTCTCTGTTAAGCCAGACAGATATGAAAGAAATTTGCAAATATGTCAAATAACACCACTCTTCCTACTAAATATTTGTTTTGAAAAATATAGTTATTCTTCGTAAAAGTGTTGTGTTATATGTAATGGGCTTATGATTATCATTTACTATTTTAATATTAAAATGGTAATGTTTTTGAAATTTCTCAGCTTTAATTTCTATATGGTAAATACTGATAAATACAACCCATATAAACAAAAGGTCTTTGAGATTCTCAATATTTATAAAGAGTATAAAGGGATCCTGAACCTAAAGACTTTAGGAACTGCTGGCTTAGAGGACTGAACCCAAACTAGGACTCAGTTTTGCCCTCTGCAAAATGGACATCATGATAGGGTCGGCTCCATAGTGTTGTTGTGAGGAGTGAGTGAATTTATGCAAAGCACTTGGAATCGTACCAGCCAATAGCAGCATTCGGTCCACGTGACATTGTAACAGTCATTGCCATAGTTACCTTCCCTCCATCTTTGGAAAAGCCACTTCTCCCGGTTGCCCACATGCCCCCACATCCTGAAACTTCATAACAAATGGTGCCACTTGGTCTTTCTCCCTTTTTTTAATTACCTAAAACCTTTTCCTTTCACCTCCACACTACATCTAAAGTTCCTTTAATCCAGTATTTTTCCTAGGCATTTTTTACTTAGGACAGAACTGGGCAAGCAATAGATGCCTAACCAATACCTATTGAATTGATAGCATGAGGACAGTAATAGTGTCTTATTGATCTATTTTGTGGATACACTGTGATGATATATGTAAAGAGATTTAATTTCCTTTAAAGAGAAAGAACCCATAAGCCCAGCCAGGTCCTTTGCTTTGTGTGTCCAGGTGTCCCGGGGCCCAGAGAAGGAATCTCTCCAGCACCAGGTATCGTTAGGTGGACGCCCCTATTCATGTTCTCCTTTAGTGCTCTGGATTCCTTTGACATGTTACATTTTTCATACCAAGCAGGACTGTCCTGTCAAGTAAGCATTTGGGGAAATAGCAAAACTTTGGCCTCGTGGGACACGTGACAACGACCCTTTCCACTGACCTTGTTAAGTACGTTCTCATTGAAGATTTGTGTCGTCAAGTGTCTGTCCATGTTATCCTCAGGAGGGAAAGGATTAATCCGTTACAGCCCTAAATGACCAAGACCTCACTTGCCTTCTTGAAAACATTTTTACAACATTATCACTGCTTTAATCTGTACGGAATTTTTTTCAGATACCGTGGTCATTAAATTTTAGCCCAAATTCTAACTTTTTTCCAATGTTGAGCCTAAGAAACCTGGAGAAAGATAATTTCAGAAGCTGTGCTTATACCAACACACAACGCTGTAGGCAGCATGCGGAGCTGATCACGATGACCCCATATGCAACAAAGAAAGGATGTTAATGCATTTAAGGAACATTTATTGAGCATCAGCCAAGTCCCCAGCGCTGGGACATACAGGATGATGGGGATCAATTCTAGTAGCAGGAGACAGAGAAGAAATGACAATTAAATATGTGAGATAATTTTAGATAGTGATAAATACAATGACAGCAAACAAATAGATGATAGGATAGCAAACGACTAGGGGTTCGGGATGCCATTTTGACAGAACAGAAATTGCAGCTGGTCATTTCAGAGATATTAAAAACATAGGCCTCATGAAAAATGCTAATGGGGGTTATCTTTGTGAAGTGTAATTTTGTTGTCTCTCATAGTTTTCTGTGTTTTCCTAAATTTTTACATGAATATTACTGCTTTCATAATCAAAGAAAAATTAGATATGAAACTGTGATGGCAATTTAATTCAGATTGTATTGCCCTGTGAACAAAGACACCATAGAGATCTAAAACTCTAAAGAAAACCTATTATATGAGATTTTTTAATATTCATGATCCAGCTACCTATTAAATAAGTAAAGCACTTAGAAGAGTGCTTAGCATCTAGTTAGTGCTGTGTGTTTGCTAAATTAATACATTTCGAATATGTTGAAATGACCTCTAATTCAGTTTAACAGACAAGGTTGGGGGAAAAACTACCAAGTACAATCTGTGTCCTGAATGAACACTGTGGAGTCTAAAATAATGAATATGACGTGGTATGAGGGTTCTGTATCCTGTCTTCCATCTCTCTCTGCCCTCCCTCCATCTTTTCCTTCCTTCCTTCCTCCCTTCCTTCCTTCCTTCCTTCCTTCCTTCCTTCCTTCCCTTTCTCTCCCACCACCCCCAACCCAAGAGATCCAGAAGTCTTCCCTTCAAGAAATTTAGGAATCTACTGAGACAGAAAACCACACACACAACTACAGAACTATCAATCTGTGATCCTAATGTTTTTTTTTTGTATTTGCAGCAAAAACTAACTGAACTATAGGTTCTGATCAAGAAATGAAGAGTTGATTTTTTAGGTCCCATCAAACTCAATAGGGGAATTTAATCACTTGCCCTTTGTTAATGAACTACTTCCTCTTATTGGTAAGAAACCTAAATGTTTATCTTTTCAAGGATGTTCATTGTAGTCCATGCCCATCTTCATAATAAACCAGTGGTTATCAGTGTGGGTGAAAGGTGGCAGGTTATTGCAATGTCCCCCAAGACGAGATGCTTTCAACCCAGACACAGCGGATTGTTGGCCAACACATTGGGGTCCTTGCTGTCTCTGGAAATGATCGTTCACACACCCACTCTTGCTTCGCTTTGTCATGTAGAAACAACCAACACAAACTTAGTGCCAGAAGACACCAGCTAGTGACATTAAACAAAATGCACACACGCGACCCTTTATTTTGTGAAGGTATTTCCCGTATGAGAGCCTGAAATTCGTGGATTTCCACCCACGGACACAGCAACTGTCAATGGCTGTGAGCCGGTTGGGAGGATTTCTGAGGACGGTCTTCAAACCCCTTGCAAGGAGATCTCGTCTGTTTAGCCGAAGGAAGGAGAATTTTGATAACGTAGGAAGGTTTCTTCCTGCCCTCGCTTCTTGTCAACCCTTCACCCAGTAAATGTTGGCTTCCAAAAAGCCCATCTTGAAGACACTTTGGGAGGGGAAAAAACCATCACAGGATGCTTTAATCTGGCACGTACAGGCATTGTTCCCTTTGCAGCTCCTCCTTCTCTTATCTCTGCTGAGTCAGCACTGCTTCGTGCGGATCTAAACAGGAAGTCTCCAACTTACAACTGTGCTCCTTCTAGAAATTTGCCTTGAGGTCGATTATGTCAATCGAACACAGTTGCTCTCAGGATAAAAGTGTTATCAATGGTTGTCAGCTTCCCAGGCAGGCCCCAAAGCCAGTGTAACTCGATGTTCCTGAACTATTACCTTAAAAACAACAGCCTAAGGAAAAAAGAGAGTGTGTGTGTGAGTGTGTGCTTGTTTCTATATGGCTTGTTCGGCTCCACGAGGATTCCCCAGCCAACTGGACACAGCTTCCTGTAGGTGCCTTTTGAATTTTGAATCATTAGAAATGTTATCCATTCCACAGTTTTGAATTAAAGGAAATAAAAGGGATTCAGGAGACACAGCAAAAAAACAACAGACTCACAGACACAGACAGCGGTGTGGCGATTACCAGAGGGGATGAGGGTGGGGGCAGGTGGATGAGGGGAAAGCGGGATAAATGGTGAAGGAAGGAGCCTCGGACTGCAGTGGTGAACACACAGCACAGTACACAGATGGTGTGTTATAGAATCACACACCTGAAACCTGTATGACGTTATTAACTAAACTCACCTCAATCCAGTCAATGAAAAAAATAAATGAAAGCCCATTTACAAGCGATAAAATTCTATCAGCCTAGGCTCTGATCTGGGGAGCAGGAAATAGAATGAGAGGAAGGAGGAAGAGAATATGACCTTCCTTCCCAATTCCTAATTGTAAAACTTAGGGGAACAGTGACAACAAAGGGAAACTTTGTTTTCCTCTTTCTTCCACGTCCCTTCCACCTCCTGGTGGCCTTGGACCCTGGCCCAGGCGTCCCCAGAGCGCCTTTCCCCTCTCTCCCTGCCCCTGCAGCACTGGTCACTGTAAGAACGTTTCCCCTGGCCTCTGCAGGTCTTTAGTTATATTACGCATTTTGTCTCTTCCCGGTCAGACTGCCCATCCACCCTCGCAACTGCTGTGGGCTGGATATGGGGAGGAAAGCAACGGTAACAAAGTATTTACAGTAGAATGTGATTGACTGAAAATGCTGTACATTTCCATAAATTATTTGCATATTTCAGAGGGATGATTCCTAAAACAAAATCAGAGATGAAAGTGAAATGCTGTAGGTAACATGGGGTGGGCACGCCTGGGCCCATGGGCTGGGCCTGGGTCAGCGCCTCCTGCAAGCGCACTGTTTTCTTCCCCTTTGACCTTGAAGCTCCCGCTAAGCTCTGGCTCCCCACCCCAATGTCTCTCACGCCGGTTGCTGCAGGACCCCAGTCGCTGCAGGACCCCAGTGGAGAGGCTTCAGTCCAGCAGGCTGTTTGCAATGCTCACCTGTTTGGGTGGCCTGAGTGGGTCCATCTGGGTGCTGGTCAGGCTGGTGTCTAGTTGTAGGGGGGGAGCTTGAGCAAAGCACTCCACCTGAGATGTCCCGGGGTGGATGGGGGCAGAGGCCGAGAGGGCCAGAGTCCTTGGAGTGCACTGAGGCCAAGCTAGAAGCTGCAGTTAGTTGGCAGCACAGAAGGACTGGGAAATGATAAAGCCAGGCGTCAGGATCCTGGTGGAACTGGGATGCATGGGAGCGAGGAGGAGGAATGGCCACGAACCATGCCTGACTGCCCCAGGCCTCCCTTTACGGCCATCAGCTGGGAGGTCTGTGGACAAGGTCTGTGGACAATCAGAAGGGCAGGGCTGGGAGAACAGTGCGTACAAACAAGCGTTCCTTGGGCTGCAGCTCTGGCTGGACTGCCTGATGTCTTTTGTTCTGAACAAATCGCTGGAAAATCATGGGCGTGCCTTCAGGATTTTGCCTTATAATAATACTGTGCTTTAAGATGTCACAAAAGTAGCATCCATGGTTTGCTCGTAACTGTGGTCTGCTGTCACCCCCATGGCAAAAACAATATCCTTTGAAGTTTCTAGAAAATAGCTTTCCCACTGTTAGCACTAGTGCCAATCCTCAGAGCAACAGACCTTCCCTCCGAGCTACCAACAGTGATGTGTGACCCCCGTGGGCTTCCCCGCCCAGGTCTGCTGGTACCTCAGAAACCTCAGATGTCTGAGCATCTGAAGGGGACAAAGCTCTGGATGTCCCATGAAGCCTGAGCTGTGGTCTCCTTTTTCTACCGCAGGGTGAGACAAGCCAGCCCATGCCCATCTGCCTCCTCTGATCCAGCCTCTGCTACCCGGTGTATCCCTGGCACCCGACAGAGCCCCAGCTCCAGCCTGCTCTCCTAGGACCTGCCGCCTCCCCTTCCTTTGAGCTAGCCCTGGTTTCCAGATGCGTGTACTGAGTTCTAGGAATGATTTGTCTGCCAACGACCCAGTCTATGTCCACCCAGAAATCTCAACGCTGCATTTTACTCTATTACCTGGACCGGTTTTTAAATGTTATTTGGAATAACCCACTTGAACTTCTGGCTGTATTTGCCTTCTTCTCGACTGCTTCCTGCTGCTCCTTAACCCCACCTTGCACCTCCTTATGGGTTGCATTTGTTTCCTTGGCTTCTGCTAGGCTGGTTCTAGCTCAGGAGCGGTTGAGGCCGTGGCTCCCGGCATACCCTCGGCCGGGGCCTTCCATCACAGTGGAGTAGCTGCTTCTCCAGAGTTCCTGCCTAAACTCTTCTGCAGGCAGCAATACCTCTGCTAATAAAATGGCTACATCTCAGAGTCCGTTTGCTGATAGTAACAGTATTTTCACAGCACCTTAGAGTTTGACATGTGCTATCTACCTTGACATGCAGTCCACCCTATGAAATAGGTCAATTCTATATTACGTCCTTTTATAGATGAGAAAGCTAAGGCCCTGAGTTATTTGCTCCTGGAACACAGCCATAAAGGGACTTGGCTGAGAAAACATAAGTGACTCTGTTAAGAGATACAACTGGGCGCTCGTCCCACTAATCCATGCTGCCGCCCCCGTGATACAGGGTCATACAGGAAGGTTAAATCTGACTCCTCATGGCTTATGGTCTTGATCGAGAAGCTGGGAGTGATATCCATTCATTCAGTAACTGTTTATTGAGTACCCGCTATGTACCAAGCCCTCTTCCAGATGCTCGGGACACACCAGTCGTCAACAGGGACCAACCCCTCGCGCTCACAGCACTTGCATTTGGTGCTCTATTCCTTAGGGGTGCTGGATCGCTAGTCCTGAGTTCAGACCTGACTCTGCCCCTCGCTCAGCCTCTCCACATGGAGACAGCTCAATCGGTCCACTGCGTCCAGCTTTGGATCTGTGATTCTGTGGCTCGCCCCCTGAGCCCCTGAGGACCCCTTTACTCAGGAGCTGACAGTCTGCATGTGAACTCCCCGAGTGTTCACTACAGCAAGTCCCGGCAATGCTCTAGAAAATCATCTCAGAGAGAAAACAAGAAATAACACGATTTCTTCTTAGTGCAGATGTAGAAAGAGTTGGTGATGCAGTAGCTCGGGTGTCTCTCGATGCCAATGTCTCTCGTGAGGCTGAACGGCGACATTGGGCAACAGCAGCTCTGCGAGGTTGTTTGATTTTCAGCTGGTTTTACAGAAACTCCTCCACTGATGAAAATCATTTTAAAGGAAAAACATAAACCCTCTATCTGGGCTGGAAATATAACATTTTGTGGTGCATATTGAGCTTCTGCACAGAAAATAAGATGTAGTTGATTTGATTCGCAAAATAAGCCTTTAAGGTCTGTGATAGGCTGTAATTATCTTGGAATTTTTTTTTGTACGAAGGGAGCATGAAAACTCGACTCTGTGCTGTCAGAAATGTTTTCTTTCATTCCTTTTTTTCCTTTCTAATCTTCCTTAAAGTATTGGTGTGAATTAAACTCACCGAGGAGGAAACCAGCGAACATCTTCCATAATGCAGTCACGAAAATAGGGGGAGGCTGGTTATTACTCCCATCTGGGATGCCAGATGTTTGCAGACTGGTGTGGGAGCTCAGCTTTGCTGACCCCAGCCCGAGACCGAGTTAAATGCGTTCGAAATGTCCTCTTTCCTGCTCCAAACACGCACGAGATGTAATTGAATAAGAGCAAAAACAAAAATAATGATACCTCTAATCTGCTAAGAAGGCACGAAAATTCACTTCAAAGTGAAGTGGCTTCACTGGACGCTGGTTGGACTTAACTGCTCATCACGACGAAGGAGGGCAGCGGAGGGTTCGGACCGTGCCAGGCAGGCCTTCCTCATTTCAATAAAACTACACCCTCTCTGGCTTCTGCCAAAAGTGGGAAATCCAGCACAGCATGTGTCCTCAGAACTTTGATCTCGTAATGTCAGAAGTAATCTAAAATTTCCTTTATTCATATATCTGCAGGGTCAAGAATGGACAATATAACAAAACTGAAAATAGCCTTAATCAGTTGTAATATTTCTTTGTCATTTGTTTAAAGCCAGATGATCTACCCATTTATCATCTTAACAGAGAGTCTCAAGGAAGTGTCCTCCTCCGGAAGGGGGCCAGCACCCATTGCTTTGTCCGTCCGTCATCATTTTCAGTCTCCGATGGGAGCTGGTAGCGAACTGCAAAGTCCAGAGTCCTGAACTTCTGCTATCAGCCTCTGCACTTCAAGAACTTTTTAAGTACAAAACATTTGAGAAATGCCTGTGATAATATATGAGCAATTGGATAGGTCTATGTTACGGTGAGTTTTCCAAGTTCAGAAAAAACATACAGTAATTGTCTTGACCCGCAATGGCATGAAACAGTTCTCATGACAGTTTGATGACAAGGATACGAGGCCAGAGTTTTTGTGCAGTAAAGATCATGCGTTTGCTTAACTCTGTTGACAGTAAAATGCAGACTTCAGCTCGTTCTGGGGCTCTTTGTTGAAACTGTAGTTTTTTAGCTTTCTTTTTTAAGACCAAACAAGATTGCAGGTACGAGTTGCTGAGTAAAGACCTTGACAAAAATGTTTCAATAATTAAACTCTAAGGAAACATAAATAAATTAGGAGAGAATTTGCATCATATCAGGGTAATGAATTTCTTAATGTTTGCCCTTATAGCCAGGAGCTAGTATACTTTCCTTCTCATTTCAGGCATATGGAGCCTACACAAAAATTTTTCGATGCAAATAATTTTTATATATACTAGCTAGATTGTTATATGAATGAGTCCTGGAATAATTAATTTTGTAAGACAGAGAATTTATTTCTGTTGTAAAAAAAAAGTACCTGTTTTGAAAGTTTAGATTTTTTGTAGAATGGCCCAAATATATCACAGGTCTTCAATATCCCACCTCTTGTACTTCTAATCAATAGTTAAACAGGGATGCAAGAAAAGATGAAGATATCCTTGGTTCCTTGCTAAACTGTGTAGAGATCAATTACAGATTGCTCTAGATCCCTTCTAGTCCAAAGGCTTTATAATAAAGTTTTATTAAAAGCCAATGTTTATTAAGTTTTTGAAAGACTAAATGATTCTTCTAAGCTACAATAAGGTTTTTCATTTTGCATAAATAGCATTTCTATGAAATCTTTGTATAATATACATGCACCAGCAAGACTACCCTCCAACTCGGTTTTCTCACCTACAAAATAAAGAATTTAAAAATCTGCACCTAAAAACTCTAAAATCATACAACTATAAATCATTCCCAGCTGGTGGGGAAAATGATTAAAAGAAAATTAGTGTGCAGGCCCTTGACAATGGGCTTTGAGCCTCAGAAGTGAAATCTCTGCTTGTAAGTATCTTCCGTGTATGGACATGGTGTCCATGTACAGAACACTAATAGGCGCTGAATTCTTTCTGATCAAGGGGACTTATCATTAGAGCCTCTCACAGGCTCTGCCCAACACGCTGTCATTTTCATCTCACGTTTACGACGGAGAAGCCTGTTCCTCACTTCCCTTGCAGACAGAGCCAGGAATGAGAGTATGACATCCACAGGCTCTACTATGACATCTGAAACACATTCCAAGGGCTGCCTCAACAGATGTCTTGATGAGAGTTTCTAAGTGCAGCCAGAGGGGAGTGGGAATTTAGGTCACACTGCAGGGAGAGAAGTTAAGGGAAAATCCTTGCCAAAGAGTCAGTGCAGAAAGCAAGAAAAGACCTTGTGGATTTACTGCTTGTGTGTGGGGTCTGGAAACAGGGACATGAGTGCTCCCTCTGGCTTTATCCTGAAGGTATATGCTATGCAGAGGAATGGTGTGACCTTTCTGGCACTACAAGATGCTCTGCAGTCATCTTGTATATGTCCTGCCTCAGTTCTGGAACCAGCCATTTCTCTAATAAGCCCTGGCTCCTTTCACTGGAGAGTGAAACCAAAATCTGAGCATTAGGTGAGCTCACTGTTATCGGAGTGTCATTGCTTCTAGCACCTCTCAGTTGTTTAGTATATATGCTAAGCCATATATATATATGTGTGTGTATATATATTTCTATGTGTAATGATGTATATCTATATTAACAAGTTTATACAAGTCTCTGAGTCAAATCCATTACCACATAGATCATTCTAGTCTCTTCCCATTATCTTTCCACTGCAAAAGTGAGGTTGTCTCGTACATTTGTTTGGTCACATTCTGCATTTCATTGTGACCTCCTAAATTATTTTTGTAAATGTGAAACATTCGGATTTGCTCTTTGTGCTGTAAAGTTCTATGGGTTTTAACAAAAGCTCCCACCATTAGTGTATCAGAGGAAATAACTTTACCACCTTAGAAAATCTCCTCTGCTTACATCTCCCATCTATTTTTACATGCTGTCTACTTTCTCCATTAGAACCATTGATATATTAATCATAGTTATCTTCAGTTCCCTCTCTGATAATCGAACATCTATTTCATATCTGAGTCTGGTTCTGATGCTTGCTTTGTCTCTTTAAGCTGTGATGTGTTTCCTTGTTTGTGGCGTGCCTTTTTGTCGAAAGCTAGACAAGTTGTGGCAATAGAAACAGAGGTAAATAAGCCTTTAGTGTTAGAATTTATGGTACTCTGGCTCAGAGTTGGGTTTTAAAAAAATACCATTGATGGGGTGGCTTAAACAGCAGAAATTTATTTCTCGCTGTTTTGGAGGCTGCGAAGTCCAAGATCAGGACTTCCCAGGGCCATGCCAGCATGGCTGGGTTCTGGTAAGGGCCTTCATCTTGATTTGTAGGCAGCTGTTCTATTATGTCCTCACATGGCAGGAAGAGAGGCAAAGGGAGGAACAAGCTCTCTCTTGTCTCATCTTACGAGGGCACTGATCTCATCAATTTAATAAGTACTTTAAACATAAATTATCAGGAACAAAACAAGAAGGTTCACTTTTACCGCAGGTATTAAAATTGTACTGGAAGTTCTAGCCAGAAAGAATTAGAAAAGAGAGAGAAATAAAAGACATCCAACCTAGAAAGGAAAAAGTAGACCATTCACAGACAACATGATCTTATATAAAAGAAATCCCCAAAGAATCCATATGAAAGCTATTAGAGCTAATAAACAAATTGATTAAAGTTGCAAGATATAAGATCAATACACAAAAATCATCTATGTCACTATATACCTGCAATGAAGAATCGAAAAAGGAAGTCAAGAAATAAGTTCCATTTCCATCTAAAAGAATCAAGTATTTAGGAATAAATTTAACCAAGGAGGTAAAAGACTTGTACAATGAAAACTATAAAACATGGTTGAAAGAAATTAAAGAAGACCTACATACAGACTATATTTTCAGGGATCATTTCTACAGTTTGTTACTAGGGAAGTTTCTCGGAACGTGTAGAGCTCCTGAAACCACAAGGAGATGGAGTGTCCTCTCCCGAGAGTGAAGCCGGTTCTTGGTGTTGCTTTGGTAACTGCCATTTGCCATTGATGATTGTTCCTCTTTCCCCTTGGAGGAAGTAAGAGAGAACACCATCCGAGTGGTTTTCTAAGGAAAAAAACAAAAAGCAGAAGACCTAAATACATAGACAGACATCCATACTCATCAGTGGAAGACTTAGCGTTGTTAAGAGAGCAGTATTCCACACAGTGAGCTCAAAGCACTCTCTCTCAAGTTTCCAAGACTTTTTGTGGTTGTTGTTGTTGCAGATCTCAAATTCATATGGAATTGCAAGGGGCTGAAAATAACTAAAATGTTCTCGAAGAGAAACAAAGTCAGAGTACTCCCATCTCCTGATGTGAAACTTGACCACGAATCTACAGAAATCAAAGCAACGTGCTCCTGGCATAAGGACAAACATATAAGCCAATGGATGGAATGAAGAATCCAAAATAAACCCAGACATATATGGCCAACCGACTTTTGACGAGGGTGCCAAATCCATTCGATGGTGAAAGATCAGTTTCCTTAATAAACGGGAATGTGTAACTGGATTTCCACGTGCAAAAGAAAGAAGTCAGGCCCCTCCCTCACACCATATACAAAAATTAACTCAAAATGAATGAATGACCTCTATAAGAACTAAAGCCATAAACTGCTAGAAAAACAACATAGGGTTTAATCTTCACAACATTGAATTTGGCAATAGTATGACCTAAAAGCACAAACAACAAAAGAAAAAAATAGCTAAATCAGAATTGGAAACTTTTGTACATCAAAGAATACCATCAACAATAACAACAAAACCAACAAACAAAATCAAACAATCCAATTTTTAAAATGGGCAAAGGACTTGATTAGACATTTCTCCAAAGAATATATATAAGCGCCCAATAACCGCATGAAGCTGCTCACTCAGTCAGTAGAGAAATGCAAATCAAAACCGCAATGAGATACCGCTCTTCACCTACTAAAATGGCTGTCATTAAAGGAAGGGAAGAAAGAAAAAGGGAAAAATAGTGTCGGAAGACTGTGGACAAATTGGAACCTTTGGGTGTTGCTCGAGTGAAAAGTAAAACGGTGCGGCCACTGTGGAAAAGAGTTTGGCAGTTCTTCAAAAAGTTAAACAAATTACCACACGAATCAGCAATTCCACTCCTAGGTATGTACCCCAAAGAACTGAAAACAGGGACTTAAACAGATACTTGTAGTGCAGCAGGCTTAACCCAATACTTGTACTGCAGCATCATAGCCAAAAGGTAAAAACAGTCCAAGCATCCATCAACAGACTGTGGACGAAAAAGGGGTGCATTAGATCTATTACAATAAATCTCATGAAAAGTAACCTCATGGGGTGATCTGATCATAATTTCCTAACTGGGCAGGTCTTGTGAGTAGTCACACCTCAGGCTTACAACGTCACTAGAAAAAGGTTGTCTTTGCCCTGTCCATTGTTCTTGTACTTCAAGGCCTTTGAGATGCCTCTTTTTCCAGTCCCCTTGGAAGGATGCTCACCCTCAGAAGAGCCCATCATTTGTGAGCTCTCCTGTAATCTACTTCCAGAGATTTCCCTGCCTGGTTTCCCCCCCACGTTTATGCAATCTTCCTTATGTTCCTTTCTTAATTCCGAACGTGTAAAAGAAACTGCAAAACTCATTCTCTAGGGCATTTGAGATCTTGCTTCCCTGTATGTTATCAGCTTGGCTCAAATCAACTCATAAAAATTCTCTAGCGGTTTGGATGTTCCCTATGTCGACACGATGAATGAACAAAATGTGGTATACACAGACACTAAAAATCGAGGAAGTTGTGATTTGAGGTTCAACATAGATGAGTCTTGCAAACAGCAGGCCAGGTGAAATAAGCCAGACAACCAAAGGACAAATATTATGCTATTCCACTTAGATAAATTATGTAGAATAGGTAAATTTATGGGGACAGAAAGTAGATGATGGGTTGGTGGGAGAGAGGAATGAGGAGATACTGCTTAATGAGTAGAGTTTCTGTTTGGGATGATGAGAAGGGTTTGGAAAAAGACAGTGGTGATGTTTGCTTTGTCATAATTAGGAATGTTGGGTCTTGGACCCAGTTCCTGGCACAGAGCAACTGAGCCCTTATAATCTCCTGAGTGACAGTAGTGTCTTTTGTTATTCGCAACAAACCCCTTTTGATCTCACCTGATTTACTCGAATGCAGTGACTTGGGGTAGGGGGCTCCTAGAGAGCTTCGGGATGGGGGCTAGTGCCAGAAACTCCAAGCCGTGATTGGAAGATTGGAACTTGCAACCGCACTCCCCACCCCTCTTCTCAGGCCCTTGCCCACGTCTCTGGAGAAGGGAGAGTAGCTGGAGGCAGGGTGTGGTAAAAACACTTGAGCAGTAAGATGCAGAGAGCTTCTGATTGGTGAACACACGGAAGGGGGATGGTGCGCTTGTAGAATGAGCTGCCACTTAATGGGTAGAGTTTCTGTTTAGGAGGAAGAGAAAGTTTGGAAATAGTGGTGATGTTTGAATAACAAGGTGAGTGTAATTAAAGCCATTTGAAATGATTAAAATGACAAATTTTATGTTTTACATATATATATAACCATATTTAGAAAAGCAAAAAAAAAAAAACCAAAAACCAACAACAACAAACAAAGATCAGGGAAGTTGGAGAGCTTGTAAATAAGCAATTGGTGGAGATGGGATTCAAACCCAGGTCTTTCTGATTCTATGGTCTGTGCGTTCTCAAACACAGAAGAGCTAGATTAAACTGTGCAGGACTGCCATTCATTTAGAATTTTTGAGCCAATAAGAGGTAGAAAAAAGTGGCCTTTACAGAAGATCGCCCTTGTGGGAGAGGAGGTGTGGATTCACGTGGGCCCCGGGAGGTCAGCTAGAAGGCTCGTGCTGTGAAGCAGTGAGGAGAGAACTGGAGTCTGGACCAGGGATGTGTGGTCGTGAGAATGGAGAGGAAGAGGGTGCATCCAGCAGTTCAAGGGAGGAAATGACAGTGCTGGAGATGCTTGGAAAATGGGAAATGAAGGACGTCAAAAGTCAGCTTGGGCAGACAAGAGTGGGGAGCAGCTTCGGGCACAAATGAGGTGTTTGAGGGAGGTCTCACGTTATCCCAGTACGCTCGAAATGGATTCTCATCTCCCAACCGCGTGACCCCTGGAGTCCCAGCAAAACTGAGCTCATCAATGCTGGTTTCTGGGCCCTCAGTGCTGAGAATACAAAGCCCTCTGCAGGTGGTCTCCTTTTCGAGGTGCTGGTGATTAAGTTATTGTATACACATTGGGGACTGGGGGAGGGAGACCAAGGTAAAATACAAAGGAAACATTTTTTCTATCTTCTACACAGGTTAATCCAGTGATAATTAGCACCTTGTTTTATTGTCTTACCTCCCTAGGCACAGTGTTCAAGGTTGTATCTGCCTTTTGGCTAAGGGGCCGGGTTTTGTTGTAGTGGTTTTTAGATAAGGACTCTAACATACGTGTGGCTAAATACCTAATGGTGCATGTGACTAGTGGTGGGGAAGGGAGGGAGGCCCGGCCAGGCCAGGGTGGTGATGGAGTGGGAGGGGAGAGGGTTACATTTCCCCCGCCTTGTGCCCTGGCTCCGACGCGGTCTCTGCACATGTATGAACGGAAGAGAACCGCAGCCTTCACCCACAGCTGCTGCAGCTGACGTGCAGTGGACAAGTCATCTCGCAGCCTCTGGAGGCTCGGCGGAGCTCCCTAGAAAGGCAAAGACCACAGATGCGTGTGCTGTGCTCCTCAGTGCTCACATGTCCCCCAAGTGACCTAAGTGGTAGAGTTTTAGAGAACTGGCCCAATCTTTATATTTAACAAGCCAAAAACAAAAACAAAAGCAAAAATGAAAAAAAAAAACCCCAAAATCGGTCTATTAGTTCAATGAGAATTTTACGTATTTGTATGCTCAATTGCCCTCCTTGGGACTCTCAAGGTTTTCACTATGGAAAATATTTTGTAGCCGATGAAAATATTCTAAAAAATATAGCCCAGAAGAGGCTTCCGATTCATTACAGCAAAACAATAGCACACATGCAAACACAAAGGCCTGTCACATGTAGTGCTATCACAAACATGAACCAGAGTCTAAGTGTTAATCATACTTTGCCAAGTGGCTAGAAATGTGTTGATGGTGTTTAGTTTCATGGACTTGAGGTTCTGTGAGAGCAGGGAGCATGTTGGGTGAGTTCACTGTTGTATCTCCAGTGTCCGGCCCAGGCACATAGTAGGTGCTCATCTGTTCACTGAATAGAGAGACGGTAATACTGCTAGTGGACTTTAGGGAGGCCATGTAATCATTCTAATTGCACCATGGGTGAAAGAAACCCTAAAGGGTGACGTCAGAGTAATATAGGAGGATCTTAATGCACTGATGGGGGAAATTGTTGCTTCAGTGCAAAAATCCCGTAGCTATGAATTTAAATCTAAAATAATTGTACTTGGAAACCTTTTAAAGTTGCATGGTAAGTTAGAGGCTGACGTCATTTAACTGGCAGTGGAAAGAAACCAGAAATTACAACTCTTAGTTGCTTCTCAGTGTTGCGTCCCTTCCGCCTCATTCCCCTTCACGTTCCGGGGGGTCTGTTTTGTTGCACTTGCCCGAGCTGACTTGCAGGAGGGTTCCGATGCTCCTCGCTATCCTGGCCTAGATGTGGCCAAGTCTCTTCTATTTTTGGTTTGCCTGAGAAGAACTGGACTACTTCGAAACTACCCTCCCCCACTCCGTTTCCGAACATGTATCTCATTTATGCTTGATCACGGGTAGCTCAGATGACGCAGTCTTCAAAGCAGTGCCTCTCAGGCTCCAACGTGTGTAGGGATTCCTGGGGAACGCATGGGAATGCAGATCCTCACCCCCACGGCTGCGGGGTGGGGCCTCCAGGGGAGCTGATGCTGCTGGTCCAGGGACCGCACATTGAGTAGCAGACTGGGTTTTAGGCCCCTTGCGTCTTTCAGTTCTACAGGATGTGTGAGATGCTAGACTAACCTGGTCTCCTGGCCTGAAACAATTTTGAGTCAGTGATGCTGAACTACTGGTGCGACTCTCTGTCCCTTCCAGAAGTTTCTTCTAAGTCTCAGTTCTAGATGTGAGGCCAGAGATCACCCCCCCTTACCCTGGGTTATTCTAAAGCTCTGTCTTTTGCAAGGATGGCCATGATCAGTGTCCTCCAAAATACGAGGGTCCATCTTTAGATTCTTCTCCTGACCTGGGTTGACCTGCACTGACTTTGCCAAAATCCCCTACCACCTGGATCCCACTACTGGCCTCTGCTAGCCTGACCCGTGTCATTGATCTGTGTCATTTTCTTTTCCTTTTCCTTTTTTTGAGTCATTTTGCAAGATCTTCACTAAGTTCTATTCTTTACTTTTGAGGACGATTTTGGACCCAAAATCAGCATGCTGCCAGTCTCATGGGCTGACTCCACTGCCACTGCCTTAGTCAAAGCCACCAGAATGTCTCACCTGAATGTTGACTTTCTTAACTCCTATGTCCATTCCACTCTGCCCTCCTCCAATCTGTAGCTAGAATGATATTTTTGAAATATGTATCCAATGATCTCTCTCTTTCCATTCAAAACAGCAGACTAGTTCCTCAGCCTGTGTCTGTGCTGGTGAATGAGTTTTCCTAATCCACCTTTGCCTGTCTCAGCTTCATGGAGGGGGTTTCAGCTCTAAATTCTTATCCCCAATGGCCCAAGGTCCCATCCCTTAGACAGTCCTGGGGGTTACTGAGGTCAGACTTCTAGAAGGGCAACCACAGCATAGCTCACTGGTTTACTCAGTTTCTTCTTCAGTTCCAACAGCTGAAGCTTTTCCATTCTTATGAACTCTACTCTGCAGTACACAGAGCATTTCTTTAGTCTGTATCCAGCCCATCCGGGTGTTTTATGGTGGGGGGGGCAGGGGGTTAGATTGCTTATTCCTGCATTGTGCCAGAACCACCTCACTCTCTGCACCCGCCCCTACAGACCAGAGTTCATTTCATCATTAGGGTTGATAATGCTGACCAGAGCCCCTTGGACAACACGGTAAGTAACGATAACATCTGTTGAGCGAGTTGTTTCTGTATGCCTCCCCACAACTCCATCAGCACACCCATTTTACAGATGAAAAGATGTAAAAGGGGTGAAGAGATTAGGTAAATTGCCCAAGCTTATGAAGCAGGTCTGACGTGAAATCCGGGCAGACTGGCTCCAGAACCTACCGTCTTAACCTCTGTTTTGTCAGAGATGGCTGTTGCTCCACAAATTTTTGCGGAGTGATGCATTTGGAGAGCCCATGAGTTCCTGTGCTCCCCGCCAGAGCCAGCCAACAAGGTCCATCGCTTCATTTTTCACCACATGACACTTCCCCAGGCACCCTCACGTACCCACTCTCTGGGGCAGGGGCCCTCCTGCTGCAGCTCATTTGTGTGGCAGGCGCGTGGGCCAGCCCTGAGCTAGGCTTCCTCACTGGTCTGCCTTCTTCCCGGAGAACTCGCTCATGTGACATATCTAACTCTCTAGGTACTGATGAAGGCAGATTCTGATGCAGTATGTCTGGAGTGAGGCCCGAGATTCTGCATTTCTAATCATTTCCCAAATGATGCTGATGTTGCTGGTGTGTGCATGGATTTTGAGGGGTCAGGAGCTAGAGCAGCATAATCTACTCCTTGAGCTTTCGTGTCCTACTTTGTGTTTGCAGCTAATACTATCTACCTTGTAATATTAAAACGGGAAGGAAAGAATGTGTGCTGAATACTAGTACTGTGATTAATGTTGGGTGTTCAACTAATGGGGTTTTTTGGCCTTTCTTATTTTATTTTTCTAAGTATAAGTCAATATAAAATCTAGAAAGATCTTATCATATACAATATTTGCACTGGAAAATTAATACACATGCAGGCACAGAGCTCTTGGATCATTTTTTAAAAAAGGAATTCAATCAATGCATTTAAAATATTCATCTAATATCATGTAGTATATATTTAAAAAGTAGTCATCTTTACCCTTTTGAAACTTAAATTCACTCTCTCACCACCTAACCTCTGGATATTCTCTGCCTAACTATTAAAAGCTGATGATAAATCACACTAAGGGGAAACCCTTATTACTTCTGGGTTCCCACCATCACTGCAAATCCGTAAATTGCCCAGAACTGTGGCTTTGAAGGTTGTTAGCTCCCAAGATTTCTATTATGAATTTGCACTTGACCTTTGATCCTGACATATCTGTTAGGCTTCCCATTTAATTATTTACTAAATGCACTTTAAAAGCCCCGTGGACCTGCCTTCCCCAGGGCTGTGGTCCTCTGTTCCCAACTCCCTCCACCTGTTTATGCCCTCCTGTCTTCCTAGGGGTCCGCGCCATACCCACATGCTGGTATTCCAAGGGGCTCCCTTAATGGACTTATCAAGGAACTTCTCTCGGTCTGGATCTCAGTTACTGACATTCTGACTGACACCAAGCATGAAAATCACATTACTCTGGTTGTAAAAAACCTTCACTGGCTACCTGTAAAGTAAAGGATTATGTGTAAAGTCCTAGTTATTAACTTACAAGTCTTTAAATTGAGTTGGTTTTGAATACCTCAGAGACATTCTGGAACCCTACATCCCCGGTCGTTTTCTTTGTTCTCAGTCAATTGGATTAGTTCTTTTTGGCCGAAGACATTGAGCTACGGGGCATTTTTAATGTTTGCTCTCTACTTATGGAATTTATTAACCAGGGAGGTCAGGCTGTTTTACTCTCTGTCAAGCTTTCAGTTGAAATTTAAGAGGTATCTTTTCCAGATTGCTGATTTGGCTAAGTAAGCCATAAATTGATCCCCTGTTGTTTAGTGTCTGAATCATTGTTCCTCTTTGGTATTTTTAGGAACCTGCTCCAAGAGTATGTTTGACATGTCACAGTTAAATTTTATATTATTCCACTTCATAACTTTTTTCCCCACGTACTGACTTGAAACACTGTCAAAGTGAGTTTACTAATTAAATGTTTTGCATGACATATTACCTTTCCCCACATGCTTTAGAAGGATGTCACAAGGATGGTATGTTATAGGGGAAAGTACATGGATTGTGAAATATCAGGCATTATATTCAATTACGTACATATATTTCACCTTATTTTGGTTGTTATTCAATCACTCCACCGTTACGAAAACTTAGCTGTGGAACGGGTGAATGGAATCCAAGATCTACCCCTCTGTCCTCCTTGCTGCCTGGGCACCAAGGGGCCACGGCTTTCTCTGGTGAGTTTTAATCTAGCATCTTTTGATGAGTTGTGAATATGTCAGAAGTTAACTAACAATAAAGTATTTAAAGAGCAGGCTGAGACACAAATAAAAATATGGCATGGGATATACTACACAGCTAATGGCCAAATAAACCCATGTGTAATGGCAGCAGCATCATTTCTGAAAATAGGGACATTCCTCAGGCTGGCGCAGCGAGGAGGGAAATTTGATTGAGAAGTTGGGTTTGCACTGAACCCACATGTGTATGGCAGGACTGGGGTGGGCAAAAAAAAAAAAAAAAAAGAGGTAGGGAGGTTGTAGGCCACTATATGGAGATGGAATGACAGCAGGGAAAAAATGACTTATTTATTTTTTTTAAGTTGGAGGAGAGGCATCTAAATTCAACCCATTTGGCTAGAAGATGAGTCAGTGGAAAAAAGATAATAAATAAGGATTTACTAAACATTTAAGTTTTTAAAACAAGAGGTTCTCCATTTTCTTTCAATGAAGAAAAGATATTTTTTCATTTTTCTTGGTGTCTCAAAACACTTGCTGAGGTCAGAGATAATAGGGCCGGCCACAGTGGACTGTCAGGAGAGGGCTTCTGGGAAGGGAAGGTAAAGATGCAGTCGCTGCTTGTACGTTCCTCCCTGTTTTGGCTTGTTTGTTTGAGGACGGGGTTCATGAGTTAGTTTGGGGGTGGGGAGGTGAGCAAGGTCCGAGATCAAATGCTGGAACTTGATTGTTTATTTGAGAATCATCACTGCACCAAACATTTTAAAATAGAAGATCTCTCATAAATTCTCACATGGCCTATGAATCCTGTTTGGAAAGATATGTATTTTCAGTACCGTGTAAGAAATCGTAGCTGATTCAGTCCCACCCCACCTACTTCTATTCCATGGGTCATTACCGTGGCCTCTGTGCTTTTGGTCCTCAGGGCTGCTGTGGTGAGATGCACAGGAAGCTGGACGCTGAGCTTAGGATATACTGGGGACAATAAGCCTTCCACCCAGGAAACATTTATCCATCCCAGAGACCGATGCTACGGAAGTGCCCAGATCCAAACCCAGTGTGGTTGCCGTGCTCCCAGATTTCAGAGAAGGCCTGAGCAGTGAGAGAAAGGATTCATTTTGAGGGAGGAACCCCTGGAGCTGGCTTGGAGGAGCGGAAGCCTCTCTACTTAAAGTCTGGTCCATGGGCCGGCAACAGCAGCAGCATCATCAGGAAGTCTGATAAAAATGCAGATGCTTGGGCCCCATCTCAGAGCTAAGAAGATCCCAGGGGATTCATATTTGTATCATAGTTTTGGAAGCACCATGTTAGAAAACTCCGACTGAACTGTATAGCAGTGAAAACGTCAGACAAGCAGACCCCTGGGAAAGGAAGCCCAGGCCTTTGCAGCGCCCCAGTAATACCCAAGTACTCCCCCAGTCCCTCCCTCTGGCCACTCTCCTAGACTTTCACGGGCCTTGCAGGGAGTATCCAAACACCGGGCTGGCTTCATGTGCAAGGAAAGCGCTGCTTAATAGCCAATCCCATTGAATTATTCTCCTGGGCTCTGACAGAGGTGTAGGAATATTTGGAAGGGGAGCACCAGCTTGGGAAGAGGCGAGGACTGAAAAGGCCCTCTCTGGCATGTCTGGTCCTCCACATACGTGCCTGCAGGTATGGATCGGAGCCATTGCTTTCAAAGGCTAAAAAATACCGAAGAAAAATACCCACCTTCCTGTTTCTGTCATATAGGTTCATGCTTGCCTGGTTTGAATTAGTTAGAGTGGTTCATTATGGAGCAGGGAGCAAAGAGACATTTTAATGGAATTGGCAAAACCCAAGCCACAATGCCCAACAGAGTAGGCTGGAGGTAAACAGCTGTGGCCTGCCTTTCAACGCATGAAAAGAGTTTTCATGCCTAGGATTAATAGAGTGCTTAAACAGCTATAGAAATCATTTTATAATTACTACAATCTCTTTTTTCTCCTTCCTTCCTTCCTTCCTTCCTTCCTTCCTTCCTTCCTTCCTTCCTTCCTTCTTTCCTTCCTTCCTTCCTTCCTTCCTCCCTCCCTCCCTTCCTTCCTTCTTCCCACCCTCCCTCCCTCCTGCAAGCTTTAAAAAATAATGTGGCTTCCATGCAAATCAAAAGCAGCTGAAAGCTTGCCAAGGCCAAGATGTAATTGAAGATGGCATTTAAGCCTTTGTGTCTCCTCTGTCTCCTGAGATATCATCATAAAATAAAAGACTTCATCAGGTAATGTTTTCTTCATTATTCAACATCACAATTCGGGAGCGAAAAAAGATAATTAGACATACGGAGCTGTCGACACATAGTTTATGAGGAGCTCATAGTTAATTAGTTATGGTAAAAGGTTTTTTATATAGTCATAATTACTCTACATTTCAGAGGAAGAGAAGCAAACATACATGTATTTTATGTTACCTGGTGACAAGCGTATCAAAGGGAGGCAGGTGTTTTGATGACCCTTCGGCACTTCTTCAGTCTTCCCAGGATACGTGCAAAGTGTCATAACGGGATTTCAACGGCGCAGGTCTTGTTAACGTTAATAGAAGCTACACATCTGAGACCCTTACAGATCATCTGGCTAGATCCTATAAGAAAATACCATCTTCTTGGTGTCCCGAACTTCCTTTGTCAATGAGGGTTCCACCTACACACTAATCCAGAGAATGGTTACAATAATTCCCTTTGAAATGTGAGACCAAACACCTTCACGGGTAATACTTTTTCTATTCTCATTTCTGGGGTCAGCCCATGAAGCAAAATTAATGGCAAAAATAATATATTGGGAAGTATGGCATTCTATAATTTATTTGTTTAAAACAATCTGTAAAAGCCATCTCCTTTTTTTTTTCACCCAGTGTTTCTGCTGAAGTGGTTATTCAAGATCTCAACCTAATTAAGACATGAAAAGAGCTTAAAAAATAAGAGCGATACTCTTGGTTTTGCGTCTGTACCAGTTGCAATGGTATCTGAGCTGAAGGAGGGGGAGAGAACAGCTCTGTCATGTCCATACCGCCTGGGTTCGTGGGGCACAGGCTGTCTCATCTCCAGCGATGTCTACCCCGAGAGAGAAATTAATCAGGCCGCCACATGTGATTCTCCAGGGCGCGGGGCACGTGCTCGTGAGGCCTCGTCCTGCCCTGGGGCTGCCAGCTCTCCAAACCCAAGACTCAACCGCAGGCTCTTGCTTCCCTCTGCTCCTGCCATAGTATTTGATGTCATGGTATGGGAACGATGATAGTTGTCATTTCTGGAGTGTTCAGTGATGCTTATGCCCTGAATCCCATACTACACGGATTTTTTTTTTTTTAATCAAGGCCTTGCTCCTCCTAGATGCATGTCTTTGGGTGAAGTAATTAATCTTACTAAACTCTAGTTTCCTCACCTATAAAATAAGAATAATATTAATACTAAGACAGATAACAGATAACAGGTGGTTTGGGAGGGGATGGAGGAACTACCTAATTAAATACACGTTATTGTCAAAGTCCTAGTTTTAACTTTGGGTAGTGCACTCACAGGTGCCTATGCATCATTTAAATAATAACTAAATAGCAGCAGAAGTCGGACCAATAATTCAATAATGAGGTGTGTCAAGAAAAAAGACAATGAATATCGGGAGATTAGCACAATAGCAGACATAGTAAATGCTCAGTAAATATTGGCTATTATTATTTTTATTCTGAGAACAACTCTGTGAGTTAGGGACCATTATCATCCCCAGTGTAGAGATGATAAACTCACACTGAAGGAGGTTAAGTCACCTAGCTAATACGTGGTAAAGCTAGGATCTAACACCTGGGTCCCACACCCAAGCGATGACCTCATCAGAAGCAACTGTAACAACCCTGAACCATCATCTTCCCACTTGACTTTCCCCTTCACTATCCATCATGGTGGACATGCTGGAAACTGAGACTTCAGGCTTCTGGTCCCTGGGACCTGGCACTTGGTTGCCTCCGTGGGGATCTGGAAGATCTAGGAGCCTCGACTGGCTATCCTAACACCACTTGCTTGAACTTACCCAGCTTTCAGTGCCTCCCAATTTGTTGCGTACTTCAAGGATGCAGAGGGGAGGAGGCCCCAGCTAACACCTTCCCCACATCCTCGCTCTCCTAGCCCACCTGACAGGTCTTTCGTGCTGAAAGACAAGGCTCTCACTGCTCTGGGTTTTTTCTCTGTAATCTCTGCAACATGCTGTCTGTTTCCAGCATTATTCCCCCCGATGCTCACATATTTTTATGGACTAAATCAGGAAGTGACCCCTTCATTTTCCTAGCCAGAAAAACATCAGCCTTAGCATTCAGTACCCGCAGTACCCCGCTTCCATAATCTCAAGTGGACCAAAAAAGAGAACGGATCCTTCACATAGGGTTCAAGGTGGCTAAGTGCAATTCTAGAACATGCTGATACACTAAGTATGAGGCTGTCCCTTTAGACAGGAATCATGTTAATAAACTAGGGGTTTCATAGCCAAGTTGAAAAAATCTGTTTAGAAAGACTAAATAAATTATATTTTATTTTGGGCCTGTAGAAACCCTGAATAAATGAGATCAAATAGTTCACTATATTGTCATTAACGTGATTTATAGCCTGTGTCCCTTTTCCACCCTCAGCCTAAACCTGTGAGTTATGCCCCAGGTATGCCCTAATGAAGAAGATCCCTCTTTAATCTCATTTCCTTGAGATAATTAAGACAATATTTGCTATTTCTATGTATTTTTAATGGTAATAGTTTTAGCTATTACTTTAATCACTAATAATTAGCCTGTGATCTAGGAAAGAAATATAAATTTAGAATGACAAAATAATGCTTGGAAATAATTTCCTTTTGTCTATTCTTAAAGGAATAAAAGATACAAGTTTTAATATAGCCAAGGTGAATGATTTCTAAAATCAGTGATATTTCAGGTGCAGCCAACATCTTTAGATTATTTATGTAGAACACTATAATATTTTAAATTCCTGAATAAATAATTCTCAGTGTGTTAATTATTCTCAATTAATCATGCTAATTCACACTAATTACTAATGTAATTACAAAATTGAAGATTAACCTGGAAATTTGGAAGAGCAGTGTTTGTGTTAACTAAACAGGAATAAATTACACAGGCAGGGGCCGGGTGCTTCACAATTTGTTTGTCTAGCTCGAGGCCTGCAAAGTACAGTGTAATCTGGGAAGATCTGACTTCAGCCTCTCATCCACCGGCAGGACGGTGGGATCGACCCTATCTCCGTTTCACTCCCACGTGTATCCTTTGCTTCCGACATTCCTGACATTTTCAGAAGCTGTGCTGAACGATGAAAAGATCGTTTCTAGCCACAAAGGGCAAAATAAGACTAGGACCTTCTAGAAGATTTTTTGTCAGTGTCTGCCAAGGCTGTTGGAAAGCCAGGGGACTGCTAGACCTGTGGACGATTCAAGGGGAATAAGAAAATAGCTATAATCCTTGTTTGCTGAACTCAAACTAAAGATTCCACAGGACATGCTCATTGGGACTGTGGCTTGACTTACGGGGACCGCTATCTTGCTGAGGTTCAGACAGATGTGTGAGAAACGGGGTGGGTGCCCACGTAATAGCAAGAGCTAGGTAGGCTGTTTGAGATAATAAGGAACATCATTCCTTAACCGTCAATAAGAAACAGGCGACAAGCCCTGATGTAACGTATTGTGGCACTTTGCATACTAAATGTCATTTACAGGGCTGAAGGGCGCACAGTTCTCTACGACTTACTGACATTCATTCATTGGGTCCATTGCGGGTGCCATTGTGGTTACACAATTAGTTGGTAACCATTGTGTGTGCGTGTGAGTGTGCGTGCGCCTGTGAGCATTCCCCTGTTCCAGGTTCTAGATCTTGGGCACACAAAGATGAAAAGGTAAAACCCCAGCCCTTAAGAAGCTCTCACCCATGCAGAACTGATGTCTCATAGTTTTCTTGGTAGATAATCACAGCTCAGAGAACGTGAGTTACCAGCTCGGGGGAGGGGAAAATCCTCCACTTTGAGAACGTGACTCATCGAGGGACAACGCCCAGCTCTTGGTTCATACGCTGGCCCATCCTAGGCTCACGGACAGAAGTATTTCAAGGGTTTGCATGTGGTGGAATAATTCATCTCATTCCCAAGCTGCAAGGAAAAGGTCATTTTTGCTTCTTTCACCTCTAGGCTCGAGAAGCGCTATTTCTCTGAGGGTCGGTAGGGAAGAATCCACTGGAATTTGACACAGTCCTTATTTCCCTTCCCAAAGGCTTGTGGCTTATTTTGGGTCCTGAACCCCCTTTTAATTCCTAATGAAACAAATTGTCTTCTTCTGAGGTGGAGCGCACATGGCCCTGGAATGCCGTGAAGAATAACAACCAAATGCTCCTAAAGGACTTTAAAGGCCCAAAATGAAATCTGCCACATTAAAGCCAAGTATTGTCATTCATGACAGGAATTGCCAACATGCTAAGAACACAGAAACTCCCCAAGCACTCATCATTCATCTTATGCTTTTTAATCCATTGTCCTTTTCTTTAACAGCAAAGCCTATCTTGTTATAAATTACTAGTTGTAAATGACTTGCTTAAAATCTTACAACCATTTATTTGAGTAAACCATGAGGTATAGTTTTGAGGTAGTTTTAAAAAGCTACCAAATGAACTATAATTCATTTCCTATTCACATCCAAATAAGAGCTATAAACCATAAGAGGAAAATGAGTCAGGGTTGCATCATGAGAATTAACTTCAGAGGAATATTAAAGAACTGAATATTCTTTTCAGTACATTGAGATTAACAATCACTTGCCATGCAACCACTCCGCTGGTGAGAGATAGCACAAAACACGCCATGAGTGCTGACCTGGCATCTATGAACATTCGTCTAGACTGGTGTCTCCCAACCCTAGCTGGTTTCATTCCAGGGCATGCCTAACTCCCTTAAGAGATGTTATGAAATTCTTCCAAATTCCCTAAACAAAATTAATTTTAATTTGCATTCATATTAAAAATAAATGCATACCATATGACAGATTAGGGGAAAGAAAATACTAGAAAGTCCAGCTAATAACTTAGAAAAAGATTCCAACTCATTAGCCAAGTGGGGGATTTAGATAACACTTTTTAAGTTATGGATTCTCAGCAAATAGGGACGTAGTCTGGGAAACCACGAAAAATATTACTCCGTGGTAAGTCCTCAGATCGTAGATGGAGATCTCAGATGATATACTTTCTCTACAATGAGCTCATTCTCTTTCAGAAACATGTGCGGACGAGACATCCTTGCTGTCTCAGTTTAGTGGAGGGTCATGGTTTGCACCCAAGTACCGCTTCACGGTCCCCGGGCAGCATCGAAGCTGGCAACTAACACTGGTGACTCGTCCGGCCACAGAAAAGGCTATTTCAGTGAAAGATCTTCACTACAGTAAACCTCAAGTGGAATCAGTTTATATACTATGTCACCGAAAGTTTAATATTCGCCTTGGGGCACCTGGGGAGAGGGAGGAGCAGTGAATGCTGCTACTTTGCTGCTACTTCCGCGGCTCCAGCACCATATGCAGAAGCTAAATGACGCATGAACTTGGCCTCACTCTGTCCAGCTCCCAGATAAACAGAGGGAGGGACAGCCAGGAGTCAGTGTAGAGGGGATAAAAGACAATGGTTCAAGATAGGTTGAATTTAAAGGAAGTGGTGTGGGTACTGGCCTCGGGGGCAGACCGAGTGAGTACGCAGGTAGACCCCATGGTCATAAACTGGAAAGTTGAGATTGGGGTGGTTCGAAATACCACCTACTGATGAAGGCATCCTTTGAAACCCCCAAAAAAGATCCAGGAAGAGGCTCACTCATTCTTTAAAAAAGTCCAACTCTCACACACAAATTAAAAACAAGGATGTCATGCTCGTTATAACACTCGGGGTACTAAAGAGTATTTTTTTTAATCAAAACTTCATCCCCATTTGTGATAATATGGATCTATCTCACGTTCTGATTAAAATATTTATTCAGAGGAAGGTAATTGAAATAATATTTAGACAACTTTAATGTTTTGATCATGAATATAATTTTCAGTGTACCTAATATTGAATGAACTTATTGAGGGCATCACAATAAGAAGCAAAACGCTAAGAAAGCTATTCATAGTTAGGGAATTCTGGTTCACATAGGAAATATCAAATCTACTGAGGAACTTTACCAGACATGCATTTAACACACCGGCCCTGGTATCCATAAAACGCACAGCGGGATGGTGTTGCTTCTCATGCAGTTGGGCTGTCCTCCCAATCTCCTCCTGCAAATGGCGGACACAGACAGATACAAACAGACTTATACACAAGGCCCTGGTGTGATGGCTAAGAATCGTAAAACCGCTTCTCTTTAGTTGGTTGTTTACTCAACAACAACTTTTCGAAAACTCTTAGCAGTCTGTGGTCCTGGTCTTCAAGGAGTGACTATTGAGTGGGGCAGAGCTGTACAAACAAATCGCGTTGACGCAATGTAGTAAGGTCTGCAGAAGAGACACACACACAATTCCAGAAGCTCACGGAAGGGAGCGGAAATCTCTTTCGCGCTGGGTAGAAAAGCCGCCTCACAGAAAGTGGCATTGGGTCCCCCGATGAGGAGCAGGTGGTACCAAGTATAAGAGAAGGGCATGAGGCCAGAGCAGGAGCAAAGAAAAAGGCACGAAGGTATGAAAAGGCCAAGGTGTCGTGCAGGGAAGAGCGAGATGGGTAGTGTGCCCGGGGCATGGAGTGTGGAGTGGACAGGCAGAGACTAGAATAAGGGTGGGCGGGGCAGCTGTGCAAGATGGCAGGAGGGCAGATGTAAAACGGTGCACCAGTATAACGACCTCAGGAAAACAGTGTTGGACTTGGCAGTCATTTTAGCCTTGTACTTATGCTCGATTCTGAATCTTCTAGTGGGTGGTTTATTCAAGAGAACACCAAGCTAATGACAGAAATCAACAAGCAAACGTATTTTTCTCTTAAAAATAGGCTTCCGTTTCTTTGCTGGAACACACTTTATTTTGTACTGAACTCAGAGTGGTTGCTGTAATATTTGAAAATATTTGCCCCAAAAATCTAGAAAGCGTTTATGCCTTGATTGTTAAGAATTGCCGGAGTTCTATGATTCTATTGGAAAATTAAAAGACTTCATGTACACAAACTTAATGAGACCATGATCCACATGTACAACCGAACACTTACAATTGATACCAAATTTTCACCTCCCGTGTCTCCGCTGGCTGTAATCTTCCCCACTATACTGAGAAGCTGCTGGGAAGTATGCCTGTCATGAAAATTGCTCAATTTTCAAAATGATCTATGAATCATAATGGGAGTCTTGGTAGTTAAGTGTCTACAATAACATAAAAATGCCTCCCAGCCCTTAAACAGGTGGGAGAAAGAAGTCAGAAATGACTCTTACAATGGTCTTTTTCATCCATTTAAATCCCTGCATATCAGACAGCATTAGAAGAAATAATAATAATACATAGAGCATGGCTGTAAGATATGGAAGCTTATAGTATAATAATATGATAAGGGAGATAGGCCTCGTGCCGTGAAGCCAGACTGCCTGGGTTCAAATCCTGCATCCATCACTTCACCAGCTGTGCAATCTTGGGCAAGTTATTTAACTTCTCTGTGCATCACTTGCTATAAAAATAGCACCTCGAACATAGGGTTACTGATGAGCGTTCTGAGTATCTTCTCTCTGCTCCACTGGATCCCCCTCCAACCTTTCCCCACCCTGCTTCTGTACGCTGAGAGGCTGGCCCACAAGAGTGGCAACGAGGAGTTCTTTGCCGTCTGGCTTTCTGTCCTGTTTGGCTGAAGGGAGGCACCGGTCAGGAGAGCCAGAGGCAGAAGGTGAGTTGGGCTGTGTGTTCCCTTTGTTGCTTCCCTGCCCGGTTGCCATGGGTGTCTGCAACCCTCTGCTGTCTGGGCACATCCAGCCACTCTAAGTCCTCACCCTGCAGGCAGGCCAGGGGTGGGGGCGGGGGCGTAAAATCTCCCTAGTGCCGTTCGCCAGGGGGGTTGCACAACACTGTATTGCGTTTTCTAAATTCCACTCACACCTTCGCAAATATTCCCTTTATTCAATTCACTTCAATTTATCCAATTTGAGCATGCCATCTGTTTCCTGCCAGAACCTGGACTAATAGGATGAGTTTCTCTTTGTAAAACACTTAGAATAATGGCTGGCATATGTAAGTACGATATAAGTATTTGATAGATAAATAAAGTAAATGAGATTTAGAAACTTCTGTAGTCAATTTAAACATATCTTTCTGTATCTTGCCATAGACAGCAAAAATTTTCCGAAACATTTCCCAAATAAAACAGTTCTCTTCAATGCACTCTATGTTTATGCAATAACCACCGTTTCATTTCTAATCATGTCTGCAGCACTTCGGTTTAAAAAAGCCTGAGTAAAATGTTATTAAAGTGGTTTTTAATTCAATATGAGCTCTTGGGGAATTTTTATAACTCTATTCATTAGCATCACATGGCGTCATCTCTCCCTTTTTTACACCTTTGTACTCCCTTCTCTGTATACGTTTAATCTCAGGCACGGTATTGTCTCCTTTGATGCTTTAAAAGACTCTGGAATATAAACACCTGTATGTTTCATTCAACTGGTCAAACAGCACGGCATTTCACGGCTTCTAAAGTTACCGATATCTGATAAAAACAATGGGCTCATTACTTCCTCGAGTGAAAGACAGGATTTTTGCAAGCTGGACTCCACCTTCACTTCTAAATCTGAGGTTCTAAGGCCCCACCACCCCTGTTTCATTCTAAAGGATTTACTTATTTTGTGAATGGGTTTTACATCACTTAAGCCAGATAGTCTCAGAGCTTTTCAGTTTGCGCTCCTGTGGAATTATTTCTTTATTGACAAATGGTTACCCCATTTTCACATTTGTGATAGTATCTCCATCCAATATTTAAAAATGCTAATTCATTTCCTAATATTCTGGAGTATGGCCTCAAGTAAGTTGCCAAAAAAGAAAGAGTCTGAGGCTTTGTAGATTTGAGATTACCCTTTCTTTTGTTTTTTATATGGGCAACAACGTGACTAAGTGAAGTATTCTAAGGTCTCAAAGTTTTTTTCCAAGGGTTCTATAGATTTACTCCAGCAACTTGTAATAATTATTATAGTCCATAAACATAAGGCTGGTCTGGCATTTCCCACTTCAAAATTAATCTAGTCGCTGGTTAGAACAGCATCATACACAGGTCGGTAGTGTTTTTCTATTCCAGTAGCAAACACTTGGAAAAATGGAATTTTATTTACAGTAAACTATTATTTGCAAAGAAACTAGAATAAGATATTTAGGGATGACTTTATGAAAAGTTATAAAACTTTATAAAATATATTAAAGGAGACCTAAATAAATAGGCAGGTATACTATGGTCATGAGTTGGAAGACTCAGTGTTATAAAGATTCTCCTCAGAATCTATACATTCAATGCAACTGGGGTAATTAGTCATTTATATGGAAAAAAATGGATTTCTATCTCACACTATACAAAAATGAAGTCAATGTGGATATGAAAACCAGATGTAAAAGCAAATATTACGGGGGAAAGAAGGGGAAGGGTTGTCAGGGAACATGTATAAAGAGCCCATGGGCGAAGACAGTGGGCGGGGGCATGATTGAAGGTGGGGGGATGGGTAGGGCGGGGGAGAATAATTGGGGGAAAATAGGGACAACTGTAATTGAACAACAATAAAAAAGACTTAAAGAAAATAAAAGGCAATATATTTTCTAATGGTAGGAAAGCATTAATTTTTAAAAAATATTTTATTTTTATTTATTTTTAGAGAGAGGGGAAGGGAGGAAGAAAGAGAGTGAGAGAAACGTCAATGTGAGAGAGAAACATTGATCGGTCACCTCTTGTATGTGCACTGACTGGGGACTGGACCTGCAACCCAGGCATGTGCCCTGACCTGGAATCGAGCTAGCAACCTTTTGTTTTGTGGAATGAACCTAACCAACCAATCCACACTTGTTGGGGCAGGAAGCATTTCTTAAATAAAATGCAAAACCCACAAATGACATAAAAATGGTCAATTTGACTACATTAATAAAATGAAAGACTTCTTATCAAAAGAGACATTTGAAAAACATCTAACTGACCAGGATGAGTGTACAACTTAATAAAACAAAAGACACAATCTAATAGAAAAATGGGCAAAAGACTGGTATGGACATTTCATAGGAAAGAAAATACGAATGTATAAAAGTAAATAAAAAGACAGTCCACCTCACTAGATACAAGGAGGACTAAAATAAGATAACAAGAGAAAACATTTTGTACAACCTGGATAGTCTGAAAAGCTAACAATTAGGAGAATATGAAGTGTTGGTAAGGATGTTAAACAGTAAAACTCAGAGAATGATGAGTGGGAGTGTACATCGATACAATCACTTTAGACAGGCATTTACTGTCACCCAATCAAGGTGCACAGACCCTCCTATGACACAGCTCTCCAGCAGTGCTTCTCAGACTTGACCGTGCATTCGCATCTCCTGGAGAGCTCATTAAAACAGACCGTTGTCCCCATCCCCAGAGTTTCTAATTCAATAGGACTGTGGTGGGGTCCAAATATTTGCATTGCTAACAGGATCCCAGGTGATTCTGAGGCTGCTGGTACAGGACCACACTTGGAGACACATCGCCCCGGAGAAACTCTTAAACATGTAAATGCAAATTTATGTACAAGAATGTGCATAGCAGCATTTGGGGGTAATAACCAAAAACTATGAACACCCAAATATTTATGGAGGAGAGAATGAAAAAGTAAATGGAAATATGTTTATAAAGTATTGTAAAGCAGCACAAGCAATGAATGCACAGTACCAGGTATGTGCATTGACCTGCATGAATATCAAACAAACAATGTTGTGTATGAATATAATTGCAGAAGAAAGCACAGAGTATAATACAACTTATTTAGAGCTCAAAAACATGCAAAATTAAAGTATGTATTGCTTAACAGTGAGTGTGTTTGCATTAAAAAGTCAAGGTAATAACACAACTCAATATAGTGGCTGTTATTGGGAGTGTGTATGAACACAGTCAGAGATGGGCATATGGCAGAGTTTGAGGGTATTTGGTAAGGCTTATTTCTTAAATGAGGTGGAGAGTGCATGAATGTTTGCCGTATTATCTTTAAGTTTTTTTTTTTTTTTTAAAGATTTTATTTTATTTATCTTCAGAGGGGAAGGGAAGGAGAGAGGGAGAGAAATATCAATGTATGGTTGCTTCCTGTGCATTCCCTGCTGGGTACTGGCCTGCAACCCAGGCATGTGCCCTGACTGGGAATCGAACCGTGATCTCTGGGTTCACAGGCCCACACTTAATCCACTAAGCTACACCAGCCAGGGCTAAGTTTTTTTTGATATATGAATTACCGTATTTTGCCACGTATAATGTGCACCCACGTTTTTGGCCCAAACTTTTAGGGGAAGAAAATCTTTTGTTTTAATTTTGAACTCAATTAAAATTTAGATACTTGTTTTTTGTATTATAAAGAAATTTTAGCATTTATTTTTGAACTACGGATATTGTTATTGCCTTCTAGAGTTACACTTTTAATGTATAAGCATAAATAAAAAAATTAAAACATTTACATAGGTACAGAACTAATACTACCCACATATAATGTGTATCCTTATTTATCCCTCAAAAATTTGGGCAAAAATTGCACATTATACAAGATAAAACACAGTATTTCAAAGTAAGTGAAGAACAATAACTATGTTACATTTTAAAGGAACTCAACTGTATCTTTCTTGTTGAGCACAGTTGCAGTAGCCAATTTTAAATCCTTGTCTGCTGAGTTGTTTCACTGTCAGTTTCCACTACCTGCATTGGCTCACTTTTTCTTTCTTTCTTTATGTGTTGGCATCCAAGAAATTGTGAATGACACCTTGTAAAGCCTCTGGATTCTGTTGTGTTCCTCTGAAGAGTACTGGTTTTGTTAAAAGCAGGCAGCTAACTTACCTGCCCTCAACCTCCACACTGTCTCCTTTATAGTGAGAATCAACCGAAATTTTTGTGCAGTTTCCTTAGCCCTTGCTGGGCTGCTTGCACGCACACGGTTGGGGTGTCAGCAGTGATATGTGCTCAGTTTAGACGCAGGAACACAGTGCCGCCCCTCTTCAGTTCTCTTCTTTCCGAGATTCCCCTCTGACTTTCTAGTTACGGTAATCACCTTGAACTCTGTCTCCTGGATCTTCCTGCCAGTAAGACTGCAGGTTTTCTATACAAGTTTTAGCCACTCTAATTCGGCACAAATTGGGTTGGGTCCTGCTTTCCAGCAAAAAGCAGGAATAATGGGAAAGTTGCCCACTGCCATCCTCATCTTCCAAACGCAGACTCCACTCCTGTTCTTGCCTGTTTAGTCGCTCTGCAGTACCTTTGGGCAGCTGCTTTTTATATTATGTTCAGAATTTATAGCTTTTATGTGCAAGAGGGTTACCAGAAGCCAGAAGCCCATTCCGTTCCTTTTCTGAGCTTGTTTGCGTGTTTTTTCTTCTTTACTATTTATCACTTCCCCTCCCCGCCAGGCCCCAGGGCAGCTCCTCCGGTGCCCAGAGTCTCGCAGTCCTCCCTGAAACGGTTCCAACTGTCTAATCACAGAAGCTCAGATCGAGTCCAAGGGCCAGATGGGATGAGGATGCTGCTGTCTTAGACCACACTTCGGCATTTCTTCAACGCAGCACAGTCTACGGACCTGCAGCCCTTTATTTCAACTCCGCAAATATTTACTGAGTGTCTACAAGGTACGAGGCTTTGTTGTAGGCCTTTCGGATGCATCGATAAACAAAACAGTCGGACATGCTGCCCTTGGGGAAGGAACAGTGTGAGGAGGGACACAGACAATGAATCACAGACAATAAATACGCATGATCGTGTGTTAGGAGGCAGGACTTGTCCACCTTTGTTCTCATTCCCAAAGCACTTTTGGCTCTTTGGAATCATAATCATTCCAACATCTTCGTTTCCCTTAACTTTACTGACTTGTTTTCCCAGAACGAATAGGCCATGAGTCCTGCAGGGAAAACACGGACTTGGCTTCAGTGGCTGCAGTGACGGAATCTCACCACTGGGTGGGAAAACGCTCAGGGAGCTGAAGAGGAATTTACAAAGGGGCAGATGGCAAAGGAAAAGCTATCCTTTAGTTGCTGCTGAATTCAACCTAAGCTTCACTCTCCAGGTGACCTCTCTTCTACTTTCTGTGCAAAGACCATACAATCAGGTGGATTAATTCCACCACAGAGTGGTGGTTTTGTGCCCAGAAATTGAGAAAATACTTTGGGGGGAGGGCACAGGATTTTTAAGTGTATGTGTTTATATTATGCGTATTATATTTTTGTTAGTACATATTTTTTCATTTTTCATATATGTAATTCATAATATATGTGTTTGTATGTATTATACTTGTATTAATACCTATATATTTTTTCATATTTCTTATGTGTGCATAAGTAGGTGTTTGCACACTTTATATATATGGATGTGTGTGAGTGTATATATACATTGTTATTTTGTGGGCCCTTGACAAGCCACTTTTAAAGCCTTTTTGAGGTATGGTGTTCCCTGCGTGGAAAGTTTACCCATATGTTCACCACTATCATCATCATCATTCACCTTTAATAAGCTTGTCATGTTGCAGGTACTATGCTAGGTGCTTTGGGGTATTTAACGCTTACAATACTCCTACATGGGAGACAGGCTGTTGCTCCCATTAAGTAGGTAAGGAAACTGAGGTGAAAAGAGGTTAACTTGCCCAGGTTGGAACCAGGATTTAAACCCAGTCCTGACTGACAGAACCATTGTCTTGAAGGAGGGTCACACACTTTTTCTGCAAAGGGCCAAATGGTAAATACTTCAGGCTGTGCAGGCCATGTGGTCCCTGGTGGCTCTATTCAGCCCTGCTGTCGCAGCGTGAAAGCAGCCGTAGACAATATATAAATGAATGGGCATAACCCTCTCCCAATCCAACTATAAAAGTAAGTGGATGGCCAGATTTGGCCAATGGGCCACAGTTCACTTATCCCCGCCCATAACCACCAGGCTCCGCTGCCTTGGTGATGACAAAGATCCAGATTAAAACTCCTCCTCTTGCATACTTCATAACAACAGTCATCAAAGGCACCTCCTTAGTCTTTGACTCCTTTGGGTCTCGATCCCTTAGTGCCTTTGGGAACAGAAAAGCTTGACTTACATTGCAGCTCTGAAATCTATTAATTCTGGGGTGGCAAGAATTGAGCTCAGATACAAGGAGTTGCGGACAGTCATAGAAAAGGAAAGAGTGTGTCGGTGTCCATGGGACAAGCTGAATCTATCCACAGGAGGCATTCAGATGAAAATTACAAAGGAGGCCTCTCCTATTTCTTTCACTTCCAACACAGTAAAAGCAGTGGTGCACCAGCTCACAGGCGATGTGTAGATTAGTCGGAAAATCTGACATTTAGGGGAAGAGCATGCTTACTGAATGTTAGTATGTACCAGGTGCAATGCTAGGCACTTTCCACGCCTACTTCACTCACAACACCCCTATGTGGGTAGGTGTGGTATTTCAGGGGTAAAGGGGAAGGCCTGATAGGGTTCAACACTCAGAGGGTTGCAGGCCAGGGCAATACTTTGTTTGGGAACCCGGCAGGTCCAGAAACAAGATATCGTTAGTATGTCCAGAGATGACAAATCCAACTACTCAATTTATAGGCCATATGCTCTGATGTATAGCCAGAGTGTCAACTTATTCATTTATCTGGGAGTATTCACACCTAATGGGGGTGGAAGTTGGCTCAACAAGCATTTCTTGGATAGCCAACACGTGCTAAAGCCTTGGAAACAAAGATAGGGAAGAGGACATGACCTTTGGATGAAGAAAATTCCAGGCTGGCCACTGTACCCCTCTGAGGGATATGAGGAGGCTGCATGGAAGTGGATGGGTCCATCTGAAAGTGGGTGGCTCCCCAATATAGACCTGCCTGTTGGGGAACACTCATCTAGAGTCTACCTTTGGGATAGAAAGGACAACAAATTCAAGACTGTTAGCCTTGCTCTGCCTGCACCCCTTGTGAGACCTTGGATGATAATAACAGCTCCTATATACAGAGCACTTACAGTGCACTTGGTGCTGTGTGCTAAGTTATGACACATATGACCTCACAGGCCGAATCTGAACTCCTGGGTGTGACAGGGTAGGCCTCTGGTGAGTCAGCCTCGACATGAGGTTCTGGTTTTTTCTCTCCTATGTGCACCCTCATCTGCAGCCATATTGCACAGCACACCACATATTACATGACTTTTACTTCCAGCTGTAGGTTACACAATCTCTTCCATCTGGAATACCTTCTCCAGCTCAGTCTATCATCGTGCTGGCCATCGCTCCAGGCCCAGCTCATACGCTAATCCTTCCCTGCAAATTTTTCTTGGCGAAGATCTCTCTTCTGAATGCCTGTAAGACCTTGCACCTCATTCAACAGCACTTAAGTGCTTTTAAAAAAATCCATCTTAAGGCTCTCAGTTCTGATTACAAAAATAAAACATTGCTCATTGTAAATAACTCAAACAATAATGGGAACATTTTTGCAAACACATCACACTCTTCCCATGGTGTTAAGTTCCTTACGGATGAGGACTGTGTTTTATTCGCCTTTATATCCCCCAGAATCTGCCTGCTTTAGTTCCCGAATGTCTACCCCAGGCTTGGCTCAGAGTGAGAACTAAATATTTACTTGAATGAATTATGTTTAGGACTTTTATAGCTAAACATACGGCTGATTTTCAAAACTTACGTGAGATTTATGGTCAATGGTGTTATTAACATGTCTTTATTCCCAATGTTATAATACTCCTTTAAAAATGTACTACTGAAATGGTGTTGTTGCTAAATTAATGAAATGCTGTGTGTTCTTGGTGTGAGGGCCGGACCTATCTCTGATCAGCTGTTATTGCTAGAAATTCCATGGCTTCTATCTTTAGACCGCTTTAGAGATTCATTATTTAATTCATGCTGAGGACATTTCAGTTCTCCGAGTTGTTCACCTTTCAAAGTTCCTCAGGTATCTGCAAGAATTTGTGAGTTAAAATATTCCTGGGTTATAGGCCTCAACTTCATCGAAAATTGACTGCACATTTTTATCATTAAATCATGAACATCGCAGATGACTTTCACATTTCTGCTGAAGGCATGTTTCTTATTAGGCTAAAGCTTTTCAGGCTGTACAATTAATGGTTCATAGCACACTAGGGAACATTTATTAATTTTCATTTTACTTCTTTTTTGAAGGTTATGAGGGTTAAGGGTTCTAAGTTGGAGTTATTGAAATTTTAAAAGGTGTAAATAGGTAAATATTATGGTTCCTGGAAAAGTGAGACATTTTTCCCTTTAAGCATGTGATTAATATTACTAATAAAAATGTCATCAGCCTTCCCTGCTCAGGGTATGCAGCTAGAAAGACATTTCGTGAGTGTGTGTGTGGCTTGCTTTCCAAATCTAATAGGGCATTTTCAGAGAATGCTTAATGTGAGAAAGTTATTTTTAAAAAATAGATTTTCGCTGTTCCGTTAGTCTTATACCAGGATTCTAAGTGGAAAATTGTGTCTCTCTGTGCACTTACTAAAGACTCTTCTCAGCTGCATTTGGTGGCTTACAACAGTGTTTGAGAGGCAGGGATTTTTTCTTCCCCTTGTCAGATCATGTGACACAAATACCATTCTTGCTGAAGGCTGAATTTTGGAAAGGCAGGCCTCCTTCCCATACTTTTGTGTATAGATTACTTACTTTATATTTTAATTTCATTTCATTTATAAGCTAGCTTCCTAAGTAGTTACTTCCTTATGCTACTATGCAAAGTTCATGATGTTGGTTCTGTATAGTAAAATATTTAATTTTGGCATATATCGAGCAGTACTTTTTAAGCAGCTGTATTGGCTTCACCCATTTGAAGTGCACAATTTGATGGTCTTTTAGCCTATTCACAGGCTTGTGTAATCCTCGCCACTATCTAGTTTTAAAACATTGATGTCATCCCTGAAAGAAGCCTCATGCCCATTAGTACTTTTTCCACCTCATCCTAGCCCTACGAGACCACTCATCTACTTTTTGTCTCCATAGATTACATAGTATTTTTTAAAACAAATTTTCATTACTATCTAAAAGTGTTGGTGATTTGTGACATTATTAAAGCTAATACATTCAATGCAGTACTCAGTAATGGCATTTTTCTTTATTTTATTATTTTTATCTTTATAAAGAAAGCATGTGGCCCTCACTGGTGTGGCCCAGTGTTTTGACTGTTGGCCTGTGAACCAAAGGATCACTGGTTCAATTCCCAGTCAGGCCACATGCCTGGGTTGCAGGCCAGGTCCCCGTAGGACGAGTGTGAGAGGCAACCACTCACTTATGTTTCTCTCCCTCTCTTTCTTCCTCCCTTCCCCTCTCTCTAAAAATAAATAAGTAAAATCTTTAAGAAGCCCCAAAGCATCTGGTTTGCAATGATTTCAAATCCATTTGTAGATTACAGTGGCGTTATGTTCGCCTGTGCTGCCCTACTCCTTGGTTGGTACTCTAAGAATTTCATGTCTACATCGACCCAGATGCAGAAATGTTAAGTGAGAAAAATGGGGAATACTTAAACGGTTTGCCTGAAGCACTCTCAGAGCAGAACGTCTCAAGCAACTGTATCGTTTCTCCTTTTCGTTCTCCAGTTACTCCCACCTCGGCAACACGCAAACACACATACACATACACAGAGTGGCCATGGTCGTATATGGCGGAGGATGCTAGCGCGCAGACCTCGTGCCATGGCAACCAGAAAGGCGGTCCGTATCCAGTGCGGACCTCTTCTTCCGCACACTATAAAATGGCGTGTTGTGTATGTTGGTTGCATATACATACGGTTTCTTCTAAATCATGGCGGGAGTCACAGAACGTTCTCTAGAGGTTGGACGTGCTAAAGCAGAAATGTATACGATAGTGTTCTTGGTCAATGCTCTTTCTGCTGATTTTGTTCATGGATTATCAGAAAACCGGAAGGTCATTCATCTGTCCACTCATTCGTGTAACACCCATTTATGGATTAAAGACAATGAAAACAGCACAGTGCAAGGGCCCAAGTAATGATGAACGCCTAAGATTCAGCTTCCTTGGAAACTGTTGTTCGACCTCAGCACATGGAAGGGTGGGCTGTCTTCTCACAAGGAAAGAGCTCAATGAATCATGCATCTCTTCCTTTTTCTTGAAAATCTGCAGCCCATATTTTGCAGGAAAATTCAGCATAATTGGTATATACCCATCTTTTTAGGTGAATTAGGCCTTAACTGACAGATAACCCATTTTGTTCTAAAATTCAACAAACTCTTGGAAAATCTTATTCCATACAATCCTTTGAATGTGTCATTTGCTATTCATATTTGATGGCCTCAGGCAAAAAAGAAGTTATAAAAAGGTATTAATGCAAGTAGATAATAAAGCTGCATTCTATAAATCTACGGCAGCTTACAGGAATCATTAAAGCATGCAAAAGTCTTTCATCTGTTCACAAACATGCAGGACACAGAATGTCTGCTGAGGTGCATGACAAGTCAGAGTTAAATATATATTAATAAATGAATTAGCTTCATAAATAATAGCCATAATGACATTTTAGGAGACAATAAGTCTGAGGATTGTCAGAAAACGGTTGATGTATGAGCTTCACGTCTCAGTGATTCTTCAAAATGAATAGGCTTTGCGAGACGGTTCAGGCCCGCGACCAGCCTATTTCCTTGAATAATTTACTTGTTGTCAATTTGTACAGCCACATTACACATGCAAATTGTGCTGCCTGTGCAAACACCACTTGGAGATGATAAAAACAAATTTACGAAGGCTATAGAAGAAGGATTTATTTCACTTTCTCACCCAGGTCAAGCAATACATGTATCTGACGATTGTGTGTACCCAATTTTGTTGTAATTATATCAGCAAATTATTCCTTATAATCTTATTATTTTTAGCAGTCTCCTTGTGCTCGGGATAATTAGCTTTCTTCACTCAGTGTAAAAACAATTCAACTTGCCAGCCAGGCAGGGCATAGCTCCATTATCTGTTTTGGGTTTAAATTTATTCCCTATATTCTTGGACACTTTGTGTAAATTAAAAATTTCATAGTCCCTAATACTGTACACGCTGTTCATTCAGTGATGAATTAAGGCCCCTAAACCTCTCCGTTTGCTATTAGATATCTCACCCACTTTATATGTTAATCTGTGCTAATGAATTCCACAACCCCTAGCCACAGCGAGATGACTAAAATTATTACCACTTACAGAGATATGCCTTTTTCATTTAAAGTTCAATTCAAATTGCTCCCATAAACAGTCTGCCACACAAAGATACCTCCTATAAAGGAGAGTTACTTACCTATAAGTAGAGTTCTCTGAAAGTAGTATTATCTTGGGATGCACATTCCTAGGTGACGTGCCCTCAGGTCTCTGGCATTGGGGGGGAGAGAATTCGTAGCTGATAGGTACCACTTTCTTTCCTGGGGGCACTTCATTAGCTCTGTGGCCTGCATTCCCAAGGGTCATTTGTGCCACACCCCTTCGCTCGACCAATCCCTTCCTAGCGGAACAGGCCCCGTGCAACTACCCAGCCGGAGCCGAAGGACGAGTTGCCACAGACAATGACTGCTGATGATCAAGAAGCCCATTTTCCATCTCAAAAGAAGTTTCCTATAAAATACTATGCTTAGTAACTGAAAAAATTTGTGCTCTTTCCCGCATATACTGTGAAACTTGAAATCTACATTTACTTTTATAGGAAAACATTTTGATGGTGCAAATAATACATTCTTGTTATGGAAGAAGTAGAAAGTATAGGTAAACAAAAAGAATAAAAATCACATATTCTCAGCATCAGTCCCACCACCCGGTAATAGTGATTGCTAGTGTCTAGCATCTATTTTTACAAAGTAGTCTTCTCGTACGTACCCTTTATGAACAAAATCACTAGTATTACCACGTTCCTGTCTAACCCATTCCAAGCCGAGGTTCTAGGGGAACTGCCCCATTTGCCCTTAAGTCTCCAACTTAACCCATTTTAAGGATGTTATGTGCTGTCTTCCTCTAGAGCTGAGTGGCTCCTGGGGTTTTACGTGATGGGCACTTCATTCCTTCCACCCTCTTTCCCCAACAGAACATTCGAGCAAGTTCTCATGCAGCTTCAGCTCTCCCGTGCTCTCTGAAATTACCATCTTCCAAGAGAACACTTCGTGGAACAGCCCAGTGAGGGGAGGGGCGTCAGAACAGGCTAGAAGCGGGATGCTCCCCGCCCCCATGCACGAGTGACCTATTGATATGGGTGCTGCTTCACATCCACTTCGGCCTCTGCACTTGATCTTCACAACCATGTGAAAGCAGGCAGAGCGGGTGCTGTTCATTCCTGTTTCACAGATGAGAACGTCTCGCGGGGGTGTCCCACCTGCGGCCCGCGGGCTGCATGAGGCTCAGGAAGGCTAGGAATGCGGCCCGACACAAAATCGTAAATTTACTTAAAACATTATGAGATTTTTTTGTGATTATATGTCACAATGTATTTAACGTGTGGCCCAAGACAACTAACTCTTCTTCTTCCAGTGTGGCCCAGAGATGCCAAAAGGTTGGATGCTCCTGAGAGGTCCAGGAAGTTAAGGAACCTGCCTGGGAGGAAAAAAAAAATGGGTACCTAAGTCTTTCTGACCCCTAGAGCAAAGTGCTCTTCATTTTAATTCTTGCCCTTAGTCATCACTCATGACTTTGGTGGGTTTTCAGTACTTCTTAAAGACAGTTCATTTCCAAAGGTAAATCTTTGGAAATCTTTTTGGTTAGAAATTCAGAGCTTCATACATTATTTTATTTTGAGGTCCCTTAATTATTTATTACTTGAGAAGGCTATTTACATAAAGCAAATATTTTGCTTCAGAGGAGTTTATAATAGTCTACCTTTTATAGTATCCTCTGCTTAAAAGTCAAAACAACTTCTTGGGAATGAGAGTTTTCAGTCTGTGGTTAAGAAAATGCCCACGCGTTAAGTTCATTCAGTATCGCCTGCGGACGTATGTAGTGTGATTAAGACCCAGCCTAAGGCCTTCCCCACTCGGTGCTTCTCTTCTTGCCACAGAGTTACTCTGGCACTACACACTCAAGCAGTTAGGATGGCCCATGGCTGGGGTCCCCACCCCCCGGACCTCTTAGGAACTAGGCTGCACAGCAGGAGGTGAGCCTGAATGTAATGCCCTTGAACCATCCCGAAACCATCCCCCCACCCTGGTCCATGGAAACATTGCCTTCCACGAAACCGGTCCCTGGTGCCAAAAAGGTTGGGGACCAGTGGCCTATAGTACTGGAAGAACATTAGGCCAGAGGGAAAATTTAATACATCAGTTTGAAATTTGAAACTATCACCCGCAATGAATCTGAGTTAATATTTGGCAGAGCCGGATGTGCAGCTCTGAACATCTAATCTCACATAAAATACAGTGTGTTCTTTGGTGAATAAAAACCAGGTAGACTTGAGTTCGGCATCTACTCTGGAATACAGCGTGTTTGCCTGATCGTCTCATCTACCTTATGAATTTCAAACGTGGGTTTGGTTCTAGTGCGACCGAGCCCAGAAAACCGTGAAATAGGCGAAGCTGTTTTTTTTTTGTGCCTCAACTGTCCTGAAGAGTGTCTCTGTCCCTCTTCCTCCCAGTCTGGCCCTGCCCCTTCTCCCTGGGTGCCCTGGGCCCTCCTAGTCTTCCTTCCCCTGTTAAAGTCTTCCTTCTCCTCCCAATCCTGTCTGAATTTGGCTGGTCACTTGGTTACAATGCAGTGTAGTTAGATAATAGAGCTTTGTGTGTTTTCACTCGCAGGATTACCTTCATTTTGACTAGGACAAACTCTGGCAAAAAGAAAAAATATATTTATACACCAGGTAAACATTCCCAGTGACCATCAAATGATGTGACTTAGATCCAAATTGTTGGTGGCTAGGGATAATTTAGTTGTAGAACGGTGGAATGCTATGTCAAAGATCTGTGTTCCTTTCCTGGTCCACGAGACAACTTATTCTCTCTCCCTCTTTCTGTCTCTCTCTCTCTTAGTTTATTCATATACAAAATGAGGGTAAAAGAGTGTACATATAAACTATGCCCTAATCTCTGGATGACCCTTGAACTCTGCAAGTGAAGAACACACGCCAAGCAGCCCAGCTAATACTAAAATAACTTTAAGATTTGAGCGGCCGCCTATCACAGGGAGACCGAGTCCAGAGCTTGTGCTTCGGGCTCAGCTAGTTCACTGCCTGCCCGTAAAAAGAGGGAATGTTCTTTGGGGGAAACAAATGCAATCTAGAGTTTCTATAACACATCATTCACAATTTCCAGGGTGACGTCCAACATTTCTTGTCATATACAGAAACAAGAAAAAAATGAACCTTTTCAAAAGAAAAAAAAATCCATGGAACTTAACCCTGAGGCAACCCCAATGTTGGAATCAAAAGATAAGGATTTAAAAATAGTTATGCTTTAGGGTTAAAAGGAAAATATAATGAATGAAAATATAGGAAACCTCATAGAAGAGCTACAAACTATGAACTGTAAATAGAAATTGTAAAACTGAAAAATAGCATGCATAAAATAAAAAATTTACCGCATGGCTTAACAACAGCATGGGTGTGGCCAGAAAGAGAGTCAGAAGTTAAAGATATACCTATATGAATGGTACAATCTGAAAAACAGACAGAAAAATAATAATAAATGATCAGAGCCCTGGGCTCCTATAGATCAATATCATAATGTCTAATATTTAAGGAATGAAATGAGAGAATGGGCTAGAAAAAAAATATTTAAAAACATGGCTGAAAATTCTCCGAATTTGGTTAAAGACATACATTTCCTAGTTCAGTAAGTTCATTGAGCTCTAAGCAAAATATAGAAAATATAAACTGCATGTCTAGAAATATTATGGTCAAACTGCTGAAACCCAAAGATTAAGAGACGATCTTGCAAACAGCCAGAGAAAAAGGACGTGTTTTATGCTGGGGATCAATAATTTGATGGACATCTAACATTTCATTGGAAACAACAGAGGCTAGAAGACAATGGAACAACAGCTTTTGAAAAATAAAAGGAAACACCCATTAACCTTAAACAATAAAAATGAGTTCCACCCCCACCTGGGATGTAGGAAGCTGAGGAGCGTGCTGTTCCTACTCTAAAAAGAGGACAGTGCCGTGCAAAAGACAAAATCACAATTTTCCTCGGGCCCCTCGGAACACTGAGTTTATGGGGCTAACAAGCAGCTAAAAATCCACAGGAGGGCAGACCGCATCGGGGCGAGGGAAGGTGGGGGCCCTGGCTCGTCTAAGGAAAGCACAGAAAGAAGGAAGATATGGTTAAAAAATGGAAAATGACTGGAAAGATAGCAGATTTTTCTGACCATGGGAATAATTACATTAAAGGTGAATACTCCAGATACAACAATAAAATGCAGAGATTTGATAGGATAAGAAAAACGACCCAGACCCAAGTAGGTATTGTCTACAAGAAATACACGTTAAGTGTAAATGTATTAATATGATAAAAATTAAAAATGCGAAAAAGTGTTATGGAAATACTAATTAAAAACTAGCATGGTTATATTAATATTAAATGATGGCAGCTTCATAATATTATTGAGGATAATGATGGCTATTAAATAATGACAAGCAGGTCAATCACAAAAAGTAATAAACACTCAAATACATATGCAACTACAACTAGCTTCAAATACCAGAAGCAAACAGAAATGAAGGAAAAATCGACATATGCACAAAAACAATTAGAGATTTCATTATTCCTTTTCAGTAATCAATTTAAGAAGTAGACAGGAAATCAGTAAGGAAATAGAAAATTTAATAGCATTGAACAGTTGGAAATTGAAATTAAAAAGAGTGCCATGTACAATCTAGCACAAACTTAAGAAAAATGAAAATATGTGCATAACCTGTATGCAGAAAACCCCAAAATTTTCATGAGAGAAATAAAAAAAATAAATTGGGAGATAAAGTGTTCATGGATTAGAAGATACAATAATATTAAGATGTTGGTTCTCTCTGGGTTGATCTACAGATTCAATGTATTCCTAATCAAAATCTCAGAAGTAATTTTTGTAGAAATTGGCAAAATAACTCTAAAATTTGTACCAAAAAAGCAAGCAAACTAGAATAGTCGAAACAACTGTTGTGGGGAAAATATGTGGTTGGAAGACTCACACTACCTGATTTCAAAACTCCGTATAAAGCCACTGTAATTAAGGCAACGTGTTCTTAGAGAAAGGACATACACGTAGATCAATGCAACAGCATTGAGGGCCCAGGATATAGACCTACATATACACGGTCGATCTGATTTCCAACAAAAGTGCAAAGGCATTTCAGTGAATGAAAGAGTTTCGACAAATGGCCAAAAAGTAAACCTGGACTTACACTTTGTATCGTATATATAATGAACGCAAAATGGGTCATGGCTCTAAAATCTAAAACTGTAAGTATGCCTAGAATAAAACAGGGAAAATATCTTTGTGATCATGAATAAGGCAAAGGTCTTTTAGACACAACACAGAAAGCACAAACTGAAGGAAAATATTGATCAAATGAACTTTATTAAAATGGAAAACTTCTGTTCTTTGAAAGACACTGTTGAGAAAATAAAAAGACAAGTCACAGGGATGATCAGTCATGAGGAAAATTAAAATTAATGCCACGGTGGGATACCAGTATCCGCTATTTGAGTGGCTAAATTTTTTGAAGTGTCCCTGTCAAGAATGTGGAGTGACAGGAGGTTTCATACGTTGCTGATGGAAATGAGCAGTGATACAGCCTCTTGGAAAACAGCTGGCAGTTTCTTACACAGTTAGACATTAACTTACATGTAATTCAGAAACCCCACTCCTAAGTATTCGTCCAAGAAAAATGAACATCTTTTGTCCACACAAAAACATATGGTGTTTTAGTGTCTTTGTTCATGATTCATAATTGCTAAAAGTGGAAAACTAAATATTCTCCAACTAGCGAATGAACAGTGTTGCAGCTGCATAATGGAATACTACTCAGAAATAAAAAAGGAACAAACTGTGGATACATTCAACTTGAATAATCCTTGGCTGCATTCTGCTTCATGAAATAGGCCAGAATAAAAAGATTATACTATTTTATCTCACTTATAAGACCTCATTCTGTAAAAACAAAAACTATGAGGACAGGTAAAAAAATAATCTCAGTGGTTTCCCGGAGCTGAAGGGTGAGAGAAGTGGTTTCCTGTGGAGGTGAGAGAGGGAACCCCAGGTGCTGACGATCTTCTGTGTGCTGACTGCGGGAGTGACTTCATGGCTAGGTGCGCTTGTTGAATCTCACGGGACTGTGACAGGTGAATTGCATTGAACGTAAACTCTACCTCAATAAACCCCGACTTCAAAAAACAAGGAATGAACGTGGAATAAAGACACTGTCAGATAAAACAAAACAAAAAAAATGCACGGCCAGCAATCTACAGCACGGGACACGCTAAAGGAAATTCTTTACAGGAAGGTAAGTGAAAGCAGACGTAAACGCAGAGCCACTCAGGAAGGAATGAAGAGCATTCAAGATAGTAAATATGTGAGCAAAGGTAAAAAACCATTTCCCCCTCTGTATTCCTTTTATATATACAATATATATGTACTTTAAAGCCAAACAAAGCACTGTACTGGGGGATTTATAAGGTGTGTAGATGTAGCATATGTGACAACATCACCCAGACGGGTCAAGAACAGTAAAGGGACCTGTCCATACCCAAGGTTTCCATGTTTTAATGAACTGTTGAAATATTAAGTAGTCTGAGAAAAGGATGGAGACTGTAATTCCTAGAGTGACTGCTAAAACGTAAGGCAAACCGGTGAAGATAAAAGGCCATTACATAAATTAAAGTGTAATTGTGGAAAGAACTTCCACAATTGAGGAAAGACTCCGGGGATGGGCAAAGCTCAGAGCGAGGGAGGGCAACCTGGCTGGTTGGTGCGATTCAGAATCTGATTGGTTTGGATTGGCTGAGAAGGTGTCTATGATTCCAGACTACGGAGTGGAGTGTGCTTTTCCTAACTGGAATTAAGTAAGTAAACCTACCCCCGATTTAAAGATAGAAGGCAATTTGAAAAAATTTCCAAGACAGAACCGAGCAAGGGTAAGATTTGATGAGGCAGATCATTCAGGACATCCTCAATTTAGCAAATACATGGTTTCAAGTGTTTTATTCCAAAGAATTACAGGAAATTCAGAATAGTTATTTAGACTATATTTAGGACATTGTCATTAGAGACAATGTCCTAAATGCTTCTTAGATTCCCAAGCCATAAAATATAATGCCATGTTGCAATAACATCAAATAAAATAATTAAGTAATAATACTAAGTAAGAAATGATTCTGCCTTCCTTTGAAGAGGGGAAACTTTGGGAAACATTCTGAAGTGTCCTTTGGACACATTCAAAGTGAGATGCTAGATCTCTAACTAGTTGTTTCACTTTAAACTTGCAGCTTGCTTTTTCTTCACAAGTTCATCATCACCATGTGCTTGGCAGTCCTGATTAGTGTGGTGGGTGGTGGTGTTTTATAGGTCACACGCACAGACACACACACTGGGTAGGGAACAAGACACAAGAGTTACTGAGACTGAAAAAGGTTTCCAGATGGTGTACCTGCATTTTGAGGAAGAGCCTAGCTCATGTGGAATTTCCATACTCTGAACCGTAAGAATCAGAGGAGCAGCAGAGAGCACGCTGAGCATTCTCTCTACATCAAGAGGAAAAGTGTGTTAGGTCAGCCTCTGAGCGGAACACTAAGAAGCCACCTATGCGACCACCTGGAAAAGCTCTGTTATTGTTTAGAATAAACTGGTGCTGAAGGTGGAAAGGAGTGGAGAGGTGGCCTATGACAGGTTGTTTGTGGGGTATTTGAAAGTCAGATTTAATTTAGAATGATGTATAAGAGTCCATAGTTGAATTCATAAAACTGACGGCAGCATATGAATGGGTGGGAAGAAGGGAGCAATGGTTAAGAGCAAAAGCATGAAAGCAAGAATGAATGAATGAATGAGGAAAACATTAGACTTGATGCTCAGATCTGTCCCTTATCCTCCATTCCCATTGCCTTTGTTTCTGATGCTAGTCATTTATTCCATGATGGTTTGTAGCTAGATGCCTTTCCTATTGGCTCAACTACCTCCAGATCCATGTTTTGTATTCACAAGATGATAACATTAATTTCCCTGGAGCACCTACTTTATCTGATCACTCCCTTGATTAGGGCCCTACATTTCCCTCCACTGTCTGAAGGCAGAACTTGGCTATTTGCCTTGGGGAAGACTCACGTAGTCTGATCCAAGCTGGTTGCTTTTGCCTTCCCTAAACCATAGCATTCCTGGCGCCCTGCATTTGTTCGCAGGATTTTGCTAAACCACCTTCCCCATTTCTCTTCACCCCGTGCATTGACATCTCCACCTCTGTCACCCATCTGTCCCCTGCACAAACATTTAATGAGCACCTACTCCATGCCAAGCACTGTCCCTTTGAGGGAGCTCAGTCTGTTGATCAGGGTAGACTGACCTATGACAACTAATTGTATTTCAATGTGCTTTGTGTCAACTGTTACGAAGGCACAGAGAAGGCATGAACTGCATGAATCAGGAAAGGTTTAACTCAGGAGGTAATATTTGATCTAGGTTTTGAAGGATGAAAAGAAGTTCAAAGGTATAAAAGAGTAAGGTATTCCTTTCAAAGGAAAAAGCACATGCTAAATTCATCTAGCTTACTTTTCCATTCTTAGGATCTATGGTTTGTACTTACATCACGGATCTCACAATTTTAGTACTTATGGTGTAAAATGTATCACATGTCTCAGACTCCAAACTTCTTGATAGACCAGTTCATACACTTCATACGTATTCTCCTTAAACCTCAGCAGAATGTTGTTGAGCGTGCGGCACGTGGTAAGGTCCACAAAGATATCAACATATTACCGCAATCTGGTAATCTATCAACATTTATGTATTCCTTAGCATTTTTTTCTCTGTGTGCCCCAATAGAACTTTATTTATGGACACGAAATTTTGGGTTTTGCATAATTTTCACATTTAATGAATTATTGTCTTGAGTTTAAAAAGGCTTTATTTTTTAGAGCAGTTTTAGGTTCACAGCAAAAGTGAGGAGGAGGAGCAGAGATTTCCCACGTGTTCGCTGCCTCTGTGCGGGCACGGCCTCCCCGTCACTGACTGATGATGTCACCAGCAGTGTGGGTTCCCACAGATGCACCCACACTGACACGTCGTAATCACCCGAAGCCCAGTTTCCCTTAGGGTTCACTCTGGTGTTGCATATTCCATGAGCTTGGAAAAACTTATAACGATACACATCTATCTTTATGGTTACTATTCAGAGTATCTTCAATGTCCAAAAATCCTCTGTGCATTACCTGTTTGATTCCTCACCTCCCCCACATCCTCCTTATTTTGTATGTATAAGGAAAGGAAACGAATATGCATTGACCATTAGTCAATTCATGCCAGCTCTGTGTTAGAAGCTTTACACGGGTTCCTTTATGTGGAGAGATTAGTCAGGCTTTGGGCTGTTCGGGAAGATGAAGGTACTGCATTAGGAAAAGGGAGGCTGGCGTAGCCTTCAACGTCCCGAAGCAGGAATGATGGAAGAGGGTCCTCTGATAGGGTTTGCCCACTCACGAGGTACTGAGGGGTGGGGAGGGAAGACACATTTTGCTCCCGAGGACGTCCTTTTCCTGAGCTCCCACTGGGGAATCATGATGTTTGTACTTTATTAACTGTGCTGTGCTGGGAACTTTCTTAAAAGGGAAATGAGCAACAGTGGAACAAGCAGTAGAGGTCAGGGTCACTTCCGCACCTGGTTCTGCTTCTGAGTAGCCATGTGACATTAGGCAAGTTTCTTAAACTCTTGAAGCCCTAATTTCCTTATCTGTTAAATGGATACAATAACAACTACTTCATAAGATTATATGATATTAGATGCAAAATACCAAGCATATACACATTCAATAAGCTGCCCTCTTTCCCTTCTGATGTATGGCCCATTGGACTAGACGATTTTGGAAGCACTGGACAGGACCAGTTAAAAAAAAAAGGCTTTCTTTGGCAACATCCTATATTACAGAAATGCTGTTTCCTCAAATGTTAACTCTTGCTGATAACAACACAGTGTTAGTTTTTTTAGCACATTCCTGGAAGACTAACAAGGTTTATAGATGCTATGGTTTGCGAGTTTAAAAAACAAATCCAGAAAAGGGATTGCCACGCCATTCCTGAAATTCAGAACTCCCTAGTCTCTATTCTTCTGCATAAGTCACTTAGACCACTTCTTCTGCAACGCAGAAAATAAGGCATTCTGTACAGACAGAAATTAATTATTCTCTTTCTCAGTTTCAGCAAGAAACACATTTATTATATATTCAACAAGGTCATGGTCACTTTTTCCAACTGAGAAATATTTAAGGGATTTCATTATATTTGGGAAAATTTTCATCAATCAGAGATTTAGCAGCCACCAAAAAAGACCTCCACAATTAATCTTTTATAACATGAGTGTGACTTGTAATCTCTACAGTAAGAAAAAAATGATGAAATATAAGGAAAAACTATTCAGAAACGATAATATTCCTTGGCAGAGAAAAACTGCTTTATGATTCTTCAGATATGTTTGATAATTTAAGTGAAACTTACATGTTTGAAATTAGTGCCAGATGCAACACAATTCAAGCTCAATTCACTAGCTGCTTCACGTTCAGTATGATTTAGTAAAAGGTATTCAATAATTCTATGTTGCATAGAAATCTCACAAATACAAGTATTTCATTCATAAAATGCATGGTTTGGCAGGTTTCCAGGGCAGGAATTTGCTGGAGGGAAGGTAAATTTATTGATTAAAATAAATCAAATGAGTGGCAGTTCCCCAAGACAAGTGGCAAAACAGTAATATTCAGAGAGGAAGTCTCACAACCAGAACCAGAACAAAAGTCTGAGCTGTTTACATTTATTATAGGAACCCAATAATGTCAAAAACAACCAGATATTTGAGAATGCTCAAATTAACAGGGAAGAATTTAAAATACCTATTTTAAAGTAGGACTTACCAAAAACCTTTGATGTGAAATCTGGTGTTTGTAGGTCTTTGGAGTACCTATAATTACATTTCCCCTCTATTTTGCACATTTACATGTAGTAAAAAATATGAGCATTCTTTGATGGAATTTATGTGGAAACAATCTAGATAGTTCTTAAATGGGCCAACTTCCCCCTCTGCACTCTTTCCCCATTCTGGCCACACTTCCACCATAAGCATTTTTATGGACTGAATGTTTGTGTGCCAATAAAATCCGTATGTTGAAACCCTAACCCCCAGTGTGGCTGCATTTGGAGCTGGGGACCCTAAGGAATTAAGGTTACTTAAGGTTATAAGGGTGGGGCCCTGAGAGGATTAGTCTCCTCGGAAGAAGCGACCTGGGACAGGAGATAGCTCTCTCTCTCTCTCTGCCTCCTCCCCATTTTTTCTCTTTCCCCACACACGTATTAATACAAAAGAGAGGGGGCAGGGGGAGAGAGGGATCATGTGAACACACAGCAAGATGGCTGCTGCCTTATGAGCCAAGAGACAGGACTCCGAAGGAAACCCGCTTGGCTGGCATGTCGGACTTGCCAACCTTCAGCTTCAGTACTACGAGAAATAGATTTCTGTTGCTTAAGTCACCCAGTCTGTGGCTGAGCTAATAAAGCAATTAAGAGGCCCAATGCCACAGCTAAAACAGCGCTTTCACGCACGTCCTTTCTTTAACACTTTACGGTTTTGAATTCAGTGAAAACTCCCTTGAAAAGGCAGACACGCGTGGCCAGGGCAGTTTCATACAGATTCTTAATAGCTCAGCTCTGCTTCTATTCTGGAATCAGAGAATGTGAGCCTGTGAACAGGACCTCAGCCACCCAAGCTTGTCAATGCAGGTTTCAGTATGATTCCGGGGTTAGACAGAAAACTACTCCATAAACCCGGCACATCTTCTGGAAGTCACTGGGGGTAGGGCAGCAGAGAGTCAAATAATAAGCTTAAAGGCCTGCTTATACTAAATCGTGATATATTATTGAGTGCCACACTCACATTTTATACATTTGCAGAATGTTTCAAAGAGAGGCATTATTGATAATGTTCATAATAATAAATAGCTAAGACAAAAGGGCCAGGTAATAAATAGTTTAAGGTCTTTAAGTGTATTTTCTTATATAAGCATTACAACACTAGAAAACAAGAAACAGTCTTCTTATCATTTTAGAGAACACTATTTTAGAAAAAGGAAACCCTTTTAAAAGAGCCCCACTCCCATCGCGATCACATTATGGTTTTATTTTCTTCACAGCGCTTTTCTGTTTTTCTTGGTTGTTTTTTCCTTGCTTATTTTCTGCGCTCCCCCAGGGCCTAAAACAGTGGCTGCCGTGGACCGGGAGTTCGTTGAAGAAGCTCTCGGCCAAGGTCACACAGCTGGCTGGTGAGACAGCTTGGACGATAGTCAGATGGTAAGCTGCATGAGAGCAGGAGACGGACCGTTTCCTCCTAAACAAAGCGTAGAAGGAAGCCTGCTTAAAAAATATGTGCAGAAAACAAAAAAGGAAGAGAGGGAGGAAAAGAATGAATGAACGGAAACATTCCCAGAAAAGGCCTAGAGAGCGTCTGCAGCGATTCTCTCCTTTGTGGATCGAACTCAGTTCAGAGTCTAATCCTGCACCGGATTATTGGAGGAGATGAAGAAATAACAAAGTCTGGAGAAACGACCAGAAGAAAGAGGGAAAACCATGGGAGAAAAGACGTAGAAAGAAAACAAACGCCCTCAGTTCAACCCCTTTCACCGCCGGGTTGCGCGCTGCCGGTTGCCATGGCGACTACCAGGCCAGAACGGCCCCAGCCCATTGGCTGAGATGTCAGAGCCAATGAGGAAGCGCGATGTTGGCGGGGTCTTAAGATGGCTGTCGGGTGGCTGGCCCCTGACCGGTGAGTAGGTTTGCTTACCCGGCTGGCTCCCGTGCGTCTCGGACCCGGCAGGAGAGGTTGGGGAGGGCCGGGTGCGGAGACTGAGGGAGCCAGTGTGGGCGGCCTTACAGCCTTTAGACCGAGGCGCCCCAGCCCGGGTCCGCGGGAGCTTCGGCGGGGCTGGCCTCCCGATTTGCTCGGAAGGGGCGTCGCAGCGCCTTGTCCAGCCTGTCGGGTGGGAGGGGGGTTCTCCGTCGCACTTCGGCCCAAGTGAGAGGGGTGCGGAGCCTTTCGGTTAGGGAAACAGGCTCCTGTTTACAATTGCTGGGTCCCGGAAAAGAGCTGCAGTTAATGGGGTGTCGGCAGGCTAGATGTCCTGTACCGGAACCTTGGGCACCTAGTGCTGTGCCCGGGACGGGAATCCCGTTTGGGGACCGGAGTGTGACGCTGCCGCCAGAGAGCCTACAGAGTTCCGGGTTGCGCGGCCAAGCAGGAAAAGGTGTACCTTTCTAGAGCCACCCTCTTGCAGTCTTGAGCCTTGTAAGTATTTTCACAGCGACCTTCGTTTTAAAATTGAGCCCCGAAATGTTACTGATTAACTGTAAATCTTTCTAGGGTCTGAGGAAGTGTTTTCCACCGCTGGACTGAACCGACACTCTCTAATTAAAACATGCATACGTTTATGCTAAACATATATGTTTAGCATATATGTACGATACAATAGTTTATCTGGGTAATCAGATTGGTAACTTAAATCCTAAGGCAGGCCTGCGATACACTTGAACTTTCTACCTTTTTGGGAAGAGGGAACACGTTTATTTCATGAAAGCAAATAGGATGTTTACAATAATGTTAATGATAGATATTTAAAAGTATTTTAGTTAAGTAATTCCAAGTCACAGAAACCTTTTCAGATGGGTGGGTGGTAGTATATGATTATTACACGTCAGGTTAAATCATATCAGACAAGGTTCAGGTTCCTGGGATTATTTCTAATTGGATACAAAATATGGGAAATAAGCTTCATTCAAGGAAAATGGAATTGAAATTTTGGACTGTTAGAGACAGGAGACATTTACTCATTGGACTGCTCAGATTGTATCTTTTGTGTTTGGTTATAAGCATCTGCCTGGTTGCCCAAAATGTGAGTCTTACCTGAATGTGACTTTGATATATGCAGTTTAGTGTAGCATCTTACATAGCTTTCTGCATTTAAACAGTGAGAAAAAAAATTTCTTAAATTTTAGAAAGTCCAGGATTACAGGCTAGAGTCTTTCTTTAGACCTACTTTCAAATCTTTGTCTCCAAGAATATACTACCACTTAAAGTGCCCTCTGAAAGTGTGTAATTTGAAACCATAGAGTTCCATTTTTGTAAAATAAGTGGATCATGGTGCATTAGGCAAGTCAGTTGCCTTATTTGTAAAAGGTGAGTAATTCCTGGTGGAAGGTTGCTTGTGAGATTAATGGTAAATCAGTGCCAGTCACATTGTGTGTGTACTATGTATAGCAGTGACTGGCTTTGTTTCCTTTTTCTGGTTCTATTTCTTCGGCCATGACTGGGGTTTTCTTCCCTTTCTCTAGGACATCTTTCAGGTGTCCTGTGTGAAGTGTGCAGTCTAATTGAAAACTATTCATCTTGGCTTTGGCTGCTAGGTTGAGGAGAGAACCTTATCTGCTGGGGGACTGGGGTTTAATCACTGTTGCATCTGCCTGGGAGAGAATGGAGAGTTGCAGCAAAGAATGCAGTGACCGAGTATTTGGGCACAAACAATGCTAAGGTCCATAAAGAAACATTTAAAGCTGCAGTACATTTCAGATCATCTAAACAGACCTTCATTGTATAGCTTAAGAATGGAGACCCAGACAGAATGCAGTGGCTTGCCTGCAGTTATGTTGCTCAGGACTCGAAACCTGTCTTCAACGCTCAAAACCATGTCTTTTTCTGCTGTACCAGCCGTTCCCAGTCCTTTCACAACCTAAAACCCCTTTTATTATAATTTGACATCTCCGTGGGTGCCAGTCAGATCCTCTGATCAGTGAACATGTGGTGAAGAATAACGCTTCCTTGGATTTATCTCCTCATCTAAAGGTGGAGGGTGTTGTTCAAGGGAAAAAATATGTTGGTCTTTTTGAGTTTTGAAGAGTAACTTAGAGACCTCCGTTACCGTCTTTATTAAACTTGGTAAAAACCTTAGATGAGGAATTGCCGGACTGTGTCATGTTCTTCCCGATGCATTGCGATCGGCCCAAGTGTGCAAAAGGAATAGGAACTGTGGTAGGTTTTCAAGGGCAAAAGAAAACCCAGCCATTCAGACCGTAGTGATACATAATATTTTCAGTTCACAGTAAATTGTGTCAGTGCAGGACTAAAGATGTGTTCTGGTGGTATACACATAGTTTTTTAGAAGAATAATTGTGTAATGAAAAAAAGGAGTAGAGAGTGTTTGAAATGACGAGAGTGATATTCAAAACTGTAGAGTAAAAAGGGCTTCTGAATCATTTACATCATTTTGGGGACAATATGATTAAATTAAAAATTATTTGAATTACAGGCTAGAACTGAAAGGTTATGTATTAATAATACATGGACTGTGGTATAGACCTGGCTAGAATCTACACTAAAACACTTCAGGTTCTAGTCTGGTGTACCATGTCTCTTGGGAATGACTGAGTAATTTTCAAATGTGAAGGGTATTATGGAGTGATCTGCTTCATAGTAAAGGAATATACTCTGAACGGGGTGGTGTGAGGGATGCTCCAAAGAATCGGAATAGCCAAAACAAATAGCATGAGGCCTAACATAGTACAATTGGAAATGTATGAAAGATTCGTATGTGCTTTGAAGAGACAGACGGTGTTTCAGAACACGAACCAAAAGCATGTCACAAAGCAGCCACTGCACACTGGCTGGTTCACGGTCAAGGTGCTGCTCCTGTGGGCAGCTCCGCTTTGAAGGCTCCTCAGTGAGTTATCTGTGTGTATCAGGGGCCACTCGTACTTAGGTGTTCTTGTTTTTTTAACAGTTACAGGAGAATGGCACATTAAAGGTTTTTAGGAATTGAGTTCTAAAACATACTGTTTTTGGATTTTGCCTTTCTTTATGGATTTGGATGTAGAATCCAGTTCTTAAAAGTTACTTTGATTTTTTTTCCTTTGGGCACACACAAAAGAAATCATTCCAGCCAGTGCCACACTGAGGGCAGTCCTTAATGGGACATCAGTAAGAGCTAAAAGCATGATTTTGAGAAAGTCCAAAAAGCAGTCAAAAACATAGCTGCTTGAGGGCCGATGAGGAGAGGCGTGTCCTCTCCAGGGCAGCTGAGAAGCACGTTTGGGTGCCCACAGCACGGACTGCCCTGTAGAGGCGCTGAAGTTGTGGTCCTTTGGAAGAACGCCTGACCCAGAGGCTTGTGTCTTTCATGAGCAGCCGCACTGCATGCTGGGCCAAGTGGCGCTTGGCTGCTGACGGGCAGAAGCTTGCTGTGTGTGTAGATTGTCGGCTCCGTGAGGTTAGGCACTTTTGCCTGTTCGGTACACTGCTGCCCGATGTTTGGCAGAGTGCCTGGCACACAGTGGGTGTGCAGAAGATGCTGTGGACAGGGCAGAGGAACAGGGGTTGCAAGCATAGAAGAATAGCATAGTCCCAATTATGCTAAGAAAGCTAAATTTGAAATTGGTTACTATACTCAGATCTTGAAATGGATAAGGAGCCTAAAGGTATATCGTATGCCAGTGTCAGAGTCATGTTGGAGCTTATTACCGCTCCCCTCCTTCTGCTTTTCAGAACAGTAGAAATATTTTTATTAAGAGCATAACATGTTTTTTAATATCGACATATTTTACATGATATCCTTTGTGCCAATAGAGTATCCAGCATGGATACTCAAGATGACCTCCATTCTGACTTCTAAAATCCTCAGACCTGGTTTAGGGATGCGTCCAAATTTTGGGGGGACCTGGAGCCTATATAATTTTGGGTCTCCTCTTTTCTTTTTTTAAAAAGGGATATTCTAAGTAGAATATTAGGTATAGTGTGTTGTGCCAATGAGCCTTGAAGCTTAAGCTTCATTATCTTCATGGTAATTTGCTTTTGGCTTTATCGCTCCATTTAGAAAACCAGACACCAACATTTTTTTAATAAAAACTTCACGTGATCCTGTGGAATTCAAGGAGAAATGGTTTGCATCAATTGTTAAGTGAATGCACTTCAAACATTAGAAACTTCAAAACTGCCTTATGAATACTGCCACCCATAATAGAAATGATCAAAATGTAGTACATAGCCATGGTAGTAACAATAGCAAAAAGAACTTGGCATTGACCCAGCCCCTAGAACCTCAAGCATTGCACTGAGTGGTTTCGTGGCTTGCCTCATGTAACCCTCTGAATACCCCTGTGTGCAGTATAATTATTACTGTGTTCCAGTGCAAAAACTGAGGGGTTAAAAAAGGATTTCCACGTAAAGTACCACTAGTGTGCGGCAGACAGGATTGCAGCTGGAGCAGTCAGACGTCAGAGCCCTTCCTCTTAAACAGCCAAGAGAACGTTTGGGTGAGGGTGTGTCAGAGAGCTAACACCGGATGCATCTGGACCAAAGTGGCAGAAAGTAAGATGTGATTCTTCAGACCTGGGAGGAGGTTCTGAGAGTTACCAGGACTCCATTATTCAGAGTTACGTCAAAGCCCGTGAAGTCTTTGTCTCAGAGATAATGGTGGTGGTCTTGTTACTGGGCTAATCACAATAGGGGCCAGAAAACTCGGCAGAAAAAGATTTCTACCCTTCCATGTTATTCCTTCGGGTTGATAGTCAGGAGCAGTACAACTGACTTCTCAGTTTTAGGCATCTTTTTTTTTTTTTA